>JAIUJO010000165.1:415000-1140000 GCA_023846275.1 Vanilla planifolia | reverse complement strand
GCAGTTGATGATGATAAAGAGAACGAAGAAGAAGAAGAAGAAACGAAGAGAGGATGATGAAGATGATGATGAAGAAGAAGAACGAGAAAAAGAAGGAGACGAAGAAGAAGAAGAAGAAGAAGTAGAATAATAATAATAATAATAATAACAATAATAGTAAGATGAATTAGAAGAAGAAGAGCACGAAGAAGATGAAGATGAAGAAGAAGAAGAGGACAAACAAGACGAAGAAGAAGAAGAAGCAAGAGAAAATGAAGAAGAAGGAGAAGAAGAAGAAGGAGAGGAAGAAGATGAAGAAGACAATGAAAAAGAGGTAGAAGAATAAGAATAAGAATAAGAAGAAGAAAGGGAAGAAGAAGAATAAGATGAAGTCAAACAAGAAGAAGATGATTAAGAAGAAGAAGCTCAAGAAGTAGAAGAAGAGGTAGAAGAAGAAGACGAAGAAGAAAAAGAAGAAGAAGCGAAAGAAGAAGAAGAAGATGAAGAAGTAGAAGAAGAAGTAGAAGAAGAAGAAGTAGAGGCACAAGAAGTGGATGAAGGAGAAGAAGTGAGAGAAGAAGATGATGAAGAAGAAGAAAAAAAAGTAGAAGACGAAAAAGAAGAAGAAGAAGAAGAAGAAGAAGAAGTTGAAGAAGAAGGAAAAAGAAGAAGAAGAAGAGGAAGAAGAACAACAACAAGAAGAGGAATAATAAGAAGAGGAAGACGAAGAAGAAGAAGGGGTTGATGATGATTATCATGAAGACAAAAAAGTGGAAGAAGAAGAAGACGTAATAGAAGAAGAAGAAGAAGAAGATGAAGAAGAAGAAGTACATGAAGAGGAAGAAGAGGAATAGGAAGAAGAAGAAGAAGAAGAAGAAGAAATAGTAGTAGTAGAAGAAGAAGAAGAAGAAGAAGAAGAAGTAGAAGAACGAGTTGAAGAAAAAGACAAAGAAGAAGAAAAAGCAGAAGATGAAGAAGAAGAAGAAGAAAGAAGAAGAAGAAGATTAGGAAGTGGAAGAGGAAGAAGAAGTTGAAGAAGAAGAAGAATAAGAAGAAGGAGAAGAAGAAGTAGAAGAAGAAGTAGAAGAACAAGAAGAAGAAGAAGGAGTAGAAGAAGAAGAAGAAGAGTAAGAAAAATAATAATAATAAAAACAAGAGGAAAAAGATGATGATGATATTTAAGATGATGAAGAAGAAGAGGAAAAAGAAGTAGAAGTGGTTGAAGAAGATGAAGAAGAAGATTAAAAAGAAGAAGAAGGACAAAAAAAGAAGAATTGGAAGATGAAGAGTGAGATGAAGAAGAAGAAGAAGCCAAAGAGGAAGAAGAAGAAGAAGAAGAAGAGGAAGATGAAGTAGATTAGGAAAAAGAAGTAGAAGTAGAAGATGATGTAGAAAAAGAAGAAGAAGAAGAAGTAGAAGAAGAAGAGGAGAAGGAAGAAGAAGTAGAAGGCAAAGAAGAAGTAGGAAAAGCAAAAGAAGAAGAAGAAGAAGAAGAACATCCAATCAAGAAGAAGAAGTTGATGAAGAAGAAGAAGATGAAGAAGTCGAAGTAGAAGAAGAAGAAGAAGTAGAATTACAAGAAAAAGAAGAAGAGGAAGTAGAAGAAGAGGAAGAAAAATGAGAAGAAGAGGAAGAAGTAGAGGAAGAAAAAGATCAAGATGAAGAGGAAAAAGATCAAGAAGAAGAAGTCGAAGAAGAAGATGAAGATGAAGAAGAAGAAGTAGAAGAAGAAGAAGGAGATAAAGAAGAAGAAGAAGAAGTAGAAGAAGAATATGAAGATGAGGAAGAAGAAGAAGAAGAAGATGAAAAAGCTGAATAAGAAAAAGAAGTAGAAGAAAAAGAAAAAGGAGAAAAAGAAGAAGAAGAAGAAGAAGAAGAACGAAAACAAGAAGAACAAGAAGAAGAAGAAAAAGAGGGAGAATAAGATGAAGAAGGAGAAGAAGAGAAAGATGAAGAGGAAGTTGAAGAAGAAGAAGAAGAAGAAGAACAAGATGAAGAAGAAGATGAAGAGGAAGTAGAAGAAGAAGAGGAAGAACAATAAGAATAAGAAAAAGAAGATGTAAGAAGAAGTGGAAAAAGAAGAAGATGATGAAGAAGAAGAAGAAGTAGAAGAAGTAGCGTAAGAAGAAGAGCATGTAGAAGAAGAAGGCGAAGAGAAAGAAGAAGAAGGAGAAGAAGAAAAAGAAGTAGAAGTAGAAGAAGTAGAAGAAGAATAATAAGAAGAAGAAGAATCTGAATTGGTAGAAGAAAAAGAAGAATAAGAAAAAAAAAGGTGAAGAGGAAGAATAAGAAGTAGAGGCAGCAGAAGAAGAAGAACGACAAGAAGTAATAGAAGAAGAAGATGAAATAGAAGAAGAAGGAGAAAATGAAGAAGAAGATGAAGAAGATAAGAAAAATTAGAAGAAGAAAAAGAAGAACAATAAGAAGAAGAAGAAGAAGAAGAAGAAGAAGAAGAAGAAGAAGAGGAAGAAGAAGAAAGAGAAGAAGAAGAATAAGAAGAAGAAGAAGAGGAGGAGGAAGAAGAAGAAGAATATGTAGAAGAAGAAGTAGTAGAATATGATGAAGAAGAAGAAGAACACTAAGAAGAAGAAGAAGAAGAAGAAGAAGAAGAAGAAGAAGGAAAACATGACGAAGAAGGAGAAGAAAATGAAGAAGAAGATGACGATGAAGAAGAAGAAGAAAAAGACAAAGAAGAAAAAGAAGAAGAAGAAGAAGAAAAAGGAGGAGAAGAAGAAGTAGAAATAGAAGAAGAAGAAGAAGAAGAAGAAGAAGGAGAAATAGAAGGAGAAGGTGAAGAAGAAGAAAAAGAAGAAGAATAAGTTGTAGAAGAAGATACAGATGGCAACTAGAGCTTAATGGTATTGTGAATAAATGAAAGAGAAAGATTTCCAAGAAAGAGATAAATTGTATATGAATATTGTATTCAAAGGAAATAAGGAGATTTAATATAACATCCTCGATTGGTACAAATTGCAAATGTTAAGAAAGTAAAGTTTTTTAAACTTTAAAAATAAATATTTTTTTATATAGGCCTCAATGAGAATCATTTAAGCAAAGTAATACAACTAAAATTGGTAAATGTAATTTTCACATGATAATAGATTAAAAGTTACATAAAAATATAATGAAATATAAGTAAAAAGTTTAAAAAGTTAAGATAGATCATTTGGGAATTTTATATTCCAAGATATTAAGGAGCTCAAGTGTAACTTTCTTGATCATTAAATTAGGTTTGAAATAAAATTCGTTAAATAGCTTGATGAAACCTTGGAAAATAAAATATTTAAAATAATATAAAAGGCTATTTACTTTATGTAGCTTATTGAAATGAGTCTAATAATATTTTTTTATTGGACCACATTTGTAAGTATAACAAATTTCCAAAGTAAAGTAGAAAAACTAAAAATAAAGTATTATGTACATAATTAGAAAATATATATTAAAATTCAAATGAGAAAATATGACTGAATGTAATAAAACAAAATTAAAAAGATATAAAGGTCTAGTAAGAGGAGATTTAAAATAACATAGTAAAAAAATATGAAAATGAAAAACTTTTAAAAAATGAGATAATTTTATGGTAAAGTTGCATTCCAAGATGTTAATCAGATGGGAATAGCTTCTTTGACCATCAAGTTAGGTATGAGAAAAATAACTATATAAATATGCTTAACTCCAAAACATTAAATAATTATAAATTTAGAAATTAATATTTAATTTGATAAATCATGTCCAAATAGAGAGGTTTAATTCATCAACATTGGATATCATTTAGAATTATTATAAACTAATAAAATAATATATTATATTTTTAATATCAAAGAAGTATATGTTAATGATTAAATGAGATATATTGAAGCAATACAACATAACTAAAATATAGTGATCTTAAGGTCACATAAGACAATAATTGTAGTTCCATTATAATATAACCATATCAACATAGAATACCTTAATTTTAACAAACAAAGGTGATCAAGTAAAAAATCCAACATAATCAAATAAGTTATGAATCAAAATATCTGAAAAAAATTTTAGTACTTAAGAAAACAAAATAATTAAAAAAATATTTAATTAGATTGTGGACATTGAGTTGAGTTCAACTACAATTGTCTCATCTGTATTAGTGCTTTATTGGAAAAATTATGAATTAAAAAACCTAAATAATCAATAATAATAATAAATTATAATTCTATTAGTTTATCATAAATAAATTAAAATTGAATTAGATAATTTGAAATGACTTAATATTATGGAATCAAAGTGATGTAAAGGTCACATGATTGAAAATTTGGTATTAATAAGAAATATAATCAAATAAAAGTGCAAACTTGAAAAAATGATATAAATAGAACGTAAAAATTACATTCCAAGCTACTAAGAAGATCTAGTGAAATATCCATGATTATAAAATTTGTTTTGAATTAGAAGGTTTCACAAAGAGTTTAATAGCCCAAGAATATAAAATATTTAACAAAATATATAAAAAAAATGTGTATTGATAAAGATAAAGCTTGTCGGGAGAACCTAACAACGTTTGTTAATTTTTTGTTTGACATATTTTAAAATTATCCTTAACTATTAAAATAAATAAGCATAAAAAAATAATAAATTAATATTTACATATAAAGTAAATATATTTTAATTATGAAAAACTGAAGTGATATAATATAGCCAAATGAAAGCAATGTAGTGGTCATAAAAGAGGAGATTAAAAGTAAATAATATGATAACTAAATCGAATTAAAACAAATTGATTAAATGAGATAAATTATACAAGAAAATTTTATTCCAATATATTAAAAAGATCAAGCGTAACATCCTCAGTAATCAAATCAATAACGAATCAAGATGATTTTTGAAATGTGTCAAGACCTTAAATGATAAAATATTTAAAAATATAAAAAAGTATAATTAACAACACAGAGCTCATCAAGAAGAGTCAAATGATATTTATTTTTTCTCCATCTTACCTGTTTCGAATTAATTATTAGTTCCAAAAATAATTAAAACTAAATATTGATGAGTTATTATTTTAATGTAATGTAAATCTATATTAAAAGTAAAATAAGATGAATTAAAGAAGAGTAATAAAATAACATCAAACTATAAAAGTTATTGTTGCATTACTGTGAATTTAAAGATTAAAAAAGCATGAATAGTAATAAATTA
Organism: Vanilla planifolia; assembly: GCA_023846275.1. NCBI lineage: Eukaryota > Viridiplantae > Streptophyta > Magnoliopsida > Asparagales > Orchidaceae > Vanilla > Vanilla planifolia. The sequence goes on along the minus strand of JAIUJO010000165.1, from coordinate 1,134,849 downwards.
TTAATTAAATGCTATGTTAATATTTAAGAAGACTAAAATGAGTGAAAATGAAACCATTTACTATATCTAAATCAATGTTATGTAAAGGTCACATTTGAGAAAAATTAGAGTTCCATCACAATATAATTAAATCAAAACCAAAATTTTAAAGAAATAAGATAAACTGTAGAGAAAAAAGTGCATTCAGAGATGCGAAGGAGGTCATGTGTAACTATCTTTCCCATAAAATTAGGTACAAATCATAACATCTCGTTAGGTGTACCAAAAGCCAAAAAATAAAAATATTTTATTATATAAAATATGAATATTTAAATTAATTGATCTTGTCAAAACGAGCTCAATGATGTTTTTTTTGATTTGAAACTGATTTTTTTGAATTAATTCAGACAACAAAAATAAATATTAATAAATGATAATAATTTATTTTTTAATTTTAAGTAAATGTATTATTAATGCTAAAGTTAGCAAAATTGAAGTAATATAATATGACCTAATCAACATGAAAAGGTGACACAATGTATGATTTAGTGTTACATACAAAACAAATTATAAATTTTTAAGAAATGTAGTAAATTATATTGAAATGTTGCATTCCACTATTTAATATGATCAAGTATAACATCATTGGTTTCTAAATTAGATATGAATCCAACAATGTGTATTTTGTTTTCATCAAAACCCACCTAGAATTATTACAAATTAGTAGTGCAAGTTTGCATAAATAATAGCAAATTATAATTTTACTACTTATAATAAAGATATAGAAGAAACAGTGTGATAAATTGAAATAATATAATATAACCAATTCTAAGCAATGAGAAAGTTACAAATAAGAGACTTTGAGTTTCATTAAAATATATGTCTAAGAGAAAATTCTGAATGAAAATGACAAATATATCTTGCCAATATTTTGAATTACTAAAAATTTTGAATTAATATAAATTACTGAAATAAATAAGAATAAATAATAAAAATTTATTATTTTAATATAAAGTAAAAATATATCAATGCTAAAAAGAGATAAATTAAAGTAATGTAATAATCAAATCATAACAAAATGATTGTCACATAAGAATAGAATTTTTATTTAATTATAATGTAAAAAAATCTAAGGGAAATATTTGAAAATGAGATAAGCTATACATGAAACTTGCATTTCAAGCTATGAAAAGGATTGACGGCATCATCCTCGATCATCAAATCAAGTAAAAGTCATCATGTTTCACAAAGTGTGCCAAATCCTAAAAAATAAAATATTTAAAATATAATCAAGAGTCTTTAATTTGATAAAGTTCATTCATTTGACTTTGATGACATTTGTCTTGTAAGATCACAACTCATTAAGATTTGCTACAAATTACCTAAGTAATCCAACTTAAATAATAATAAATTATTATTTTTTATATTAAGTAAATATATACCAAAACTAAACAAAGGTAAGTTGTATTTCAAGATATTCAAATCAAGGCAATGTAAAGATTACATAAGCAGAGATTTAGAGCAACATAGTAATATAGCTAAATAAAAGTAAAACATCTCATGATAAGAGATAAATTATTTTGTAATGTTACATTCAAAGGTATTAAGGTGAATTAGTGTAAAATCCTTGATTGTTGTATCATGTATGTGTCAAAATATCTCATATAGTATACCCAATGTTTCAAAAATAATATATATTAGGAAAATAAATTTAAATATTTAATTAGATACAGCTCATTTAGATGAGCTTAAGTATGTCTTTTGTGTTAATTTAACCTCATAGAGAAAAAATACAAAATTATAAATCAAAAAATCATAAAAAAGTTTAAATTATTATTTTGTTGGTAAGGAATCATAAATTAAAACTAAATTGACATAAATAGGAGCAATGTAGTATAACCAAATCAAAGTGATGTTGCAGTCACACAATGGGAGCGTTAGAGTGATGTTGTAATTTAACAAAATTTTTGTGAAACTTTTAAAAAAATGATGTAAATTACATGCAAAAGTTACATTCCAAGATAAAAATTTAATCAATTGTACAACATTAAAAAATATAAAAATGAAATTTTTAGTCAGATAGAGCTCTTCGACATAAATCCAATGACGTTGTTTCGCTCTAATAGACCTCGATAAAAATTAGTATGAATTATCAAATTAAATTATAATAAAAAATAATTAAATCATTATTTTGATATTAAGTATATATATTTATATATTAAAGCTAAAAAAGAGATAAATTGCATAAAAAGTTACATTTTAGAATGCTAAGGACATCGAGCATAACATCCTCAAACATCTAATAAGGTATGTAATGAAATATCTCATAATATATGCAAAAAATATATAAAATAATATATATTGTTTAATTAGAAAAACATGTTCAGATGAGCACAATGATGTTATTTCATCTTGATAGGACTTCATTTGGAATAATAGAGAACTGAGAAGCTGAATGAGTAAAAATAATGATATATTATTATTTTAATAATTTAGAAATATATATTATTAGTTATTGAGATAAATCAAAAAAATATAATTTAAAGAAATCAAAATAATGTGAACATCATATGAAAATATATTTATAATAACATAGTAATATAAGCAAATAAAAGAAATTTTTTTAGGAGTTGAGATAATTTGTGTGGAAAACATGAATTCCGAGATACTAAGTAGATCAACTAAAACATCATCACGAATCTAAGAAGGAACAATTCGAAATGACTCATAAAACATTGCATAATTAAAGAAAATAAAGTTTTTTAAAATATAAAAATGAGTATCTTTATTGGATAGAGCCCTTTGAGAAAAAGTTGTATTATGCTTGTTTTAGCCCCATCTAACATCTTTAAGAATTATTGTACATTACAATATTAAATAAACATAATTTAGAATAAGTTACAACTTTAATATTATGTAAATATATAATAATATTTAAATAAGATAAATTGTTGTAATGTAACATAACTGAACTATAATAATGTATGGGCCACTTGAGGAGAGAACTAATGTTTAATTGTAATATAACCAAATCAAAGAGATAAATTTGAACAAATCACGTAAATTGTATGACCAATTTTCATTCCAATATACTAATGTACTTGAGTCTAACATCCTTTTATGTCAGATAAGGCATGAATCATAATTTTTCATAAACAATTTTAATAATGTAAAAAGTAAACTTTTTTTAAAAATATAAAAAACTATGTTTAATTGGATAGACATGTCAAGTCAACTCCAATGAAATTGTAATCATCCATTTATGTCACAATTTGGAATAATTATGAATTAGTATTGTAAATAACCAAATAAAAAACAAATTTGAAGAAATGAGTGAAATTGTTTGACAAAGTTTCGTTTCAAGATATAGAGAAGATGGAATATAACATTTTTTGTTGTCAAAATAAGCACAAATTGATATATCTCATAAAGCATATCAAAACTTTAGAAAACAAAGTCTTCGATTAGATATGGGGTCATCAAGATGAGGCTAACATTATTTCTTTTGAATCCATTAGACCTCTTTCAAAATTATTAAGAATCACAAAGTTACTAAAACATAAAAAGATTATTATTTTAAATTAATTTAATATATATTAAAACTAAACTAATGTAAATTGAAGTAACATAATATAATAAAATTAAAGTGATGTGAAGGTCACAAGAGAGGAGAAATAGACTTTAATGATAAAATAATCAAAACAAAAAAATAATTAATAAAATGAGAAAAATTTTACAGTTTGGATGAATTTCAAGATACTAAAAAGTTTGAGTATAACATCCTCGATCACTAAATTAGTTACAAATAAAGATATTTTAAAAATCATGCCAAAACCTTTTAAACATTACTTACAAATATAAAATTGAACATGCAAAGTTTTCCTGTTTTTGATTCTAGGTGTAGTGCTTTTTCCCATGCTGATACCTTTTAAATTAAAATATTTTAAAACTCATAAAAGTTTAGATAAAGCTCATATAGCCTACTATAATTACATATTCCTCAACTCCATCAATTCTCATTTAAAATTATTGTAAATTACAAAATTAGTTTAAAATAAATATTAATAAATTATTTTTTAATAATAAGTAAACAAATATTTTTGCAAAAATTAGTAAAATTGAAATACTCGAATATTACCAAAAAAAGGGATGTAAAAGTTGCATGATAAGGGAATTAGAGTTTCATAGTAATACAATAAAATTAAAGTAAACAAATTTAAGGAAATGGATGAAATTAAACAAGAAAGTTCAATTGCATGTTACTAAGTAGTTGAAATGTGATATGCTCGATAGTTAAATCAAGTATGAATCAAAGTGGCATAAAGAATGTCAAAATCCTAGAAAATAAAATATTTATAAATATAAAAGAAATAATTGATTGGATGGAGCTCATCCAAATGAGTGAAATGAAATTTGTTTCATCTTGATCAAACCTTCATTATTATTACTAAAAATTACAAAATTAAATATATGCGCATAGTAATAAATAATTATTTTAATGTTAAATAAAAATACAACAAGTCTAAATTGAGATAACTTGAAGCAACATAATTTGCTCAATTCAAAGATGTGATGGCCAGATATAACAAGAAATATTATTTCATGATAATATGACCAAATCAAATAAAATAATTTGTAGAAATGAGATAAACAATATTAGAAAGCTCTTTAAAAGATATCATAAAGATTGAGTGTTACATCTTTGATAATCAAATTTAGTATCAACTGTAATATCTCAAAAAGTTTGTAAAACACTATGAAAACATTTATAAAATTATAAAATTAAATATGTAATTTAATAGAGCTCATTGAGATAACTCCAATGATGTTTGTTTCATCTCAATGAAAACTTGTTTTACATTACTGTGAGTTATGAAAGTAAATAAGCATATATAATGATGAATTACTAATTTGAAATTAATTAAACAAAATACTAATGTTTCAATGAGATAACATGTGAAGGCCACATGAGATGAGATTTTGAGTTACATGGCAAATACAAGCAAATCAATGTTAAAAATTTGAAGAAATGAGTTAAATTGTAAAGGAAAATTATATTTCAAGATACATAGGAGATTTAGTGTAGCATCCATGATCACCAATTTAAGTACAAAATGAAAATATCTTCTTAAGCATGTAAAAGCTATAATAATAAATATTTAAAAATAACAAAATTAATAAATTATTTTATAGAACATGTCAAGATGAGTGCAATTACATTGATCTCATCTCAAAGGTTGTTTTGTGTAAGTGACAATTAACAAAAAAATGTATAATCCTATTATTATGAAAAAGTATATTAAAGATGAAATGAGAAAAAGATAAATTAATATAATAAAACTAGTCAAAGCAATTTAAAGTTCACATAAAAAGGGATTTAGAGTTAGTAAGTAATATAACCAAAAAAAAAGAAAAATTAGTTTAAGAAAATGACAAATTACACAATTAGGTTACATTATAAGATTTTAACAAGATCATTTGTAAAATTCCTAGCTATCAAATAAGGAGCAAATTGAATTGACTTGTAAAGTGTACTAACATAATTAGAAAATAAAATAATTAAAATAATAAAATTGAATTTCTAATTGGATAGAGCTCATCAACATGACTAGGTTGACAATTTTTCACCATTAGACACTATTTGAATTAATTATGAGTTACAAAATCAATAAAACATATGTAACAATAAATTATTAGTTTAATATTTAAAAACACTAACGTTAAAAAAATAAGTTAAATTGAAACAATGTAATACAACCAAATCAGAGCAATGTAAAGTTCATAATGGAGAAGAATTAGAGTTTCATAATAACATAATCAAATAAATTCAAAAAGTTTGAAGAAATGAGATATATTATATCAAAAAGTTCAATTCCAAGATGATGACAAGAAGGTTCAATTCCAAGAGTACCAAAACCTTAGAAAGTAAAATATTTAGAAATATAAAATGTAATATTAAGTTCGATGGTACCAATCGAAATAAGTCTAATTACATTTGTTTCATTTTTATTAGACCTTGTTAGAATTGCTACAAATTGCCAAGTTAAATAAGAAAAAATAATAATATATTATTGTTTTAATAGTAGTTGTATAAAAAAACAAAGGTGAAATTAGAGAATTAAATCAAACTAGTACACCCAAATCAAACAATGTAGTGATCACACAAGAGAAGAATTATTGTTTAAATGTAATATATACAACTCAAGGAAAACTTTTTGAAGAAATGAGACAAATTATAACAGAAAGCCACAATTCAAGAAGCTAAGGTGATCAAGTATAACTTTCTTCATCATCAAATCAAGTATGAATATAATTATCTTATAAAGAATGCAGAAAAAATAAATGTTAAAAAATGAAAAAAAAAATTTAATAAGGTGGAGCTTGTCAACATTTATTCAATGACACATATTTCATTTCAATCAAACATGGTTTCAATTTATTTTGAATTATCAAACAAATATGCATAAATAATAGCATTGATTTAAATATTAAATAAATAATTATTCATGCTAAAATTAGATAAATTAAAAAAATTTTAATATAACCAAATAAATGCAATGTAAAGGTCACATAGAAGGAATTATGAGTTATATTTTAACATAACCAAATCATTGATGAAAAGTTGACAATTTAAGACAAGTTGTTGAAAAAGTTATATTGTTTAATACAAATAAGATCAGGTGCTACATTGTTCATCATTAAATGAGGTGTAAATGAAAAGATCTCATAAAAGAGGTGAAAATTATATAAAATTAAATATTAAAAAATTTGGAATAACTAGTATTTAATTATATAGACCTCATTGAGATCAATCCAACTATATTTGTTCCAACATAATTATACAATATTTGGAATAATAGTGAATTACCAAGGTATGTAAGTAACAATAATAACAAATCATAATTTAACTAATAAAAAAATTTATGTTAATAGAGAAATAAGACATATTTGAAGAATGTAATATAACCAAGTCAAAGCAATTTAGAAGTTACATGAGTAAAACGTTTTACATGCAAAATATTATAATTTAACAAAAGAAAAACTTTTGAGGTAATGGAATAAATTCTTGAGAAAGTTCAATTTTAAGATAATAATAGTTTGACTTAAGAACCTTGATCACCAAATCAGGAATGATGTGAAATGTCATGTAAAAAGTGCCAAAATCCTATCATACAAAGTATTTAAAAATTAATATTAAATTAAATGGAGCTAACAAGTCAAATATAATGACATTTGTTTTGTCTCTATGGTATCTTATTTAAAATTAATACAAAAAAAGTAAATAACCACAAATAATAATAAATCATTATTTTAATATTAATTAAATATATAATAAGTTTTAAATGAGATATGTAGAAGCAATTAAATTTACAGAAATAACATAATCTAAGGGTCACATAAGTGAAGTATTAGTGTATCATAAAAGTATAACCAAGTCAAATTGAAATATTTCATGAAAAGAGTCAGTTTATTGGATAACTACATTCCAAGAGCCTAAAGAGACCAACTATAGCATTTTCAATCACTAAATCTACTATAAATCAAACAATCCTATAAAAGCATCATGAAAGAAAATAAAAAAATTCAAAATGTAAAAGTTAATATTTAATTAGATAGTGCTTATCAAGGTGACTCCAATAATGTTTATTTCACTACTAATATGCTTGATTTGAATTTACTAGTATTGCAAAAGTAAATAAACATAAAAAATAATAAATTAATATTTTAACATTAAGCATAATTTTTAAATTTAAAATGTCACAATTTAAAGGAATGTAATATAGTCAAAACAATAATGTCTAATAGTGAAATAAGAAAAGATTTAGAGTTACATAATAATATAACTAAATTAAAGTGAAACATTTGAAGATATTATAAATTATATGAGAAATAATCATTAAAAACTAAGAAATTGTACAACATTGTCATTTGCAAAATTATGTACAAGTAAAAATACCTTGCGATTCATGCTAAAAGCCTAATAAAAATATTCAAAAACATAAAACTAAAACTTTAGTTAGACACAATATTTCAAGATTAGTGCAATGATATTTGTGGTGTCTATATCAAACGTTATTTTGAATTACTATGAACTATTAAAGTAAATTAGCATAACTAATAATAAATTATTATTTGATATTAAATAAAAAATATTACAATTGAAATGTCATAAATTGTATAATTGCAATATAACCAAATGAAACTCAATTAATGGTCGCAAAAAGTAGTTTTAAACTCACGATATAATATAACTAAATAAAAGTAATAAATTTGAATAAATGAGATAAATTATTTTAAAAGGTAGCATTCGATAATACTAAGAAGGTGAAGTGTAACATCCTCGATCATTAAATCAAATACAATTAAAAATATCATATAAAGAAAGCTAAAACTTTATTAAAAAATATTTACAAACATTAAAATTAATATTTAATTCAATATGGCATGTTGTAATATGTCCAATTTGTTTCATCACAATAAAAACTTGTTTTAGATGAGTATTAATTATCATGGAAAATATGGAAAAAAAAGAAAAATAATTATTTTGATACCAACAAAATATGCATTAAAACAAAAAAATTGAAACAATGTAATATAAGAAATCAAATTAATTTAATGGTTACACGAGCAGAGGTTTGGAGTAAATAAGTAAAATAGGCATATCAAAGTGATAAATTTGAAGAAATGAGATAAATTGAATGGAAAGTAGCATTCCATGGTTCTAAAAAGGTGGATTACAACATTCTCGATTATCAAATCAGGTATAAATTAAAATAATTTTTTAGAAATTCCAACAACTTCAAAAATTGCTATTTTAAAAATATTGAAATGAATAAATAGTTGGATAGACCTTGTTGGTAGAATAATAAAGGTTTCTATTTCATCTCTGTTGAGCCTCATTCTGAATTACTATGATTTTAAGAAGTACTTAAACATAAATATTAATATATTATTGTTTTCATATTAATTAAAGATATGTTAAAGCTAAAAATGAAATGAATTGAAATAATGAATTTTGCTAAAATGAAAGTGTAATGATCACATAAGACTAGAATTACAATTTCATAGTAATATAAACAAATCAAATTGAAACATTTGAAAAATTAAGATAAACTGTATAAGAATATTTAATTCTCGGATAATAAGGAGATCACACAACATTTTTTATCACAAAATCATGTATGAATAAAAATTCCAAACAAAGAGTACATAAAACCATGAAAATAAAATATTTAAAGCTATTAAAATAATTTTTAATAGAAAATAGATCATTAAGACAAGTCAAGTCACATTTCATATGTCTTAAGAAGACCTTGTTTGGAATTATTATGAATTATAAAATTAAACAAACAAATAATGTAATAATATAATAATGTATTGTTATAATATTATGTAAATATATAATAATATAGAAATTTTATACATTAAAGTAACTCAATATACATAATTCATAGTGATGTAGAGGTCACACATGGGAAGAATTATAATTTTATAATAATATAACCAAATCTAAGAAAACATTTTGTATAATTAAGATAAATTTTATTAGAAAGTTGCCTTCTAGGTAGCGATAGAGACTCACGTAACATCCTTAACAATTTCATTAGTTATGAATCAAAATTTCTTTTGGAACATGTTAAATGTCATAAAAAATAAAATATACAAAAAATATATAAAATTTAATAGTCAATTGGGTAGAGTAAGTCGAGATGGGTTAATGATATTTATTTTATGGCAATCAAAACACCTTGTGAAGTTTTATGAATGACCAAAATAAATAAATGGTAAAATAATAATAAAATATAATCTTAATATATATTTAAAAATACTATAATTGACATAAGAAAAATTTGAAACAATGTAATTTGATCAAATCAAATACATGTACATATCACATAAGAAAGGATTAAGAGTTACCTAATAATATAATTATTTGATAGAGAAACATTTGAAAAAATGACATAAATTGTATGTGAAATTTATATTTCAAGATAAAAGGAGATCACGTGTAACATTCTTGATCATCAAATCAAGTACTAATTAAAGTATCTTACAAAGCAAGCAAAAAACTCTACATCAAATATTTAAAAATATAAAATAAATATTTGATTAGATAAAGTATGTCTCGATGAGAACAACTAAATTTATTTTTTCTTGATTGAACATGTTTTGAAAAAATATGAATAACCTCAAAAAATAAGCATAAACTAAAAAATATTATTTTTGTTAATAAAGAAATAGATATTATAGGAAAATCATCATAAATTAAAGTAATAAAATATAACTAATCAAAGATATTTAAAGGTAACACAAAAGGTGATTTGGAGTTAATAAGCAGTACAACCAAATCAAATGAAATAGCAGTAGAAATGACATTGTAAACCATGTCAACACCTTAGAAAATAAAATATTTAAATATTAAAAATGAAATTTTAATTGATTTGAACTCCTCAAGATGACTATGAAGATATTTGTTTCAACCCCATTGGACCTTGTTTACAAATGTTATGAATTTAAAAATTAATTAAACATAAAAAATATTAAATAATTATTTGGATATTATATAAATTTATTGTAAAGCTAAAAATAAAATAAATTGAAACAATGTATAGGTTTCATGAGAGGAAATTTAGAGTTTTGTAGTAATATTAAAAAATCAAAGAAAAATTAGATAAATTGCAATGGAAACTTTAATTCTAATATAATTAGTGGTTCAAGTGTAATATCCTCAATCATCAAATAAAGAAGAAAAGAATTCCCTCATAAAGAGTGTAAAAACCATAGAAAATAAAGTATTTAAATATTCAAAAAATAACATTTAATTAGTTGGAAGGCATCTAGTGAAGTTCAATGACATTTAACTCATCTCAAAAAATCTTCGTTTAGGGTGACTGTGAAATACCAAAGTAAAAAAAAAATAATGATAAATTTTTATTTTGATATTAAATAAATAAGTATTAAAGCTTAAATAAGATAAATTAAAACAATGCAATATATCCAAATAAATAACATATAAAGGTCAAACAAGAGAAGATTTAAAGTTACATGGTAACATAACAAAACAAATGTGAAAATTTGAAGAAATGTTATAAAAAGTTTTGAGAAGGTTGAATTCCAATATAATAAAGAGATCAAGTGTAGCAACCTTGATAATCAAATTACATTTTATAACAAATATGTTTTAGAAATTTTGAAACCAAAGAAGAAATACTTTTAATTATAAAAATAGATCGTAATTTAGTTAGACTTCATTTGGATGAGTCAAATGATGTGTGTTCCATCTTTATGAGACCTTATTTTAAATTATGATGAATTCTCAAAGTATGCATAAATAGTGTTAAATTATTAATTTAATAATTCATATATATATATATATATATATATATATGAAAGCCAAAATGAGATAAGTTAAAGAAATATATTTAACAAAGCTAATATGATGTGAAGCTCCAATGAGAGGAGATTTTGTTTATCATTGTAATGCATTAAAATCTTAACAAAATGTTGAAGAAATGATAAAAATTGTGGAGAAAAGTTACTTTTGAATTATGTAAAGAGATAAACTATATTATACTCTATTATCAAATTATATACAACTAGAAAATATTCATAAATTTTTCTAAAATCCAAGGAAATAAGTCATTTAATATAGTGAAAATGAATATTTCATTGGGTAGCATTTTGTGAAGACATGTCCAATGATGTTAACATTTTCTTGATTAAACCTCGTTTAGAAAAAAATGAAATTATTTAGGTTAATAAGTACAAATAGTAATATCTTATAATTTTAATGTCCAACAAATATATATACATGTTAAAGTTGAAATAAGATATATTGAGGAAATAAAGTATAAAATTATCAAAGTGACGTAAAAATCACATTATGGGAGATTTAGAGCTACACTTAAATATGACAAAATCAAAGAAAAATATTTGGTGAAATTAGATATTTTTTTTGTGAAAATTGTATTCCAAGATGCAATGAATATTGAGTTTGTTGTTCTCAATTATTAAGTTGGATAAAAATTGAAATGTCACTTAAGAGTTGCCCAAAAAGTTAAAAATATTTAAAAAGTAAAATAAATATTTAATTACATAAAGCTATTCGACAAGATGCCAACGATTTTTTTTGTCTCAATTAGATGACATTTAGGGTTACATCGAATTAATAAACTAAATAAGCATGAAAATAATATATTATTTTTTAATATTAAATTAGTATATGACAAAGAAAAAATGAATCAAATTGAAGCCACATAAAATAAATAGATCAAAGCGATTTGAGGGTCACCTAAGAAAAGATTTAAAGTTTTGTTGTAATATATCAAACTCCAAGAGAAAAGTTAAAGAAATGTTATAAATTATATAAGAATATTACATACCAATAAAGTAAGAATATCAAGTGCAAAATTATCTATGTCAAATTAGGTTTGAATAAAAATATTTCATAAAGCATGCTAAAGTGTTAGATAATAAAATATTTATAATTGTGAAAATAATAATATGATAAGGTAGAGCTAAATGAGATGAGTCCAATGACATTTGTTTCCTATTGATCATCCTCATTTAGAATAATTACAAATTGTAAAGTAAATAAGCAAAATTAATAATAAATTATTGTTAGTAGCAATACATAAGAATAAAATAAAGGCAATGCATTAAAAAAATCAAGGCAATGCAAACATCACTTAAGAGGAACTTTGGAGTTCTATAGTTATATAGAAAAATCGAATCAAAAAAATTGATGGAATAAGTAGAACTGAATTACAAAGTTATATTCCATGATAAAAAGGAGATCAATAGTGACATTCTTGATTTTCAAATCAGGTATGAATAAAAATTACACATAAAACCTACAAAAATATTAGAAAATACGATATTTAAAATTATAAAAATGAATATTTAATTAATAGAGCATGTTGAAGTGAGTCCTAGGATGTTTTTTTTTTCACTATTTGACATCATTAGGATTACTACAATTACTTAGTTAAATAAGTTTAAATAAAAATAAATTATTATTTTAACTATAAGTAATATAAATTAAACTTCAAATCTGATAAATTATAATAATATATTTTAGCCAAATAATGGAAATCAAAAGGTGACACAATAAGAGAACAATCATTTCATTATAATATAAAAATATGACAAAACTTTTTAGAAAAGGGATTTATTTTATAGAATAGTTTCATTCAAAGATAGAAAAAAGTTATAGTAGAACTTCCACGATTAATAAATCAGGCATAAGTAAAAATGTTTCGTAAAGCCCATCAAACACCTATAAAAAAATATCTAAAAAAGATAAAAAGAACATTTAAATTGATAGAGCTTATTGAGAAGTGTGCATCAACATTTATTATATCCTTTGAAGCATTGTCAGGAATTTTTATGAATTACAAAAATAAATTATAATAAATTATAATAAATTATTGTTTTTATATTAAATAAAATATATATTAAAGTTAAAATAGGATAAATTGAAGTAATGTTACATGACAAAATCAAGGAGATGTAAACTTTACATTAGAGTAGGTTTAGTGATAAATAATGAGGTAACAAAATCAAAGCAAAACATTTCAAATAAAATGTTAAATTATAGAAGAATATCGCATTTATTTTTACTTAAGAGATGGAGGGCAATGTCCATAGTTTGCAAAATAAGTAAGAACCAAAATAACTCATAAAATGTGGAAAAAAGTAAAACATAAATATTTAACAAATATAAAAAATATTTAATTTGATAGAGATAGCCACAACGAGTAGAACTTTGTTTGTTTTATCCAGTCAGACCACTTTGGAGTAAAACATAATTACGATCATAAATAAGTAAAACAATCACAAACTATTATTTTAAAATTAATCAAATATATAATAAAACAAAAATGTGATAAGTTAAACAATGCAATATAACAAAATCAAAGGAATGTCTAGGTCACATCACTGAAGAATTAGACTTTCTCGTTAATATAATAAGAACTAAGTAAAGCAAATAGGAGATGAGGGAAATTATATGTGAAAGTTGCATTCCAAGGTATTAAAGAGATTGAGTATAACTTCCTTTTTTAACTAATCTGGTACAATTCAAAAAGTACCTCAAAACATGCCAAAATCATAAAAACTAAAATTTTTAGAAATATAAAAAACATAAATGTATAACTAGATAGGGCTCGTCAAGCTGAGACTAATGTTGTTTGTTTCATCAAATATGATATTACTCATAATTGTCTAGAATTACCAATTAAGTAATCGTAAATAATAATAAATGTTATTTTAATAATAAGTAAATATATTGTAATGCTGAAATGAGATAAACTTAGGCCATGAAATATAACAAAATCAAGGCTATCGAAAGACCAAATGAGAAGAGATTTAGAGGTACGTAGCAATACAACAAAATCAAAGGAAAACATTGAAAAAATGAGGTAAGTTATAAGAGAGTTAAAATTGTAAAAATGAATAACAAATTAAAAAGAGCTAGTTGAAATGAGTGTAACATTATTTGTTTTGTCTTGATCATACCTCGTTTGTAATAGCTATTAATTACAAAAATAAATAAACATAAATAAAAATATAAAATATTCAAATATTAAACAATAATAAAGCCAAAATGAGAAATTAAAATAATATAAAATTATCAAATCAAAAAAATAAGTCACATGGGAGTAGAATTTTTGTTTCATTATTATAGTAGACAATCAAGGTGAAAAAGTTGAAGAAATAACATAATTGAATATGAAAGATGCATTGCAAAATATTGAAGTGATAAAGTATAACATACTCCATCATTGGATTAGGTACACAAAGAAATCTCTTATGAAACATGCAAAAAAGTGTTTATAACAAAATATTTAAAAAAATAAAATTGGATATTTAGTTGGATAAACTCATCGAGATGAGTTAAAAGACATTTCATTCATCACAATTAGACCTCGTTTGGAATTAACATGAATTACCAAAGTATATAAGAATTAAAAACAATAAATTGTGATTTTCATCTGAACTTAGTATATACTAAAGTCAAAAGAATATAAATTGAAATAACATAATTTAACCAATTCAAACCTCTGCAAATGCCACATGAGAGAAATATTATAATTTTATAATAATGTAACTAAATGAATGAGAAAAACATGAAAAAAGTAGAAAAACGTTTGAGCAAATTTGGCATTTCAAGAAAGGAAGGAGATCAAGCTTACCATTCTTGATTGTTAGATCAGCTAGGAATTAAAATTTCTTTTAAAACATTAAAAAATCCCAAAAATATAAAATAATTAAAAAATATATATAAATGTATTTTAAATTATATAAATACCATTAAGAAGAGTCAAAATAGATTTTTTTCATCTTGATCGACTGTCGTTTGGATCTACCTTGAATTAACAAATTAATTAAAACAAATAATAATAATTTATTATTATAGTAATAGGAAAATATATGTTAACTCTAAAATTAAAGAATTAAAGAAATGTAATACAACTAAATCAAAGTGATATAAATGTTAAATGATAATAGATTTGTAGTTTCATAGTAATATAAACAAATCAAAGGGAAAACATTAAAGTAATAACACAAATTATATGAAAAAATTACATCCGAAGACACCAAGGTGATTTAGTTCAACATCCTCAGTTTATAAAAATGAATATTTAATAAGATCTAGCATATCAAGATAATTTCAATAATGACATTTACTTCATCTGAAACAAAACTTTGTAACAATTATTATTAATTACCGAAGTAAATATGCATAATTAATTATTTTAATATTAAGCAAATATATATTAAATATAAATTAAGAATTATGATGTTACAAAATTAAATATATTTAGAGGTCATATGGTTATCAAATTAGAATTTTGAAGTAATATAGCAAATAAAAGAGAGAAATTTAAAGAAATAGATAATTAATGTAAAATGCTCAAACTTGAAATCAGGTACAAACAAAGATATCTCCTAAAATGTTACCAAACACTTGAAAAAAATATTCAAAATATAAAATTGAAGGTTTAATTAGATAGAATTCGTTGAGGAGAGATAACAATGTTTTTTTTATCATGATCAAAGCTCATTTTGAACTTTTGCAAATTATTTACGTAATTAAGGATACACAACAACAAATTTTTAATTTAATTTTAAGTAAACATTTATTTAAAATAAAATAAGATAATTTGAAACTTTATAACTCAACTAAATCAATGATATCTCAAAGTGACATGATAGGAGATTTATAGTTGAATATTAACACAACAAAATCAAGGGAAACAAATTGAATAAAATAACATAAATTACATAGGGAAGTAGCATTCAATTATATTAAGGAGATAGAGAGTAACATTTCCAATCATCAAATCATGTACAACCCTTAGTATATCACAAGTATCAAAAACCTTAGAAAATAAATATTTAAAAATACAAAAAAGAATATTTAATAGGAAATAACACTTCATGATGACTCCAATGACATTTTTTGTTAATTGCAAGTCATATAAAATTATTACAAATTATCATTTCAAAATAACCATAAATAAAAATAAATTATTATTTTAATATTAAGTTAACATATATTAAGTATGAAATTAGATAAATTGAAGTAATATTAAACAAACAAATAAGAGCGATGTAAATGTCACATGAGAGGAGATTTAGATTTATGTAGTATTATGCCCAAATCAAAGGGAAACATTTGAAGAAATAAGATCGACTATATATGAAAATTGCATTTGAAGATGTTGTGGAGATTAAATGTAACATTCTCCATCACGAAAAAATGTATCAATTAAATTATCTCATAAAGTATACTAAAATCATTTAAAAATATATTTAAAAATATAAAAATTAACATTCAATTGTAAAGAGCTTGTTGAGACAAGTCTAGAGATATTTATTTTGTCATTGTCAAACCTTGCTCAGAATTATTGATAATTGCCAAACTCAATAAGATTAAATAAAAGTAAATAATAATACTTAAATTAAGTAAAGATATATTAAAGATGAAATGAGACAAACTTGAGTAAAATAATATGACAAAATTTATGGCTATAAAAGTCACATGAGGGAATATTTATAGAAATGTTACAAAATAGAAGCAAAATTTACAAAAAAAATAGACAGAAAACATTAGAAATCTACATTCAAGATACACATGGGATTGAGTGTGAATTACTTGATCATGAAATCAAGCAACATTTAAAATGCTACACAAAGCACACTAAATCATTAATGAATAAAATAATTAAAAATTAGAAAATATATATTTAATTGGACACAGCTAATTAAGATGAGTTTGAGCATATTTATTCTATTTGATCATACCACATTTGGGATTACTTTGAATTACCAATGTAAATAAGCACAAATAATAATAAATTCATTTTTTTTATTATTTAATAAACATTTATATTAAAGCATAAATATGATAATTATAAGAACTTAACATAATAAAATAAAAGTAATTTAAAAGTCAAATGATAGGAGATTTAGAGTTTCATAGAAATTGAAATAAAAATTTAAAAAAAATGCATAAATACTATAAGAAAGTTATATTACATGATAAAAAGAAGATTGATTGTAACTTACTAAAACACAAAATTAGTTATGAGTCAATGTACCACAAAAAAGTAACTAAGATTTTTGATAATAAGAATTTTAATAAATTTAAAAAGAATATTTAATTAGATAGAACTCTTTATGATAAATCTAAAGATAGTTATTCAACCTTAGTTAGACCTCATTTGAAACTATTGTATATTAGCAAAGCAAATAAGCATAAATAATTATAAATTATTATTTTAATATAATTAAAAATGTAATAAAGCTAAAATAAGAGAAACAGAAGAAATATAATATATCCAAATCAAAGTAATGTAAAGGTCATAGGAGTGAACATTTAGAGTTATATGTAAAAGCAACCAAGTCAAAGTAAAACATTTCAAGAAATGAGATAAATTGTATGAAAGTTACATTGCTAGCATTATATAGATCATATGTAACATCTTGAATGATCAAATATGGTAAAATTAAACTATCTAGTAAAACCTAATAAAACTTTAGAAAATAAAGTTGTTAAAAAATAAATACTTCATTGGATGTAGCTCATTTAGAGAAATCCAATAACAGTTGTTTTGTTATGATTTAGCATTGTTTGTAATTGCTTGAAATTACTAAAGTAAATATTATTAAATAATAGTAAATCATTACTTTAAAATTTAATAAACACATGTTAATGTTGAAAGGAGATAAACTATGCTGATATAATATAAAAATATCAAAGTGATGTAATAGTCACAATATATGAAAATTTGAGTTTCTTAACAACATAACAAAAGAAAAGAAAAAAATTTGAATAAATGAGATAAATTATATGGGGAAAACAACATAAAAAGGTATTGAGGAGAGTGAGTGATGCCACCACATTTTCAAACTATTGTAAGAAGAGTAGTGTCATAAATCATGCAAAAACCTTATAAAAGAAAATATTTAGAAATATAAAAACTTTGTAGTGAATTACATAAAGATTGTCTTAATATAGATCATTTGTAATAACAAAAAATTAACAAAGTAAATAATCACAAACAATAAAAAATGTTATTTAAGTATTAAATTAATATATATTAAAGTACTAATAAAATAAACTAAAATCATGTAATAAAAAAACCAAAAAGAAAATTTCACACATGAAGAGATTTAGAAATATATAGTGAAATAGCAAAATTAAACACTTATAAAGGTCACAAAAGAGAAGATTTAAAGCTACAGAGTAATATAGCCAAATCAAAGAAACTTTTTTTATGAAATGAGTAAAATTATTAAAGAAAGTTGGACATCATTTTATTAAGGTGACTAACTATACCAATTGCCATCCTAAAATCAAGTATTAATTTAAAGCTTTCATAAAGCTTGACAAAACCTTAAACAATTAATATTTAAAAATTCAAAAAGAATATTTAATTAGATTGAGCTTGTCAGGATTACTCCAAAGACATTTTTTGTCTTGATCGGACCACATTTGGAATACTGAGAATTACAAAATTAAAGAAGCATAAATAATTAAAAGAATTTATTCTAATAGTAAGTTTATAATGAAACTAAAATGAGATAAATTGAAGCAACTTAATATAACCAAATAAAAGTGATGTAAATGTTACGCAAGCAAAGAATCAGAGTTTCATAAAAAATAACTAAATGAAAGAGAAAAATATGATTAGACGGGAAATTATTTTTTCAAAGTAGCATTCGACATTAAGACGTAGATCATGTATAACATTCTTAATTATTAAATTTGCTTCAAATAGATTTGTCACATTTTTCATGCAAAGCTATAAAAAAATATTGAAACATATAAAATTAAATATTTGATTAGAAGAAACTTTTTTAGACGAGCTCAGCAATATTTGTTTCATCTTCATTAGATCCCATTTAGAATTATGACAAATTGATAAATTAAATAAACATTAATAATAATAAGTAAACATTAAAGCTAAAATTAGATAAATCAAAGTATTGCAATCTAACCAAATGAATGGAAATGTAAGTGTCACATAAGAAGGAAATTATTGTTTTAAAGTATTGAAACCAAATTAAATAAAAAAATTCTAATAAGTTATATAAAAAATACAGGACAACTACACACTTATAGATACAGTGTACATTGAGTGAAACATACAAGGTCATTAAATGTTGTACAAATCAAAATATCTCATTATACATGCCAAAATATTAGCAAATAAAATATTTAGAAATATAAAAAGGGATATTTAAATTTATAGAATTTATTGAGATGAGCCCAAAGATGTTTTGTTTTGTCTTAATTAAGCCAAGTTTAGGATTACTATAAATTATTAACATAAATAACGAAAAGTGATAATAAATGTTTTTATATATTAAGTAAAAATATATTGAAGTCTAAACAAGATAAATTCTAATAATGAATGTAATAAAATAGAATTTGTTTAAAATCCAAATGATAAGAGATTTAGAGTTTTATTCACTATTAGTAAATTGTGGTGAAAAAGTTAAAGAAATAAGACAAATTTTACAACAATGTTGCATTCAAGTTACTAAAGAAATTTTGGTGTAACAATGTCAATCATCAAGTTGGGTATTAATTGAAGCATCTTATAAAATATTTCTACATTTTAGAGAATAAAATATTTAAAAACAAAAAATCATTAAGGTAATACTGTTAATCAAGTCAAGTTGACAATATTTATTCCATCTTGATCATGCCATATTTTGAATTATTCCATATTACAGAAATAAATAAGCATGAATAATAATTATTTTTTTTAAATATTAAGTAAAAATGTAATAAAGCTAAAATGAGAAAACTTTATGGAATATAACATATCAAATTCTAAGAAGCATAAAAGGCTCACAATAGAAGATTCTAAGTTTTAGGTTAGCATCAAAAACAAAAAGAGAACAATTTCAAGAGATGAGATAAATTGTATGAAAAAGTTGCATTTCTTGATATACAGAGATCGGGCATAACATCCTCAATCATTAAATCTTGTCCAATTTAAAATATCTCATAAGTCATACAAGAGCATGGGAAAATCAAATATTTACCAACATAAAAATCAATACTTAAATAGATAGAGCTCATTGAGATGAGTTAAATAACATTTGTTTCAACGTGTTGAAACCTCAGTTGGAGTTACTTTTAATAAAATAAATAAAAAATAAATTATTATTTTAATTTTGATAAAATCGATAATATAGATATAATTAGATAAATTCGAGAAATATAATTTAAAAAAATGATAGCTATATAAAAGACACGCAAGAGTACAATTAATGTTTTATAAGAACAAAACAAAATTAAAGTAAAACATTTATATAATTGTGACAAATATTTGGGAAAGCAATTATTCTAATATACAATAGAGATCAGTATCACATTCTTGATAATAAAATTTGTTTTGAATCAAAATATCATATTAAATAGGACAAAACTCTAGAAAATAAATATTTAAAAATAAAAAAGTTTTATTGTATAGAGTTCCTTGAGGCAAGTACAATCAAATTCGTTTCATTTGAATCTAAGCTTGCTTTGAGTTACTTGAATTACCAAAAAATAAGCATAAATACTATTAAATTATCATTTAAATATTATGTAAATATTTAATAAAGCTAAAGTAAGTTAAATTATAGAAATGTAGCATTAAAAATTTCAAGCAATGTAAAAGAAATACCTTAGAGAATTAGAGCAACATAGTAATATATAAAAATAAAAGTAAAGAATTTTAAAAATATGAGCTTTATTATTCTCAAAAACTACATTCATAAGCAGTAAAGGGATTGAGTATAATGTCCTTGATTGTGAATTCTAACACAAATTAAAATGCTTTACAAAACATTCCAAAAACATTTAAAATTAAATATTTGAAAATAAAAATGAATGTATAATTGATAGAGCTCATCGAGTCACTTCAACAACATCCATTTCATCTTCATATGATATCATTAGTATTTACCAAAAATTTGCACATTAAATAAACATAAGAATTATTAAATTATTTTTTAGTATTAACAAACAATATATTTATGTTTAAATAATAGAAATTTATATATTGTAATATAACTACAAAAGTGATGTAAAGGTCGCTCCTTCAGAAATTCAGAGTTACATAGAAAGATAACAAAATCAAAGAAAAACATTTTGATAAAATGAGATAAAATTTATTATAAAGATGGATGTCATAATATTAAGCAGATCAGGTGTAACATCAATGATTATCAAAAACAAAGGTAGGAATAGAAGTATTCTATAAAGCGCATAGAAACTATTGAAAATAAAAATATTTAAAATTAAAGAAGTACATGTAATTTGATATATGGAATTGAGATGTTTCTGTTGACCCTTTTTTGCCTTAATAAGACCACGTTTACAATTGTCGTGAATTACCATAGCAAATAAAATTGAATGTAACATTCTCTATATTGACATTGAAGGAGCTTTAGAATTTCATAATAATATAAGTTGATAAAAATGAAATATTTACTAAAATGAGATAAAATGTATCACAAAATTGCATTTGAGGACACTAAGAAAATAAAGCATAAAATTCTTGATTTTATAGTTAGGAATGATTTGAATTGTCTCACAAAATGTTCTAAGATATTAAAAGCTAAAAATATTAAAAAAATAAAAATGAAAATTTACCTTGATAGAGCTCATTGAGAGAACTCTAGTGACATTTATTTCAACTAAATAAACCATCTTTTGGAATTATTATGAATGTTTAAATTAAATAAGCATAAATAGATAACAATTATTAATTTAATGTTAAATAAATAAATAATGTAAGTAAATTAAATAAGTTAAAAAAATATAAAAAACCAAATAAAAAAAATGTATATGAGAGTAGATTAGAGCTTCATCATAACATAGAAAAGTCAAAACAAAACAATTTATTAAATGAGATAAATTGTATGAAAACTTTGTTTTCCTAAATACTTAGGGTATCTAATGTAACATCTTCAATTATAAAATAAGATAAAAATTAAAATATCTCTTAAAACTAAAAAAATCTAGAAAATAAATTATTTAAAGAAATGTAAAAATAAAAACCTAATTAGAGAGAGCTAGTAGACATGAGTGCAGTAACGTTTATTTTAAACTTAACTATTCATCAATTGGATTTAATATGACTAACTAAAAAATTATTAATGAAATATTTCTTTATATTATGTAAATATTTATTAAACCTAAGTTGAGATAACAATTTAATTTTAAAAAATAAAAAACATGTAACTATTTCATGATAGGAGAGTTAGAGTTTAATATTATTAAAACCATGTCATACTAAAAAAGTTGAAGAATAGGCATAAATTGGTTAATGAAGTTGAAGTTCAAGGTACCAAGGACATTGTGTGTAGCATATTTGATAATAAAAATAGGTACAAATCAAAATGCAATATAAAGCATGAAAAATTCATAAAAAATAAAATATTTAGTAAATTATAAAGAGGAAAATTACAATCAATAGAGTACACCAAGAAGAAACCAACGATATTTTGTTCACCTCTATTTAATTTCATTTGGATTTATTGACAATTGCAAAATTAAATTACAATAAGCAATAAGAAATTAATAGTTTTGATATTATGTAAACATATATAAATTCTTAAATTAGACAAAATGAAGAAATATAATATTACCAAAACATAGTGATTTAAAAGCCACATGAGAGAGGACTTAGAGTTACATGGTAATATACCTAAATTGATGTGAAACATCTCGACAAATGATATAAATTATGTGAGAAATTTAAGTTCTTTATTACTGTGGAGACTAAATGAAACATCCTCATCAATCAAATATAGAAAAAATTATAATGCTACATAAAACATACCAAACTCCTAAAAAACAATGTATATAAAAATATAAAAATTAATGTATTATTTGATATAGCTCATCGAGATGAGTCAAACAACATTTTTTTCTTCTTGATTTAACCTCAATTGGAATAATGGCAAATTAAAGAACTAAAAATGAAAAATAAAAAATTATTCTTTTAATATTTTATAAATATATATTAAAACTAAAATGTGTAAGTTGAATAAATATAATATAACTAAATAAAGTTTTGTGAAGGTTACATGGGAGGAGAAATAAAGCATATTAGTTATATAACAAATTGATGGAAAAGATTTGAAGAAATGAGATAAATTTCTTAGCAAAGCTACACTCCAAGGTTGCATGGAAATCTATTATAACATCCTCAATTATAAAATTTTGCATTAAGTTAAATGTGTCATAAATAGTCAAAAAACCCTTGAGAATAAAATATTTTAAAATATAAAAATGAATATTAAATTTTATAGAGCTCATTAGTAGGAGTACAATAAAGTTCAATACTTCTAAATATGACCTCTTTTAGAAGTTCTACGTATTGCAAAAACAACTATGAATGAAAAAAGTAAATTATCATTTAAAAATCAAGTAAATTTATAAAAAGTTTTAAAAAGAGATATATTTAAGTAATATAAAACTAGTAAACTAAATCAATTTAAAAGTCACATTATAGGATAATTAAAGCTTCGTGGTAATATAAAAAATCATTTGAAAAAATTAGATAAATTATATTGGGAATATACATTGCAAAATACTAAGGGGATATAGTTTAACATTGTAGATGACTACATTTGATGCAAATAGAAATAACTTCTAATATTTGCAAAAACTTATAAAATAACTTATTTAAAACTGTAAAAATAAGTATACTAATTATAAAAAACACTTTGGGATGAGTTCATTGATGTTCCTCTTTCTCATGATCCAATCTCATTCTGAATTACTGTAATTTATGAAAGTAAATGATAACAAATGATACAAAATTATTTTTTATTATTAAGAAAATATATATTAACTCAAAAATAAGAAGAATTAAAGTAATATAATTTAAGCTTTTCAAAGCAATATAAAGGTCTCATTTGTTGGGATTTAGATTTATATTGTAATAAATGAAAATGAAAGCAAACAATTTTAAAAATGAGATATATTTTATGATAAAGTTGAATTCCAAGATTCTGAGATCACCGTAACATCTTCAATTTCTAAATAAGGTACGAATCAAGGTGACTTATAAAATAACTAAAAACCTTAAAAATTAAAGTATTTAAAAAATATTAAAATTTTTTTTATATTGATACCACTAGTTGAGATGAGTCTAAAGAAAATTTTTCATCTGAATCATACCTCAATTTGGATGACTATGAATAATAATTGTAAAAAGAAAAAATAAAATTAATTAATTTAATTAAATATTAAGTAAATATTTAATAAAACTAAAATGAGAAAGATTGAGGGCATGTAATATGCTAAATCAAAGTGATGTATAGCTAATCAAAGCAAACAATTTCAATAAAAAAAGATAGATATTATGAGAAATTTCATTTTAAGAGTCTAAGATCAGTTATAAAATCTTCATTCACCAAATCATGTAGGAATAAAAATGTCTCCCAAATCATATCAAAATCATGAAAAATAAAATATTTCAAAAAAAGAATATTTAATTCATTAATGTTGGAAATGATATGATGTATAACATTTGTTTCATCTTTGTTAGACCATATTCAGAGTACTATGAATAAGCAATGTTATTCAACATAAAAAATAATAAATTATTATTTTAATAAAAAATTAAATATATATATTTAAGATAAAATACGTTAAACAGAAAGAATATAACATAATCAAATGAAAGTGTAGTAGACGTTACATTAAAGGAAATGATAGCTTTTTGTAATATAATAAACTCGATGTAAAAAATTTGAAAAACTCAAATAAATTGTACTTAAAAGTTGATTGAAAAACTCAAATAAATTGTACCTAAAGCATGCAAAATTTTTGAGTATAAAATATTTAAAATATATAAAAATAAATATTTAGTTTGATAAGCCCAAAGACATCTATTTCACCTTAACTATTCTATATTTTGAATTACTAAGAAATACAAAAGTATATAAGAAATAATAATAATAATTTATTATTTTAATTTGTTTTTTCTAGATCATACCTCGTTTTCAACTACTATGAATTGCAAAACTAGATAAACACAAATAATAAATAATTATATTATAATATTAGGCAAATAAATATTAAAGCTTGAAAGATATAAATTGAAGCAATATAATATAGCCAAATTATAGCAATGTTAAAGACATAAAAGAGGAGATTTAGTGTTGCATAGTAATATAACCAAAATAAGTGGAGCAATTGAAATGATAAGATAAATTGAAACAAAAAACTACATTACAATATACTAATGGGATCAAGTGTAGCTTCTTCATCACAAAATAATGGATGGAGTAAAAAATCTTATAAAGCATGATAAAATCCTAAAAAATAAAACTTCTAAAACAAATTGGTAAATAACTATTAATAAAAAGAAATTATTATTTTAAAATAAATATATTTATATATTAATATTCAAATACGATAATTTGTAGTAATATAACATACAACAATTAAAATGTTGCAATGGTCAAAGAAGAAGAGGATTAGAGTTTTAAAGAAATATGGCAAAACCAAAGCAAAACATTTGAATAACTGAGATAAATTTATTTAGAAAGTTTCCTACCATAATAATTAGGTGGTGAAGTGTAACATCTCTGATCGTTAAATTAAGCATGAATCAAAATTTTTGACAAAATGATCAATCATGAAATAATATTTGAAAATATCAAATAAAAAATTTAATTGCATATAACTAGGCACACCCCAAGGACTTTTGTTTCCTCTCAATAGCTCCTTGTTTGAAATTATTACAAATTATAAATATAAAAACCTTAAATAAAAATAAATTATTATTCTAATTTAAAGTAAAAATATAATAGTGCACAAATGAGATAAATTGAAGCAAAATAGTACAACCAATTTAAAGCAACATAAATCTCACAAGATATAAGAAATAGAATCCATTGTAATATAACCAAATCAAGGTGAAAAGTGTTAAGAAATGTGATAAAAGTTTTCAAAAAACTATGTTAAAAGGTACCAAGGACATTGAGTGTAACATCTTTGATCTCCAAAATTGGTACAAATCAAAAATACATTGTAAAATGTAAAGAATCATAGGAAAAGAATTTTAAAAATACAAAAATGAAAATGTAATTTGATGGAGCTTGTTGAGATTAGAGCAATGCCTTTTTTTTTTAATTAGGCCTCATTTGGAATTATATGAATTACCAAAATAAATAATCATTAATAAAAAAATCCTATTTTATTATTAAGTAAAAATATATTAAAGAATTTATGAGTTAAATTGAAGCAATGTAATGTTATAAAATTAAATAAAATACTCATACGAGAGAAGATTTAGAGTTAAACAATAAAATAAGTTAACTAAAACAATAAATTTAGAGAAATCGGTTCACATATATGAGAAACTTGTTTTGCAAGATACATAGAAGATCAAGCAAATAATCATCTACTATTTTAATAATAATAATTTAACATTTTAATATAAAAAACTTAAAAGTAAATGATAATAACTTATTATTTTGATATAAACTATACATTTTTTAAAGTTAAAAGAAAAGAAAATAAAAAAAATTTAATATAACCAAATAAAAGCAGTATAATAAAAGATTTAGAGGAGAATTAGAGTTTCATCATAGTAAAAAAAATCAAAACTAGACATTTTTAGAAATGAGATATATTACATAGGAAGGTTGCATTCGAAGATGTTAAAGAGATCAAATGCAACATCCTAAATAAAAATATCATGTATGAATCACAACATCTCTTAAAGTGTATGAAAACTATTAAAAATAAAACATATAAAATCAAAAAGATAAATATTTATTAGATAGAGCTTCTATAGCTAAGTCCAATAACATTCATTTCTTCTTAATTGCACATCATTTAGAATTTCTATGATTTAACAACGTCAGTAAGCAAAAATTATAATAAATTATTATTTGAAAATTAGGTAAATATATATTAATACTAAAATTAGATAAGTTAAAGCAATAAAATAAAACAAAATCAAAGTGAGGAAAAAGGTAGTGGTGAGAGTAATAAGATATTCACAATAATGTAACTAAATTTAATTGAAAATTTAGCAAAGTTATATGAGGAAGTTGAGTTCCAAGTTACTAAGTAGATCAAACGTGACATCATTAACCACTATGTTAAGAATGAATTAAAATTACTTATTAAGTGTGCAAATACTTTAGAAAAAAATAATCAATTTAAAAATGTTTATTTCTCAATCAAACCCCACCTAGAATTATCACAAATCACTAAAATAAAATGAACTTTAATAATAACTAATTATTAATTTAATATTAAGTAAATTTATAATAAAAAGCAAAAATGACATTAACATAATTGATGTATTTTAGCAAAATCAATGCAATGTAAAGGTCTCATTAGTGGTGAATAAGTGTTTAATAGTAATATAACCAAATTGAAATTAAATATTTAAATGAGATTATTTTAAAATGAAAGTTATATTCCATGATTGTAAGGAGATTGAGTATAACATCCTCTGTCGGCACATCAAGTAAAAATCAAAAAGATTCATTAAGCGTGCCAGTCCCATTAAAATAAAACTATTTAAAAATATAAATTAAATATATGGAGTTCATTAAGTTAAGATGATCAATGTTTGTTTTCTCTCAACAGGACCCCATTTGGCCTTACTACAAATTACCATAATAAATAAGAAAAAAGGTATTTTAATATGACGTTGAAGGTCACATTGAAACATAGACAAATCAAAGAAAAAATTTTGAAATAAGAAATATTTTTATGGAAATGTTGCATCTCAACATTCTGAAGAAATCAAGTGTAACAAATTTCATCAGCTAATTAGGTACGAATTATACTACATTGTAAAACATTTCAAAATCCTAACATATTTAATATTCTAAAATTGAAAAATAAATATTTAATTTGATAAAACTCATCAAGATGTGTCCAACAATGTTCATTTCACTAGAATTTGCCTTTGTTTAGAATTACTATGAATTACGAAATTAATTACGTTGAAATAATAATGAACCAATGTTTTTATATTGAGAAAAGATATATTAAAATAGAAACATTTTTAATTCAAGTACTATAGTGTTACAAATCAAGTGCATATAATGATCACACAAAAAGAGAATAAGTATTTAATATTAGTATAATGAAATAAACACAAAACACTCCAAAACATTTGATAGATTGTATAAAAAAGTTGTATTCCAATGTGTTAAGGAGACTGAATGTAAGATCCTTTATAGTAAAATAAGGTATGAGTAAAAATGCCTAATAAAGTGTGCTAAAGCCGAGCAAAAAAGTCAAAAAATATAAATTTAAAATTAAGTTAGATAAAAACCATTTTGATAGTTCGAATGAAGTTTTTTTTAAATTATAAAAATTATTGCCAAATTTGATAGAGTTTATTCAAATGTGTCCAATGATATTGGTTTCATCCTAACTAGTCCTCATTCTAAATTACTAAAAATTGTAAAGAAAATATGCATAAATAATTTTTTTAATATTTATTAAATATATATTGATGCTAATATTAGATAAATTTAAATAATGTAATATAAAGAATTATAAGAAATGTAATGGTTTACTTACACATTATTTAGAATTACTTAATGAAACAACAATTTTAATGAATATCATTTGATGAAATGTCATAATTTTATGTGATAGTTGAGTTCTATTATAGTAAGGTGGTCTTGCATGCCTTTCTTGATCATGAAAAATAAAAGAGTCAAAATACCTCATAAAATTTTCCCAATCTTTAGAAAGAATAAATTTATGTTACTGCTAATACAAAAGAAGATTTAAATAAAAAATAAAAAATTACTATTTTTAAATTTAATTAATTTAATATTATAGATCTAATGAGATACTTTGGGGAATCATAACACAAAGTTAATGCAAAACATTTAAGAAATGTTATATGTTTTGTTGGAAAGTTTTATTCTAATGTACTAGGAGATCACATGTAGCATTCTCAACCACACCTTTTCTTGGAAACTTTCCAATACCAAAATCGAGATTTTCATGTACGAATAAAAATATATCATAAATTGTTCACCATAATCTACAGAATAAAAAATTGCTTTCCATGATTGAAGTGGAAATTTTGTACAGGAAAGTTGAATTTCTAGATAATAAGGAGATTAAGCATAATATCCTCGATCATCAAATCTTGTATGAAACAAAAAAAACCATATGAGATGCTAAAATAACAAAAATAATATATTTAGATATAGTAAATTAGTACTTAATTATATAGAGTTCACAATTTAAGTCCATTAACTTTTTTTGTCTTGATCGATTCTTGTTTGGAATTATTAGAAATTATTTATATAAATAAGCATAAAAATAAATAAATTATTAAACAATTATTTAGTAAATATTTGTGAAATAGAGTAAATTGAAGTAATGCAATATATCAAATTTTAAAAAATTTTAAATTTACACACTAGAAAATTTAGATTTACATATTAATATAACAAAAATAAAGAAAATAATTTTCAAAGATGTCATAAATTATACTAAAATGATGCAATCAAATATGCTAAAAATACGGTGTGTAACACCCATGATAACCAAATTTGGAATGAATCAATATGCCACAAAAAGTGTGCCAAAGTGTTTGAATTTTTTTAAAATAAAACAAAAAATTAATATTTAATTTATAAGGATTAACAAGGTGATTACATTGAAAGATATTTTGTCACTTTTATATCTCATTTGGAATCAGTATTAATTACAAAATTCAATAAGACTAAATAGTAACAAAATATTATTTTAATATTAAGGAAATTTATAATAAAGTTGACATGAGATAAATTGAGCAATCAAATAAACAAAATCAAAGAAAGAGAATGGTCACAAAAAAGGAGATTTTGATTTTTATAGTAAAATAATCAAATTGAAGCAAAAAATTTCAATTAATGATATAACGTGTACGAAAAAGGTTCATTCTAACATGCTGAAAGGATTGATCATAACAACCATGATCATCAAATCAGGTGTGATTTGAAATAGTTCATAAAGTAAGCCGAACGACAGAAAATAAACTACTTAAAAAATAAAACTAAATATTTAATTATATAGTGTTCAATGTGATGATTTGACATTTATTTCATCACCATCATAATTTTCTTAGAACTATTATGAATTATAAAATGAATAAGCATAAATATCAAAAAAATGGTTGCTATAGTATTACTTAAAAATATATTAAACAAAAAATTAGATAAATTGAAGTTGTAATTATCCAAATGAAAGGAATACAAATACAAAGGTCATAATAAAGTGGATTTTGATTTATAATTTGATATGTCAAAATAATATTGAAAAATAATAATTAATGAGATAAATTGTACAATATAAGTTTCATTCTAGGATAACACAGAGATTAAATATAACATCCTTGATTTGGGGATATAAATATATAATTGGGTTATAAATTATCCAGATAACTAATATGACATATGTTTTGTATTAAGATAACTTACTTTAAATTTATTATGAATTATCAAGTTAAGAAAGTATAAATAATAATTAATTATTTTTTAATATTAAGTAAATAAACATAAAATTTGACAACTAAAAACTTCATCTAAATAATATAACCAAGTCAAAATGCCATAAAAGTCACACAAGTGTTTATTTAAATTTTGAATGTAACATATCCAAATTAAAGTAAAAGTTTTGAAGTAAGAAAAATTGTATCACACAGTAAATATCTAAGATACTAATGAGAATGAGCATAACATCTTCGATCATCAAATTAAGTATGAAACAAAACAACTCTTATAGGTTGCTAAAATATGAAAAATAAATTATTCAAAAATATAATAAATGAATTTTTAATTAAATAAAACTCATTAAGATGAATCCAACCATATTTATTTCATGTGGATCAGTCCTTAACTAGAATTATTATGAATGGATAAAGTAAGTAAGCATGAATAATAATAAAGTTTTATTTTATTATGAAGTAAATATATGTTAAAGTTGAAATTGGATAAGTTAAAACAATATAATATAACCAAATTGAAGACATTTGAAGCCTACATGAGAGAAGATTTAGAGTAACATTGTAATATAACAATAACAAAGTAAAAAATTCAAAACAAATTAGATAAATTATAACAGATAATTATATTTATATTTATTAGGAAGATTAAGCATAACATCCCTAATTTTCAAGTCTAGTATGAAACAAAATGTATTGTAAAGTGTTTCAAAAGCCTAAAAATTAATTTTTAAAAAATTAAAAGTTGATGTTCAATTGCAATACTCATTGTGATGTGTCTAAAAAAATATGTTTCATATCCTTCAAAAGTCGTTTGGAATTCTTTCTTATTATTAAAATAAAAATGTATAAATAAAAAATTAATTATTTCAATATAAAGTAAATTTGAAATAGTGTTCAAATAAGACAAATTGTTGCAATGTAATGTAAAAAAATTAGAGTAATAAAGAGTGAGACATATGGGGAATTAGAGTTTTGTAGTATTATAATCAAATTAAAGAAAAAAACTTTTAATTTATGATACAAATTGTATGGAAAATGCTTGTACCAAGATATTATGAAGACCAAACATAACAACATCTATCATTAAATTTGGTATGAATTGAAATAATTCACAAAGCAAAACTAAAGAAAATGAAATATTTAAAAATAAAAAACTGGATATCTAATTGTACAAAGTTCATTGAGATAATTACATTGATGTTCGCTACTTGTCCATCAAATGTTTTTGGAATTACTATGGATTAAATAAATAAGCTTAAATATTAAAAAAGTGTTATTCTAGTACTACATAAATATATTTTAAAGCTAAAATTAAACAAATTTAAACAATGTATTATATCCAAATCAAAGTGATGTAAAAGGTCATAGGAAAGGTCATTTTGAGTTTCATAGAAATATAATTAAATAAAGGTTAAAAAGTTTATTTAATAAGAAAAATTATAAAAATAGCTGCATTCCAACGTAATAAGTAGATAAAGTACAACATCATATGTCACCAAATTTGGTACGAAACAAAAGTTCTCTTAAAATTCTAAAACAATTGAGAAACTTAAATATTTAGAAATATGAAGCTGATACTTTATTAAAAGGACCTTTTTTATTCATCTTAGCAGGACCTTTGTCTGAATTTTTCGTTAATTAAAAATGTAAATAAGAAAATATCATAAAATGTTATTTTTTAAGTACTAAGAAAATAAAGATTATTGTTGAAATAGGTTAAATTTAATTATTATTATATACTCAAATTAAAGCGATGTAAAGATGATACAAATCAAGATTTCAAGATAGTAATATAAGCAAATTAAAACAAAAAAGTTGATGAAATGGCATAAATTATATGAAAAAATTTATTGCTATTGTACTACAGAGATTAAGTGTAACATCAACGATTGACAATTAATGTATAAACTAAAAGATCAAATAAAACTTGCTGCAACCCTAGGAAATAAAATATTAGAAAATTTGAAATAAATACTTATTTGGGTACAACTCATCAAGGTGTGGCCAACGATCATAATTTGATATCGATCAGAGCTGATATAGATTTTTTATGAATTACTAAAGTAAATAAGCATAAATAATGATAAATTATTATTTTAATATTAAGTAAATATATATCAAAGCTAATATAAGATTAATTTAAAAAATAAAATATAATAAAATAATAGATATGTTATGGTGACCCTAAAAAATATTTTGAGTTACATAATAATATAACCAATTCAATCAAAAAAATTTGAAAAATGGGATAAATGTTTTGTGAAAGTTACATTCCAAGAGACTTATAAACTTTAACATAGAAACTTTCATCATCAAATGAGATACAAATTGAATTATCTTTAAAAAGTTGCATAAGGAAAATAAATATTTTATTTTCCATATAAAAAAAATTTAATTGGATAGAGCTTGTTGAGATGAGTCCAAAGACATTCTCTATATCCATATTAAGTGTCATCCAAAATTACAACAAATTTCAATGAAAATAATAATAAATAACAAAAATATTTTTTGAAGAAATGTGATAAACTAAAAATATGTTATGTAATGAAACAAAAGAAATGTGATGGTCCAATTCAAAATGAGTTATAATTACATCAAAATATAAACAATAAATAAAAAATTTGAATATATGAGATAAATTGTGTTGGAAACTTACATTCTAAGATATGATGGAGTTCAAGCACAACATTGTTGATTAGGAAAAAAAAAATTTCTTATATAATGTGCTTAATCACAAGGGAATTTTTTCCTTAAAAATATATAAATGAATATATAATTGGATAGAGGTCACCAAGTCGAGTCCAGTAACATTTGTTTCATCTCGATCAAACATAAGTTTGAGTTCTTGTAAGTAATTATAAGTAAATAGTGAAAACTAATATCAAATTTTAACAATAATACTAGGAAAATATATATTGAAACTAAAATAAGGAAAATTGAAGCATTATAATATAACCAAATAAAAGTAATGCAATGGTCACTTGAGAGATGAACTAGACTTCCATAATAATACTACCAAATCAAAGCAAAAGAAAAATATCTAAAGAAATTAGATAACTTATATGATAAAGTTGCATTCCCACATATTAAGAAGAGCAATAATGTTATAATAATACCAATCAAGAATTCAATAAAATAATGATAAAAAACTTGAGAATTAAATATATATAATAGTAAAAAATGAATATCTACTTTATTAGTTCTCGATGATGCACGTCAAATGATATTTGCTTTGTCCCTATCTAACCTCTTTTTGAATTACTACAAACTAACAGTGTAAATAAGCTTAAGTAGTAATAAATTATTTTTTTATTTTAGGTAAATATATATAAATGTTAAAATAAGATAAATTTAAATAATGTAATTTAACCAAGTGGAAGAAATATAAGTGTCATAGGAGGAAATGACTTGATTTTCATTTCAATAGAATTTTTATAGGTAAGCAGCATTCAATGTTACCATCAGGACAAGTGTAACATTCTCCATTGTGAAATCTTATATGAATTGAAATACCATGTAAAGAGTATTGCATCCCTAGATAGAAAAATATTTAAAGATAATAAAAGAATATGCTGTTAGATAGAGCTTGCGAAGATGAGTCCAAGGACATTTTTTTTCATTTCGATCAGACATCGTTGAGAATTGCTACAAATTACTAAAAAAATAACAATAATTAATAATAAATTATTATTTTAATATTATTTAAATATACATTAATTTTCAAATAGAAAGAATTGATGAAATATTATATTACAAAACATGGCAATATAATGGTTGAATAGGAGAAGAGTTCTCATTAGAAAGTAATATAATCAAATCAACATGAAACATTTAATCAAATGTGATTAATTGTACAAAAAAGTTTATTTCCAAAATGTTAATGAGATTAAGGGTAAAATCATCATCTATAATGTTAAGCACGAACATAGATGTTTCATAAATTCGATGAAAATTTTAGAAAATAAAATAATTGCAAATATAGAATAAATTTATAATATGTATTTATCTCATCAAAATGAGTACAACAATATTTATTTTTTCTCAATTGGATTAGTTTATATTTAATACAAACTACTAAGTTAAATAATTAAAAAATGTTATTTTAATTTTATGTAAAGAGATTTCAAAACTAAAACGAGATAACTTGAAGCTATGTAATAATGACAAATCAAAGGAGATATAAAAGTTGCATATGTGGAGATTATATTTTAAAGAAGTTGGAAAAATTATATTCAAATTTTATACTCCAATATACTTAGAAAATTAAAACATTTTTGATAATGAAATCATGATGAATCAAAATATCTCACACATTATATGACATTATAAAAATTAAATATTTAAAAATATAAAAATGAATATTTAATTATACATAGCTTATCGAAACAAGTTCAACAACATTTGATTCAAGTTGTTCAGTCCTCGATTGGAATTATTATGATTTATCATGTTAAATTGGAAAACTAAAAAACAAGTTATTGTTTTATTTTCAACTAAATATATGTTAAAGTTGAGACAACATAAGTTTAAGTATTAAAATATAACAAAATTAAAGATATTTAAAAGTTACCTGATGGAAGATTTAGAGTTATATTGTAATATATCAAAATAAAAACAAAAAATTTGAACAATTAAGATAATTTATCCTCAATTGTTATTTTCTATTATTCTTAAAAAATTGATCACAATAATCTCAATTATCAAACCTAGATAGAATCAAAATGTCCTGTAATGCAACAAAAACACTAGAAAATAAAATTTTAGAAAAAACTTTGGTACGAATCAATTGGTACGTTTTATTAAGACTCCAATGAAGTATGGTTCCTCTTCTATGTATCTTTTATGAAATTATTGTTTACTAACAAAAAAATAATTTTTCATAATTGAATATCATTATTTTTAATTTTAAGAAAATTTAAAATAGAGGAAAAATAATGTAAAATAAAGTAATAAAAACAATAAAATCCAACCAACATAATTTCAAATGATAGAAGAATTACATTTTTATACTAAACAAACTAAACAAAAGAAAACAATTTCAATTAATGCTATAAATTATATGGAAAACTTGGATTTTAAGATACTAAAGAGATCAAGAGTAACAAATGGAATCACAAAATTTTGTATTATTTAAAAAAGTTCATCAAGCAAGCCAAACTACTAGAAATAAAATATTTAAAATGCAAAACTTAATATATAATTGTGTAATATTTGTTGAGGACATAATTGGACTTTTTTGAGAATTAATGTAAATTTTCAAATAAATAATAAAATATTAAAAATAATTTATTGTAGTTTTATGTAATTATATGTTATTGCTAAATTTAGACAAATCAAAGCAATTTAATTTGCTCAAATAAATGGTATGTGAATTTCACAGAAAGGGGATTTTTAGTTACACATAACAAAAAAAGTGAAAATTTTGAGTGAATCTTATAAATTATAAACACAATTTACGTTCCAATATAGAAAGTGATTGAATGAAAAAAGATGCATTCCAAGAGAATACGGACGTTGGACTTTGTTTTAAATTATTATATATTATAAAAGAATAAACATATATAAACAAATATATTTTTTTACTACTTAAAAAACATATTCTAAAGTTGAAATGAAATAAATTAAAATAACATAATATAACAAAATAAAAAAAATTTAATAGTTATATTAGAGAGGAGTTTTGGTTACATAACAAGATAACAAATAAAAAACATGAAAAAAAACAATATAAATTTTATTAAACATATGTATTCCATGATACTATGGAGATTGTGCATAGTATCCTTGAATGTTAAATCAAGAACAACTAAAAATGTCTCCCAAAATTTTTCTAAGCCATAGAAAAAGTTTTTAAAAATATTAAATTGAATAATAAAATAATAGTTCTTGTTGAGATAAGTCTACTGATGTTTGTTTTATCTTAATCAAACATGGTTTGGCATTATTTTGAACTACCAAATTAAATATGCATAAAAAATAAAACTTATTGATTTATATTATGTAAAAAAATTTTAAAACTTGAATTAGTTCAATTGAAGTTGCATAATTCAAATAAATAAAAGTGATGAAATAAGCTCAATTTAAAGAGATAAGCTAAGTTGTATGAAAAAGTTGCGAGCAATGTACTATTGAAATCAACCAAAAATTTGTTGATATCAAATAAGTTACAAATTAAAAAATCACAAAAACCATGAAAAATCAAAAGAAAAAATAGATATAATAACACAAAAATGAACATATAGTTTATAGAGCTTATGCTAACAAGTCCAACAACATTTGCTTCACTCAATCGAACCTTACTGGGAATTATTATGAATTTAAAAAGTAAATAAGCATAAAAAATAATAATTTATTATTTCAAGAATATTGCTTTTGTAAGACACTATAAAGACCGAGCATAACATCCTAAATCACCAGATAAGGAATAAACTAAAATGTCTTGTAAAACATAATGAAGCCAAGGAAAAAGTTTTCAAAAATATAAACAATAAACATCTAAATAGATAGAAGAGTGTGGTGACTTTTGTTGCATCTCAATCAAACCTTGTTTTAAAGTTACTACAAATATAAAAATTAAATATAAATAAAAAATATTAAATTCATTTTTAAAATTAAGTTGATATACATTAATGGTGAAATGATTTAAGTTGAAGCAAAATAATATAAGCCATAAAAAAGACATGTAAAGTTTACATGGTAAGAGAAATTGAGTCACATAATAATATAACAAATTCTAAACAAAAATTTGAAGAAATGAGATAAATTATGTTAGAAAGTTACATTCCTAATCGACCCCCCGGAGGAATATGCGCTTCTAAAAGATCTTTAATACTGTGACCAATCCCGAAGTTAGTTCTATACATATGACCAGCAACGAGAAAAAGAAATGCAATAGCTAAGTGATGATGAGCAATATCGGTTAGCCATAAGCTTTGCGTTTGAGGATGGAATCCACCAATAAGGGTTAGAATGGCAGTTCCTGCCCCTTGGGTAGTACCAAATAAATGACTACTCGAATCGGAGTTTTGAGCATAAAGATTCCATTTACCCATAAAAAGGGGTCCCAATCCTTGAGGATATGGCAATACGTCTAAGAAATTATTCCATCTGACATACTCTCCCCTGGATCCGGGAATAGCAACATGAACTAAATGTCCTGTCCAAGCCAAGGAACTGACTCCAAAAAGTCCTGACAAATGATGATTGAGATGAGATTCAGCATTTTTGAACCACAGTTGGAGGAGGAAATGCAAATTTGCTAGTTTTTGATGAATGTAACATACACGATCAAGAAATCCCATACAAATTGAAGTGTTTAATAACACAAGGTAGAAGCCTAAAAAATAAAATATAAAAAAAGTAAATATTTAAATAAAAAGTGCTTCACAAGAAGACTCCAATGACATATTTTTGCCTATATTAGACCTCATTTTGAATTAAAATAAATTACCAAAATAAGCAAGTAGAAATTATAGTGAAATATTATTTGAACACTTCATAAATATTTGTTAAGTGTGAAAAGAGATAAATTGAATTAATGTAATATAACAAAATCAAAGTGATGTAATGGTCACATAAGAGTAGATTTATAGTTATGTAGTAATATGGCCAAATCAAAGCATAAATGTTTGAGAAATGATATAAAATGTGGAAAATTTTTTTTCAAAGATATCAATGCGAATGAGTGCAACAACCTTAACGATCACATTAGTAATGAAGCAAGACATCAATAAAGCGAGCAAATATCCCAAACATCAAGTAATTAAAAATCTAAAAAAAAAATAAATTTTGATGGTGCTTGATGAGAAGAGTCAAGGACATTTGTTTGCCTAGATGAAACCTCCTTTGGAAATATTACAAAATTGAAACAATTAATAAGAAAAATAAAAAAAGAAAATTTTCTAAATTAACAAAATAAATAAAAGTAAGTAATCATAAACTATTATTTTTAATATTTAGTAAAAAAATAATTGAGCTCAAAAAAGATAAATTGAACCAATCAAATATAACCAAATTAAAGCATTGTTAATATCACCCTAGTGAAGATTTAGCATTTCATAATTATATAACCAAATCAATAAAACAATTTAAAAAATAAAAAAGATTATATTGGAGAGATCCATTACAAAAAAAATAATTAAAAAAAATAAAAATGAATTTTTTTTGATAAAAATATTTGAAAAGTTTTTATCATTTATTTCATTTTTCTTTGTCCTCAATTCAAATTATGTTAAATTAAAAAGTATGCACGAAAAAGAATTAATTGTTATTTTAATATGAAGAAATTTTTTTTTAAAGTTGAAATGACATAACTTTAAAAAATGTACTATAACGATTACAAAAACATTTAAAGCTCTTGTGCTTGAAGATTATTTGTTATGAAGTAGTATAACCAAATCAAAGTAAAATATTTGAGAAAATAAAATACACAGTAGTTGAACAGTGTACTTAAAGATATTAAGTAGATATGGCATAAAATTATCAATCATTCAATTAGTTAAGAAATGAAATCTCTAATAAACCATGGAATAATTTCAAAAAATAAAATATTTAAAAAATAAAATATTTAAAAAACATAGTTATTATAACTTAGTTATTAGAGCCCACTAAAACAAGTCCAACAAAGCCTTATTCAAGTGTTGTGGATCACATTTGGAATTACTATTAATTACTAAATTAAACAATCATAAATAATGATTAATTATTTTTTTAGTATTTACTAAATTTCAATTAAAGTTGAAATGAAATAAATTAAAAAAAACAAAAAATAAAAAAGATTTTTATGAAAAGATTACGCAAATGGAGAATTATATTTTCATAGCAATGGAAACAAATAAAAGTAAAACATTTTAATAAGTGAAATAAATTATAGTAAAACGTTGTATTTCAATACACTAAAGATATGAAATGTGGTAATCATACTAATCAAAACATGTACGATTCAAAATTAGTTTTAAAGCTAGAGAAAACTTTACAAAATAAAATATTTTAAAAAATTAAAATAATACTCACACAGATAGAGCTTGTATGGATGAGTTCAATAATGTTTTTTTTATTTCAATGGTGCCTCATTTTGAATTACTAAAAATTACCAAATAAATAAGCTTAAATTAAAAAAATTATTATTATTTTGCAAAATAAAAAATATAAATGTTTAAATAAGATAAATTGAAGTAAAATAATAAAACCAAATAAAGGCAATGTAAAGTTAACACATTAATAAATGAATTTTTTTTAGTGTAATGAAAAAAAATAAAACATTTCAAGAAATAACAAAAATTTATAGGAAATTTAGTTTCCATGATACTAAAGAGATTTATTGCAACATCAGTCATCATCAAATTTGGCACTAACTGAAATTTATTGGAAAGCATTAGAAAATCATTCAAAAATGACTTTTAAAAATATAAAACTAATATATCTAATTTGATAAAGCTCATAAAGATGGGTCCAAAAATACTGATTTATTCATAATCATAGCTCTTTTAGGGCTAATCAAAATTGCAAAACTAAATAAACCTAAATAATAATATATTATATTTTTAAAATCAAGTGCGTATATATTAATTTGAAATAAGATATATTAAAGAAATGTAATAAATCAAAATCAATGATATGTAAAGGTCACAGTAGTGGAAACTTAGTGATTTTTAACGTTATAACAAAATCAAAGTGAAACATATGAAGAAAAAATGAGATGTATTATATTGGGAAGTTGCATTCCAAGATGCTAAAGAGCTTGAGTGCAATGTGTTCTATTGTAAAATTAGGTGCAAAGTGAAACGAATCGTACAATGAGGGAAATAAAATGTTTAAAAATATAAAATGGAATATTAAGTTGGATTGTGCTACAAAACAATTCCATTGATGTTTGCTTTGTCTCCATTGGACATCATTTGGAAATAATGTTATTGATATAACTAATTGTTTAAAATAAAAATTATTATTTTAACAACAATTAAATATAGATTAAAGTTGAAAATACATAAACTAAAGCTATACAACATAATCAAATAAAAGTGACATTAAGTTCACAATAGATCTCGTTTAGAGCTACCTAATAAGACAAACAAATCAAAGCCAAAAATTTTGATAAATCAAATAAATTATACAATGAAGTTATATTCCAAGATACTAGGTTGTTTAAGATGAACATTTTTAATGATTTAATGGAGTATGTGTCATAATGTCCAGGAAAACATAACCAAACAATAAAAAGATAAATATTCAAAAATATTAAAATAAAAATTTAATTCAATAAGGATCATCGAGTTTTCTCCAACCACATTTATTTCATCTTGATCAAACCTTATTTTGATTTAACATGAATTACCAAATTAAATAAGTATAAATAAAAATAATTATTTTTTTGATAATATATATATATAGTTGAAAAATGATAAATTGATGGAATATAATACAACAAAATAAAAGCTACTTAAGAGGACAATTAGATCCTCACTATAACATAACTAAATTGAAGCAAAGAACTTGAAGAAATAAGAGAAATTGTACGAGAAAGTTGAGTTCCAAGATAGCAAGAAGATTTAGAATAAAATCTTCTATCAACAAATCATTTTAGAAGAAAAATGACTCATAAAACATGCCAAAACTATAAAAAAAATATGTATAACTGTAAAAATAAAAAAATGAATATTTAATTTTATAGAATTGGTCAAGATGAGTCTAATGATGTTTTTTTCATCTTTATTAAACATTGTATAAAGTTATTAGAAATTACCATAGTAAATAATATTTAATCATAATAATTATTTTTTACATATCAAGAAAGTATATATATTAGCATTTAAATATGATAAACAGAACAAATGTAATATGACTAAGTCAAGACAATACAAATTTCACATAAGAGGAAACTTCAAATTACATACTAATATAATTTAATCAAAAATTAAAAAATGGAAAAAATAGTAAAAAAAAGTATGAAATAGTTATTTTCCAAGATGCTAATAAGGTCAAATGAAATAAACTCTATGAAAAAAACAAAGTTTAAATCAAAATACCTTTAAAAATATAGCAAATGAAACAATGTTTGTTTAATTTTGATCGATTTTTTTTGAATTACTATAGACTATCATAGTAAATGAAAAATATTAAACTGTTATTTTTTTATTTTTAAGTAAAATTATGATAAAGTTGAAATGAGTAAAATTGAAGCAATGCATATAACAATTTTCAACACATGTAATTGTCACATGAGAGAAGATCTAGAGTTACATAATTATGTAATGAAATCAAAGAATTTTTTTATGAAATGAGATAAATTTTATCATTGGTTGGGTTACATAATTTATTGTAAAATTGGATAGAAAAGGAAATATTCTACAAATATTTCCAAAACTTTTGAAAAATAAATTTAAAATATAGATAAAAATGAATATTTAATAGCTTAGAGCTTGTTGAAGAAATTTGAAAAATACTTGCTTTCTCTCAATCAAAATTATCTAGAATAACTATGAATTTCCAAATTAAATAAACATAAACAATAATAAATAATTATTTTAATGTGAAATAAATATAAGTGAAAGATGAAATAAGATAAATTTAGGCAATGTAATATAACATAATTGAAATAATGTAAGGTAATAGAAGAGACAAATTTGAATTTTGTTATAACATAACATGATCAATGCGAAAATTTTGAAAAAGAGATAATTTGTATGATAAATCTACATTACAAGTAAATTATACAATCAAGTGTAACATTCCTAATCATCAAATCCTGTGTTGATCAAAATATGTCACAAGACATAAGAAATTTTAAAAAATAAAATTTTTTAACTTGATTGATCTTATGAGGATATGTTGAGTGACATTTGTTGCTTCTTAGTTAGACTTCAATTGGAGTTATTACAAATTTCCATAATAAAAAATTATAAATTACTACTTTAATATTACATAAATATATTTTCACGCTTAAATTAACAAAATTAAAGAAACTAATATAACTAAATCAAAGTGATTTAAAGATCACAATAGAAGTGATTTAATATTGCAAGTAATATAAAAAAAAATTAATAGAAAAATTGAATAAATGAAATAAATTGTACAAGGAATATTTATGCTAAGATATTAAAGAGAGCAAGTTTAGCATCCCCAATCATCAAATTATATACAAATTCAAATCTTTTATAAAATGTGAGAAGACTTATTTATGTAAAAGACTTAAAATTATAAGAATAAATGTTTATTTTTAATGAGCTTAGTGAGATGGGTCACAACGTATTTATTACTCATTGCTGAGGCCTTGTTCTAAAAAATTATAAATTTCAAAACAAATTAAGAAAAAATAAATAGTAAATTATAATTTTAATAATAAATCAATGCATAGTAAAATTTAAATGAGAAAAACTAAATAGGAATGTCATAATGTAATATAGTAAGGAAATCAACTATAAAATCCTCCATCATGAAATACTATCAAAATAAGATTTACTAATAAAACAAGAAAATCATAGAAAATAAAATATTAAAAAAATAAAATTGAATTTTTAAATTTAGAGAGGCCATTGAGATGATTCAAACAATGTCTTTTTTCCCACCATCAAACATCACTTCGCATTACTTCATATTAAAAAAATAAGAAAACATAAATAATAACAAATTATTATATAAATTTTAAGTAAATATATATTAAAACTAAATTATGATAAATTGTTCCAAAATAATGTAGCCAAATCAAAGTGATGCGAATATTAAAAGAAGATTACAAGAAGAGTTCTATAGTAATATATGAAAATGAAACAAAAAAGTTTGAACAAATTAGTTAAATTAAATTAGATTGTTGCATTCAGAGATATTACAAAGTTTGGATGCAACATTCATAATCATGAAATTAAGTTTGAATCAAAATATCGTGTTAAATGTGCAAACATTGCTAAAAACATATTCGAAACAATTATATAAAAAAAGATATTTAATTTATTGAGCTTATTGATTCAATTTAATATAACCAAATTAAATAGATTTGGAAGTCTCACAAGAGGAGAATTATTATTTCATAGCAATATTGCCTAATCTATACAAAAACTTTGAAGTGAGTTTAATTGTTTGAGAAAGTTCCATTTCAAGATATTAAATATGATGAATGAAATATTATTGCTCATCAAATAAGGTACAAATTGGTATGGGTAATAAAGGACAACAAGTCACTTAGAACTAAAATATTTAATAAACAAAAAGTGAATATTTAATTGATAAAGTTCACCCAAATTGAGTAAAATTATTTTAGTTTCTTTTCCATTGGCCATAGTTAGAAATTACTATTAAAAATAATAAAAAACTTTTTATTTTAATATTAATTAAATTTATATCAAAATTGAAATGAGATAAGTTGGAACAATGGAATATAACAAAATCAAAATGATATAACGGTCCCACAAGATTAAACTTATAGTTTCATCATAACATAAAAACAATGAAGCAAAAAACTTGAAAAAACATAAACTATATGGGAAAGTTACATTTCTAGATTTAAGAAGATTGAGTATAACATCGTAGTTAAAAGTTGTATGAATCAAAATATTTTGCAAAATATGATTATAAGAAATCAAATTTTTAAAAATAAAAAAATTAAATATTTAATTTTCTTAGAGCCGATTATGTCGAGTCCAGTGACATTTATTTTTTCTTGATGAGGCATTATTAGAAAAGCTTTTGTTTCACAAAAGTTAATAAGCATAAGTAATAATAAATTATTATTTTAAAATTAAGTAGATATACATATTAGAGCTAAAATAAGGCA
The DNA here is from genome assembly GCA_023846275.1 of Vanilla planifolia. Classification (NCBI taxonomy): domain Eukaryota; kingdom Viridiplantae; phylum Streptophyta; class Magnoliopsida; order Asparagales; family Orchidaceae; genus Vanilla; species Vanilla planifolia. The sequence goes on along the minus strand of JAIUJO010000165.1, from coordinate 1,090,092 downwards.
AATTGAAGCAATGTTATATAACCAATTTAGAGAAAATGATTTGAAGAAATTAGAAAAATTTTATGAGACATTTTTTATTCCAAGATAAATACGACAACAAGCATAGAATTTCTGAATGGGAAATCAAGTGTAAATCAAAATAACTTATAAATTTTATCAAATCTATAGAAAAATAAAACATGTAAATATATAAAATATAAAAAATAATTTTATTAGATAGAGTTCAATGAAGATACCCAAGTGACATTTATTTTGCTTCATCAAACCCTACTTGGAATTATTATGAATTACATAATTAATTAAAGATAATAAGAATAGATTATTAGGTTAATAATTTGGTAATCATTTAAGAAAGTTGATATCAAGTTTAAATAAATGTTGTTAAGTAGATCTAAATGAGCTCAATTTAATTCAATATTTTCTATTTTTTTTTTAAATTTTATTTTTAATAATTATCGCATGTTTTTTGAACATTTTGATCTTTATATTATTTTATGAATAAGAATGTTATATTTGATCTCTTAGTAATCATGGGATGTAATTTTCCATATCTTTTTTTGTAAGTTCTATAAATGTTTTGCTTGTATTTAATTTTAATTACATTTAAACTAAAAGTATCCTCTCATGTGACCCTTACATCACTGAAATTTGGTTATATTATATTGTTACTTTTTTATGTTCAACATTAATATATATTTACTTCATTTTAAAATAATAATTTGTTAATATTTATTCTTATTTAATTTAGTAACTAATAGCAATTCAAAATGAGTTTTAATCAAGGTGAGACAAACCTCTTGAACTACTCTCGATGAGACCTATCCAAAAACATATTTAGTTCTTGATTTTTAAATATTTTATTTGAATTGTTTTTCACCATGCTTTGCAAGATATTTTAATTTCTATTACTTTTCATGATCAAGGCTTTTATGCTCAATCTCTTTAGTATCTTAGAAAACAATTTTCGTATATATTTTTAACTTTTATTTCTTTATTATTTCGGCATGCATTTTGACACTCTTTGATTTGTAACTAATTTGATGAATGAGGATTTATACTTGATCACTTTTGTATCTAGGAATGCAAGTTTTTGATAACAGTTTTCTCATTATTTATTTTTGTTGTCCTATTATGAAATTCAAATTATCCACTCATGTGACCATTCAATCATTTTTAATTCGTTATAATAATAGTCTCATATAATTTAATTTTTGTTTGAAAATATATTTACTTAATAATATTATAATATTTTGTAATTATTTATGTCTATTTACATTCTTAATTAGTAATAATTCTAAATGAAATATAATTGAGATGAAAAAATTGCTGTTAAACTTCTACCTGTGAGCCTTATATTATTAAATATTCTTTTTTTATAAAATTAAATATTTTTCTATGCTGTTGGCATGGTTTATGACTTATTTTGATTCATCAATTATTTGACAATTGAGGATGTTATGATTGATCTAAATTGTGTTATGGTATATAACTTTTCTATACAATTTATTTTATTACAAAATTTTTCTTTCATTAAATTATATTTCTTGTTACTCTAAATCAACTCTTAAATGTCATCTATAGCATTTTGTTTTGGATATGTTACATTAACGAAATTTATCATATTTTATGATTTATTATAATTTTTTAAATATCAAATAATTATTTTTTAAAAGCAAATTTGCTCTTATTATAGAAAAGGTATAATCAAGGGGATATAAACTTGAATAGAGTCAACCTGATGAGTTATATATGATTAAATATTATTTTTCATATTCAAAAAATATATTTTTTTAAATATTTCGACGTGTTTAATGTGATATTTTGAATCATAACTGATTTGATTATTAAGGATGTTACACAAAATCTTCTTAGTATTTTGAAGTATAAATATTTTATAGAATTTATAATATTTCTTAAAATATTTTACTTTGATTTTATTATATTAGTTTAGAACACCAATTCTCCACTCATGTAATCTTTACATCACTTTGATTTGACTACAATACATTGCTTTAATTTATGTCATTTGAACTTTAATATATATTCACTTAGTATTCAAGTTATTATTTACTATTGATTATTCTTTTCCTTGTTAATTTGTATTAATTCTATTTGATGTCTAATTGAGAATAAGTAAACAAAGTCAGAATAATCCCCAAGAGCTCTACCGAATAAAATATTTATTGTAAATTTTTTAATAACTTATTTTCTACGATTCTTTGTTGTGAATGCATATTTTAGTAATTGTCGCATCAAAAACGAAAAAATAAAAAGTAATCTTAATAAAAAGTAACCTTAAAAAAAGAAAATGACAAATATTTGAAGTAAATAATGATGCTTTTGCATGCCAAAAAAGATAAATTAACATAGATGGGATCACTTAAAATATTTGTTGTATACGTAAGTCATACAAAAAAATTTAATAACCTATTTTGAATAAAGGGTATAAACTATTTTAGAAAAATTTTAATCCTTTTCATAAAAATGAGAAAAAGAATTGTAACAAAAAGAGATATATTTTGAAGGCATTAATACTATTTCATTTTTATTATGATTCATTATTTTATTTTAAACATCTATGCTTTTTTATTTTAACTTTGTGTTTTTTATATTTCTTATCTTTTTTATTTTAAAAAATACAGTTTCACTAATGGTTAAATAGTTTGTGCTCTTATTAAGATAAATTATTCTATACTTTCAATATTTTATGCATTTATTTTTGAAATTAACAACTCCATTAAAACTAATAATTGTTATATTTTTAGAAAAACAAAAAAAATATTCTTAATATACCTTTTTTCTATATATCATGTCCATTCTTTCGAACATCTGAAATTGCTTTCTTCCGCATAATTGCTTACTCTTCATTATTTGAAAAGATTTCTTTCTCAAAAAAATCTCTTTCAATTCTTTTAGGAATTTCTTATTTATTTTTCATCCAATTTAGTTTTAAAAATTAAAATTCGTTATTGTTTAATAAACTTTTTATCTAATGCATATTTTTGATGGCAACATTGAGTTTCAAATGTTTATGGTTTTTTGTTGAATTTTTTGTCATAGAGTAAAGTTCAAATATTTATATTTTTTTTTCTTTCAGCTTACAAAACTTTTACAATCATATAGCTTGCTATCTATTATGCGTGCATTGTTATTTTCTTATAATCAAAATATATTTTTAACCAAAGTATTAAACATGTCATTTCAATGTTCAGAAGTGAATTCGCAATCATCCTTATAATTTTTTAAATGATTCTAAAGTTTCTATACCTTTAGCAATATAATTATCATAATTATATTTCTAAGAATAAGCTTTGATGAAGAATATAAAAAAATTAATTATTTTAATGTTTTACTTTCTCAATATTTTTTCCACTTCCAAACAATATTGGTGATGATATGTTATGTATAAAAAATAACCAAAAAACTTTATAATATGTTATGCATGTGTGCTTGAAAAACTATATAATAAGTTTTTAATTTTTAGCTAAACATAAAAATTTATAATGTATTTTTTAGGGAATAATATTTTTCTTTCATTATTAAATTCATTAAACTTTAATTATTTTCATAGTATTTAGCTTTCTTTATTAACATAATTTAACCAACTTATTCAATGTTAAATTTTTCAAACTTTTTAAAACTTTGTTTTTGAAGATATTATAATTTCTAAACCTAACTATATTGTAAATAGTATCAAATTACCTAAAAAATAAGGATATTAAAATATAAAAATTAAGATAATGAAATAGTGCACATGAGATGCGTTTGATAATAACATTTCATTTGAATTGGAGTTCGTTCCAAATATTTATGAGTTGTTAAAGGTAGTAAGGGTTAGTTTTCAAATGACTAACGATTATTATTAGTATTTTAAAAGAATGTATTTTAGTATTAGTAGAGCAAGATTGATTTCATCATAATTGGGCTTTTCCTAATTTTTTCTACCATAAACTAATGCAACTCTTGGACCTTCTCTTGCCTATGACAAGTGAAATCTTGCTATTATTTTATAATTGGATTATGGCAGGTAGTGATTTATTTACATGAATAAGTCTAATGATAAGTTGGCTAGTTATTTTATGAGTTTTTAATAAACTAAAAAATGGAATTCTTAAACTTTTAACTTATAGACTTCTTATTTTTAGTAAGGAATATTTTTCATGAACATAAATTAATTTTCGCTATTTTGTTTATTAGAGGGAAAATGCTAGGTTGATTGTGGAATCTAAGGAGTGATAAAGTGAAAAAAGAAAAGTGAAATTGGGATTAGAAGTGAAGCAACTTGAGCATGTTAGTTTTTTATCAACATGGTAGTCCAATAAATTTTAAAAAATGTTGGTTTTGTTATGTTTAATGTGTTGTGTATACAATTGTATAGTAAAACTTTTTTTCAATAACAATTCCTTTTACTTCCTATTGGGATAAATTTGATGATGAATTCACAATAAATAGAAATAACTCAAAGAAGTTGTGGTAAATATTATGGAAAATGCTTGTATTCATAAATTTGATGAAAGGTTGACTGATAAATATAGCCAAGTGTACCAATTCTTGCAAAGCTATTGTGAAGTTTTTATTTGTTACTAGGATGTAAAAAGCTATTAGATTGTGTGGAGGATTATCATAAGAATGAGAACATAAAACCATATGTTGATTGATGAGTTACTCAAGTTGATCGCATCCTAAATAAATAAAATAAATGATGCTCAAATTTTGCATTTGGCTTTCAATATAAGTACAAGATGGATGAGTAGAACATTTAGTTAAGTCATGCTATTTTTAAAGATGTTTATTTGCATGAAATTAATTATGTGCCTTTTTTCTCTATGATCACGAAAAAATGTGGTAATACAAGTACTGTAAGATTATACTATGAATTAGCCACGAAAATATGTGTAATTTAATTATGCATTATGTGAAATAAATAATTTAAAATGTGATAAGAAATTGTTGTAGTGAACCACTTGATTGAAAGGTGCTACTTAATTTTTGGCCAACGCCTAATGTGCCACATAGTCTATTGCACATTAAATAATGATGATTTAAATAAGACGAGTTAAGAAAATTTTACTACCAAAGCTTATGAACAAAAGTTTTCATCTTTAGCAATGCATGCACCAAAAATCTTAGCTATAAAGGAACAAAAGTATTATATATCTTGATAAGAAGTATGATACTATACTCAAATCATTATGGCTCACTTTGAGTTTCTTACCATGAAAGGAATCAGTGGAATCTGCTTGATAAATAGAATATATTCAAGTTGTAAGGGATGTATAAAAAAAACTTTGGAAAAAGGAAAGGATAACTAGTTATGTTAAATTGGCTCCAAAAATTTGCTAAAACCCTTAATGTAAACTTTGAAAAAAGTAAAATTGGGGGATTGATGAAAGAAAATGTCAATTAATTGTTATGACCCATAGACATGCATTATCTTATGAATAATAAAATAGAAAAGTTAAGCTAGCATGCAAGTGACAGAATATAAAATCTCTAGGTTTCTATTTTTGTAAACCCAAAGTACACCATATGCCAAATATGGTATGATATGAGGATAGAGTTCTTTAGCTCCACAGTAGACTACACTACACTGCATTTATGTTATCAAACATAATGAGGCTTCAAATCTTTTTATGCAGTCATGGTTACTATTTTTGTTTATTTACTTTAGTGCAACATGTTATTTCAAATTAGTCAATTAGATTAAAAGTTTGTCATCGCATTCTATTTCAAAAAAGATATTTGTTTAAAAATCTATCGGTATAACACAATCTACACACCAAATGACGTACATAGCTTGCCACAGTCTAGTGGCAATCCTCGAATCTGAGCATCACACTCATGGGATGTTACTCCTATGATAGATAACCTAAAAAGATATATTAGTAGTTACAAAAAATTTGAAAGATCCAAATCAAGAATGTGCATGCGAATAAAAAAATCTACATACCATATAAGGAAAATAAAACATCACAATAATTGAATTCTAAATTTAAAGTAATGTCCTACTCAATCCATGATAATAAAAAAACATAATTTCACTAACAAAAAACAATATGGCTATTAAAGATTAGAAAAAGTATGGAAGGAAATGCTTCATGTCAAGCTTGCCATTAACAAACAACCTTGCTACTCCTCTCTCCCACACCTACCACCCGTACATCCTACTCCCTACGCACATGCACACATTATCTCCAACTGATCTAGTAAGCATCCAAGATGTGCATGTAATAGTAAGGACTATGACAAATAAGTGAATATTGAATACTCAAAATATGTTATAAAAGTAAGTAATAATCATTAGGACATAACTATTTGGCATATTTGTCATACAAATATGAAGAAATTGAAGTATTCCACAATGTCCCATAATGGGCCACCGACTTACTAGGTTGACCCAAATATAAATTGGTACACCACATAATAGAAATACACTACTAACCTAGAACTTTGCAAAACTTAACGAATTATAGGGCATCACAAAAGTTTGTAGAATCTCTAATCCCTATATCATGACTTTATTATGATGTAGTTGTTCTTTTGATTAACATCCTACCAATGGTAAAGCACGAATCAATCACATAAAAAAACTCCATGGTCCATTGGGATACCCTTAAAATCAAGTGACACAACATATAATTTTTTATGTACAATTACAAAGTCTTACACATCCAAAAAAGTGTATGGATATCTTAAGTAATTTGGCACATCCATAGTTATTAAGGATTCCATAACTAAATTGGAACTCCAATGTCATTTTTGTCTCCTACATTACAATCATTAGCTCCCTGACTCTATATTTCTTACATGATTCCTTCTTAAACTCTCTTATCTAAATCCTTCACAACAAAGTTATAAAATTGGTACTCAATATGGCCCATCACAATTCATTTTTTAACACTCCATTTTCCCATTTTTTTTCCAAAGCTACCCAAAACCAACTCATGACTTTTCTTGAATCCAATATGATCTCTATAACACAACCCTAACTATACCAAGTTTTTGATCAACTTATATGGAATTTTACCAATGGTAAGCCCTACTTATTAGTTTATTTAGGATATCCTACATATTAACAAAATGATAACCCACACAACCAAGAATTCTATGATTTTCACAAAACCCAAACCAACATATCTAAGCATCGTAAGGTTTCCCTACCCCCTTAACTAGTTTGTCTGGCATTATCCTTGCTTTTCGCCAAAACCCTTCATAATTATCTAGTAAAGCCTACAATTTCTTGCAAATCTTTATTCATAGTGAACATACCACAGAGTTCTTCAATACCTTAAATCACTTATTTTTTTTTACTCTGTCCTTGTTTATTCGTCATCTATGATTAGAAACTAATCTTAACTAGTCTTTTTGATCCTTACTTGATTTCTTTAACTTTTACTATAGCCTTGTTTATTCCTCATCTACGATTAGAAGTTATTCTTAACTAGTCTTTTTTTATCCTTACTCGATTTCTTTTACTTTATATAGGCCTCCATGTAAACATTAACTTTATGCCCAAAGATTAGTCTTTATTTGTAAGTTATCTCTAGTGACCTTTAGTCTTAACAAATGGCTAACCAAGTCATATTAGCTAGCTGTATAAGTTCTAAATCCTAAATCATTCATGACAAAACATAAAAATAGTTTTGCTAAACCGAAGACTTCCTCAATCTTACTAATCTTCAAAGGCTAAATAAAAGACTCTCAATAATGAACCTAAGAGCCTCTTTTCCTTGAAATGCATCTGAGGACATTTCCAAGGTTCCTTATTATAATGAAAGGACATTGTAGAGCTTAACCACATAATGCCTAGACTTAACATGATGCAATAATTCCCTCTCCCTCATAGTGGTTCAATTATTTGATTATATTTTCATGAATTAAATTTGCATGTGTCCATAGTCACATTCCATTGCATTACTTAACATTCTTACTAAGTTTCTTTAGTAAGATGTTTATCATTAATTCACTCATGGCTTTGTATAAAATATAGTATTAGTGTTAAATGTAATCTTTTTTTACAAAATCAAGATTGTATATTTATCATTATAAATTTAAATAATTTAGATATAATTATCTATGAATAATCATAATAGAAAATTTATTATGGCATAGATAAAATAAAGTTTTAGCTAAATTAATAACATCCTATGATAAGTCTCAACTTCATCATACGCATTATTGAAATTTTAATATCAATAAAACTTAAAGAACTTATTTTATTAAGTAATAACTTAAATTTAAAAGTAATAACCTAGACATGGATCAAATTTTTGTAAAGAACTATTATACCCTTGGTCATGACATTACTTTTTTTATGAGAACAAAACCACTCTGCTAGTTGCATTAATTTTTTTCTCAGGTGTCTAATAGGCTACACATTTAAAGCTTCTACAAGGTCAATGAAATGGAGAGATATTACCAAATGACTCATGGACCAATCCACAAGTGAGGTAATGTCAAGCTTTGTTGGTCACAATGATCTAGCTATAGCTTAAAAAGCATATCAAGGAGCTATTAGTCAAACTCTTGGTGGATTAGCTAACCATCAAGAGTCCATCTTCAAAAAAATCTACTGGTTTGATTATTTATTTTACCAGTGGTTTACATAAGGTATAATTAGGATGTATAAGGAAACACATTGCTTTAAAATTAAAAAAATAAAAATATAAAAGGTGGTTGTAGAAAAGAAAAAGAATTGACCTAAGAATCCAGGACATGGCCATACCAAAAGCTTAGGCCAACTGGCCCAATCTGTTAGGAAATGGGTCTAAAGTGCCATAATGAAGGAGACAAGGTCAATTTAGTCAGCTCAGGTTTGAATCTTAGTTAGACTCTTAGTGGCATTGCTTAAATGTAGTCAACTAAAATTTAGTGGACCATTTTTGGCTTAACGGGTCATGCTAAACTTGTAAAGTGTCAACACATTGAATTGGGTTATGTCAAACAGATAAGCATATGCACAAGTGAGTTGGGTCATGTCCACTAAAGTGCACTTGGGGTTAACAAGCCCCCTTTTGCATACTTATATGTTAAGAAACAGTATTATAAATGTCAAACATCATATACAAACTTGCACTATAAGGCTGAAAATTAGCCCCAATTTTCTTCTAAGCTAGAGTGACCTCGTGTTATTCAACAACGTATTTTCACAATCAAATAGTCAAAATCATGTATTCTTTCATGAGTAATAGATTTCATCTAATCTTTTATCTAATAAACCTGATTAGCTTGTTGAGATCAGTCATATCATTTTGAAAAATAATTTTTTTCTTACCATTCATTCATAAGACTAGATAAAAACAAATAAGATCTTCTTTGCATTTGTGAACATTTCACATCATCTAGCCATTCATCCATACGACTTGGTCAAATGGCTAAGATCATTTCTATTTTTCTTAACTATTCTAATGCACATGTAGATTATATCTTGACCCTTTATTCAATATTCTAAATTAGTTGCTTTTACTTTGTCTACTAAGATTAGACAGTGATCATTGTTCCTACTCAAAGTTAGTGTTCCAAAACGTTGAATGTGCTTAGTTATAACTCTAAAATGTTAATGACTATTTAGGTGGCCTTTCTTGCTATTAGAAAAAATTCTATTTTAATAAAAAAATAATAGTAATATAAATAGAAAAGCCTAAAGCAATGGAGAATAAATGATTTGACTTTGATACATCATTGTTTTAGGAAGAGAGAAAAAAATAAAAAATTGGCATACAATGTTGATGCCTTTGTTATAGTTGTGTTTGTGATTAATTGTTCCTCATTCTTACTTCAACATTCTCTTTGATTGCATATGATGTTAGCAAGTTCTTTACAACAAATTACTTAATAATTTCATTTTTATGTTTTTGAAAACATCAAATTAATACAAGATCTTTGTTGATTCTAATTTTCTTGAAAATGTTAGTTGATATTGACAAATAATTTAAATTTCGTATTTGAAAGCTATGTCCATTGTGTTGTTTTGACTTTCCAATATGTGCACTCATACTCCAATCCATAATCCATAGTCTTCTCCCATATATGCTTTTATAGGTAAATATTCAAACATTATGATTAGTTTTTGTTTTGTAATTTTCTTAAACATTATAAGCTTTTATGATTAAAAATCTCTTGATGAAACCCTACATTTATTCATGAAGGGGTGTGGTTTGTAAAGCATACGTATACCTATTACATTGAAAAAGAGTGGTTTTGATAGTGGAGTCCTAGTTGAGTTTATTAGGCATGGTTGTAAGCATGGCTTATATAGAAACACTTAAAAATCTATTATTATTTTCATTTTTTAACTTTGAAATTTATAATATTTGAGCTTTTTTAATAAAATTTAATTAAAAACATATTTGGAAGAATTTTTTTTAAAATTATTTTATCAAGTATAAAATTTTTTGTCAAAAAATATGTTAAAATTATGAACTATTTATTTCCTTTTAACATTTCTATTTAGCAAAATTATTAAATAAACAACTTTACAATTATGGGATTTTATTTTAAGAAAATGTTTTACAAATAGAAAAAAGTTTAAAAGCTTTAATCACCCCTATCTTATGCATTTGTTAAGCACAGATTACCAAGTAGCATCAAGAACAAGTTAGATCAAGGGAGAAAATTCTTATGATAAGATCCCTTTTTTTCATTTCTTATGTGTGGTAAATTGTTGATTATGTTGTTAACTTCATAGATCCATCATGCTTGAAGGTCAAAATATTGCTTTATAAAAAAAGGAATTTAAACCATTTATTTTAAATGTTAATGTTGATTTATGTTTATTATTTCAAAAATATTTTTATTGGAAATAATTTTGAAGCACAATCTAGAAGCTTAAGGTAAAAAATTTCAAAGGAATGAATTATCTTTATTTTTCTTTTTCTTAACAAAATATAATCATGGTTTGTCTTCTAAAGACACATTTTGGGGTTGTACAAGAACTACATAATTTATGTGACAAAGTAGTTATGCTTCCAACAAAAGTTTAGAAGCAAATAATTAATCTAATGAAAAAGAAAAATAGATAAAGGAAGAGAGAAATTTTATGCACCACAGAAGCAAGCTCTTCATCTCGAGGTGCACAACTTTTTTCTTCCTCAAATAAGGATACCTATGATATTAGTGATGTTGAATTATTTATTTCTTTTAATGAAGTTAAAGTTGAGCATATGAAATTGACAAGGATTTATGCTAGAGAAAAATTGAAAAATAACAAATAAGAGCATCATGTTTACTTATTAGAAGGATAATGTAAAGTGCTTAAAGTTAGAAATTTATAGCTTCAAAGTGATTTACTTATACATGTTATTGATTTGAGTACTTTATAAAATACATTTGAAGAATGTGGTACATCCATAGGCTTAGGAAACTCATGTTTTGTTTCTTTAAAGTGTCAGATATTTGCTTAAGAAAATAAAATACTTTTTTGAAAGGAGAAGTAGAAAATGTTTTCTTGATAGAAAAAAGAGTTTAATGATTTGTACGAAAAGTTGACCATTGTACCTTCATGTTCCTTTACTTCTTATGCTTATGCTCATTCACATGTGCCCTTAAATGCTCTATCCTTTACTCATATCAATAGAAAAAAGTTTGTTGTGAATGTAGATTCTAATGTTACATATCATTTAACTTAAAAATATAGATTAAAATGTTCATGCCTGCATGTGAATGTAACAGAAGTTATTATATTCTATATATGCACAAACATGCTTCATCATATAACTAAGTGATAATAAATAATGCAAGTCTATATGTTTACATTTTGATACTAAATCCTATGTTGTATGTAATTATTGTGATAGGTGTGAACATATTTCTTATGATTAGCAAATTATGGAGTTCATCTATTTAAAGTAGGGTAAAAATGAATGGATTCTGAAGGGAACATGTTGAAAAATACATATGTAAAAGCACCATAATCACACCATACTACAATTGAACCCATGATGGTTTGCGTTCCAGATTTAAAAGCTTAAGCAGTTATATTTGTGTATCTACATAATTAAGACATATGGAGACAAGCTTTACCTCATGTATTTGCAAGTGACTCACTTGCAACATGTGAGTGTTTCTTATATTTAAGATTAGTAATTTGATCTTCTTTGTACCATAAGAAGACTTGTTTAATATTTTGTTAAGGAAAATTTGATAGATCCAATTTCCATATTTATCTTAATTATCAAATGTTAGCTTTGAAGGATTTTAGGAAGATAAAAATTTAAAGACAATGAAGTTTTTGATTTGTTACCATGAATAACAACATAACGATGGTTTTGTACTTTGATTATCTAGGTATTTATACAAGAAATAGAATCTATTTGTGTGTCACTCAAGTCATGTGGACTTTGCAGAACTGAGGATGACATGTGATGAAAGTGAACATACTTTCTTGAATGATGTAAGTTATTAATTCTAGAGATAGAAGTTTAAGGAATTTAACTTAGAGCTTGTTGTGATATATGTTCTTCGTACATGTCAAGCTCTTAGATGATTTGTTAAAAATTAAGGATGCAACAAATTATGAGTAAACATAGAGGCTTATTAAAAAATTAGAACAATTTTTAAAAATTCTAATTTTATTATTTCTTCTTCAAGATGGATTTTAAAATGAAGTGTTTCTTGCAAGAATATCAAATTATATTTACCAAATCACTACCTAATAAATCCCTTCACAAATTCACATTGTTCTTAAATATGGTTAACTTTTTTTAGTGCTAAAAGAAAGGGGAGTATAGGATACATTTCAAGGAGAGTTAACAAGCTTTTCAATTAAGTATACCTTTGATCTTTCTTTATTAAAACATTCAATAATTGTAATTAAAGAAATAATTTCTTTTGATAGAGACTAGAATATTGTGTGCACCCTTTTTCCATCTTTTATTTTTGTTTTATTTCTCTGTGCATGATAATAGGAGAATGATACGTGTGAAATGAAAAACATTCATTTCATCTAAAATTTGAGGCATAATAATATAAATTTCATATATTAACATAGAGCAAGAATGTATAGGGACGATTTGTATGCTTGCTTGATTTAAATCTTTTCATTTCTTTATTTTGTCATTGGTTTTGTCATCATCAAGAGGGAGAGATTATCGTACCCACGGTCGTGGAACCAATAGTTTAGTGACAAGAAAAGCTTTATGTTAGTTTCCTTAGTACTTATTTTGAGTGTCTTTCATTTCATTATTCTATAGCTCTTATGAGATCAATCATTTAGAGAGATTTGACTCTATGTCTATTGGAGTAGTCCACAAGTAAAGCTTTGTTAAAAAATGTTGGTGGTTATGCTTTATCTATGGCTTAAATAACATATCAGAAGTCATTGATTAGACTTTTAATGGAGTTTTTAACTAGCACTAGTCAATCTATGAAACATCTTCTAGTTTCTATTTTGAAAGAAAAATTAGAAAATATTTTCTTCATAGAAAGAGAGTTAAATGACTAAAAAATGTTTGTTAGTGTACCTTCATGTTCCTTTATTTCTAATGTGTAACCTTATTCATATATGTCCTTATTTGCTCTATCCTTTACTCATATGAATAGAATCAATAGTGTTGTGAATTTAGATTCTAATGTATATATAGTTTGACAAAAAATATAGAATAAAATGTTTGTATGCACAAGTGAATGATAAAAGAAGTTATATTTCATATGTGTACAAAAATGCTTCATCATACAACTATGTCGAAATAAATAATGCTAGTTTCCATACTTTTTATTTTGATGCTAAATAGTACGTTTTATTGTGATAGGTATGAACATATTTTTTATCCTTAGGTAATTAAGAAACTCATCTATTTAAAGCAAGATAAATATTAATAGATTCCTGAGAGAACATGTTCAAAAATACAATTGTAAGAGCATCACAATCACACAATATCATAATTAGATCTATGATGGTTTGGGTTCCAATATTTAAAGAAAGATAAATGAATATCATATTAGCTTTTTTTATGATAGAGTATACCTAAATAATATATGACAACACTTCACTAAGAAATTATTTCAATGTTAATGGCCTTTTCAAATAGGTTTTCCTACATTACCTTTCTAAATATTTTATCTTTGGCTACTACTCTTATGTTGTCCCATGATGTAGATCAATAACACATGTAAATGATAGCAAAAAATTGCATAAGTGACCACATAAGGGAATACAAGTGTAGAGGGACATGCAACATGTTTGGATAGTAATGTAAACAACAAACATAACAAAATTTTCATGTAAGTAAATAAATCATTATGCATCCAACATGAAATGGGTTGATTAATACAATGTATAAATTATATTATTTTATTTCCATTTTGACAAAATTTGCCATATTAAGTTTTATGTACTTTTGATCATTACAAGGAAATATCACACAATTGTCATTTATTAGTGATAATAAACCTAATTAATTTTAAAATGACGTGTTTAATTGCAATCTAATTAGAGTTCACTATAATCACAAAAGTTTGCTATGAAAGGTTTAGAAAACCTATCCTCAAGCATTAAAACAATGATTAATATATTAAGCAAATGTACGGCTCAACCAAGTAGTTTTCTTAGTCAATTTAAATATTCATTTCCTTTCTTACACTTTCCTTTTTCCCAAAAATTATTCATAGACTTAATGCACATTACTTTTTTCTCAAGAAACTACTACACGTTTTAAATGAAAAAAAAAAAATTTCTTCACTACATCTAATAATTATATGCCAAATTATCAAAATCATTAAGTGATTACATACTCATTTGGTGAACATTAAACACTTACAATTTATGTGATATAAATTTTTTAATTTCCCTTAATGTCATTATCAGACAATTTAATGCCTTTATTAAACCATTTGGTACTTATCAAAGCTTTATCAAATACTCTAATAGGTAGTTGGTAGAGACTTCAGAGAAAAACAAATAAAATTTTTTGACGATATGAAATTCTTATCGAATATTTTAATCTTAATGAAATGATAATATGACAAACTTCATTAACAGTCCTACAATTTGTTTAGACCAATCAATCCACAAATTTGATCCCCAAATACAAAAGTGGAATTAAAAATTCTTTCTAGCGATAAGTTTGAATCATTCCTAATTCCTTTTCTATGTCTGCACCAAACACTATAGGGAAATGGCCATGAGAAGAAGCTCCTATGCATGCTACAAACGAAATTAATTTCAAATTTTAATAAATATTTTGAAAACCATAAAAATTTCATGCAAAAGTCTCAACTCGAATTTTTAAGCATTATTTCCTAAATTCTCATGTGAATTTGATCCATTCTACCTAGCAAAAAAGTATTTACTAATTTTGTACATTTTTTGTCCTCTAATGAGGAAGACCCTTGCCACACATCTTCAAACAAACTTCTGGTCAAAAAGGGGGCCCCCTGTAATTGAAATTTCTCGATGAGATTCATCTTTCCTTTTTACTATACATATATATTTATGAAGAAATTTGCTACTCATTTGTATTATAATGCTTATAACAAATATATTCTTTGCATTTCAAGTCAAAATTACTTGTTAGATTTATTGGTTATTTTTTAAACTAAGCTACTTTTGAAGTTCTTCATTTCAACCAAAATTTGTAATTTTCTACTATCAACTAGTGTCATTAATAATGTTCTTCATTGAATAACATTATTATTAAAATATTATTATTTATTATTCTTTTTTATCCCTTTTTGCCTTATGATCAATTTTATCCAACCCAAGTGAAATTAGAGTCAAAACATTTTTTGTAATTAACCCCACTATATTAAAAAATCATCTTTCTACATTTAGAAGAGGTTACTACAAAATAGTTATTAGGATCATTTGCCAAATAATTTCCATAAAGTTTATCTTCTAATTAATTTATTAATATTCAAAATACATTGATTATTTGAAATAACATTAAATAAATCCTACAATCTTAAGCATATATTAGTTATAGGCTTTTAGAGTTCACCCACTACCAATATGAAATGTAAACTAGACATAGAAAAGGAAGAATCTTGCATTAAGTAATAACTTTCAATTTCTAAAATGCTAACCATCTAAATGCTAAAGGCATATCTAATTAAAGCTAATACTCTAATAAGCCTTCACTAGGACTGGATCATTACCATGTGCTATTTTTAATTTCTTCTCTATCTTCAACCCTTAAATGATTATCATTTCTTACAAAATATAGTCAAACAATTCTCTCATAATGTGCTACCATTGCCACATAGTCTTGTATCCCTAGTACTATATCTATAAATGTATAACTTCCCCTCTTTTTGAAATTCATCAATAATTTCAGGCGTATAGGATAAGCAATCACCAGTTTGAAGATGACCAATGTGCTTTTCATTAGATTAGCTAACATCACAAGCGAACAAAACTTAGGCCTATAGAAAACAATTCCAAACCTAGGCTAGTTAACTCTATTAGTGCACAAAGAATAGATATTGATATAATAGACGTAAGGGTGGCTGATGTTGTGTGGCAAAAAAATAATGATGAGTGGGCATCACAATAAAATCCAGAAAAGGGAGTTGGAAAAAATGGTGTAAAGAGAAACAATAGAGGAAGGAAAATTTAAAGGAGTGGTACCCACATCCTCCATAAATCTATCACTTCATTTTTGTATGATCTTAAATATTCAAATGGAGGCTTTAGCCATTAAAAAATAAGACTCTTCACTATAGTAATGCGAGGTTTTCCACCAATACCACTCCCCATTATTTAATAAAACAATGGTTGCATGTCACCAGTTGACTTGCATTTCTCCTTTGCTACGTAAGATAACTCAGATATCAAGGAAGCAATAGCAATGGTTCCATTGCAAACAAAAGGAGATGATTAAGTCACCAAACAAAAAATGAAACCATGGTAATAAGAAGTCGAACATCAAAAAGCACAAGGCCATTATTTGTACCAATCAGTGGAATGGTGTCATAAACTTTAGGTGAAAGTAAAAACTACAAATACATATTTTAATTTAGCTATGAAAATTCTATAATTTCATTACAATATTTACTTAAAAACTATTATGGTCTTATTCTTTTTAATTTCAACAAGTAGTATCCTTATTTTAGTTATGATGGTTTATTTCTATAAAAATCTATACAACAAAGAACTTCACTTTTATAAAATATTTTTTTATATTTTGCCCAATCATTTTGAATATTTAATTTGCTTCCTAAGGAAATTCGAATTTTCAAAGTTATAAAACTGTTTTAATTTATGCTTTTATATTTTAATTAGTATGTATTTTTTCTAAAATTATATAAATGATTTGTTTTGTATTTGTTAGTTACAACTAATACATAAATATTTCAAATGTCTTGTGTTTTTGATAATTTTTTTAAAAAGTTAATTTTTATTTACATTTTTATCGTTGAATTTACCAATATTACATTATGAAGAAGGATTAGAAGTTACATAAGGATTTTAAGATTTTAAATTACATGATTTTAAGATTTTATTTTTTTTACTTGCTTTAATATATTTTAATCACCATAAATTTTATCAAATTGGTATTATAAATAATTTTTTATACATATTTTTTTCACACATCACAAAACTCATATTTTTTTATTATATTTTTACTTTTTTTGTAATTATGCATTTTAGTTACATGACTAATTTTACTCACATATTTTTTTAAATGAAATATTTTTTATTATTTCAACAAAAAAAATTTAATACCTTAAATTGTTAATTGAACCCTTTTCTACTGAATGAATAATGTTTCTTTGCTTGCCAATTTTCAAATTTTTTATATTCATTATTTTGTCATGGAAACTAATATTATATATAGTTCCATTACTATACTATACTTTATGTTGAACCCTTGTTGTTTGCACTAATAGTTTCATAAGAACAAAACCTATGTCTCATCATATTAACTATTTTTCTTAAGTATTTTTAAATCATGCATCTCTATGTCAAATAGGTTGATCATGTGCAAAGTGCTTGATCACTTTACTCAAAGAGCATAGTGGTGTTGTTTTGGTGTTAACCATAATTGGCAGCAAGAAAAACATAAGCTTTAGTAACTCTTAATGTGGATCCATAATGATTTATATTTATTAGTATTAACATGTTAACATATGAAAATTGGCATGTGACATTAGACATTGATAAGGTTGAGTGTGTATTAATTATTTTAAAATCATTTTTCCACTTATATTGCTATAGTCTTAAAGCATGCATCATATCTAGGTATATTTATACATAAATATGCCTTAGAGTTTGATAAACTTAATAGGGTGCTTTACTTAGTACAACCTAATCAAGTAGGAATAAAAATTTTGACGAAAAAAAATATTTACATTAATATGCTAAATTGTCTTGTATGATGGACTCATCATACAACATGAATTGTTAGCCATGACATTAGACCAAAAGTCTGATGAAGGTTATCCTAGGTTAACTTGATTAAATAAGCTTTATACATGCACTATGTCCACACCATATAGGTGTCACTAAATTTCTTCTAAGGGGGTAAGTTGAGAAATAAAGCTATTATGGTTTGTACACTTCAATATCGTTGTCATACTTGTATGATCCTTTTGATTGGTAGGTATAGAAAAGGTGTTTACAGAAGGTGATTAAGTATGTGTTATAGTTTGTCTTGTCTTATATGTACCATATATCATAATAGTATGATAATCTTTTTAGAGAAATGGGCACATGTGACTTCAAAATTAAGCAAAGTGAGTTACATTCACAAGTATGATTCCAATATTATTTCCAAGTGATGTTTTTTTTATATCGAGAGAACTGCACATGAATGTCTCCAAACTTATACAATTATTGTCACTTTATTATATCACCTTGTGAAATTTTTAAGAGATGAAAAACGAAATTTGGAGTATCTTTTCATTTAAAATTTGTAATGTTCTTATGGTGTTTGGTAAGATTATTTTTAAGTAAGTTCAAAACACTAATCAAAATTATCCAACATTTAGATGATGTGTGCATGATAGAATCGTACTTGTATATTCTTAGATTAGACATTCATTAGTTTAGGAATCGTAAGTAATGACTAATTTGATTGGAATTTAGAAAAGTTGATTATTTGTATTTGAGGATTGTTTGGGGCCATTGGAGAACATAAAAAGTTAATTTCCATATCCATCTTGCATTACTTTAATCATAAATTAGTATGCTTATTACTTAAATTTATTTTAGTCATAAGACCTTGTAATTGAGATTAATACAAGATTTCTTTGTCCTATTACATAGAGTTTGAATTTTCTCTTTGTATTGGTCCCCCAAAAAGTTGTTATTTCGATCTTTTTGCTTGTAAATTTTTATTGACTTGTCCTAACAATATCTAGAGTCCTTTTGGTTATTTCCATAGAATTCTATATGCCAGCATGTGCGGTTTTTTTGGCCAAGTGATTTACGAGTTTTTTGGCTAGTGTGTAGCATTATTTGGGCTACCAACTTTTTGAAATGTAATTGAAATTTCCCTAATGCATTGATTTGAGTTTGAATTGAACAACATAAAAAGAGTTTTCATTTCTTTTCTTAATTCTCTCTCAATAAAACTTTTTCATTTTAATAATTAGCTATAAAAAAAATTTAAAAGGCATTATATTTAAGACAATTCAAGTTTTTCATTTTCAAAATTCATACTCCAATATGATGAACATCTTGCTCCTTCATTCCTAACTTTTTCCTTCACCAAATATTGGACTAAATATTCATATTAAAACTATATTTCTCGTTAATGACTTTCATTTAGTTTTGTTAACACTTTATCATTTGATTTCATCACTGCCACATTTAATAGTCTTATCCTATGAGAAAAGATTTTTTTCACCTATTATGCAAACAACGTTAAATATTAAATAAGATTTAATTTTTAATTATTTTTAAAGTTTTATGTCTTTTAATAATTTTTTCATCTATAATAAAGAGTTGTCAATGAAATTCAAAACATATGAGTTTAGTCAATAAAAGTATTATATTTTCAAAATAAATTTTTGTTTGCCATTACTTTCAATGTTTGTGTGTAATAACAAGTTTTGAATGTGTACTTTTATAAAGAAATTTTACTTTGATATTGCAATTTTGAAGATTTTTTTATATCTTTTGCACATTTTGGATTACTTACATTATTTTAATTATTAAAACAAATTCATGTTAAAAAAAGCAAACTAACAAAAACTTCAATTATATAATTATAATGAAATCATAAATTTTTAATGATTTTAGTTTTTATGTATGGAATAAATTATGTTTACATTATGTTGCAAAAATAGTATTTATTATGGTGTATTACATATGTTACAATTATTTTAAAATGTTTTTTGTGTCCTAGTCTTATTTTAGTTTTATAATATTTTTCTTGTAATGATTTTGTATTCCTAAACTAACAAATAAATATTTTTATTAATTTTAACATCATTGTTTTAATAAGTTTGTTTTTGTTATCAATAATAAATTTTGAGTTTTTTTTTACATTTTATGTTTTGCGAAAGCATTTACTAAGCATTACTTTTTACCCTTTGATATTGTTGAATGGTTTTCTATTCTATTATTTTATTCCACTTCATTTTTAATAGAGGTTAACTATTAATCATAAGAATAAAGATTTTTGATAGCATTTAGTAAACTTTTTATGACTATAAATGTTCTATTAGGCTTGTTATGTTTTTCATGGAGAAATTTAAAATCTATGTCCCACGTTCACAACGTTTTAACCACCTTACAACATGCATCAGCTCTTCACATAAATTTCTAAAATGGGAAATTCATCACTTATAACAAATATAGCTAGAACACTTGAAAACAACTAGTTAACAACTTAGTTCTCAGATGAAATCAAATGATAAAGTGTAACTAATGAATGTCAAATGATAAAGATATTTGTATGGTGGTAATGCAGCTTGAGTTTTTGTAGCACTTCAATATGGGACTATTTATAATGGTATTTATAGGATGATTAACTTCTCATTGATTTTTTGATTATTACCTACCATATGTTCCACAAAATAACAAGATGATGGATCAGAATGACTTCTCTTCAACCTATGCGCTTGTTTCCTTACATCCATTGAGGACATGTTTGGTTGATCATTCTAGTTGTTCCTACTTTCTTTGTTCATAGAATGTTGGGGAAGATAGACCACACATTGCTTTTTATGAACATAAATGTCACAGCCCATGGAGCCTTCATTAAAGTTGTGTGAGCACTTTAAATCCTTCTAAAAGTGGACCTTTGTTAAATTAGAGAATTGTAGAAGATAGTTAAAACTTATAATAATAGAAATTGTGGCCTAAATGCACATTTAAAAATCCAAATCTTCCACTATAAATTCAATATTAGAATTTCTCTACTAGTTGCTTCCTAGGCTTACCAAATGCTAAGTTTCCGTCAGTTTGTGAATGTCCAAATGCTATTTTTAGTTGTGTAGGAGACTTTAGTTAGTTCATAAACCATCTAATTTTTTTCTTTGCATGTGCTTTAATGTGTTCGATATATTGTCTATCTATCCTGATATCATGTATTTTTTCTTCATTTTACTTGGCTATAGTGAATTTTTTGTTGTCAATTTCTAATTGAGTTTTGCTTAGAATGTAGACTTAGCCACATCACATTTTCTTTGGTTAGAATACAAAATTTTCTTGAATTGGTCCCATGGTGCTATGATATTGGGTAACTAATGTTTTTTGAAAACATGAGTGTAACAAAAATCAAATAGTCACAATAACTACTTTACTTACAATTTATAATATAATATCGTTATAAAAATTATTATGCATCGAATCCAAAAAATTTTAATTATCCTTATCACCAAAGAATAAATATAATATTCACAAAAATAATAAACCATTGCAGTTTACTCCATTCTTTGGTAACACCATTAATACCTACAAATGTGTTATTAAACAAACATAGCAAGGAACAAGTAAGCTTAATATAATAGTTCAATAATATTGTTGTCTAAAAAACTATAATAGTTAACAAAAAAATAAAATCTATTACAACAAATGATGAAATAAAGAAGGTGAACCATCCAACTAATGCACTCATACAGATAATCTCTACCTTGATTGCTACTCAACCCCTAGCTCTTAAATCGAAAAAAATATATATAAGGGGGAAAACATAGAGGATAAATGAAGAATCCTTGAGCCATAATATAAAACTAATTAGTAGTAGCCAAGAAGTATGTATTTAACAATTGAGTAAATCATCTAAAAAATGAGATTAATTTTTAACCACAATAATGACAGCACCATCTACCAACTAAGTTATATATATATATTATCCTTACATTATACCTCAGTGTCTTATGTTTGATCAAATACTATCTCCAATCCATGAGAATTTCGAAGGGCTTTACACTTCTATCACACCACAAGACATAGCACTCCATAATGTAATGCCAATCACATGCACCAAACCCATAAAGTCTTAGAAGTCCTCAACAACCAAATGTACTCCGATAAAAATATAGGATATCATGTGATTCCTCACATGGCTAAATTTGCAACAATTCCCTCCTAAGATAATTTATGTAACAACTTTAACCTAATCCACGATATTCTTACCATGACCTTATGCAACTTTATTATAGTTCAACAAATGAATTTTAACTACCTCGAAACTAATATAGTAGAGTAGCTTAACTTTCTTATGTCCTAAATGAGCATGCATGATCAAGGCTCCTATACGTTTGATCCTTGATCAAATTAATGACCTTAAGGTGTACTATTCTATTAACCCTATTCCATAAAAATCTAGGATTCATCATCGCTTATGTTAATTTAAATTTTGCACCCTTAGTTGATTTTCATTTAAGTAATGATATTGCTAACTTAGTGCCATAAGGTTTATTCTAAAACCTAATTTAACTATTTATAATGCAATAACCCATTTATCTTTTATTTATTCTTATCCTTATTTTTCCTTAAGACCTTTTCCTATCTAAGATAACCTTAGTGTTCACAAAGCCTTAATTTTTCTCTTAGGTTCCATTTATAGTTGATTGCTATTATGACTATTTTGCGTTCACACAAGTATTTTCGATAACCCTTGTGCCTCCAAGGCAATCCTAGGTCACCATACCTAATATAAGGCCTCCCCTAGGCCACCACATTACCCCATGATCATGAAATAAGGTCTCATCATAAGGCCTAGGATCTTACATAGAGCCAGTGATGTTCTCACGAAAAGGACCTAGTTGACCAATGGGTATAACCAACATTTTTACCATATTGCTTCCTTAGGGTGAACCTAGTGCATTTCGAAGATGTATTTTAGGCACTTTTACTTTCTTCCTAGGCCTCGGTAGGAAGCTTCACTAACCAAAGCTTGATTTATAATATGGAAGAGCTTTAGCAAAAGAATTTTCTTAGCCCATCACTAAGCCATTATATTATAGATTCCTTTTCCATGAATTAATTCTAAGCCCTTGACCATAATTCCAAGGATAAGCTTACCTTGCATAGCCATATCCAAGCACCTAAAATCTATAAGGTAAGCCCTTTTAGGGATTATTCATACAACCTTAAAGATGAACATTAGCCTTCACACTTCTTGTTATAACAAACTCTTTGGTTGCCAACCATATCCCTGGCCATCCTAGGCTTCTTCAAAGGTCTTCAAATGAGGACTCTAAGCATGCAAAAATATGAAAAGAAATTTCACTTATATTCACACTTTTGTTAATATCACCAATTCTTGCATAGTTCTTTTAGCAAACATGCATAATAAAGGAATTATCAACAACAATATTTATATGTTAATAAAATTTCTCTTTAGTCTTGGGTATATGTTGTTCCCCTTTTTTTAAAACAAGGTGCATAAAAGAAGGTTGACTTCCTGTTAACCAAAACCCTTTCTCGAGGTTCTACAAGCTATTTTAGCAAAATAACTCCTTTTCAATCTTCCTTTGATCATGGCTAAATTTATTGTATATACTAAAGTGTTGTCTTAACTAGAAATTTAGGTAGAGGTCTTGTACTTGGATAGGGCTCTCTTGGCTTCAAAATTAGAAGCCTCTTTCATCTTCTTATTTCTTAGGGCTAATCTTGCTTTCTACCATGGTATACCTTAGTTAGCAGCTCCAAACCCCTTTTTGGCTAGATTTTTCTAAAAAAATTACAGCAACATTTTTGGGGCTTAGCTTTCCTCATCCCTACCTCCTTAAATCACATATTTGCTTTAAGGAAAACTAGTTTGGTTTAGTTTAAGGCATGGTTCACCTATTCAAGTTAAACCTCTCTTAATTATCCCATTTTGAATGGCCCATATCTAGTAGCTAAAATTTAAGACACAAAGTATGATATTGGCAAAAGATATTTTGACATCTTCTCTTGTTTCTCACACATTCTTATATGCATCATGAACAATTTTCCCTTTCTAATCCTCTTATCATGACTTATCAGCAATCCCCAAATTTTTAGGAATCATATTGGTGTCATCATTTTGCAATTATTTTTGGATAATAATTGGGATAAGGAATAGCAATAATATTATAAATAAAATTATAAGGCGATTTTAAATCATTAAGCCTAATGCATTCGCAACTTATGTGGTGCAGCTCAAGTCTTTCCATTCAACCATACTTCAAATTGTTTGATTTCAAATTTGAAAATTCACAATTTAATTTATCCATATTATTAGTTTAAACAAGTTCTATTTAAATTTCAGATAACAATTCACAAGAAAGGACACACCTTAGTCAACTAAATGAAATAATGTTGCAAAGAATTTTGGTTATAATAGTACTAAGATGTCACAATTAGATTTTGAGTGAGATTTGCATTGAGATTGCTTACATTAATCTGTTTAGGTCTACTTCAAGTCATTATGATTGCATGATTATCAACCTTAATTAAAATCATTTTTCCAATGAACAAAAATTAAATTTTGTCAACACCAAAATCAAAATTTAAATTACTCTTATAAGAAAAATTTGTGTTTGAGTAATTTGATCATGTTAGAAATCATCAAATGTTGATCACGTTTTCGAAAACCACTTTCAATGAGTTTTTACAAAAATTAAATTTAAAAAACCTAGTTTTAGTTGACCTATGTGTAAAACTCTTAAGTAATTTAGAATTCCAATAGGTTATAATAAAATCAGGTCAGAGCCAATGTCTTGAACCCATATGTTATAGTGTTAACTCAGGGAATCACTCCTAAACTTTTCATGCAGTTACTAGTAAGCAAGGGTGTTGCTCAGTTGAACTAGGAGGTAACTGTCCCCCTGTGTTTCATTACTCTATGAAAATATGTGAAACAAATTATATCCATCAATCTCTGACAAAAAAATAGTGCAGGATCAAAATTCTCTTATAATTTTGTACACATCACTTCCAAATTATAGAGGTCAATTTGTGTCATTAAATCTCATAATTAGATCGAATAGTCTAAAATTTGTCAAACTTTTTTATACCTCGCAAGTTGAAATGAAGTCATTCGATCATTCATTTTCATGATGAAATAGTGAAATTTCATTTATCTTTCTAAATCATAAAAGTTCAAATGTAATCATGTAATCACCAAAAAGTTTTGATCCAATGGGCAAAACTACCTCTATCTTTCCAAATGAAGCATTTTCATATCTAGTCTAGAGATCACATAATTTTTTTATTGCGGTCCAAATTAGACGTTAACACCAAAATTATTGACATGACTCTTATTTACCACCATCAAATCTAGAAAGGGATATTCTTAATGACCTTCATGGATTGTAATGTCTATTGTTTATACACCATTTAGCAAACCAACTCGTTATTTCTCATGGAAACTATTTTGAAATAGACATTGTTCAAATCGATTTATGCAACCCATATTGGCTAATTTGCATGTTTGGTGACTTTTATTAACTATCATAATGTGTTGACAAATAATAGTTTTTCTTAAAATGGATGCTCGATTAAAGATTCTAAAATAATTCTTGCTATTAAATTTAAGCTTTAGCGGTTAGTGCTTGCTATTATTTCCATTTGCTACACAGCTCATTCTTCAAGCTCCAACTCCCACTTCAAGTACAATGGCATCATCTTTTACAAGTTTGTTTACAAATTGATTAAAAAAAAAGCATGATACAATTGTTCTTTTGTAAATATTTCATCAAGCGTAGTATTGTTTTACATATCAAGCTCAAATTGTGTTATTGTAGTTCTTCTTTTTAGCTAGTTTCTATTAACTGTAAGACACTTATAGCCCATTTAATTTATCATTATTATGGTGTGAAAGGAATATATTTGTTAGTTTTGGATTTTTCGTATTTGTTTCAAGGTTGGTGGGTTTGTTTTAGGCTTGAATTCGGGTAGAACCATAAAAAATCATTGGTGTATTTTGTGATTATTTCAAATTTTTTATTTCATATAGTTTCTTTTAAATTTAAAAGAAACTTAATTTTTTTAAAATAAATTTTAAATTTATACAATATAACTCTTAATGATTGATTAGAGCTTATTAAATAACCTAAAAAATTACTTTTAAAACCTTTTTAAAATATTTTTTTGAAAGTGAAAACTTTATTCCATGTACCTTACTCCTCTTTTGCTTAACCATACTTCAATTTGTATCAAAGCTATGTCTCTTTCTTTTGAGAAGAACTTAGCTTGCAAGACTTATGTCTCTTATTAATGCTTTAATGAATTCAAGTGAGGCACACCTTCTAATAGGCTACAACTCTTTTTTGGAGAATATTATCTTTATTAGAAAACTATGATTATTATTCTCTAAAAGTTAGTTGGCAAGGAAATATAGGAGATAATGTAAACTCCAATTAACTTTCTCAAAAAGAAAACATCCAAAGGTGTATCTATACGAAACAAATTATTGGAAAGGATGAGAAGAAAAACTATAGCATAAAATTACATCAAAAGGATATAAATATTTGACATTATGATATTAAGGCTACTGAGTTTAATAGAACAATAAAGTTTCAACATTTTTTTAAAATGTAGCACAAATAGTGGTAACTTCTAAAGGTGCATCTTTATTTAATGAAAAAAAAATAAATATTGTGACACTTGATTATGATTGGTTCAAAATCCTTTCCGAAGAATTTATTGAAAGTATGTTCACTAGATTTTCAAACATTACAAATGGACTATCTAATTTTGTAAAATCTATATCTTTGAATGAGTAAGCAAAGAAGATCCCTAGAATTCCCTTGAAGTAGTTTTATCCTTTGACCACTTCCTTTAAGATTTCTATGAACATTTCTACCAAAATAATAGATGACTTGTTGGGTGAACTCACAACAAATGAGTAAGAGATAGGGAGTAAAAATGAAGAAGAAGGCTTGGAAGAGAAGAAAAATGTAAAGAAGAGAAAGCAATATTCGTAATAAAGAATGAGGTAGACACTTAAATAATGTTGTTTATAAAAAAAAGGATGGTATAGCTATAATGTCAAAGGCTATAGTTAGAGTGTTTACTATAAAAGAAAGATATTGGAATGAAAGGTCCACGAAGTGTGCAAAAACGAACAAGAGGATCATTTACCATGAAAGTGGAAAGAAGGACAAATGAAACTCGTGCATCTTATGGCACATGAAAGAATTGGAATAAAGAAGAAAAAATGGAAGAACAGCAAGAAGTATAAGATGAAATCGTTAAAACCACCATGAAGTCATTAGGTTGAGACTAGCACTGGTGCAGAGAAAGAGAATGCCGAATGGCTATTGTCTGTGATGGCTAAAGAGGGACAAATAGAACAAAGAACATCATCATGTGATGAAAACTTTAGTTAATTTAATGAATAGGTCATTCATGAATAATGGGTTTTTTAGAAACAAGGCTAAAAATATTAATGTATTAATGTGTTTAGGGGGCAACAGTGGAAGAAAATTATAAGTTTGTGACAACTGAAAGAAATCTATCAAAAGAATAAGTAACATTTGAAACTTTATATTTTTCATTACCAAAACCTTATTAGGATAACAGTTAATGTATAATTTACTTAATATAAATCAACTATGTGATAGCAATTTTTATTATTTTATTTTGCACCATTTCATAAAACATTATCATGAATAAAAGTGAAATAGTTATTGCAACTACACAAAATAATATTTATTTACATGATTTGAAAATAGGTAGTACTTCTTAAATAGAATATTTGTCTTAATATGATAGTGACTATAATTTATTGCATAACAAATTTTATCATGCCAACACACATACCTTAAGAAAAATGACTAAACATAGCTTTGTTAGAGGCTTAACCTTGTTGAATTTTTATTGATAATCATGTATCAGGTCCATGTAGTTTAGATAAATCAGGAAAATATATTTTTAAAACAATAAGGGAGTAACATG
Source organism: Vanilla planifolia (assembly GCA_023846275.1). Classification (NCBI taxonomy): domain Eukaryota; kingdom Viridiplantae; phylum Streptophyta; class Magnoliopsida; order Asparagales; family Orchidaceae; genus Vanilla; species Vanilla planifolia. The sequence goes on along the minus strand of JAIUJO010000165.1, from coordinate 1,061,831 downwards.
TAAAATACCTTCAGAACTTTCACACATAGATTTGGAAATATACACCACAAGAGATTAAATGGTAGGAAACATGGCTTAGTTGTTGGAGATGACAATTTTAGGTAAGCATGACAAACACTATTAAGGAAAAGGAGTTAAAGATGTAGCTAGTTTGATTCCTTGATCATTCAATTACAAAAAAGAGTTAGGTCGTGTCTTAGTTCTCAAGAGAAGTAATAATAAAGGAGAATTTAGAAATACAGAATTTATTGAATATTATGATATTAATGGAATTTTACATATATTATTTGCTCCTAAGTCCTTACAGTGCATAATAGAAAGGAACTAAAAAAAATTTATCAGATTTGGCTAGAAATATGTTGAATGAATATAAAATACTTAATTTGTTTTAAGTAGAATCTTTCTTATAGTTTGGTATCTTTCAAATAAAATATTTTCTAAGAATAACTTGATTAGATCTCCTTATCAACTAGTACTAGACAACATGAAATGAAAAATTGCTCTTTGCATTATTCTTACTATAAATAAAATAACCAAAATAATAAGAAGAGAGAATTATGAAATTTCAAGTGAAATGAAGAAATTTTAATCAGCAATTTATTTAGTGATAGCACTTATCTAGTTTGTATTAAAACAACTAATGAGCTAGAAGAATCTATCCAAATAAATTTTGTTGAATGAATTTCATCTAAACAAGATAGTGTGAACATGGATGACAAATTTATAGGATTTGAGAAATTAAGTTTGAAAGATTCAAATCAAATAGATAAGGAGAAGGAAGTATTTAAAGAAAATAAAATAGTTTAAATATGGAGAAGTTTTATGTTGAACAACCAAAAAGATTTGGAGTTAACGATAAATTAGATCAGGTAAACAAACAAAATGAAGCTTAAATGGACTTAATCAAGTATCTATGGTATAGCATGATAGACTATATTGCCTTTTTCTTTCATATGACTATACAAAAAAAATAGAGAACATATTTTTTATTAATTATAAAGATGAAGATCAACTTATATGCTAAATATATATAGATGACATAGTATTTGGAGCAAATTAGATAAGCATATGTAAATATTTCTTTAATAAAAAAACAATTTCATAGAATTTTAATGGGTGACTTAACTATCTTCTAAGGTATTCAAGTTAAGCAAATTAGAAAGACATTTTGTCATAAAAAATATATTTTTGAATTATTAAGAAAAAATGGTTTCAAAAATGTCAAAACTAAAAAAGCATCTCTTGGCAACAACCCCCATCTAAATAAAGGTGGATAATGAAAATTGGTAGATATTAAAAATTCATAAAGTTATAAATAAATAATTGTTATATCTTACCATATGTGTACTTGATATAATAAATATTTTTTGTATGTGCTGGGTTCCAAGCTTATGCGAAAGAATATCTTTTACTAACCAAAAAATATATATTTAAATGTAACTTGGAATATGTTAACAAATACTTTGGTATCCAAAAGATGATTAAAATTTTCAATTAAAAGCATTCTCCATTATTCAAGAAATACAACATATAGAAAAAATCATAAATGGAACATGCTAGTTTTTAAGAAATTCACTAATTTGATATACTAAAAGAAAAAATTATTTTGCGCAATCTACTAAATGTTTTTACTATATAACTACAAGTTCTTTAGTAGAAAAAGTTTTTTAGATGAAAAATAATTGGGAGATTATGGTGCAACACTAGAACTAATTCTTATTTAGAAAAATAAACCTAAGTAATAATAAAACAAATCATTCATAAGAAAAATATAAAGATTTTATATGTCATTTAATAAAAGAACCTATCGAACATAACAATATTTAATTAGAATTTCCACCTACTAATTATCTATACCCTTTTATTTTAAAAACATTTCAAAAAGGGCCTTGTTGTTATGAAAAGAAAAAGATTGTTGTGTTGTTGAACCCTAATCATGGTACTTTTTTGTGATAACAAACTTTAAATATTTTTAAAAAACTAGTCTATCAAATTTTCAATAGTTTATATTTGAGATTTATCTCACTAAATTTTAATTTTATGGTTTTAAATATTTTATTTTCTATTGTTTTTTCATGATTTGTTTGATCTTTTGATTCTTAACTCTTTTAACTGTCGAGAATATTACAGTTGATCTTGTTATTAGAGAAAAAATTTTCTAAACAATTTATCACATTTTTTGAAATACTTTATTTTATTTTATTATATTACTATGTGGCTTAAAATTTTCTATTGTGTCACCATTATATTGCTTTGATTTAATTGTCTTACTTTACTTCAAATTTCCTCAATTCAATAAAAAAAATTTAATATTCTTAATATTTTATTTTTCATGATTTAAGAATGCTTTATTAGATATTTTGATTCATATATGATTTGACAATCATGGATATTTCACTCAATGTCTTGAGTATCATGGAACATAAATTTCTCATAATTTTTTCTCAATTCTTTAAATGCTGTGCTTTTATTTGGTCATATTACAATCAAACTTTAATTATTTTTTGTGACTTTTACAACAGTAACATTTCATTGTACTAAATTTCTAAAATGTTTTTCATTTCAGCAACAATATATTTTTACTTAATATTAAAAAATAATTTATTATTATTTATTCTTTTTATTTTTGTAATACATAGTAAGTTCAAATAATTTCTAATAGACATGAAACAAAATCCATTGGACTCATCTTGATGATTTCTTTACAATCAAATATACTTTTTTAATATTTTTAAATAATTTTGTTTCTAATGTTTTGGCTTGTTTTTTGAGATAATTTGACTCATACTTGCTTTGGAGATTAATTATATTATGTTGAGCTCCATAGCATCTTGGAATACACCTATAAAAGTTTTATCATTTCTTCAAATTTTTTGTTATGTGGCTCTAAATCTCCTATCATATGATCTTTAAATTGCTTTGGGTTTGTTATATTACACTATTTCAATTTATATAATTTTAAAATTAACACAGACTTTCTTAATATTAAAAAATAATTTATTATTATATTTCTTATGGGCATATTTATTTTGCTATTATCTCATTGGGCTTAATTGAATGAAATATTTATTTTTAAATTTTCATATTTTAAAATTTTTTAAGTTTACATATGCTTTAAATGTTTTAATCATACATGATTTGATAATTAATGGGGTTCCACTTCATAATGTTAATATTGATAAATGCAATTTTTTGTAAGGTTGCCTTTGTTTTGTATCAGCAAAGACTTAAATATTTAACATTTGTTTCTATTAGGCTTATTTAGCATGAAACCAGTTCACCTGTAAAGAACAGGCCATGCACTTTTAAGATGGTGAATTTGTAGTTTTGCAAGTACTTTGGAGTGTTTAGCAAGCCTCATGGATTAAAGACATGCACAACAAATATGAAAGGATTTTTTTATTTTGAAATAGAATATTAGCTTATTGATTATTAATGATAAGATATATTTCTTTATGATAATGCTTTCAAATGCCACTTAAACAATTCAATGATATTAGAAATATAAGATTTTTTTATTAAATCATTTAAACTTTTGAAACCCTACTTTACTATCAAACTTTTCTCAATCCTTTATCTAATTTAAAACATATAGTATTCCATTTTCTTAATCATATTCTTATGGAAGAAATTCTATTGGTAGCACCAATGACTTATTTTAACTCGAAATTGCAAATTATTCCAATTAATTCTAAATATTGTAAACATTCGTTTTCTTAAATTCCTTTCAAAAAGTTAAGTTTTTTATTCATTTTTTATTCTAGAACAACTATAGGAAATATTGTACATTTTTATCAAAATTTTAATTTCATGTTGTATTTTTCTTTTCCCTTTAGTTTGCATAGTTTTTCATTTGTAAGAGCATGTGTTGGATTTTAACCTATAAAATACTAAGTCATGTTTGAGCTTGTAGAAGGCTTGCTTATAGTTGAAGTCCTGAAAGGTTGTTGGTTGGAGGGGAATCATAAGCAAAAACCTCAAGTTATGTTAGAATTAAACCTTAAAAAAACCTCAAGTTATAGCTATTCTACCTGTGGAGGTTTTCAGGGCCTCATTGTAGGCTGGAAGTAGGTTCTAATTTGGAGTGAACCACCTAAATCCTTTTTTGTAGCCTTGCAACATTCTATCATTTCATTTAGTCATTAAAATTATAAATTAATATACCTAGAAACCATGATTCTCTTCAATGAAAAAATTATATCAATAAAGACTTATGAATAATAAATTCCATAAAAAGATAATTAAATAATTTCAAAACAGACAATACACCTACTCTTGTGAGATTCACACTCACTCATTTTACTTCAATTGCAATCTGAGTGCGGACTATAAAATATGTTACTCAAATTAGTTAGGTGATCTGTCTTATGTGTTTTTAATATTTTTTTATTTAATTAATTATTATTTTTGTGGAATAGTAATTTTAATTACTATCTCTCCATTTTTTATTCTTGCAAAAATACTTATGTTTTTTTAATTTATTTACTTTTCAAAATTATTTCACAAATGATTGATAATTGTGTCTCATTCGGTGAGGGTTTTTTTCTATCCATCCCACATTATTTAAGGTTAAATTTTATTTATACAAGAAAAATAGATATAGAATTTTTATCTAATCAACTAACTAAGAACTATAGATAATGAATATCTCATATTTTGATTTACCTAAAGATCCAAGTAATAATGAAATCAAATTAGTTTGTGAAGCTAGAAGTTACCTTAAGGGAATGGCACAATTAATTGCTAGATGAATAAACAACCATCATTATGACATATTTCCTAGTAAATTTAATCAAGCTTTAAATTTACACATATAACTTGAAGTTGGCTAAATCTTAAAAGAAAATTTTTTAGGCGCTTCATATAGAGGAGATTTCCATAAGTAAGATAAACCATGAAGCAAGGAAAGCAGAACCATTGACATTCAAAGCATTAAAAGATGATTCGAATGATACATCCATCTCTTCCATGGATTTGGAAGAAAAGGTACATTTTCATGTTAAAAACAAAATTAAAAATTCGGCAAAAACTTTTATAAATAAGAAATTGATTAAAAAAGGAAATGAAAAAGGTTATGAATGTGGTCAAAACAACCATCTTAGACAAAAAAAGTCCACAAATTGTCGACAATGAAAAGAAGGATGGCAAAAAGAACATAATGAAGAAGAATAAAGCTTTCTGAGCTACTCAAAGTACATCAAAGGATTCTAATACTAGAACTTAGAAAGTTAGGAGGATGGAATGATTCTCTCTTGGCAAAGAATGATGAATAAAGAACATCTTGGCAAAAAAAGGGAATGAAGTTAATTCTTGGCGTCATCATGTCCCTAAGTATAATTTCATAAAACTTTTTTGTGCTTTAATTTCTTAAATGTCCACAAATAAAAAGTTGAAAAATATTTACAATGAAAAATTTGAACTTCTAAGCTTTGCCAAGAAAGAAGATGAGAAAGAAAAGTAGAAATATTTTAAAGTTTTTATGAAAATTATTCCATTATTATATAGATTTCTAGTGTGAATAAGAAAAATAGTAATTTAAAAGAAAATTTTTATTTTCTTGATCATAAAAAATTTTCGAACTCTTCATATGATTATTTTCTAAATAGAAAAATATATCTTCTTTTTAGCATATGCATACTGTTTCAATTGTTTCATATTTTTATTATTGTAGAAAAGGCCATACAATAAGAGAATGTCAAAAAAGTAAAAATTAATTTATTTCAAAACAAGCTATTAAATGGGAGATTAAGAATGATATAATGAATGTTTCTACTTTACCCAATCTTGCTTGAGTTCTCAATATTAGAGAACAGAGAAGTTAATGTAAGGTGTCACAAAATGATCGAGATTTTTTGTAAATATCTATAACTTGCCACTTTCAAAAAATGGAAAATGTTAGCTTAAACTTATGTTAATTGAGTCAACCTTTAAATGTTTAGTATTTTATTTTAATGGGCTTGTTTAGTGTGAAACATTTTTAGTTGTAAAGAACAAGCCATTCACTTTTAAAGATGATGTATAAATGATCTTTAAAGCACCTTGGAATGTTTAGCAAGCTTCAAAATTTGAAGGCATTCATATCAAATTTGAAAAGGAATTAATTTTATTATGAAATAGAATATCATCTGTTTTATTATTAGTCATACTACATTTCTCTATTCAAATCCCTTTGAATCAAACTTGAACTATTCCTTGATTTTGGAGACATAGGATTCCTTTTTTAAATCATTTAGTCTTTTCAAATCCTAGGTAACCGTCAAAGCGTTTTCAATATGCTTCTTGCTTTAAGAAAGATAAAATATTCCATTCTTTATTCACTAAAACTTTTTTGTAAGTTAAATCCTACTTCTGCTTCTTTGCTAAATTCCGTGCTATGTCAATTATTAAGCTCTCTTTAAAATAGAAAAAAATTAATTTTGATAAAATTTTCATAATTTAAAAAGAAAAAAAATTCTTAAGTGACATCCTAAATATGTGCCCAAATGCAATACTCTAGGGCCAACCAAGCCTCAATGGGTGCTTGCAAACATTAGTTCAAGACACATTAGGAATGAATTATGGTCATGCCTATCTTGGCCATTGTTCATTCAAAACCTAATTAGGGCATGGAAAAGGATAAATCTTGGTTGATCAAGTTTGCAAATGGGTTGGTTAAACCCATTACCATGTTAAACTTATAAGCATATGAGTGGCTAGAGTGGTGAAATCCCATGAGCATAAGACGAGAGCCATCCCTAAGATTCAACTTGTATTATCATCCCAAGAAACACATTAAAAAGTGAAAAGATTTCTCATAAACTATAATATGGGGCTAGAGCTTTTCACTACCTAAACACCTTAAGCATGGGAATATTCTCCCATATGAACCAAGATCAGGTAGCTATAATGACATTGCCTATAAGGCTTCTATGATGCTCTAACCAAAAGAAGAAGATCATGTCCAACTTAATTGCATAACCCAAAAAATTTCAACCCTTTCAAATTTCTATCCTTGAATCAAATTTTCCTAAAACATTCCATTTGAAAGCCTAGGTTGGGATCATTCCAACATTTACCAATGATTAATCAAATAATCCAAAGCTCATCTGAGTTGATTAGATGACATAGATCTAATCCATCTCGATCCTATCATCCATAGCTCCATATCTTTTATAGTCTTTGAACTTATTATCTCAAACATCTCGAATGAGATCCAATGACACCCATTGTTCTTCCTTAATAGCTAACTAACTAGATATTATTTGAGTCAATGTGTTAACCATTTAGGAAGAAGTATTTTAACCTTTTAAGAAAAAATATTTAGCTCTTTGTTACAACTTCTTAAGAAGTTTTTTTACTAACTTTTTAATGACTATAAAAAATTCTTTTTATAAATCCTTAACCCATATTCATGAAATGACTAATGAACATAAGCAAGAATTTAAGATGTTAATCATATTCTACTAACATAACATTCTCCTAATAGCATCTATAGCTTACTAATACATAAAATTCCAAATTCTTCTAGCTAACCTTAACTCGTTGAAATTTTCATTTTCTCACTTTTCTTCATAATTTTAAGCTCTTTGTGCATTTATTTATTCATCATCAAGTATAAGAAATATTGTTTATTTTTATTAGAAATTTAATTTTTGCTATATTTTTTATCTTAGCTATTGGTTTGTGGCTAACATTTATGATTGCCCAAGTTTGGATTGATCTCTTAGAAAACTGAGTTGGGATTGAGCGCATAAAATCCCATGTTATAATTGTACCTTCAAAAGCTATTAGGTTGGATGTCTATCATAATAAAAAATCTTAAGTACTTTGGAGATGAACTTTAAAGGAAAATCTTAAGTTGTATAACTCTTTTAGTAGTGAAGTTACTTTAGACCTTTGTTTTGGGGGTAAACATAGGTTTTAGCGTGAATAGAATAACCTAAAATTATTGGTGTACCATTTCAACTTTTATTTTTTATTTTCATAGTTAAAACATTTTAAATTATTATGTTTATAATATAATGTTTTTTATAAATGCAAAGTTACTTTTATAAAAAAAATTGAAAATAAATTTAGTTAAAAAATTTGTGAAACTTTTTAAAACCCATAATTGACCTTTTTGTTATGGAATTCTAACACTCATTTTACTTCACTTTGTCATACAATTTGTCTCTTTTTATAAATTTTATTTCGAGTATTTTATATTACTATGAAACTCTAAATCTTGCCTCGTGTGGCCTTTACATCATTTTTAATTTTGCAATATTTTGCTACTTCAATTTTTCTCATTTCATTGTTAATATAAATTCATTTTAAATTTTAAAAAACACTTTAACTTTATTTATGCATATTTGTTGTATTTATTAACAATAATTGCAAATAAGGGCTGATCAAATTAAAGAAAATGTTGTTGTACTTGACTCGATGAGCTTCTTGTCTTAGAGCTTCTCTTGTTTCTTTAAATAGTTCACTTTGATTTTGTTCTATAATTATGAGACTTTAATCCTGCACTCCTGTCACCTTCCACATCTTTATTAGTTGGCTATATTATATTCATTTAATTTATCATATTTTAGCCAAATTGTTTATTTACATAACATTAAAATAATATTATAACATTATTTGTGCCAATTTACATAAGTAGTGGTATTCTAATTAACATTTGAAGGAGATAAAATAAATGTTATTGGATATATATTGTTATGTTTTATCTAATTAAATATTTATTTTTATATGCTTAAATATTTTATTTCCAATTGTTTTGGCTTTCTTTAATAAGGAATTTTGATTAGAACCTTATTTGAAGATTAATAACATTTCACACAATCACCTTAGTGTCATAAATGTAATTTTCTTATGTAATTTATCTAATTTTTTCAACATTTTAAATTCCATTTAGTCATACTAAGAGAATCTAAACTCCTCTCATGTGACCTTCATATTTCCTTGATTTACTTATGTTACATTACTTCAATTTATCTTATTTTTTTAATGTTAAAATAATAATTTATAATTATTTATGCTTATTTAATTTTTTAATTTATAGTAATTCTATGTAAGGACTTATTAAGACTTAATAAATATTACTAGACTTATCTCAATAAGCTTTATCTAATTAAATATTCAACTTTTTACTTAAAATAATATTCTTTAGGGTTTTGGTGTGCCTTAGAACCATTTCAATTCATACATGATTTGATAATTGAGGACGTTGCTCTTGATCATCTTAGTATCTGGGAATGTAGCTTTCCCACATAATTTCTCTAATTTTATCAAATTTTTTTATTTAGTTATAGTACTATGTAAAATTAAATCTCTTCTTTGTGTGACCTTTACATTATTTTGATTTATTTATATTACATTATCTCAATTTATTTTATTTTAGCTTTAATAGATATTTACCTCACACTAAATCTAAATGACATTTGATCAAGATGAAATGAACTTCAATGAACTCCCCTTGAGAGGGTAGATAAAATTTAATATTTATTTTAATTTTTTAAGCATTTTATTTTTATCAATTTTGGTAGTCTTTACTACATGTTTTGATTCATTCAAGATTTGATGATCAAGAATGTTACACTTGATCTCTTTAATATCTTTGTATGACACTTCATGCATAAATGTTTCCTTTTTTTTAATTTCTCTTTTTGATTCTATTTATGATTATAAAACTCAAACTCTATTCTCAGGTGACCATAATATTGTTATATTGCATTTCTTCAAAATTTTAATTAAAATTTTTTATATATTTACTAAAAATTAAAATAAAATTTATTAAAATTTAAACTCATTTAATTGGGTAATTTATAGTAATTTGAACTGAGATCCTATTGAGATAAAGTAAATATCATTAGACTTGTCTTGACGAGCTTAGTCATGTTAGATATTATTCTACATATTTTTTTAGAAAAAAATTCTAAGATTTTGGCATGCTTTATTAGTCATTTCCATTCATACATCATTGGCTATCAAAGACATTACACTCAATCATCTTAATATTTTGCAATTCAACTTTCATGTAAATTTATTCATTACTACATTTTTAAATATTTTTTAAGAACTTTTGTATGTTTTATAAGATGTTTATATTTGCATATAATTTGAACATCAGAGACATTCCTTTTAATGTTTTTAGTATCATGGAATATAACTTTCATGTACAATTTATCTAATGTCTTCAAAATTTTTCTTTTGATTTGGTAAAGTTTTTATGAAACTATAATTTTTCTCCTATGTAACTTTTGTACCACAATAATATTGTTATATTCCATTCTAATTTGTTTTTCTACTTAATATTTAAATAAACATTTTATATTATTTAATATTATTTACTTTGGGAATTTTGAGTAATTTAAAGTAGTGTTTCATTAAAAATGAAAGAAATAATAATTTATTACCATTTGTGAACTCTATCTAATTAAATGTTTAATTTCATATATTTTTTTAAATATTTTTCTTTTTAAAAGTTTTAGCACATTGTACATGATATTTAGAGTCATACCTGATTTAAGGATTAGGAAGGTTCCAAACAAGATTCGATCAAGGTGAGTCATACATCGTTCGACTCATTTCGATAAACTCAACTTATTAACACACACACACACACAAACACACACACAGATATATATATATATATATTCTAATTATTTTTTTTTCAAAACTTTTGGGGCCTTTATGAGACATTTTGATTCGTGCATGACTTCACAGTTGAGGCTATTGCCCTCGATCACCTTCCTATTTTGGAGAGAATATATCCAACATAATTTGCCATTTTTCCAAATTTGTTGGCATTGATTTAGTTTTATTACTGTCTAACTCAAATCTCTTCTCATAGAATTTATAATAACTTTAATTTGGTTATATTATATTGATTTAATTTAACTTATGTTAGCTTTATTATATATTTGCAAAATATTAAAAGGAATACTTCAAAATTATTTTTTGTTATTTACATTTGTAATTAGCTATAATTTGAAACAACATCTGGTTCACATGAAACAAACATCACTAGACTCATCACCACTAGCAAAATCTAAATTAATATTCATTCATATTTTTTTAATGGTTTTCCTAAAGTATTTGGCATACATTATGAGACATTTTAATTTGTACCTGATTTCATGATCGAGGAAGTGACATTCGATCTCCTTCGTATCATCTAATGCAATCTTTTCATATAATTTATTCCATTTCTTTAAGTTTTTAATAGTAATTTATATATAATACTATTTAACTATCGATTTTTTCTTATGTGACCATTATAATACATAAATTTTGCTATATTGTATTAGTTAAAGTTATCTCATTTTTTATTTAATATATATTTTCTTAATATTAAAATAATAATTTATTATTATTTTCGCTTATTTTGCTTTAGTATTTTGTAATAATTTCAAATGAAGTGTCATGAAGAGGAAATTAAACTTATTGTACTTGTTTTGATGAGTTCTATCATCTTAAATTTCTTTCTATTTTTTAAAATATTTTATTTTCCAAGTTTTTGGAATTTGTTTGGAGCATTTCAATTTTTACTAGATTTGATGATGCATGTTGTTACGCTCTATCTCCTTTGTACCTAGGAATTAAACTTTTAAGTAAAATTTATCTCATTTCTTAAAAATTTTCTCTTTGATTTGGTTGTTTGATTATGAAACTCTAATTCTCCTCTTGTTATCTTTAGTTCTCTTTGATTTTATTATATTATATTTTCATAATTTGTCTCATTTTATCTTTAATATACATTTAATTAACAATAAAATAATATTTTATTATAGTTTATTCTTGTTTACTTTAGCGATTCGTATTATTTCCAAACAATGTCTAACTGTGATAAAACAAAGATTGTTGCACCTATCTCAATGAGTTATATACAATTTAAAATTCATTTTTTATATTTTTAAAATAATTAATTTCTAAATTTTTTTATGCTTAACAAGATATTTTGATTATCAACTGTCATAAAAAAGCGATTACTATAATGGAATATAACTTTCCCATGCAATTTATTGCATTTATTAAAATTTTTCTATTTTATTTGATTATATAACTTTGGAAATCTAAATCTCTTATCATTTGTCCCATTCATAACTTTCTTTTTGTTATATTATAGTGATTCAATTTATCTCATTTAAGCTTTAATATACATTTACTTAATATTTAAATAATACCCTATTATTTTATATACTTTTTTAATTTTGGCTATCTATAGTATTTCTTAATGAGACTTGATCAAGAATAAACAAATATTATTAGAATTTTGTTAATGAGCTTTATCCAATTAAATATTTACATTTTATCTAATTTTTTTGTTCATTTTATAAGATGTTTAAATTCTTACCTAACTTCATGATCGAGGATGTTACGTTGGATATTCTAAATTCCTTGGAATGCAACTTTTCTATATGATTTGTCCCATTTCTTCAAATATTTTTGTTTAAATTAGTTATTATTTATTAAAAATTTTCCTCTTTTGCATTGTCATATTTACAAGGATTTAACTTGGTTATATTATAATAATTCATATGATCTCATTTTAGTTTTAATAAATTAACTTTTAATATTAAAAATAATTTGTTATTATTTTTTCTTATTTATATTCATAATTTATAGTAATTCCAAATGATGTCTAGTTAAAATTAAACAAATATTGTTAGACATGTCTCGATGAAGTCAGTCTAGGTAAACAATCATGCCCATCTTTTTAATTTTTTTAGCACTTTAAAAGAAATTTCAATTACTACATGATTTCATGATTGACGATGTTATGCTAAAAAAATTCTCTTGTAAAGCAAATTTTTCATAAAATTTTTCTCAACTTTTAAAATTTCTTTCTTTGATTTGGCTATAATATTATGTAATTTGAAATCTCTTCTTGTGTGAAATTTACTTTGCTTTGATTTGGTTACATTACATTAATTTATTTTATCTAATTTCTACTTTAATATATATTTACTCGATATTGAAGTAATACTTTAAATTTACTTATGGATATTTAGATTGGTAATTCATAATAATTATAAATGAGGTCCAATAGAGAAGAAACAAACATCATTGCACTTGTCTCAATGAAGTTTATCCTATTAAATATTTATTTCTATTATTTTAAATATTTTATTTTCTAAGGGTTTTGACTTTTATAAGAGACATTTTGAATTGTATATTGTATGATGAATAAGAATGTTCAACTCAATCTCTTTAATATATTTTAATGCTACTTTTATGTATCATTTATCTCAATTCTTCAAATTTTTTTCATTAATGTTGTTATCTTTTACTGTCACTGAAAAAATTCTCATGCGAGCTTTACAATGCCTTGGTTACATTGTTTTGTTTTAATTTATTTTATTTTAGCTTCATTATATATTTACTTAAAATCAACAATTTATTATTATTATTATTCATTCTTTTTAAATTTTCCAACTCATAGCAATTCAAAACATGGTATGATTGAGATGAAACAAACTTTGTTGGGATAATCATCATGAGTTCTATCATATTAATTATGAAAGGTAATATTTTTAAATATATTATTTTCCAGTAATTTTGCATACTTTATGAGGCATTTCAATTTATAGCTACTTTGGCCACAGGGTGTTGCACTTAGTCTCCTTCGTACCTTATGAATGCAAGTTTTTCGAACAATTTATGAAACATCAAATTTCTTTTTTTAATTGGGTATATAATAAGTAACTCTTAATCTCATCTTTGTGATGTTGGCATAATTTTATTGTTTATTATTTTTAGTGCCTATCTACATCAAAATAATAGTTTATTATCTTTTATGCCAATTATTTCTATATTGAGTAGTAATTTATGATAAGGTCTAGTTAAGAAGAAATAAATGTTATTAGAGTTATCTCAATTAGTTCTACTCAATTAAATAATAGTTTTTATATTCTCATAATTATTTTTGTTAGATTTATTTGTGCTTCATAATGTATTTTGACTCATATAAAATTTAGCAAATTTAGAAGCTACTCTCAATCTCCTTAATATCTTACAATAAAGCTTTACATCTCTTCTCGTGTGACCTTTAGATCGCTTTAATAAGGGGATATTATGCTACTTCAATTTGTCTCATTCAAATTTCAATATATATTTACTTAATATTAAAAGAATATTTTTTTTGTGCTTTTTATTGTACTGATTCAATATAATTGCAAATGAGGCAAGTCATGTTGAAACAAAAGTTACTGCACTTTTCTCAAAGAGCTCCTTCACATATAGCTTATCTAATTTCTTCAAATGCTTGAATTTGATTTTTTTTTCTTTTACTATGACATTTTTATTCTGCTCTTAAGTGTCCATTTACATCTTCATTAGTTGGTTATATTACAAAGATTAAATTTATCTTAGTTTACTTTGATTGTATATTTACATAACATTAAAATAATATTGTATTATTACATATTACTACTCACATTAGTAATGAGTAGAAATTTCAAACAAGACCTGATCGAGACAAAATAAATGTTTTACGACACATATTGATAAGCTTTATGCAAATAAATTATTTTTATTTTTTTAAATATTTTATTTTCCATAATTTTGGCCTTTATTATAAAGAACTTTAATTAAAAAAATTTGAAGATTGATGACATTGCACTAATTCTCCTTAACATCCTAAATAAAGATTTCCTTGATACTTTCCCATTTTTTCAACTTCTTTTACTTTGATTTAGTCATATTACTGAAAGACTCCAACTCCTCCCATGTGAACTTCATATTGCTTTGATTTAGTTATATTGAATTGCTTTAATTTATTTCATTTTAAATTCATTATTAATTATTTTATTATTAAAGTAATAATTTGTAATTTTTATACTTATTAACTATTTTAAGTTTCAGTAATTTTAAATCAGGATTGATTAAGTCATAATAAACATCATTGAGCTTACCTTAACAACCTCTACCTAATTAAATATTCATATTTATAATTTTAAAAATTATTCTTTAGGGTTTTGGTGTACCTCAAGGTCATTTCAATTACTACATGATTTGAAAATTGTGGATGTTACTCTCGAACACTTTAGTATCTAAAACTATACTTTTCTTATATAATTTCTCTCATTTCCTACATTTTTTGTATATTATTATGTAAGACTAAATCCTTCCTTGAGCAACATTTACATTGCTTTGATTTATTTATGTCACATTACCTAAAGTTATTTTATTTTACCTTTAATGTATTCTTACATCATAATAAATCTAAATGAAATTTTTTTGAGATGAAAACAACATCATTGAACTTGTCTTCAAAAGCTCAATCAAACTAAATATTCAATTTTATATTTTAAAGTATTTTTTTATTTTTTTATTTTTATAGGCTTTGATAGACATTTTGATTCACTCACAATTTGGCAGTTGAGGATATTATGCTGGATCTCCTTAATATCTCGGCATGCCACTTTATTACACAAAATACTCCAAATTTTCAAATTTCTTTCTTTGATTTTATTTATGACTATAAAACTCAAAGTTTACTCTTGTGTGACAATTATATCATTTTAATTTGGCTTTATTGCACTGCCTCAAGTTTTTGAAATTTAGCTTTATTATATATTTAATGAAAATTAAAAAAATAAATTTATCATAACATATGGACATTTAATTAAGAAATTCATAATAAGTCAAAATGAGATCCTATTGAGTTATAACAAAAATCATTAAAGTCATCTCAATGAGCTCTATCATCTTAAAGTACTATCTAATAAAATACACTTTTATATATATATATTTTAAAATAGTCTTTTTTATGGTTTTGACACACTTTATGAGATATTTTCATTTGTACCTAATTTTATGATAAAAAATGTTGCACTCGATCTCCTTATATTCTTAAAATAATGCTTTTTAGCAATATTTGTATTTTTTCTTAACTTGCTCACTTTGACTTTTTGATGTTACTATAAAAACTTAAATCTTTCTTCATTTGATCTCTCTATCATTTTTATTTTGTTATATAACATTGCTTCAATTTATCTCATTTTTGCTTTCATATGTATATATATATATATAAATATATATATATAGATATATATATATACAAAGAATTAATATTTATTCATATAAAATTTTTTATTCTAGTAATTCTAAATGACCTGTGTTAAAGGCTTAACAAGCATCATTACACTCATTTCAAAGAGATTTATCAAATTTAATATTTATTTTTATGTTTTCAATATTTTATTTTCCTTTGCTTTGATATGCATTATGCAACATTTTGATTTGTTCTTAATTTAATGAGCAAGGAAGTTACATTTGCTCTTCTTGCATCTTCGAATGGAACACTCATGTCCAATTTATCTCAGTTTTTTTAATTTTTTGCTCTAAATTTGATCTACTACTAGCAAACTAAAAAACTCAACTCATGTAAGAATTTCATCACTTTGATTTGGTAATATTATGTTGCTTTAGTTTATATCTTTTCAAATTTAATATATATATATATATATATATATATATATATATATATATATATTAATCTAAAATGAAATTTACAATTTTTTATTATTTATGCTTATTTACTTTTGTAGTTCATAGTAATTTAGAACATAATCTAATTGAGGTGAACAAAAGGTCTTTGAACTCATCTCAATGAGCTCTCTTAGACCTAAAAGCTAAATTTAACTATTTTAAATTTTTAAATTTCTTAAATTTTGGGATATTTTATGAGTCATTTTTGGTTATACCAAATTTAACAATGGAAGATCTCGCACTTGAGCATTTTAGTACCTTGGAGTGCAACTTTTGTATACCAGGTGTTTCATTTGTTCAATGTTTTGCTTCAATTTTGTTATACTACAATAGAATTCTAATTATTGTGTCAGGTGGCCTTTAAGTTACTTATATTTAGTTATATTACATTAATTTTTCTTATTTTTAGTTTTACTAAATATTTAATTAGTATTTAAATAATAATTATTTTTCATAATTAATTTTGTAATTAAGAGTAATTTGACACAAAGTTTGATCGTGTCAAAAAAATTTATGGGAGTAGTCTCAACAAGCTATCTTCATCAAATATTAATTCTTATTTTTTAAAATATTTTATTTTCTTTGGTTTTTGCTCTATTTATGGGTCACATTGATTCATGTCTTATTTAACGATAAAGGATATTAGAGTTGATCTCCTTATTTACTTGGAATTCAACTTTCCAATATAGTTTATCAAATTTTTTCAATTTTTTAAATGGATCTTCTTATTTTACAATATAACTCTATATCTTCTATTTTTAATCCTTCATATCAACTTGATTTGGTTATATTATATTGCTTTAATTAATATTTTTCTAGTTTTATTTTATATTTACTTAATATACAAAAATAATTTGGTACTATTTATACTTTTTATTTTTTTAATTATTCATTTCCATATTAACTTAAATATTTTCTTCTATATTTTTAAATTTTTAAATATCAAGGATTTCTCATTGCATTGTAGATAGATATTTTGATTTATATACAATTTGAAGATCCATAATGTAGCAATCAATAACCTTAGCAAAGTTGATTGTAATGCTCATACATAATTATCATCATGTGATTTTTACTTTTTTTCATTTTGTTCTACTAAATTACTCCAATTTTTCTCAATTTAGCTTTATTATTTATTTATATATTATTTTAAAAAATTTATTGTTCCTTATATATATCTAAATTAGTATTTCATAGTAATTCCAAATGAGATATGATCAAGAGAAAAGAGATCATAGGTCATACCTTCACAATTTTTTTACTTAAAAATTCTATTTTATAATTTAAAATATTTTATTTTCTATGGATTTTTCATGCTTTAATAGATATTTTTATTCTTACCTGATTTCATGATTAGGGATGTCATATTGAATTGCTTACTTTATGGACTGTAACTTTTCTAATTCATTTTATACCATTTTTAGAATTTCTTATATTTATTTTTTTATATTACCAAGAAACTCAAGCTCTCCTCCCATGTAAACTTTACATAAATATTATTTGGTTAAATTACATATTTTCATTTGGGAAAGTTATTGTAATTTTGAACAAGGTCTAACGAAGACATGAAAAAAGTTGTTGGCCACTTCTAAACTAGTTGTATTTAATTAAATAATAATTTTATTATTTTAAATAGTTAATTTTCTTGGATTTTTGAATGCTCCGTGTGATAGTTTGATTCATAGCCTATTTTACATTAGTGGATGTTACACTTGATTTCTTTAGTAACTTGTGAAGGCACTTTTATGTACATTTTAACATATTTTGTAAAACATCATTATATTAATATATAACTCTAATTCTTTCATCATGCCATATTTACATTGTTGTGATTTTGTAAAATCACAATGCTCTAATTTATCTCATTTTTAAATTTCAAATATATAAAAATAATAATTGATTTATTATTTACGTTAATTTATTTTCATAATTTACTACAATTAAAATTGAGTTCTAATTAAGAATAATAAAAAATCATTAAACACATGTTCATGAGCAATATCTAATGAAATATTTATTTTATTATTTTTAAATATTTTTTAAAAAGATTTTGGCATGCTTTACAAGATATTTATATTTATAATTGATCTGACTATCGAGGATTTTACACTCGATTTTAATATGTTCGAATGCAACATTCCTGTAAAATTTCTCTGGTGCCATAAAATGTTTTTTTTTATTTGATAATAATATTAACTATAAATCTGAACTCTCAGGACAATTGCATAGAATACATTGCCTCATTTTAAGTCATTTCAACTAAAATATATATTTACTTAATTTTAAAATCAAAATTTGTAATTATTTGTGATTATTTAATTTTGATATACAAAGTAATTTGAAATGAGGTCTAGTCAAGAAAAAATAGATGTCGTTGAAGCACAATTTAATTTAATATTCATTTCTATATTTTAAAATAGTTGATTATACAATGTTATAACACTTTTTATGAAATATTTTTTATTCCTACTTGATTTGATGGTCGATGATGTTACACTTGATGTCTGTAGTATTTTGAAATACAACTTTCTTATGCAACTATCTCATTTGTTCAAAATTTCCACTTCTATTTTTTTATATTACTATGTGGTTGTTAGTCTACTCTTGTGCGACCACTATATCACACTAATTTTGTTAAATTAAATTGATTCAATTTATCTCTTTTTAGCTTTAATACATATTTACTTAATATTAACATATTAAGTTATTATTTCTTGTTCTTTATTTTCCTAGGTTATTTATAGTAAATTAAAAAAAGGTTTGGTACATATGAAATCAATGTTTTTGGATTTCTCTCAAAAAACTCTATGTAATTAAATATATATTTCTCTTTATTTCAATATTTTTTAAAGGTTTTGCCATTTTTATGAAGCATTTTGTTTCATATCTTACTTGATATTGAGAATGCTACAATCATTCACTTTGGGTTCATTAAGTGCAACTTTCTCATACAATTAATCTCCTTTAATTTTTTTTTCTTTTATTTTATTATGTTAATGTGTAACACTAAATCACTTTTAGTGACCTCAGCCTTCCTTTGATTCAATTAGAATATATTGCTTCAACTTATCATATTTGAGCTTTAATATATATTTACATAATATTAAAATAATAATTGATTAATATTTTTTCTTATTTACTTAGATAATTCTTAGTAATTCAAACATTGTCTGATTTAGATGTAACAAATGTTGTTGCAGTCCTCTCGACAATCAATATCTAATCAAAAATTAATTTCTATATTTTTACATATTTCATTTTTTAGGGTATTAGAATGCTTTACAAGACATTTAGATTTGTACTTGATGTGATGATTCATGATGTATCACTCAATCTCCTTAGTATCTTTAATTTCAACTTTCTTATTCAATTTATCTCATTTACTTAAATTTGTTACATTAATTTTGTTATATTACTTTGGAACAAAAATTCACTTCTCATTTCAACTTTACAATTTTTTCATATTTCATTATTTACTACTTCAATTTAACACATTTTAGCTATATTATATTTTTAGGACATATATAAATAATAATTTATTAATATTTATATTTATTTAAATTTATATTTCTTTCTAAATCTAGTAAGGTTCTACTAAAATTAAAAATTTATTTGGAATTGTCTAGATATTCTTTATCAAATTCAACATTTTTTATAGCAATTTTAAATATTTTTCAAATGTTTTTTCACTCTTTTTGAGATAGTTTTATTTTTAAGTAACATGATGATTGAAGACATTATACTAAAATCTCTTTAGTATTTTGAAATACATATTTTCCCTTATAATTTATATCATTTCTTCATATTCATTAACTTTTATTTCTTTTTATTAAAGTGAAACCCAAATTTTTCTCTCATGTAACCTATATATCACTTCCATTTGGACAGATTATATTACTTTAACCTATCTCATTTCAAGTTTAATATAAATTTACCAAATGTTAAAATAATAATTTGTTATTATTTTACTTGTTTACTTTGATAATTTGTAGTAATTTCTCACAAGTTCCTATCAAAATGATGTAAAAATCATTGGACTTATCTTAACGACTTATATTCAACTAAATAATTATTTCTACTTTTTAAGTATTTAATTTTCTTAGGTTTTGAAACGTTTTACAAGATATTTTAGTTTATAAATTATTTAATCGTTGAAGATGTCACATTTGATCTCTTTAGCACTTTAAAATGAAACTTTCTTATAGAATTAAACTGATTTCTTATTTCTTTACTTTGATTTAGCAATATCATATCTTTTTAACTTTTTTTATTTCAATTTTAATACATATATATTTATTTAATTGTTAAAAAATAATTAATTATTTTTTATTGTTATGTACTCTGGTAATTCTTAGTAATTCCAAAATAGGTTTTATTGCGATAAACAAAGGTCATTTGGCTTATTTGGATAAAATCTATCTTATTAGATATTCATTCAACTATTTTTAAGAGTTTAATTTTCTATTGTTTGGCATGTTTTTGTGACATTTTGAGTTGTACCTAGTTTGATAATCGCTAATGTTATGCTCAATATCCTTAGCATCTTAGAAGGAAACTTTTCAATATAAGTTATCTCATTTATTTAAGTTTTTTCCTTTCTATTTAGTTTTGCTTTTATGTAACTCAAGACTTTCTATAATGTGAGAATTACATTGCTATACATTTGCGATATTAAAATAATAATTATTTATCATATTGATTTGGTTAGATAATATTAATTTGACTCATTTCGACTATAATATAAATTTATTTAATAATAATAAAATAAACTTTTGTTATTTATGCTTTTTTGATTTGGTTATTCAATATAATTCTGAATAAGTCTGATCAAGATGAAATAAACATCATTGAATTTTTCTCAATAAGCTTAATCAAATTAAATATTTTAAATATTTAATTTTCTATCTTTTTTATATGGTATATTAATAATTTTTATTTTTACCAGATTTCATGGCTAATGATGTTGGGCTCTATCTACATAATATCATGGATTATGACTTTTTAATAAAAGTTATATCATTTCTTCCAATTTTTGCATTGATTTTTTATATTACTCTATAACTCTAAATCTCTTGCTACATGGCATTTTATTACTTTGATTTATTTTTATTAATTTAATTTATCTCATTTTAGTTTATATATATATATATATATTGAATATGGAAATAACAATAGATTTCACTTTATGGTTGTTTGTTGAGCTAATTCACAGTAATTCCAAGCAACTTATGATCGAGATGAAACAAAAAGGGTTAGACTCATTTCATCTAGATCTCCTTAATTTAATATATAATTTTATATTTTAATACTCTTTATTGTCTTAGATTTTTACATGTATTATAGGTCATTTTGGTATGTACGTTATTTGATGGTCAAGGATGTCACACTCTATCTCTTAAGTGTACTGGATAGTAGCTTTCGCATACTATTATCTCAATTTTTCCAAATGTTTTACTTTGATTATTCATATTACTATGTTACTCTAAATCTCCATTTAGTGTGACCATTATGTTGCTTTGATTTGGTTAGACTTTATTTATGCATTTCTCTTGTTTTAGTTTTAAAATATAGTTACTTAATATTATAAGTTTTATTTTTACCTGCTTTAAAGATTAATGATATTATGTTTGAGCTCCTTAGTATATCAAAATGCATTTATAAATTTTTTATCATTTCTTAAAATTTTTTGTTATATGGCTCTAAATCTTCTATCATATGATTTTTAAATTGCTTTCATTTTGATATATAACATTGCTTCAATTTATATAATTTTAAAATTAACATATATTTTCTTAACATTAAAAAAAATCATTATTATTTGGGTATATTTATTATTCTATTATATCATTGAGCTCAAATGAATTAAATGTTTATTTTAATATTTTTCATATTTTTAAAGATGTTAAGGTTTACCTATTCTTTAAAGTTTTTAGTCGTACATGATTTGATAATTAAAGGGGTTCCACTTCATAACCTTAATATTATTTAATGCATCTTTTTGTAACGAGGCCTTTGTATTTCATGAGTCAAGCCTTAAATGTTTAACATTTGTTTCTATTAGGCTTATTTAGTGTGAAACAAGTTCACCTATAAAGAATAAACCATGCACTTTTAAGATGGTGAATAGAGAGGTTAGTGTAAGGAGTCACCAAAAGATGGAGATTTTTTTGTAAATACGTATAACTTTCCACCTTCAAAAGATGGAGAATGTTAGCTTGCCCTTGTTTTTATTGAGTCAACCTTGAAATGTTTAATATTTTATTTTAATGGACTTGTTTAGTGTGAAACATGTTTAGTTTAAAGAACAAGCCATTCACTTTGAAAGATGAAATATAAATGATCTTTAAAGCACCATGGAGTGTTTTGCAAGCTTCAAATTTTGAAGAAATTCACATCAAATTTGAAAAGGTTTAATTTTATTATGAAATAGAATATTATATTTTTATATATTAGTCATATAATATTTCTTTATTCAAATCCCTTTTGATTAGTGGCTGACATTTGTGAATGCCCAAGTTTGGATTGATCTCTTAGAAAATTAAGTTGGGGTTGAGCACATAAAAAGCCCATGTTATAGTTGAACCCACAAAAGCTATTAGGTTGGAGGTTTATCATAAGAAAAAACCTTAAATACTTTGGAGATGAACTATAAAGAAAAATCTAAAGTTATATAAATCTTTTAGTAGTGAAGTTACGTTAGACCTTTGTTTAAGGGGTGAACATAGGTTTTACCATGAACAGAATTGCCTAAAATTATTGGTGTACCATTTGAACTTTTATTTTTATTTTTCATAGTTAAAAAATTATAAATTAATATGTTAATAATTTAAGGGTTTTTTTATAAATATAAAGTTACTTTTATAAATAATTTCAGAAAATAACTTTGGTAAAAACATTTACTATATTTTTTTAAAACCCATAATTAACCTTTTTTATGTAATTCTAACTTTCATTTTACCACTTTGTCATACAATTTGCCTCTTTTTGCAAATTTTTATTTTAACTATGTTATATTACTGTGTATCTCTAAATCTCACCTTATATAACCTTTACACCATTTTAATTTCATAATATTTTGGTACTTCAATTTATCTTAACCCATTTTTAAAGTTATTTACACATATTTGTTGAATTGATTCACAATAATTGCATATAAGGGATGATCAACTTAAAGCAAATGTTGTTGTACTTGACTTGATGAGCTTCTTCTCTTCGAACTAATCTTACTTCTTAAAATATTTCACTTTGATTTTATTCTGTAATTATGAGATTTTAATTCTCCACTCATGTCACCTTTTATATATCTATTAGTTACCTACATTATATCCATTTAATTTGCCATATTTCAGCTTAATTATTTATATACAAAGCATTAAAATAAAATCATATTATTGTTTTTGCCTGTTTACATAAGTACTGCCAATTCCAAACAATGACTGATGGAGATAAAATAAATATCATTGGACACATCTTTGTGAGCTTCATCCAATTAAATATTTATTTTTATATGTTTAAATATTTTATTTCCCATGGTTTTGGCTTTGTTTATAATGATTTTTGGCTAGAACTTTATTTGAAGATTAACAAAATCGCATTCAATCTCCTTAGTTTCATAAATGTAGTTTTCTTACATAATTTATCTCATTTTTTCAACTTTTTGAATTCTATTTAGCCACATCACTAAGAGAATCTAAACTCCACTTATGTGACCTTCATATTCCTTGATTTAGTTATATTACATTAACTCAATTTATTTTCTTTTATTTTTTATTATTTTTTAGAATTAAAATAATAATTATAAATATTTATATTTATTTATTTTTTAAAATTTGTGGTAATTCCAAGCAAGGATAAACCAAGACTTAATTTATTGGACCTATCTCAACAAGATGATTGAGATTGTTTAAGGGTTTTTGTGTGCCTTAGAGTCATTTCAATTCATACATGATTTGATGATTGAGATTGTTGCTCTTGATCATCTTATTATCTTGGAATGTAGCTTTTTCACATAATTTCTCTCATTTTATCAAAATTCTTATTTTTATTTGGTTATATTACTACGTAATATTAAATCTCTTCTTTATGTGACAATTACATTATTTTGATTAATTTATATTAAATTATCTCAATTTCTCTTTTTTAGCCTTAATAGATATTTACCTCACACTAAATCTGAACCACATTCAATCAAGATGAAATGAACTTCAATGAAGTCCCTTGAGAGGTCGATAAAACTAAATATTTATTTTTATATTTTAACCATTTTATTTTTATCAATTTTGGAAGGCTTTACTAGATATTTTGATTCATTCAAGATTTCATGATCAACAATGTTACACTCGATCTCCTTAATATGTTTGAATGACACTTCAATGCACAAATTTTTTCTTTTCTGCAAATTTCTCTTTTTGATTTTGTTTATGATTATAAAGCTCAAATTCTATTTTTTTGTGACAATTATATTGTTTTATTATGTTTCTTCAAACTTTTAAATCCGGCTTTATTATATATTTTTTTAATAGTGTAATTTATAGTTATTTGAAATGAGATCCTATTGAGAAAAAATAAATATTATTAGATTCATTTTTACAGGCTTAATCATGTTAGATATTGTTTTACATATTTTTTAAAAATATTCTAAGGTTTTGGCATGTATTATTAGTCATTTCCATTCACACATCATAAGATTATCAAGAATATTATACTCGATCTTCTTGATATATTTCAACTCAACATTTCTGTACATTTATTCATTGGTAGATTTTCAAATATTTTATTTTCAAGAACTTTTGTATGTTTTATAAGATATTTATATTTGTATCTAATTTGAACATTAGGGACGTTTCTTTTAATTTTTTTAGTATCTTGCAATATAACTTTCATTTATAATTTTTCTGATGTCTTCAAAAGTTTTACTTTGATTTGGTAAAGTTACTATGAAACTATAATTGTTTTCTCATGTAACTTTTGTGTCACATTGATATAGTTAGATTCCATTCTAATATATATGTTTACTTAATATATAGATAATAATTTCATATTATTTAATATTTTTTACTTTTGGAATTTTATGTAATTCAAAATGATGTTTGATTAAATTGAAAGAAATCTTGATTGATTATCACTAATGAACTCTATCCAATTAAATATTTATTTTTATATATTTTATTAAATATTTTATTTTTTAAAAGTTTTAGCACACTATATGTGATTTTTTGAGTCATACCAGATTTAAGGATTAAGAAAGTTCCAAACAAGATTCGATCAAGGTGAGATGAACATCGTTGGACTCATTTTAATAAACTCGATTGATTAACATATATATATATATATGTATATATATATAAGTATATATATGTATATATATGTATACATATATATAAGTATATATATGTATATATATGTATACATATATATACATATATATACTTATATATATATACATATACATATATATATATATATATATATATATATATATATATATATATATATATATATATATATATATATATATATGTGCATATATATGTGTGTGTGTGTGTGTGTGTGTTTTAATTATTTTATTTTTCAAAACTTTTTGTCACTTTAAGAGACATTTGTTTTGAAGAGTTCTATCATCTTAAATATTCCTTTCAACATTTTTAAATATTTTATTTTCAATTTTTTTTGAGTTTTTTAAGCATTTTTATTTTTACTAGATTTGATGATGCTTGTTGTTATGCATTATCTCATTTCTTAAAAAATTTCTCTTTGATTTGGTTAAATTATTATGAAACTCTTGTTCCCCTCTCATGTTACATTAAGTTCTCTTTGATTTTATTATAGTACATTTCATAATTTATCTTATTTTAGCATTTATTTACATTTACTTAGTAATAAAATAATATTTTATTATAATTTATTCCTATTTACTTTAGTGATTCGTATTATTTCAAACGATGTCTAACTATGATAAAACAAAGATCGCTGTGTCGATCTCAATGAGTTATATGCAATTTATTTTATACATGGTTTGATTATCAATTATGTCATCCAAAAGCTCCTTGCTTTAATGGAATGTAACTTTCCTATGAAATTTATCTCATTTATTAAAACATTTCCCTTTTTTATTATATAACATTGGAATTCTAAATCTCTTATCGTTTTTCTTATTCATAACTTTCTTTTTATTATATTATAGTGATTCAATTTATCTCACTTAAGCTTTAATATATATTTATTTAAAATTGAAATAATACCTTAATATTTTGTATTCTTTTTTTATTTTGGTTACTTATAGTAATTCTTAACGATGCTTGATCAATAATAGACAAATATTATAAGACTTTTCTTAATGGATCTTTTTATCCAATTAAATATTTAATTTTTAATTTTTAACTATTTTATTTTCTAATTTTTTTGTTCATTTTATAAGACGTTTAAATTCTTACCTAATTTCATGATCGAGGATGTTATGTTGGATAATCTATGTTTCTTATAATGCAACTTTTATGCATGATTTGTCCTATTTCTTCAAATATTTTCGTTTAAATCAGTTATTATTAATTAAAAAGTTTTCTATTTTGTATTATCATATTTACATTGATTTAACTTGGTTATATTATAATACTTCATATGATCTCATTTTAGTTTTAATAAATTATAGTTTAATATTAAAACAATATTATGTTGCTTATTTATATTCATAGTTCATACTAATTTCAAATGAGATCTAGTCAAAATTAAACATTTATGGTTAGACATGTGCCGATGAACTCTATGTAAACAATCATACCCATCTTTTTAATTATTTTTAGCACTTTAAAAGAAATTTCAATTACTACATTATTTCATGATTGAGGATGTTATGCTTGGTCAATTTTGTATCTTGTAAAGCAAAGTTTTCGTAAAATTTGTCTCAGTTTTTAAAATGTTTTGCATTGATTTGATTATATTATTATGTAATCTGAAATCTCTTCTTTTGTGACATCTATATTTCTTTCATTTTGTTATATTACATTGATTAATTTTATCTAATTTCAACTTTAACATATATTTACTTAATATTAAAGTAATATTTTAAATTTACTTATGGTTATTTAGATTGGTAATTCATAATAATTATAAATGAGATCTAACAGAGATGAAACAAATGTCATTAGTCTCGTCTCAATGAGTTTTATCCAATTAAATATTTATTTTTATTATTTTAAATATTTTATTTTCTAGGGGTTTTGAATTCTATAAGAGATAATTCTGTTTGTAGATTATTTAATGACTGGGAATGTTCAACTCAATTTCTTTAATATATTTTAGTAGAACTTTTTGTACAATTTATCTCAATTCCTCAATTTTTTTCACTAATTTTGTTATCTTTTAATGTCACTAATAATATTTTCTCATGCGACCTTTGCAATAGCTTAGTTTTGTTATATTGTTTTGTTTTTAATTTTCTCATTTCAGCTTCAATATATCTTTACTTAATATTAAAATTTTTATTATTATTATTCATGGTTTTAAAATTTTCTAACAAATAGCAATTCCAAACATGGTATGATTGAGGTGAAACAAACTTCGTTTGGATTATCTTCATGACTTCTATCATATTAATTATGAAATGTAATATTTTTAAATATATTATTTTTTAGTAATTTTGCTTGCTTTATGAGTCACTTCATTTCATACCTAATTTGACCATAAGGATGTTGCACTTAGTGCCTTTTATATCTTTTGAATGCAAGTTTTTTGAGCAATTTATGAAACATAAAAATTTTTCCTTTAATTTTTTGCATATAATATGTAACTCTTAATCTCATCTCTATGATGTTTGCATAATTTTAAAGTTTATTTTTTTAATGACTATTTACACAAAAATAATAGTTTATTATTTTTTGTCAATTTACTTCTATAGTTAATAGTAATTCAGGATAAGGTCTAGTTAATAAGAAAACGTTATTAGAGTATCTCAATGACCTCTACTCAATTAAATTTTAGTTTATATATTCTCATAATTATTTTTTTTTCGATTTGTTTATGCTTCATAACGTATTTTGATTCATACAAAATTTAGCAAATTTAGAAGCTACACTCATTCTCCTTAATATCTTACAATGTAGCTTCATCATGTAAATTATCTCATTTCATCAAATGTTTTTCTTTTATTTGGTTATATATCTATGCAACTCTAAATCTTCTTTCTTTTTACTTTTACAATACTTTAATTTAATAATATTGTATTTCTTGAATTTGTCTCATCCAACTTTTAATATATTTATATAATATTAATATAATAATGTTTTATTAATTACATTTATTAAGTTTAGTAATTCACAATAATTAAAAACAAGGTCTAATAGAGACAAAAGAAGTGTCATTGGTCTTGGCTCGACCTGCTTTATCAAATTAAATGTTGACTTCTACAATTGATTTTGGCATGCTTTTCAGCTCTTTTTCAATCGTAAATGATTTTATGAATGAGGATGTTACACTCTATCATATTATAACATGGAATGTAACATTCTCATATAATTGATGTTATTTCTTGAAACTTTTTAGTTACATTATTTTATTATGTTAGTCTACATGCTCCCTCATGTGACATTTGGATCTTCTTAGTTTTGTTATATTATATTACATCAATGTATCTTATTTTAGCATTAACATATTTTTACGAACTATTATAACTGTAAATTATGATTATTCATATTTACTTTGTAATTTATGGTTATTCAAAAGAAGGTGTGATCTAGACAACACAAAAGCAGTTGGACTCATCTTGACAAGCTTTGTTTAACTAAATATTCATTCTTTTCTTTTCGAATGTTTTGTTTTCTAAGGTTTTGACATGTTTTTGTGACATTTTGATTTCTACCTAATTTAACAATCGAGGATGTTATACTTGATCACATTAGATCATTGATTGTAAAATTCCTGATAATATATTTCCTTTATTTTAATTTCTTTGATTTTGTTGAATTACTATGAAACTATAAATCTCCCCTTGTATGACATTTACATCACTTTGATTTTGTTATTTCACATTGCCTTAATTTACCTTATTTAGCATCAATAAATATTTAGTAAATTTAAAAAATAATAATTTATTATCTTTTGTTCTGTTTTAATTTTGTAATTCATAGGAATTTCGAACTATGTTCAATCAACATGAAACAAATGTCATTGCACTAATCTCAATGACCTTTATCCAATTAAATATTCTTATTATTTTAAGTATTTTTTGTACAATTTTGACATACTTTACATGACATTTAATCTGTATATTATTTTGTAATCAACGATGACACACTCATTCTCCTTATTATCATGGAATGCAACTTTCCCTTTTAATTTGAATTATCTTTTCAAAATTTTCTTTTTAATTTGGTTATTTTTCTAAGTAATTCTATCTCTCATCTAATGCAGCATTTACTTCGCCTTCATTTAGCTATATTGCATTATTTCAATTTATCATATTTTCTTTTTTAAATATATTTCCTAAATACTAAAAAAATTATTTATATTATTTCTATTTATTTAATTTTGTAATTAGTTATAATTCCAAACGAGACCCAGTCGAGACAAAACCAAAGGTTGTAGAACTCATGCCGATGAACTCTGCATAATTAAATATTAATTTCTACATTTTTAAAGTATTTCTTCTTTGGTTTTTAGAACTATTTATAAGATATTTTGATTTGTAATTAATTTGATGATGAATGATGTCACACAAGTCTATTTTTGTAGCTTTGAATGCAACTTTTCCATAAACTTTATCTCATTTCATCAAATTATTCACTTTCATTTGCTAATATTTCTATGTAACTTTAAATCTCCTATCATGTGTCTATTACTTTGCTTTGATTTGCTTAAACTACATTACTTAAATTTATCTAATTCAACTTTAATATATATTTACATAGTGTTTAAATAAATAATTTTTTATTATTTGTTCTTATGTACATTGGAAATTCCTAGAAATTTAGAAAGAGGTTTGATTGAGGTGAAAGATGTACCGTAAGACTCATCTTGATGAGCTCCAGTAAATTAAATATTTTTTGTTGCATTCTTAAAATTATCATTTTTTAGATTTTGAGATATTATACTTGTCATTTTGATTCATATATGTTTTTAGAATTAAAGACAACATATTCAATCTTCTTAGGTACTTGGAAAGAAACTTTTTGTGCAATTTAACTCATTTTTTGCATCCTTTTCATTTAGTTTTATTAGATAGACCATTTAAATTTTAAGATATTTTTTTTATTTTTTGAAATAGCATTTTATTATTATTTATAATTATTTGTATTTTTTAATTCAATGTAATTTCAAATGGGATAGATTGAGACTAAACAAATGTCGTTGGTCTGATACTATTGAGCTCTATAAAATTGAATATTATTTTATATTCATAAATATTTTCTTTTAACAAATTTTATCAAACTTTATAAGTCATTTTGATTCATACCTAATTTTACGGTTGAGGATGTTTCGCTTGATCTCCTCAGTATCATGAAACATGACATTCTTATATAATTTATCTCATTTAATTGAATTACTTTCTTAAATTTGATTATTTAATTATATTACTCTATATCTCCTCTTATGTGACCTTCACATTGCCATTATTTTTTATTTTAGAATGCTTTAATTTTACTTTTTTGGCATTAAAAAATAATTTCAAGATATTAAATTAATAATTTATTATTTTTATGTTGATTTACTTTAACAATTAGTAGTAACTCCAAATGATGTCTAATTCATATAAAATTACTTTCATTGGACTTCTCTCAATTAGAACTATTATAATTAAATATTTATTTCTTTCTTTTAGATATTTCATTTTCTAGAGTTTTTGTAACCTTTTTAAGACATTTTGATTCTTACATTTTTTAACGATCTTGGTTGTTGCACTCAATCTAGTTAGTAACTTAGGATGCAACATTCTTTTGTGATTTTTTTAGTTTGTTCAAAGCTTGTGCTTTTATATGGTCATATTATTATAAAACTCTAAATCTCTTCTTGTGCAACATCTATATCGCTTACATTTTGTCATAGAATAATGATACAATTAATCTTATTTCAACATTTATACATATATGTGTGTGTGTGTGTGTGTGTGTGTTTGTAATATTAAAATATTACTTTGTTATCATTTATGCCTATTTAACTTGGTAATTCATAGTAATTCCAATGGTGGTCCAATCAAGATGAAAGAAATGTTAATAAACTCACCTCGGCGAGCCCTATCCCTTGAAATGTTCATTTTTATAATTTTAAATACTTTATTTTGAATAGTTTTGTTAGGGTTTACAAGACATTTTAATTTGGACATGGTTTGATAATTGAGATTGTTATCTTCGATCTCCTTAGTATCTTGGAATATAATTTTCCCTTATAATTTATCTTATTTCTTCGAATGTTTTACTTTTTTTTTGTTATATTATAACATAAATCTAAATCTCCTCTCGTGTAACCTTTGCATCCCCTATCTTTGATTAAATTAGATAATTTCCGTGTTTTTTGTTTTAGGATTAATACTCACTTAATAGTACAATAATAATTTATTATTACTTATGATTGTATAATTCAACAATTCATAAAAATTCCACATGCACACATAGCACACACACATGTATACATGCATACTCACAGGCATGCACGCACACCTACTCCCACACCCACACCCATTCACAGATGTGCACAAATGCACACCCCCATGTACACTCACATACACATACACACAAACAAAAACATGCACACACACACTTGCACAAGTACATGCATGTACACATGCACATACACACACAAAAGCATGCACACGGACTCACATGCACACACACACACCTACATGCATGCAAACAGATGTACACACACACACACACATGCACACACTTATACACAAGCATACACATGCACACAAGCGAGCATGCACAAACAGGCTTACCCATAATCATAAGCATGTACACACACATACATAGACACATACATGAATGCATGCACAAATACTCACACACATGTACACACAAGCTTGTATGCACTCACACATACACCTAAACCCACACTCACGTGAAACTACATACACATGCACACGGTCACACCCGCAAGTGTGTGTGCACACACACACACAAATGCACACAAAAAAAACACATGCATAAGCATGCACACACATATATAAACACATGTACATTTGCACATACTTACATGCACACACATATGCACGAATTAATTCACACATGAATGCATGCACAAATGCATGCACCCACACATTAACAAGAAAGCAGACACAAACACATAATAATGAACATGCACATACACATATAAGTACACACATGCATGCACACACAGAAACAAACATGCACACACACACATAAGCACACACTGGCACAAACATGCCTAGAAACAAGCACACTCACACATCCTCTTGAACACAAAAACTTACATCGATATAAAAGCTCACAATCACACAAATACGCACATGCAAGTGCATAAACTCTACCCATATGCATGCAAACACAAACTCACTCGCTCACACACACATACATGCATACAAATAGTCACGAAAATGCATGCACCTATATGCAAACACACATGAACATGTATGCACATGAAACCATGCAAAGTATAGGCACATGCACAAACATACAAGTGTGCACACATATACACCCACAAACATGCAACTGCCACACGCACACCCACACACACATACACACACCCACATGCACACTCACATATGCACCTACACTCAAAAGCACAAACACACACACACACACAAAACACATACACACACAAGCATGCACATACACATGTACAAGCATGCACACATCACATACATGCATGCACATATACACACATGCTCACCCACATATGCACACACATATGCACAATCATATGCATAGGAACTCCCACATGAACACATATATGCACACCCATGCATACATACACATACTCTAACATACACAAACAAACAAAAGCACACACATACATAAACACAAACATACACATATGCAAACAATGCACATACACATGCATAAGCATGCACATACACACACACACACATGCACCTATACACAAGCACGAATATGCAATATGCACACAAATGGATGCATGCATGGACACATGCACAAACATAAAAACACACACATGCACAAACACATACACATACGCACATGTGTGCACGTAGACACACATGGACATAAACAATATACAAACACAAAGATTCACCCACACAACACAATCTACTAAAGCATACACACACACATACAAATAGGCATATGCACGCACACACACACACATATGCATACATGCACACCAATGCACACACAACATAAACATATGCTTAGACATTACACACAAATACATGAATACACATCTACATAGATATACACACATGCACACACACAAGCTCACACATACACATACATACACACTCACGTGCACATGCTCATTATCATACATGAATATAGACACACACACACACTCATGCACCTATGCACATGAACATACACATGCACTCATACATATACACACTCAATAGCATCAACACATATGCATGCACATGCACTCACATGCACACATATGCACACACACACACAGAAGCACACACATAGGCACACACGTGCATGCACATATGTATGTTCATGCACACATGCATAATTTCACTAGCATACACAAACATACACAAATACATCCACACACACACTAATACATGTACACATGCACCTACATTAATGTGTGAATATATACATGCAGGTAGACAAACTCACAAACACATGCACACATGCACAAGAACAAACACATGCACACAAACTTGCACAAATAGGCATGCACACTTACCTATACATACATGTTCCTAAGCATGAAGACAATTACACATACAAACAAATACACCCACTTGCATACACATACATCCACACACAAACCAACATAAACTCATAATTACACACATGCACAAACTCACATGCACATCCACACACACCCAACACATGCACATTTACATACATGTATACGTACAAAAACACACACAAACACACACAAAAGTACACAGATGCATGCCCTTGAACACACAAAAAGCACATATGCGCCTGCATACACACACACAAGCACACAGAGACATGCACACATACGCACATGCACATGCATGAACATGCATACATGCATGTGCATATAAACATGGACACATGTAATAAAGCACATATGCACACACCCACACAACCACACACATGCAGATACACATTCACACTCCTATGCATTCAGACACAAACACACACATGCACACACTCACATACACACATATGCAAAAACACATGTATGCACATGCACACTACTAATAGCATAAAAACATGAACATTTACATGCACACACACACACAAAGATGCACACAAACACACGCACACACGCATGCACATGCATACACAAAAACATGCACACAGACGTGAACTAAGTAGATTCCTACATGCACATGCACACGCACAAATAATTACATGCATGCACATACACACATGAAGCATGCACAAACATAAATGCACACTCTCACACATACACATATGCACAGACACATGCACATGCATACACATATGCACCTTTGCACACACACAAGCATGCTTACATAGACACGTGCACACTTGCACACACTCACACACAAATGCACACCCACTCACATGCCAACACACTGTTACTCACATAAACAAACACACACACACTCACAAGTGTACACGCACTAATGCACACATGTTTGCACATACACTTACATACATATGCACACACACACACACACAAACACATATATGCACACAAGCACACATACACACACACATGAAAACATACTAAAACAGGCACACGCATGCATGCAAATGCACACAAATACAAACACACACACACAAACACACGCCTGCACATATGCACACTCAAGATGACACATAGACAAACAAACATGCATGAACATAGCCACACACAACCACACACACATGTGACCAGATGCATCCACACATATGAGAAAGAGCACACACACACAAAAAGATTCACATTTGAAAACTTGTTTGCATGCACAAGCACAAGCATGCCTAAACACATACACTATCACACATACACACATGTACACACAAACATGCATATAATCCCATGCACTCACATAGGCCCTTCCATACAAATGCACACAAATATACACACACACACACACATACAATGCACATGCATGCACAAAAACATGCATGTGCACACACACATACGCACACAAGGACACACATACGCATGGTCACATAAACACATGCACACACACACATATTAGCAAAAATACACACAAATACACACAAGCATACACATACAGAAGCAAATGCACACACAAGAACATGCTTACACACATGCATGCCCACATGCATGCACACACACATGCTCACACACATACACAAGCTCATAAGCACACACACATATACACGCACACGTAAACCTGCATGCACACACACACACATGCATGTGCATATGCATATGCCTATGCACATGAACACACACGAACATGAACATGCATATACATACACACATGAAAACACACATACACACACAAGAAAATTTATCCACATACACATATAAGCATGTATATATGCACACACACTCACACACACAAACAAACTTATATGTACACACACATGCACACACAAACATACATAACCCCATAAACACCCACACACATGAACATACATATGGACCCCCACACCAACTCACAAAAAAGTGTGCATGTGCACATCAACAAATACATTCATGCATTTTTGCATGCACAAATACACACATACTCATGCATGCAAATACACATGTATATGTACATGATTGCACATGGACCACCACATATACACGCATGCACTCACATGGACTGACACTCACACACACACTTAAGAACATGCATGCATACAAACACACATAGAGTAACATGTGCATAAACATAAATGCACACACAAATAAGTACAGATGCACACATGCAATGACACAAAAATACATGCACATGCACATGCACACATAGTGCACATGTTCACACACATGCACATATGTGCACAACATATACACATATGGATGCACACACATGGACATACATGCACACACACAAATGCTCTCATACGCACATTCATGTGTGCACACATTCACACACACATAAAAACATGAACAACACACATGCAAGCATCCACACACACACCCATAAAGACATACAAGCATGCATACACATGTACATAAAAACTCAAGCAAACATGCAGACAGCCATACACACATAAGAGCATACACACATATATGCACACACATGGTCACAACCACTTCCATACACATGTGTATAGTATATGCACACTAACATGCACACGCATGCACATACATGCATGCGCACTCACACTCACACATGCACACATGCACTTGCACACACGTACATAAACACATGCATAAGCACAGCTACATACACTCACATGCACATACACACTCGTACACACAGACATATACACACACATACACAAACTCACATGTACACACATGTGTGATCTCACACATACACACTTGCACACACATGCATGCAATCGCAAAGAAACACATGCACACACATACACACACAAATATTCACAGACACATGCATGCACACACATATAAGCAAGCGCACACACACATGCACACAAACACATGAAAACATGCACACACACATGCACACACACACACATAAACACACACAAGCACACACGTGTGTGATCATGGACACAAACATATACACACACACACACACAAACACATGCACAGATGCACACACACACAAATACACATAAACACCTGATGTGAATTGTGTGAGACAAATGTATAAGAGAGGAGGGCTGAATTATATGTTTATAAAATTTTTTGAATTTCAAAAGTTTTTGAATTAAAGAAAAACTTTTTTCTTAAAAGTAAACATTTATTTTTAAGAAGATTTGTCAACAAAATAAAATTACTAAATAATAAAATATACGTACTAAATTTTTTTCAATAGTTTGGAAAAGGCCCAACCTTACATCTACTACCAGTCATCGATCAAGCTTCCACTAATCACTTCTTTTTATCAAGGTTGGTTGGGGTAAACAAATTACAAACTAATGGTCCAATAACACACCAAAATCAACAAAAATTGGCAACACAAAAAAAATAAAAAATTTTATAAATATTTTTGCATATGAAATTCCTACTCTTTTAAATCTTTCAAACAAGAGTGGCACAAATTAATTGATAATGTAGATGTTACAAAGAAAACGTAGAAAGATTGTAGAATAGAGTAGAAGAAATAATATTTGAAAGAACCAATATCTCTCGCAAGCACACTAAAACATGATACTCTCAAATTTGGACCTCTCTTAAGTGTTTATGAAATAAACCTTGAGATTTAATTACCACAATATATCTGGACATTTAATTGAAATAACATTAAGCTCAACATGGTATTAGTAATATTTGGCATGATTTTGTGATCATCAAAACAAAGGATACAACAATCACCCTTAAAAGATTATAAAATCTATACTAGAATTGAATTTATATTAATAAAGACAATGTAATATTAATGAAAAAACTAAGTAATATAATATTTAATATTCTAGCTCACCTTCTTTGATAACCTCTACTCTCCTTAAATTTTAGCTTACACTCCCATTTAATTCCAATACAAAGTTTTATCCTTTTTGTAATCATTATGTAGGGTTAGAGTCTATGAAAGGATTAGGTAGATAATAGCTTAATAAAAATATCAACTAATTAGACAGAAGATGGAACAAATGACTATTAAATCTCTTTCTTCTACACATATTCTCTAATAAAGTGATACCTTATCTTTATGTATTTTATTCTTGAGTATTGAATAGGATCTTTAGATAAACAAATTACACTTGAATTATCACAAAAATTTAAAATTTGTGTAAATTCTAAGCCATAATCTAAGTGATATTTAATCTATAGAACTTGAGTAACACAATTACTTATAGTAAAGTACTCAGCCTTTTGTTATTGATTGTATCACATAATTATTTTTTCTACTAACCCAAAACATTAGTAAATCATCAGTCAATTATACAAATTAAAGGTAATCTTTGTATCTGTCTTACTAATAACAGAGTAAACATCTATGCAGGTTATCAAATCTAGCCTCACATCTAGGGTAAAAAAAGTTTAGAGTTTTAGTACTTATAAGAAATATAAATATATGTTCAATTTCTTGTAGATGTGATTCATTAGGAATAGACTAAAACCTTGCAAACTAACCTACACTAAACACAATATTAGGCCTTCTTGTAGTGAGATACCAAAATTATCCAATCATTTTTTTAAATGATTTTGTGTCAATAGTCTTTTCAACTCCATCTTTATCTATGATAGTGCTTATACTAAAAGGACTCTTCCTTTCCCTTATGTTCTCATAACTAAACTACTATAGGAACTCCATCAAATAAATGGTTTGAGAAATAAAATTTTCTTCACTTGTCTGCATGACATAAAGTCCTAGAAAGAAGGTAAACTATCCCATCATGCTCATTTCAAATTTATTTTTCATAAAATTAGCAAACCTCATGCACATCGCTTTATTAGAAGCTACAAAGATTATGTTATTCACATAAACTAGACATATTAATCGATCTTTATCTAAATTTTGAATAAATAAAGTATTATATACCTTGCCTCTAAAAAAACTATTTGACATAAGAAAAACACATAATTTTTTGTATCAAGTTCTTGGAGCTTACTTCAAGCCATAAAGTTCCTTCTTCAGTTTGTATACATGATTTATCTTATGATGTTTCTCAAATCTTGGGAATTATTCAACAAACACTTATTCATTTATATATCTATTTAAAAATATACTTTTAACATCTATTTGGTATAATCTAAATCATTTGTGGCAACATAAGCAAGTAAAATCATAATTACCTCAAGTCTAGCTATAAGAGCAAATGTCTCATTGACATCTACTTCTTCAACTTGACAATAAACTTTGGCTATTAGTCTAGCTTTTTTAAAGATTTACATCATAAAGTAGAACTATTATCATGTAATATAAGACATTCTAGACAACTAACTTCATCATGGGTAAAAATGAAATGTATGTATTATCTTTTCTACATACAATGATAAGTGGAACATTTTTTTGCAAATAATGTTTTCATTTTTAATAAATAAAATATTAAACTTTGAATCAAATAATTCACTAATTCTATGAAGATTATGCTTTAGATCTTGTACAAGGAGGACCATACAGAAGTGTGTTAGTTACTTATAGTTCTAATTCCAATCACTTTTTCTTGGAGTTATCAACAAGAGCTACTTCACCACCATCATAAGACTTCAAGTGGGTGAATAAAGATGCATCTCTAGTCATTTATCTTGAGCATCCACTATTCAAGCATCACATATCTTTCCTAGTCCTTGAAGGAAGGCATGCCTACAAAAAAAATCAAACATTTGTTTTTGGGACCTAAGAATTTTTTGATTCATATGTCTTAACTTAATCATTAATTGAACTATTTCTCCAATCCATAGAATTCTAGAAGGTCTACAATAAACAATGTTTCTAAATTATGTGAAAACTACAAACTACAATTGGAGCAAAAAAATATTTAACAATTCTAGTATAGTTAATATTATGTAAAAAAAAGTCATATAATAAGCATGTAAAATTTTTAAGCCATTTAATTACCTAACAAAGCATGTTTTTTTGATAATACTGGAGGCTTTTCATTTCTCTTATTCTTAATCTTATGCAAATAATTAGTAATTCAACTCATTTAAATGTTCACACAAGCAAAAATAATTTTCATGTTCTTCTTTCAATTTAAAAAATTTAAAAGCTAATTTTTTGTTCTTAATATACTATTATTCATAAAGAAGAACTAACTGAATCTTCTCATGATATCTTCATAGGTTTCTTCTTCTTATTCTCTTTTTGAAACTTCTCAACTTTATCCTTGTAGTGGTGGTAAATGGGCCTTGTATGCCCAGGTAATTTGCATTCAAAGCAAATTATTTTCTCATGAGAAACCATCTTTCTCTTTTATTTCATAAATTTATAAATCATTTAAAAACATTTATTTTATTATTTAAATGAGATAAGGCTTTTGAAATAAGAAGTACCTCACTTGAGATGGAGAAATCTATGTTTGTAAAAGAATAAACTGCAAAGGCTATTATCTCTTCTATTTTTTCCTTTCATTTTAGCCACAAGTTCTTGATCCCTTCTAGCAAGCTCAATCATTTGTTAAGAGCTCACCCAATAACTCATCTAATGATCTTGCTAAAATATTTTATACTATTTTAAACGTTGTCACTAATGGGTCATTTTGTTGAGGAAGAACTTGAAGAACCTTCCTCACCTATTCACTAATATTAAATTTCTTGCCAAGTTTAGGTAAACCATTAATAATATTTATAAATCTTATAAACATAAACTTAATAGTCTAACCTAAATTTATCCAAAATAATTCATACTCATGAACAAGCATGTTGTTTTGGTCTCCTTAACTTGAGAAGTCCATCATAAGTAACTTCAAGGTTAGACCAAATCCCATGTGCTATTTTAAGTTCATGATTCGATTATTTTTGAAAGTAAACCACACTACAAAATATTTATAGCTCAAGAATTTAGTTGACCTCTATGTTTCCTCTTAACAGTGAGTTCACTTAATGTTTTCACACTTTCTCTATTAATAGTCTTAGTTGGAAACTCAAATATATTTTCAATAATATTCTAAATTTCCAAATCAATAGATTCTAAAAATAAATGCATATAATTTTTTTAATACTCACCTTTGTACAAAGGTGGTGGATGTGGCAAAGCCCCCTTAGATAAGATTATATTATCCTCAAGACAAGGAAGAGCCATTAAGATCTTAGCTTAGAAATTTCTTTCATTTGATGAAATCCTCACTCTAAAACCCTTGATTTGAATTGTGTGAAGCAAAACATACAAGTAGGAGGTGAATTGCTTTTAACAAATTTTTAATTTAAAAAACCTTTTAATTAACAAACATTTTATGCTTAAAAATAAAAATTTCTTTTAAGAAGATTGTCATTGAAATGAAATTTACACAATAATGAAATAAATACACTTAATATTTTTTTGGGTAGTTCAACAAAAACCCATGCTAACATGCACTCCTAATCACTGATTGGCTTCTACAAACCACTCTTTTTTGCTAAGGCTAATGAGGATAAAATAATTACAAACTGATGTTCCAATAAGAATACAAAATCCACAAAAATCGGTTGCATAAAAAAATTAAAAGCCTTACAAAATTTTCTACATTAAAAATTTCTACAACTTCAAATCTTTTAAATAAGAGTGGCACAAACAAATTAATGATATACGTGTTACCAAGATGTTGCATAATGATTATAGAAAAAAGTAAAGGAAATAATAATTTAAAAGAAATAATAATAAGTAAATTATTTCTATTTCTAGTCAAAATTAAAATTTCCCAAAATGACTCTTCTAGTGGCTAGAATTAGCTTTTTTGAAAGCTAACCATTACAAGAGATGAAAGAAAAAAATGAAATGCAACTGTGTCTGATTCTAAACTATCCAACCAAAATAACAATTGAAGGGTCTAGATCTAATCACAATAAGATATTTTTTGGAACATTAGTTTTAAAAGCTAAATGGATAGTGATGATGATCAGGATACAATTCTTATTTATATGTGTTTGCATGTGTGCATGTGTGCTTATGTTTGTGTAAGCATGTGTGTGCATGTACATTTTCCTATGTATGGGTGTGAGTTTGTGTGCGTGTACATGCATGTATGTGCATGTGTGTATGTGCAGTTGTGTCGTGCATGCATGTGCATGTGTTTGGTTTTGTGGTTCTATGTACGTGCGTATTTGTGTGTGTGTGAGAGTATGCATGGGTTTGTATATGTGTGCACTTGTGTGAATGTGCATTGCACAAATCTATGGGGGTGTTTGTTGGTGTGTATCTGTGCATATGCAAATGCAGATGGAAAGGCCACGTTGCTACTTCTTTCTTGTTTCTACCATAAAAGACCAAAGTTTTCTGATACCAAAAAGATGATCCGTCTCCCTCTCAGAGATCTAGGGAGATGGGCCTTGAGATGAGTTCCTAAGGAGGAAAGTGGAGAGGTGTTTGGTTTTTTGTTTGAGTTTGGTTTTGGGGAAATTCTATTATAGAGCTTACTCGTTAGGCATGCATTACTTCTTTTCCTAAAGTTCACTTACCTTAGTGATGAAAGGGGCTTCCCTAATAGGGCTAGGCAAGAAATAAGGCTAGACTGAGACTCATATATCAAACTATGTTGCTATAGGGACTATTATTGTACTTACTGTCGGACTGATCAAATAGAGGATTCGAAGAAGTTGTTGACTAATTTCTTCCTCATGGTTGATGCAAGAGAATTTCTTCTTCTTACAGTAAATGATGCAAGGCTAACCGGTATCAATGTCAGTGCTATTGTCTCTTGCTTTTTTGGAAGAACTGTTGCTAGTCTATTTGTCGTATCTGCT
This sequence comes from Vanilla planifolia, assembly GCA_023846275.1. Taxonomy (NCBI): domain Eukaryota; kingdom Viridiplantae; phylum Streptophyta; class Magnoliopsida; order Asparagales; family Orchidaceae; genus Vanilla; species Vanilla planifolia. The sequence continues at coordinate 1,018,901 of JAIUJO010000165.1, read as the reverse complement.
CCTTGAATGTGGGGGCACAATATGAGGAATCCACTTTGTGTCAACCTAAAAGTGAAACAATGTGGGGAAATTTGCAAAGCAAAGATGCAATTGCGTTTTGGCAACACCGAGTTCGGCCGTTCATCTCCCAATGCAATGGTCACTTAGATTTGTGGATGAGCCACAAAACCCATGGAGTTATCAGTTATGTCCTCACCCTTTACAAAAGATTTTAAAAAATGACAAAAAAATTAGGAAATTCATGACTAACTCTTCCAAACTCATTCTGTTGGGAACAAGCAATGAAACTGGATAAGAAGTGTAGCTCTGAAGAAACAGATGATGAAACATTAAAAGGAGGGTTTCCCATGATGAATACTGAACCATGACCACGACACTTCGTGGTGTGTTAAGAAGAATTGTCTCCAAAAGTTGATCTAGGATTTGGCATGTTTATCTGACCTGTATCCTTCCTTTGATATGCATACACTCTATTATTAATTTTCCTCTCTAGTTTACTTAGCCAAGAAAGCCCAGAAGTTCCCCATAGGGGGCCCCCTTTGAGGAACTAATGAAGAGGGGGCCCGGCCCATGATATTCTATAGTTGTCATCAATGTCTAAAAGATGGATGAGGCAAGGACTATGACGTCGACGAATGAGCAAAACATGGAAGAATCCACATGGCTACAGTGGAACCCTTTATTAAAAATGAAGCTGTGAGAAATGAGCTCAATTTTGACAGAAGGCACCAAGGCTCAGAAGGGGGCTCGCTTTAGCTTGTCGAAGGCCATAACATAAATCGCTTTCTTGAGTTTGCATACGATTCCTAAGAGAAGAGAAGCTTGGAGTTGGAGGAGGCAGAATATTGGAAAGATCCCCTATGGGGGACCCCTCTGGGGATCTTTGATCTGAGCTATCACTCCAAAATTGGTACGGGTGTATAAAACCTCTTCTTTTCAAAAACAATGTGACTTGATTCTCAGAGTTTGATCATTCTCTGATAAGCCCACTTGTGAAGAAAGGATTGATGGCAAGATTCAATAGGGACAAATCTTCTTTCAATGTTCAGGACCAGATCATTATCGGAGCCCTCTGGGCGATGTTGCATTGTTAGGGAGCCCCATCTAGTCCAATAACCTGGGATAGTAGGGGTAGGGGCATAGCTTCACATCCAACCAACATAGGCGTAGGCATGCTAACTAAGCAATATAGTACTCAAAATGATTCTTCCAAGAAATGTAGTGTAGATGTAGAAGCTCGAATTGAAGCTCTAATGCTCAAGAGGAAAATGGTACGAAATAATAGCAAGCTGTAGGATCAAGCAAAAGCAGCTTAGGGCAAACCTGCTTATATTACTTCAATCTACATAAGATGGAGAGCTTGTTCAACCTAAACCGTGACTGACAGTCGAGATAATCCATAACCAAATCCCAGTAGATTGACTTTGTTTGCTCTAGAGAGGTCCACCAAAAGCAAAACCATAGAGGCCCCCGATAGGTATGGGGAACTTCTGAAGATTGAAGAAGCTAGACAGTAAGATGAACTGCTAGGTAGAGCATTCATCAAAAAACACCGGAACTAGTGCCCATGAGTACGAGTAATAAGGAAGAAACCTCACTCATTTAAGAAGAAGGACATGGGGTGATTCACCAATACAAACAAACTGAGGGTTAGAGATAGATAGAAATGAGTCCAACAAGCAACGGCATGAGCAAACAAGCAATCAAACTCATAAGATTCTGTGTTTTCTTGCTTGCTTTAGAAAATGTTAGAGGCTTGAATCGAATTGAGAATCTAGGGTTATGGGGGTTAATGGAAGGACATACAAATTGAAGTTCCCTAGAGGGGGCCATGGTCAAGTGGCTTATGAGAAGGGATCAAAAAAAAGACTTAATAATGGGAGGTGTCATGGATATCTAGAAGTATAGGGTGAGGTGCAAATAATGAGTGTGGATGAGCTATGCTGCTGAGATTCAAGCCTAGCATAAGTGTCCTAACCCTACGTTGTTGAAAAGCATAAGGGGTTATGCCTAACAAGGCAGGGGTTTGTCCCAGAAGGCATGTACAACTTAGATAATATATATGACCTCTGAAAAGGTTCCTATTCGTGTGAAAGGAGTGCTTAACGAAACAGGGAGTGAAGCTTTCAATCAGTAGGGGTGGTGAAGGCATCTACGTGTGTTCGCTGTCACTGTGTGTGAAGCCTTATACGGTTATGGATCTGCTAAGTGGTTCGTGGTAGCCTCGGTCATAGGTATGAAGGGTGGGTTCTTGTCGAGCTCCATTGCACATCCATCTAGTGGTGCATGGAATAGGAAGGTGGGCTAGTCTTTGGTTCTGGCATGGTTCCAATGCTCAGATTCAGAGGAAGGATCTCCAGTCTCAATCCAATCGGATATTCTGGGATACCCTATCCATGTTCTTGATGTGATTCTTGATTATACCTGTTCCAAGATTCAATCTTTCTTGTGATAGATTCTTTTATATAAAGAACCTCTTTTGCTTGATTTACTAGGAGTACTGGTATTATACTAGTCTCATTATTGGTTTGATGAGTATGAATGAGTCAATGAGTATTTGTTTTTTGATCTGATTGGTATCAGTATCAATTACCACACATTTGCCTTTTCTGAAATGAAGCCAAAAAGGCTCTTTTGATTCTTCCTCACTTTCCCTCCCTGGCTTTGATACTTGAAAATCTTGGTGGGGTACTTTCTTTCACTCTCTTATTTTGTTGAACCTCCTTAGGGCATGAAAAGCATCTACCCTATTTATAGGCATCCATCACCACATGTCATCATCAGAGCAAAAGAGGTGAAGTGCACCATATGCCCACATTGAATGGCTTGCCAGTCCGACACTGATCTGATGTTGAGTGAAGTCGTGTGAAATCGAGTTATCTAATCAGACTCCACACTGAATGACTTGGTAAAAGGTTCATTCCCTCTTGGTGATAGTATTCAGGTATCCTCTTCATTCAATACATCTTCCATTCTTCTAGTGTAGCAATGCCTTCTCGCTATCTTCTTTGAAGGCCAACTTTGGTGACACATAACCTAAGTTAATTAGTGGTAACCACCTTGGTCATCATATCTATAGGATTCTCTATGACAAGGATTTGATTTAATGGCAGTACACCCTCATCAATCAACGACATGATGTGATGATACTTCAAATTGTATGTGTATTGCCTTTGAATGAAATAAAGAAAAGGGTTCTTTGCTCGAGAAGTAGCACTCTAACTGCCACTAAACAAGGTGCAATTGTTCTTTTCTACTCCTTTAGAAAGTTCTTGAACCATGTCATCTCTTTCCCTTCTTTCGAGATGGCATTGTATTCGGCCTCTATCGTTGAGAGAGCCACACACAGTTCTAAAGTTGTAACATCCAGCACACAGCCATACTACCAATCCCAAGGTACTCTTCCGACTATAGACATTTCATCCTAAGTCAGCGTCGACATAACCTCGTAGAACAACGTCGTTCTTCTTTACTTCATGAAGCAAAGGCTGATATTTGATGTTCCTCTCAGATATCTCAAAAGCAAAACTGCTTCAGCCTTGTTTTATCCATCTCCACCCTTGCCTACTACCCCTGCTTTCTTCTCTTGCATGCTTTCCAGCTCAATCCACTCTTATGTCTTTGCCGGAACAACTATGTAAAAGTTGGAAAGATCTGCAATCTTTCCATTTCCATTGAATATAGATGGAAAGTCAAGATTACATAAAATAGTTGTCCATTCCTTCTAGTCTTTTTTTATTGGTATTGGTATGAGAACCAAAGGGAGATTTGGTCCTACAAAAGATCCTGTCTCTTCAGATAGAGATTTATGTCAAAAGTATGATGCCAAAAGTAGATTTTGAAGTAATTTGATGCAGTGTAACAAGCTGTGCCGGGGGGTCTCGTGAGTATCCCATCAAGATCCTAATTAGCTCTTATTGGAAACCCCCAAAAGGCGTAATCGGGTGCATCTATTGGCGAATGGGAGTGATGTCCCCTTTTAAAGCACCGTGCATGGTGACATACCGTGTCCTGGTCTTCTGACCATAAGGCGATCATGCGGGTTGGGGTTTTGATCCCCTTCATTGCATGATGGACCTCACTTGGACATCTGGTTGAATCTGACAAGTTCGGTGAGTAATCATCACAGATGCCTTCCATAGTTTGTCATAGGATGGCTAACCACTAGGCGAGTTAATACCAACTACACTCAAGCTTTGAGGGGAACCTCACAGTTCCTTCTCATTGGGACCCAGGAAATAGCATCTGATAGGTGTGGTAACCCACCCGTGATCTAGGTGTGGATCAGAGCGCTTCCTCTAGGTCATGATGATGACCATATGTAAGAATTCTCTCATAGTGGGTAAAGAAACTTGAAATGGATAACGCTGGTCCTCATGACCATAATGGAGCAAAAAAGGTATACAATGAAAATCTAATCTTCATTATTTCCCTCAATGCTGAAAAGTACAATCTGGTATTATGGCAGAGAGTGATGAAAAACTCTCGACTACTCAGGGCTTACCTGAATATGAATATGAATAAGGTGCTTATGATAGCCACTAGTAGTCTTTCTTTAGAAAGGTTATATAGTGACATAGGGACGGCGACTTTAAGATTTTATCTTTTCAAGCTTTGTTTTTCTTTCCAGCCTTCCAACTCTTTGATTCAGTTTCAAGTTTCCTATTCCACTTTCATTTTCTAGAGTTATGGAACTAGATCTCTACATGACTCGAAGTTCCAGCTTGAAGTTTTGTCTTTCTTTTCCTTAATTATGAAATTCTAAATAGAGTAGATATGGAGACATTAAAATTGATTATAGTCTTATGACCTGACTCAGTCCTCCCTATTTCAGCTCAAATCAAGGTGATTGGTCAGAAAGGGAAAATTTTGTTCTACCTTATTGATCATCGGTGTCGAATGCTTTAAGCATAGCCTCCTTGATGATCAGCGATGTTCTGAATTTCCAGCTTTGAAAGAAAGACGACATTAAGGAATAAGTGAGATCCTTTCCTGAAGGAGATAGGTGGTGTCATCGAATCTTATTGACCTGAAGTTACTCAAAGGTGAACTCTTTCTTAGTTTAATTCCTTGCTTTATCACTAGAACCAGTAAACATGAAATGATACATGCTTCTGAATGCCCATTACAAAGATGGGGGGTTGATCAAGCATATCCATTTCCTGACCACTGAGTTTAGGGAATAAGTGAGAAATTCTACTATCTGGCTTCACTGGACTATCCTATGGAAGAAACAGAACAATTCTCATTGCCTCTCCTCGCTGAAAGAAAGGGTTGTTTTCTTCAAAGGCATCCCCTCCTGTACCTACTCTACATGGCCCTTCCTCCTTTGAGTTGAGTTCCTTTTCCTCTATTATAGGAAATCAAAAGTAGAAATCAATTTATGGCATATTTGGCTCTATCTAGGATTTTTCCCAAGTTAACTCGAAAATAGCTTCTTCTAAAGTCACCCCTTTGTTCCCTAGAGGGGTCCTCAGGCCCCCAATCTTCTTTCTATAGTACTCCAATCTATAGTTCCCCAACCCCTGTTCAACAGTTCGCCAGAGTGGGGCCCCAATCGTGTAGTTAAATACCCAGTCGCTAGTAGGACCAGTTTATGGATTGAATAGGAATAGTCTTCATGCTTAGTTGGATAGAAAAAGTGTGAGCCTTTGAAAATCTTCATACACAGCAGCCAACATCTCGGGGAGAGGCACTCTGTTGTTGCAGAGAACAAATAAAGGCGAGTTTTCTACGTTGCATTTGTAGTCTTATTGGACAGTAGAATCAATTCCATCATCGCATTATCATAAAACTAACGGTACGTAGCAAGGCGAGTCCTTTCTCAGCCATGGAACAGGGTCAAGGGCAGTGTAGTGCACAGTTCAGAAAAAAATTCTTCTTTTCGTATGCTCGGCAGGTCAGTTTGGTACTATCGCATCATAAAAAGAGATGTCAGGACCATATGGAAGGATGCAAGGGTTTTGGCATATTGTCTCCATAGATTGGAAAAATGTTGCACTGTTTCACATAGTCCGTACAATTCTAGACCATTGTATCAAGTAGTGTCCGATCTTTTTTAGCTTCGCTCACATTTTTTGCCTCGACAAGTGGGCATCACCCACCCCTAAATGAACTTTGTACGTGGCTTGGCTTGCCTCTTGCTTCGTCACTAGACAAACATCTCAGCCACAATGAGTCACTTTCTTGATTTTCTTGAGAATTGAGAAAGTTTTGTTGAAATACACATATTAGGGCAACCACCTTCGAAGATGGGTGATTTTGTGGCTTTCTTCTGGCCACCTACCATGCTTCAAGTAGAAGAAATGTATCCAATCTTTAATAGATACTTCCATGCAGGGAGCCATTTATACTATGGTGGCAGCGTTGCAATCCTAGATCATTTCTTTCATTGAAGGTTTGGGAAATGGGGGCCCCCAAAAGGGAACTTCAAACTTCTTTGTCTTTGACTTCTCCCCAATGAACAATCCTTCTTGACGTTATCCAATTCAATGAGAATCAAAGGAATTTAACTGGAATTGGAACCAATCAAATAGATTATCTGGTTCCCTAGATTGTGCCATGGCCAGTCCCTCCTCAGCCTTCTCTAGTTGGGGGCCTCATAATGAGAAATGAATTTAGATCTAGTTTTTTAGAGGAGGCCCCTTTTGTGGAATCCTAGAAACAACATGTCCTATATGTCTTTTGGTTGGTGATTGACGAATAACCAAGATTTAGCTTAGTTTGTCTAACACATCAAATGAGGCATGGCATAGTGGTAAGGCAACGGGTTTTGGTCCCGTAACTCGAAGGTTCGACTCCTTCCATCCCAGATCATTTCCATCAAAAACGAATGATTCTTCTCTATGGAAATGGAAAATACAAATTTCATGAAACAATTGGATTTGATGTTTCATATTCCATAGTAAAGATGAGCCGACCCTAGCCCCTGATCTTCTCGATCTTCTATAGTACCCTTACGAGGGCCTCCTCTTGTCTGGGGCCCCCATAGGGGAACTTCTTTGTGAGTTAAACGAAGGGGAACTTCTGAACTCAATGAGAGCAGCATTCAAAGGGTGTTGGGAGTGTATATTGTGGAAATCGTCCTTGGCTTGAGCTATATTAGATTGGAGCCAGTGATGAAATTTGCTATTCCAATGCTGAATGAAGCTCCTGCTTGAGAGCTTTTAGTCTAGAAAGGAGGGATGAGATAGGATCACTAGCAAAGAGCCCAGACCATACTTTGGAAACAATATCATAGAAGTCAGGAACCTTGGTCCAGTCATTTTGGAATGGAAAGGAAGGGTTTTTATTTGAGGTTGGAGATCAAACTCAGGTTGTGGTTAAAAAAGGGGTTGGGAGTGACACATGCATGGGAGCAAGGGAATAAGTGGATCCAATCGGGGTAATAGTCCGTACTCTCTCGAGTTTGCAAGAAATAGGCTCAGATGGGCATTTGTTGGACTAGTTATGCAAAGGTCCACAACTAGGAATATTGTCGAAGCCTACTCGATGTAAAGAAGTAATGAAATTGTTTGATATTGCACCACGGTGGAGGGTTTCCACCTCATTTCTCCATGAAGACAAAAGATCCTTAGAGGGGGCCCCTATGAAAGGCATGAGCCAAGGGTGGTTTTTTAGTGGGGTTTAGCTTGGCAAGATCTAACCATAATGAAACCTTGGAAGATCTATCATGGAAAGCATACACCATAGTTAGGTAGAATGGGGGAGTGGATTGGTCAGAAAGGAGGCAGTGGATGCATTAGGTAGATGCTTGGATAGTTTGAGACAAGAATAGGGAGGTGTTCCACTTGATAAGGATTCTACCACCAATGGAAATGTTGAAGTTGTGGGTTTCACCCTCATTAAGGAGAAGCATGTATTGGAAGTGGTAGGAGTTATTGGTAAAGTGGGGTGGTTTTCATTAGGCAAACAATATCTGAGCGACACTCACCAACCTTTGAGTCTTCATGCCAACCCCTAGTTTTCCATAAAAGGATGTTAGGGGAGGAGGGCATGGATTGGATTGGGGGATTGAGTGGATTTGGATGATCCTCCTACCTCTTGTCTTTAGTAGTGGATAGGGTCAATCAGTATGGTGAAGGGGTTATGTAGGGTAAGAGCGTGGTTGCTAGATTAAAGGTTCCCAGAGGGGCCCCAGTTTTTATTGGAACTGAGGATGAGGTATTCATAGATATCTGATACATTATCATGCATCAGAAACCATATTTGAACTAGTGACACGAGGATTTTAAGTCCTTTGCTTGACCAACTGAGCTATCCTGACCATTGATAGTGCATCATCATAGTTTTGGAGTTGTATCTATGTCAATGAAAGGAACTCAAAAAGTATGACAAAATTTGACCTGATTTGGATGACCAAATTATAATTTCTTTGTGGATAATGATATGGACGACTGTGAATGATTCCATAATGGAGATTCCTTTCACTGATGAATGTTGTACGCAAGTTTGTTTGTACAGGTATCATCTCTCTCCAAAATTCCATTTCATTGGAAGAAGATCTCAGATCCCCAGAGGGGTCCCACCGTTTGGATCCATTTGTGAAAGAATAGAGTGAATAAAAACAAAACAATATTCATGTTGGATTGGAGATTTGATATATATGGAAAGAGGGGGGAAAAATATGGAGATCTGCTTCGTGGAAAAAAATAGAAATTTGAATGACACTGTGCAACAATTGGAAATAGGGATGTAGTGTAGCTTGATAGTACGTTTGTTTTAGGTCCAAAATGTTGCTAGGTTCCAACTCAATTTTGGAAAAATGGCTTTCCTACCTATTCTTTCTCCTGTGCAAAGTGACGAAGGATTCGTTGAGCCCCCACGAAACCTACATGGGTCACCCTCTGGGGAACTTTTGACATAATCTTTCCTTTTTACATGTGTACACAAGAGTCAAGAAACCCTTTTCTTGAGAGTCGTATCTCCTTTCATAAGAAAGTGCTCTTAGTTCAGTACGATAGAACGTGTGTCTCCAAAAGCAAAACTCATAGACTCAAATCCTACAAAGCATGATTTTTTTCTTTTGTCATTGAATTACAATACAATGAAAGAACTTCAACTTCACAAAACAAAGTACTTTATCTATATATAAGTGGGACTAGGTTGGGAGAGAGCTGATGAATTCTGAGATTGGATTCGATCGAATGCATCGGACAGAACTTCTTGATAATCTTATTGAATCCAACCTTAAACAAAGAAAAAAGGCCGTGTTGGGTTTCGATGGTTGGGGAAAATGACGTTTATTTACTATTCTGATGAATCAAGCATTGTTATGAAGGCCTCTCTGCTCTTCTATGTTTCTAACATTGAAACTACATTAGGGGGTAGGGCTGTTCTAGCTCAACATGATGATACTCATCAAAAGGAAGGAAAGGGCAATTGACTACCTTAGTTAAACCCTATTGGATTATGAAACCTGTTACACACAGATAGAGAAGCGTAGTCTCACTATGGTTTGAGCAACTCAAAAGCTTCACCACTGCATGCTATCACAATAGTCTAGTATTAGCTCATTGACTGGCTCGACTAGATCCCCTTGTTCGAGAAACCTAAGATGAACTATCAGAACTATGGCTGGGGAACAATCTAAGGAACTTCTGAATCTAGTGGCAACTACTTGGATCTTTGTTTGACATTATGTATGCCACTCAAAAATAATTAAGAGGCAAGCAGGACTACCTAGCTAACCATCTAGAAAGCTCATATGAGCATGTTTGTACCAACTTTCTCGATGAACCTAACCTCTCTGAGCACCCTCTCAAGTTTAGACAGCCAAAAAGCATGGCTAGATACAACTTTGAAGCACCACTTTTAGAATTTCATAGGTTTAGGCCTAGGCCCAGCTTGCAACTTTCAATCAAAAATGGAAGATGAAGCAATGCAAGGTATACAGAAGTTGTCCCCTCTTCTCTGGTAACCCACTAAGGTCATATAGAGCATGGAGCCCACCACTACATATCCTATTTTGAAAAAGAGGGAGCAGGGAAGGAAGAACAATCGTTTGACTTTGGCACATGAGGTGACAGGTTTGGCCAGAGAACATAATGGAAATGTATCAGAGTGCAAATCCTAGAATGATAGATTTCAAAAGAACTAGGCCCAGGTCATGGCACAATACTAGGAAGGACCTCTTCTATAGTTCCCCTACGTTCTATAGTTCCCCTAAGTTCTATAGTTCCCTTATGAGGCCCCCTTTTGAGGAACAAGACTATGAGGTGACTTCTAAAATTCTTTTGAATCAGGTAATTCAATCTCTCACACTCCCAAGGTTGAGCTCTTGTCTAGAGGGAGAGGGGCAAATCCATACTCATCAACAGTATCAAGCTTGACATGAGCAGTAAGCCTTGAGGCCCATTCTATCTTGAGTCTTTCCAAGAAAAAAAGAAGATCAATAAAGGGGCCCTTCTAGGGAATCCAATTCCCTTTTTTCAGCCAAAACAAAGGAACTTCTGCTTAAAGGTGCTCATAGAGCTGGTCCCCAATGCAGAAGTTCCTTTAAAGGGGCCCCCTTTGGGGATTGATTGCCTTGCATGTAAAGCATGAGATTGGCTTCAAGAAGCAGAGAGGCTCAATCATAAGTTCTCCAAAGGCCCATCAACCACATTTTAAAAAGTCCCCACTAACAAATAGGGGGCCCCTATTCCATCTCGTGATGTTCACCAAGTCCAGGAGCTCAAAACCATAATGTGCCATCGAGACGAGGGCAACCCGAAAGGGGCATCCTCTTCTATAAATCTGAAGGAACTCCAAGATGACTAGAACAAAGCATGGAGCCAAGCCTATGCATGGAACCAGTTTCCATCCCCAGTGAGTTCTCCCCAATGGATCATCAAAAAGATCTGCCCCTCTAAGCAGACTCAAGAGAGAGCTCACTACTTCCAAAACCTCTAGAAAGGAGAGCAACATCAAGCGCCTCTGGACCATGGCAAATTCACAACCAGAGGACTCCCACTTCTTTCTCAATAGTTCCCAGAGTGGGCCCCAGACTAGAGGGGATCTTGATTCCAGGCCCACCTATGTCAGCACATTAGTTGCACTAGAGAGGTTTTAAGAATGGAAGATCCTTCTCCAAGACTACAAAGACTGCTCGAATGGAATGGAACATATAGAAATGCCAGGCCTATCCCCAGAGGTGACAGTCCATAAATTGGTAATCAATCCCGATGTAGCCACAGTCAAACAACCTCCAAGGAGAATGAGGCTGAGGCTCGAGATTGAAGAAAAGGTGATAGCTGAAACCAAAAAGCCCATAGAGGTCGGTTTCATTCGGAAAGAAAAGTAGCCAAACTTGGGTCACCAACATTGTCCCAGTCAAGAAGAAGAATGGCCAGATCCTTAAATGCATAGACTTTCGGAACTTCAACAAAGTGTACCCGAAAGATGACTTCCCACTGTTGATAACGGAGATCATGATTGACAATAGTGTCAACATATGAAATGTTCTACTTGAGCTTGTTATTACAGTGGCTCTCGGGGTATAATCAAATCAAGATGGCACCGAAAGATGAAAAGCACACTTTGTTCCAAACCCCGATCGACATCTACTTGAAAAACCCCAGAGGGGGCCCTTGTCCACTCTGACCATTAACCACTATAATACCTCTAGACCTAGCCCAAACAGCAGCATGCTCGACACATGAAGTGAATGACATATCTATAGTAATTCAATCTTATCATCAAATGTCAAAAAGGATCCCATATTCAACTAGCCGACATGCTCTCGAGACCACCAGTAATGACTTTATGCTTGTTTACTGTGATGAAGGTCAAACTAGCTGAACAGGAGTACTCAACGAGGTATGATGAGGATCCCAACTTCAGCAAGTCATGGAAGAGGTCAAGAAGAGAGGGCTAATTGAGAGTATGAGATCTAAGATGGACTATGGTTGGAAATTGAACATCCCATGAGACGGGGATAGGCTGAGATGGATCCAAGAAGCTTTGACGTCGAAGGTAGCAGGTCACATTGGGGTGACAAAAACAATTTAAAACCTATAGAGAGATTTCTACTGGCCACGTATACACCACGAACAAGATCCTCAGAGGGGTCCCCCTTTCCCAGCCAATAAGAATGGTCTCAATTATGTTTGATTCCTTCGAATTAGCTCGAACCAAAACCAATCCCCTTCTTTCTCAGATGCCAAATTCTTTCTTCCCCTTCGTAAACCAACCAGCCTCTCGACCACTTTAGATGATGAGGAGGGAATGGAAGACTATATAAACCAGATGTTGAGAGTAGTACTGGAACTGGGGACCCCTATGGGGTGACATTCTAAAAAGATCTTCTCAGCCAAGCTAGCAAACCAGATTTCTATTCTTTCACATTATAGGTTATAGGAAAATAGGTAAGAAAGAGTTTCTACCCTATGAGAATAGTTTGAAAGCCATTTCTTTTCTAAGCAAATCTTGAAGATGGTAGAATATGAGAATAGGCTTTTGAGGGGATAATCCAAATACTAACCCATAAAAGGAGTCTTCCTTTCCCCAACCTGACTCTATCAAGTCAGTGATCCCCCTTCCCTCTTGCGAGGTCAGCCTAGCAGGCTAAAAAGTCTCCATAGAGGATGGGGAGTGATAACTAGACTTTCTCAAGTGAGTTCTCTCCCTTCTCATTGATTTCTAGTGTAGCTGATTGAACTCATACCTTTTGAGGAGCTAGCCCTGATTTCACACAGACTGAATTACTGATTTTGCCAATTTTCACTACATTGTCTGGTGGTCTAACTTGTTAACCGAACTTGATGCAAGGGTCAACAATTCCTCCCTTCCTTAATGCTATTAGTGGGTCAGCTTGGGTTGATCATAAAATAGGTTCATTTGTTCACCATGACAACGATGAGGGGGTTGATAGGTGCATTGTATTTGGGCTTACATCAGATATAGCAACATAACAAGAACTATGCTACCTCGTTTTGCATCCCTTTCTATTTTTTGAAAAGCCAAATTGGATCCCCAGAGGGGGCACCCTTCCCTACAGACCAATGCAGAGTAGATTGAGTGATCCCCTAAAGGAGAAAGACTAGTCAGCCCTTCTAATAGGGGTTCTCACGAGTTCGGTATCCACAACACCAGCCAATCGTCTTTGTATGGTGGGGGTTCCCCATACCCACCCTTCAAAAAAAAGCTTGCCATAGCAGCTCAACCTCTAATCGAGAAATGGGTACAAGTCTTGCAAAAGGGTTGGGCCCCACTCTAGTGCCCAATTCCAAACTAATGAATTCGACCGAGGTTCATGTAGGGAGGGAATAGGAACTCATAATGATAGTTCAAGGCTGAGCTCACTGGTTACCCTACGTTAGTAGTCTTCCTCACTTCTATTCCCTTTTTTGCCATCAGGTCCAGGCCCCGAGTGTCAATGTGTCGAATGTGGCCGTTCAAAATGGAGTTCTTCACCTCCCACTTCATGCCTCCTCCACCAATCAAGTATCTAAAGAAGCTATAATTTGAATTAGGATTTCACTGAATTATGCTAGAAATCTAGTTTTTTGACTGGCGACTCTTTCATAGTCGAGAGATTTGCTCATTTCCATTTTGCAAAAGTGGGGTGTGCCTGCTCTTTGTTTCCCATGGGTTCAAATGGTAGATCGATCAGCCTATCAACTGCACGGTTCGAATCCACATCCCAGGCTGGCAAACTCGGTGAGGAAATAGATCGATATTCTTGCTACTTCTTCATAGTACAAGACATGAGCTACTAATAGTAGTTACCACTAATCATCCAACTAGGTATACAACCTCTCGCTTGAGCAAACATCATTGTACTGATGGTGGTAAAAAATGCTCATTGGAACCTTGCTATCCTTTCACCTCCTTCCATGAAGAAGTAAAAAATCACTACATCGGAAGGAGAATTGTTTGGACTGGAAACAACTCTTGAATCAACGCAGGGCATTCGCTTAGATGGAGAAACAAATAAGAGTTTTTTGCAAACGATGACTGAGGAGCTTCCTTGAACGAGCCCCTTAAAACATAAACAAAGTCAAGCTGGTTTCAATAAGAAAAAATAGAGCCGCTTTGCTCGTTGTCAAAGGAAGCTCTGCTTGTTGATAGAATCTGATATATCGAAGCGAATGATTGCTTTTTCTTAATATGTCTTACAACAATCTGATATTCCTCCCCTTCCAATTAGGAGATTGCTCATCTATACTTTTTAGATTGCTTGGCTTCCTCTACTTTGTATCTATTGGCTAGCCTCTGAAACAGTCCCTAACCAACTTGTTCTATAAAGAACTCTTAGCTCAATTCTTTAGGCAGTTCTACTATACACTGTATTCTCATTCATCTTCTCCTTCCTTTTCATGCTCATGACATCGTTTAGGCCTCAATCTAGATGTTCACCTTTCTTTCCTTTCTATGAATTCCCACATTTTTGTTTTCATCGTTGTTCCCTTAATGATTTCTTAATGACTTCTTTGAAACACTTTTGATTTCCAATTAGATTAAAGCACTCTCACTCAGAAAAGTCCTCAGGCATAGGGACAGTAACATTAGGTCTGATCACTCTTCTGATAAGACTTCTGGATCTTGCTCTTGGGCTGTTAGTCAATCACCATATAAAAAAATCACCACTGACAAATGGGGGGCCCCCATAGGAGAGCTTCTTTCTAATCACTTGGAGCCTCTCGTTAGTCTAGATCAAAAGTCTCTGAAGTTCTTTCTACACGCAATTGTGAAATGAATTTCCCATAAGCATATCCAATCGTATTTCATTGCAGACAGAGTCTCGCTTAGTATTTAGATCAGAAAGGTATAGCATCAGATAATTAGGAAACCTTGTATAATTTTTTTTAGAATCCTATCTTCAACCTTAGGTGCCAAAAAGGAGTTTCTCTTAGAAACCTTTTCAAGATTATCCACTTCTGACTTTCATAGTTTTGATGCCCAGACTGAATTCTCATTATTTCTTTTTATTGTTCCCCAGAGAAGGCCCCCAATTCAGAATAGCCTAAACCAGTAATGTTCAAGCCCCAAAGGGGGCCTCGGGTTGTTTTAGATTGATTGGTACCTATTTGAGCCACTCACAGTTGAGAACAAATAGGAAACTCTTTGACAGACCATACGGGTTCTCAAAACAAAGTATCGACAGACCTAGCCCCTTGCCCATGCTTTTGCTAGGCAAGAATTCGTCAAGAACTCAGTAAATTCCGAGTCAGTAGGAGTCATCGTTTCCAAGTCTTTTTTGTTGATCAGAAGACAACAAATTTGAACTGGGGATAAAGGATTTGTAGTCCCCTGCCTTACCACTGGGCCATGCCACCGAATTCCATACAATCCAAATTGGATAGAATTAGATATATCTGATTCGATTTTTCTCCTTATTTTGATTTTGTTTCTTCCTTCATTTCATTTCTATTTCAAAAGTTCCCCGATCTCAGAGCCTGATCCTTCCACACCCGAGTTAACCAAGTCACGTTGTAGAGCTTGCTTTCACATTTCTTTCATTAGAAAACTCCAATTCTTTAGTTCTTTATCTGTGGAAGGCTTTTTCTCTTCCCAATTCCTATACCATGCGCATCTATCCTCATCTAGAGCAATGCTATGTCCACCTTCTTGAACTAAAGGACATATGCCAGTTTCAAGTCTAATTCCATATCCATCACACATTCTTTTTTAGTATCAAAGTCACTACAAAGAGCAACAAGAAGGGCCCACCTAATCTAGCTCAGCTTGTTATGGTGAGACTAGACAAGCAAAAGCCATCTTGAGGGCTTACATGGAATGGTATACCCCTTAGCACCACCCTAAAAAGCAGTACCCATGCCTGAAGCTGGGAAGAAGGAAGCGAACCATAGAATTTGAAACTCATGGAGGAGCCTGACATCAAGCCATGAAAGATCCCTAGAGGGGGGGCATTCCATAGTTCCCTTATGGGGGAGCCCCCATCTAAGGCTAGAATCAAAGAAATAAGGATAATTTTAGTAGTTTGGTTGTATGAAAGTAGTGGAAGTGGAGAAAGAAGAACTTGAAGGCACCTTCATTCGACCAAGAGTCCACCCAAGTGGCTAGTATTTGGAATCGAACCAACTTGGAAACTCACTAAGAAAAGAGGTTGCTAAGCTCAAACATTCCCTTCATTCATCAGGCATTATAGAAGGAGTGCCCCCAAAAGCAAAGTTACTTGAGGTGCCACTAAACTCAACTGACTACTCGAGACAGCTAAGCAGAAGCAACTGACATCATTCGATAGAAAGTTGTTTCAAAAATGAACATAATGTACTGTACGACCCTCAAAATGTAAGGTACATTCTTGATGAGTGAAAGAAAAAACCTGCTCTTTCAGAAGCTACAATGTTCCAGGATGCCTCAGGTATGTTGTACCCAATGTCAGGTACGTTATGTTAAGATTTTGACAGACTGTAGGATGATACAATTGGAAATGGAAATTTTGAATTGAGCTTAGTTTGAAAAGAAAGATTATAAATCTAGTAATCTAGTCAATAGTCAAGAATTGGGCATGAGAGGCACCAACCTCCCTCTATGCTATGTAGGTATACATATGCTTGCTAATCAGCTCCCTCAGTGAGATGCCACATAGGGTGACTTCTGGGGCTAACATCCTTATTGAAGAAGGAACATCGACTATTTACCCAATCATTGAGAGGACCATTGGAAGAGATGGCCCAATCTTTGAACCTGAGTTGGTTATTCAGGTGCCAACCTATGGCTCCCACCGTGCGTGGGACAGATGTTTGGTATTCCGTTGAACAGAGTAACAAGATGCTCCCTGAGCTGGAGATGAGCACCAGTTCTAAAGAGTACCAAGTGATGATACCACAATCTTTTTGACTCTCTCCTTCAATGTTGATTGAGAGTTTGAGAATACTCTCGGCTAGCGAGGGGGGCCCATGCTGATATGCTTAGTTGAGTTGGATTTTGGACAACAATTGGAGATGTATGCTGAACACTAATTCTCTATGTCAATAGGAACATTTCACTTCACTCGCATACTCGCATATAGGATATGTAATGCTAACCCTGATGGTCTTGAGATAGAGTGCAATACCCAATCATGTAAGCATGATTTGACCCAAGGTGCATACCAGCCTTCAGTTATCCGAGATAGCTCATGAAGTTGCGTTACTATATAAGAAATTGGATAACAAACTAACCAAGCTAACTTCAAAGTAAAGGAATGAATCATACTATAGTTAAGCTTGGGACTTTGGCTTGCATTCGTCTTTCTCTTAATAAGTGGCTTAACACGGGAAAATAATGAAGAAATTTTGTCATCTTCTTATTTTGAAACACCTGTCTGCTTGTAGTTCTCCCTGACTCAAATAAGCAATGAAAAAGCAAAGGATTAGAGGACGTTCATTTCCCACACAAATTGGGGGTCCCCTTTGGGGAACTAATTTGGTGTTTGATTTTCCAGTGCCTTCTCACTTTTTTCCAGTAAAAAAATCATGCTTATCTTCCTACGGTCCATAAGAAGTGGGATCAGTAACTTCCTAAGTTAGACTAGGAAAGCCTTAGGATTAGAGCAAGTCCCTAGTTATAGTTAGTGCTCTTTTCTTCCTGCCCAAGCTTCTACTAAGAACAATGGATCAGTAATCACTAAGCAAGGATCCCTTCTTTTGAAAAAAATAGCACTCGTACCAATTACATTCTATATTTGGAGTTGGAGTGGAATGGAAACCCAAAAAGTAGAGTTTACCTTATCTCAAAAGTGGTCACAAAGCAGAAATAGAAAGTAAAAATGCAAGTGAGTAAGACCGAAGCGAGCCAAAACAGCTCCAATCTTTAGGTTACGAAATCGCTGATGGCATAACCAATCAAAATAAAGGCCCCTGTCGTCACCTCTAGGCTTTTGTAGGAGTGTTTCGTTCCATTAGGGGCATCGATGCAAAACAAAATACGGCTTCAAAAAACAAGAAAGAATAGGTCAGAGAGGACAATGTTCAGGCTATCACGGAATGGAAGGATCCCACGAAGGTAGCCACGCCTCCAAATTTTCCTTTCTCTCTCTACTTCCCACTGACTTCTGGATAGGCCGAGAAGGGAACTCTTTTACACCTTGGTTGGGGACCTGGTCTATCCAGCAAAACAAAATGAAATTTTTTCTTTTGATTTGAGTCAGAACTGGAGTTCAAAGGGCAAGTACTAAAATCAATCAAGCAAGACCTACCTTTAAGGCATTGATCTTATGCGTCTCTTCACCTATTTCTTCCAAAAAAAGAAAAAACTGAAGCGAGGAGAACTAGCAAATAAGGCTATAGGAATGAATGAAGGTCTATATTGTACTCCCTTCCTGAACTTCTTTAAGGAAAGATAAGGAGTCCCACTATTGGTGCTCCTAATTTAGAGGGTAAATGACGAGGGTTGCTTGCTAAACTTGTTTGAATGATAGGGGTCAAGGCCCCCTAGGGCGTCGTGGATTCTTATACTAGAAACAAGTCACTTTCTCATTATCAAGGCATTCTCCTTAGACAATGCTATTCTTGCTCCCACTAAACTTCACCGCTTCTAGATCTTGTCATTGATAGTGCACGTGGTGGGGAAGTTTTTGACACCAGAAGGTAGAATGTGTCGTGTCATGGCAGTCGGTGGCAATCTACTCCAATCTTGGAAATGTTATCATAACTCACTAAAGAAAAGAAGAAATCAGCTGATGTTTTTGTACCCATTACAACCGAAGGGACCAACCTAGCAAAAATGTTGTAACATGAACATGCTATGTCGACCCTTTTGCTCATATCTGTGACTTGACAGAAGTTCTCGAATCGAAATGAAATTGATTTCTTACTCACCGGGTTCCCTCTGGGGTACTTTTTTTGTGTACTTTTGCAAGGAAGTCAACTAGAACTCAAACTCAATAAAATGGTAGAGAAGCTCGATAGTGGGGAAGGGAAGGTAATAGATAAAGGGACGAAGGAGAACCTCTATCCCCATGTTTTAGTAATGTAGGACCCCTAAAATTTCAGCCCCCTTATGAGTCAAATAGCTAGTGCTATAGCCCTTCGACTAAAGAACACTAAGAATTGCATCCTTTCTACTAAGTGATTTGCTTAAAAGATCAGTCCCCTAAGATGGAATGAGTTTGTTTTTTTGGGCTAGAGACCCTACCCTCCAATCCATGTATGAAAGGTCCGATACAGAGTCTGATATGTCGTCTGACACATATGAATATATCTCCCCCAATTGGAACTACTACGCTATGTTTTCTGAAATAAAAACCTTGATTCTGTCATTCCATCTATGATTTATCATTGAAGTCAGTATCGACACTTGGTGCTATGAATTGGATAGGACCCTTTGAGAATCAGTTTGGTAACCTTTCGATAGAGCCCTTCCCTTTGATATGAAAGTTTTCCAATCATTTCCCTAGCTAGTAGTATCCAACTGCCCACTGGACCTCGAAAGTGAATAGTCAGCCTACATAGAGATAGAGTCACATCGCAGAGTTCCCGGAAAATGGGAAGCCTACATAGGGATAGGGTCACATCACAAGGGTCATAGAAAATATCTATTATTCAACATCGTCTAGAAGTGGAAATCATATTCCTTCTCTATCATCATAAAAAAGGGCATTCCCAATGGTTGGATCTCAACATACTTCCTTGTTGTCATTTTAATCGTTTGGGCTTACTTATCGAAGGACAGGAAGGAAAACTTGACTAATCATAAAGAAGGAAGGAAGAAAGGATATTGACCAAGAAACAACATGGTTGGGAGCACTCGCCCGAGCATCCCCTTGAGGCAATCCCTTCGCTACCACTACCTCAAACACTGGCACTCATGTCCGACAAGTAATAGTCACAGATATGATTCAAAGTACTATATTAGATATGGAATGAAACTGATTACGAACTCAAAAAAGAGCTCTCTCTTTTCGTAGATATCTCATTTTGCAATCTTGATTAGTGCTACTTTAGGCACATCACAGAATGGAACGCATGTCAAATGCAGTCGCTCTCACCCTGTATCTCTTTTCAAAGAAAAGCCTCTCCCTCAATATTGGGGGAAGTAGGCTAAATCATAGCTTTGAACAATCCAATGTTCGGTCTCCTCTTGAGGGTAGATAGGATTAATCAATCCTATATAGGAAATGGAGGGACTCAACCAGAAAGATGAGATTGTTTTGCAGCTGGTTGATATCAACCACACTCCAGGGATCACTGAATGAGTGGGACACCCAGCACCACCTATGCCCCACCTGACTGAATAAGCCTTCTTGGGCTTAGCAGCTAATGCTTCCAAACATGGAAAGCATTAGAAAGATTTGTATTGAATACAGCTATCCAGACAAGATTTTTCGTCAAACCCTCCTTCTCAAGATGTTTTCATTAATGGTCAAAAATGCAGTTGATGTCATCAGGGGGCCAAGGACAAGGCGATTAGGATCAAGTATGACGCAGGAGCTATGAATTGGGAATCAATGGATTTGGAAGCAGTCTCAACCTGAAAGGAAAGAGAAGTCAATCGACAGCTCAAGAAGTGGGAGACGAAGTGATGACTATGGTTGTCTATAGGAAGTAGTGTGTTGGCTAGCACTCAGGAGTGCTAATAGAAAGCCTCATCCCTGAAATCTTTCATGCAAGGGGCCATTCAAAGCTCTTTTGGTAGAATAGGCAGGGTCCTTTTGATTTTAGTGCAAGATGGTAGCGATCATTTCTACTGCTCCAAAGGCTCGGGCAAAGAATGGTACAAATCCCATACTAGAGCTAAGTCCTGATGAAAGGAAGAAGATGGCACTAAAGAATCAGTTGTTAGAGGAAGAGTAGCTGTTGTCTCTTTCTCGACAATGTCCAATCAGGAAGAGTCAGCTAGACTTTCTCTGTGGTTTGGCTTTCCAGTAGCTAAGCCCTTAGCATGGTTCATGATAGCATCTTTGCTAGTCTTGTCAGACTAGGAGCTCTACTAGGCTTGACCGTAGGAAATTGACTGATTCAAAAAGAATGACATAAATAGACTAACGAGAAGTGGTAGGTTTGGTTACAAATAAAAGGGCAAATGATTCATTTGGGAAAGATTTGTACGAACAGCGAGCTAGCTGTTGGTGCTATAGTTAGTCCATGGTCACATTACTAAAAGTCAATAGCTCTTTTTGCTACAATGGAATCAGTTTCATTTGGCTCTAGACTATGATTCCATAGAGAATGATTTTGCAAAACTTCAATTTATTGGAATGAAAGTAGTTATGCTTGGTTTTTTGTGAGTGGAAGATATTTTGCATAAGCTATCTTTTCTTTTGCTCTTATCTCTTAGGATACTCCCACCCTTGTCTTTAGCTTGGGACTGAGCTTGGCACCAGGGCAAGTTGCGTACCTACCCAATGACTTTCAAACTTTCTTTTTTTCTATTAGCATGCATCCGTCACCAAGGAATCTATTGTCAGAACTAGCATCAACACAGCAAGCGAATTCACTGCTTTTGTGCCAACCTTCTTGCCTAGAAGCTAGAAGGAATCAACTAAAAGGGGGCCAAGTGACGGATGAAATTCCTTTTTCCTAGCAAAGAGCCTAAGATCTCCGACTTTTGGCTCAGTTTCACTCTGGTACGAATACGCTCTTCATCAGATCTTGTTAGGCAAATAATCGAAAAAAACCAGATGAAAGCTCTCCGACCATCGTAATGTAGTTCCTATCCTTCATATGATTTTCCTTGCCTAGCGGAGGAGGATTCATTCTATGAGATATTGGAACTTTTTGTTTCTTTTTATTCCTTTAGTTGGCTTAGTCTTCCCCACAATTGCAATGGCTTCTTGATCTCTTGTTGTTCGATTGACAGAATAGAACCAAATCTGGGTCATCATACAGATAGTTTTTTAGTTTCATAATGTGGGATATACGATATGTGGCCTTTCTGAAAACAAAAGAAAGAGTTTTGATGTATGTCAGGTCAATGAATACATAACATACGCATTCATGCTTGTATATGCGGTTATAGCTTATTCAATGAAGTAATGGAATGATAATTTCATTCCAAATGATCAAAAAATCTTGTTTGAAACTCTTTGAAATAGAAAGTCAATCTATCTTACAAATTCTGACGAATGGTTCATGTTAGAATATTGCTAGTCGATGAAAGTGACTTAGGGATCAAGCAAGAAAATGAAAGTTCAATCCATCTGGGTTATTCTCTCAATTCCAATTGAATACAAATAATATATATATATATATAGTCTTCTTAGTATGAACTGGCGATTAGAAGATATATGGATAGAACTTCTAACGGGGTCTAAGAAACAAGTCATTTTTTCACACATTCAAACGACTTACCAACTCGATGTTACACCCTTGTGTTTGATAAGTCAAGTACAAATGTTTATATCTCAAATGGGTTTGTTTTTAGTAAAATTGTTAATATTCAATTAAGTCAAGCTATGAACTTTCAATGTCTAAAATAGTGGTCTTCAACGCTCTTGGAGTCATGGGAAGCTTCAAGGAAATTGAAGACATGTGCTAAAATTTTTATACTTGAATCTCTCTTTATTTTTCTCGAATTTGATATGTCCAAATTCTGAGATGATGTGGCACACTAGTAGTATTAATATTTGAAAATGTTATAAATTTAAAAAATTGTAGAATTTTGATTTTTGGGCCAAGCATTTTTTATGAAAAGCATTGACATTGGTATTTGATTTTTTAAAATTATTTAAGAATTATTTTTCATGAATTTCTTTTCATAGTCATTTAGAAAACTTGTAACACTGTCATAATATAAAATTCTTTTGTTACACTTATATTAAAAATTTTGGCACAAAAATTATCACAAAGCACTAGAAAAGAATTTTAATCTCTAGATTTTTCACTGTAGCATTAGGCGGGTTCGACCCGACCTGACCACTAGCCTATCCAGGTGTTTAGGAATTTAAAAAAAATAATAATAAAATAAAAATTGTTGGATTGACATGGAAGGGGTGAGCGCAGCACAAAGGCAATAGAAGAAGGCCATAGGGAATGCTGAACAGAATAGAGCAAATTTAGCCCGCAGAGAAAGATGAATGGAACAATGCGAGATCAAGTCAACCAGGTCCAAGAGATGAAATCTTGGTCGACGAAGGGTGGAGACAACCCGAAACAGCTCGAGAGAAATACGAACCAAATTTCCTATAGAGTGCAATGACAAAGTTATTTGGGCAATGTGTGATTAAAGTCCAATCTGATTATTAATTATGGTGGATGAGCAGGAGCAATCCGACTGTTGAAATTAATCATGGAAAAATACAGGAAGCAAATGACAAGCAGGAGAATCAAACCTGAGCAGATCTACGTGAAGCCCAGATCAAGGCCACCCAGATCCAACGGCCAGGATTGATCTTGAATGGTAAAATAGGGATTCAATAAAAATCGTCCATTTCAAGCTCCAAATTGAACGATGACGGATTTCTGCCCGTTACCCAAACGGCTAGTTCATTTTAGAGGCATTTGGAGTGGATTTAGACCTTAAATTGAGCTCTATAAATACGAAAGGATGAAGAACTCCTAAAGGTTATAATTTCTAAGTTTTCAAAGCTTTCAAATCACAACTTCGAGCAATTTCAAGTACATACGGTGCTTTCAAATTCACAAAGTTGCAAGAAGGAACCCAAAGCTGGAGGTTTTTGCTTCATCTATTTTCAATTTCTATTCCTCCCTCTTTTATATTTTTCTTTGAAATTTTTATTATATTGAGTGTGCCTCATACTTCTTTAAATTTTTTTAAGTTTATACTTTGTTACCAATTTTTGTATTTGTTTCTTTGGGGTAAGAGCATCCTGACAATTATGCAAAAGCCTTGGGTTTTAGTTGAGCCCGAAAAAAAACTAAAGTAGGTTCGGGATTAGCCGTTGGTAAAATCCCAAGTAGGTTTGAGGTGAGCCATACGAAAAACATTGCTTGTAATTTGGTGAATTTTAGGGGCTTTTCCCAACACCGTTTGAGGGTGGATGTAGGCTCGATTTTGAGTCAAACCACCTTAAAAATCTTGTGTACTATTTTACTTCTCTTTCGAGTTCTTGCTTAAAAGATTTAAGTTTTATTTTAAACCAAAAATTGAAAGAAAATCTCAAAACTTTATTTACCATAATTCACCCCCCACTTGTGGGTTTACTTTAAGCACAAACTTCAATTGGTATCAGAGCGAGGAATCCCAAATTACGTGAGTAACATCACGTGAGAGAGATCCACTTGTGCTAAGAGAATGCTCTGTCGCATTTTTTTGTGGTTTTGATATTTTTTGTTTTATGGCTTCCTCTTTGGTTGATATGAGTGCAACTTTGTGTGAAGGATTTTCTTCAAATAGGCCTCACTTGTTTAAAGTAGAATTTTACTTGCATTTGAAAACCCATTTTAGAATTTTTATTCTATCTATCAATTTGGAGTTATGGGAAGTTATGACCAAGCCTTCTCAACTTCCTAGAAATTCTTCTACTAATGAAGTCAACCCCTTTAGTTAGCTTAATGTTGAGCACAAAAAATTTGCTCAATTGAATGCTAGGTCCTTGAATTATCTTTATTATGGAATTTCTTCTTGTGAATTCACACAAATTATGAATTTGCATATGACATTTGAGGTGTGGAAAAAACTCGAAGTAACTTATAAGGGCACCTCACAAGTGAAAGAGATAAAGATCAACATCCTCACCCATGATTATGAGTATTTTAGAATGAATCCATATGAGAGTATTAAAAGTATGTTTTTAAGATTTAATGACATTACAAATGACTTAGTAAATATTAGGAGAGAATTCTCAAATGGACCTTGTAAGAAAAAATTTGAGAATCCTTCCAAAGGAATATGATCCCCTTGCAATGGCTATTAAAGCGGCTAAAGATATCAACAAACTTTTGTTGGATGAACTCCTTGGGGAACTTCTCACTACCAAAATAGAGATGTCAAGGAGACTTACGAAATAGGTTTCTACAAGAAAGTTAAAGCATGAAAGGAAGATGGAAGAACCCATGGCCTTCAAAGCCACCAAATGTGATTCGGATTCCACTTTCACCTCTTCCACGGATTTAGAGGATAAGGTAAGTTCTCATGTTAACAATTTAGCAAAAATTTTGGCAAAAGGATTTCTTAATAGGAAATGGAAGAAGAAGAGCAACAAGGAGAGGATGAGGCCACCAACTTGCTTTGAGTGTGGTCAAACCGGTCATATTAAATTAGAATGTCCAAAACTCAAGGACGAGCATATGAAAGAGGAAAAGAAGAAGAAGATGAAGAAAAAGAAAGCTTTCCAAGCTACATGGAGTGTTTCTAAAGATTCAGATGTTTCAAGCTCAAGTAGAGGAGAAGAAGGAATGATTTGTTTTATGGCAAATGAGGCATCTTTAATATCTTCAAATGAAGTAGAAGAAGAAAATAAGGTAAGCTCTTGGACAAGAGATATTCTTGAAAGTAATTATATTGAAGTTATGAATGTATTGACTTCTTTAATGAGTGCTCATAAAAAATTAAAAAAGGTTTACAAAGAAAAAGTTGAATTACTTGCTTTTGTTATGAAAGAAGATGAAAAGAAAAAGATAGAAAATCAACATATATGTGATGAAAATGCTTCCATTATCATTGAGAATACTTCTTTAAAGCATGATATTTTTGTTTTAAAAGAAAAAGTACAATGTTTTGAGCATGCTAGAGTAAGAAAAACTTCACATACTTCACATGCTTATTCTTCTTCACATGTCTTCAATTTTGAAAAACCTAAATACATAAGCATGCCTAGGCCATCAAATATTGCTTGTTTTTATTGCTATAAACCTAGACATACTATTAAAGATTGTTTTTTAGAAGAAATATATATGCACAAAAACAAAATTTTAGATGGATTGTTAAGAATGAGAACATGCGAGCTCCATTTAGTGCTCAACCTAAGCTTTCTTGGGTTCCTAAGAGTAGAACTTAGAATATTAGAAGAAAATATCTCCAAAATAATTGGAGACATTCTAGGATTGGTCTAAGACATTTAGAAAGCTTAAATTGATGATTTAATTTAGTGGTATTCTTCTAATTTAGATTTTACACCTTATACATTCAAAATCAAGAAGAAAATCAAAATCCACATCTTGGGTATTCATCTATTAGAAAAGCATATAAAGTCTTTAATATAAAAACTCATATGGTAGAGAAAATAATATATGTTGTGTTTGATAAGTCTATCCAACTAGTTAGTGAGAAGCATTTACAAGATGAAAAAAATTAGTAAAGAACTTAGATTTGAATAAGAATGAAGAAAATTAGAAAAGCTTGAAGTAGAAAAAGAAAAAAAAGTAATTTACGTAGAGGATGGAAATTTGTAACCTCACATCCAAAGGATTTGATAATTAGGTGATGATTTACTAATTATTTAGATTTATGTTGAAGATATTATTTTTTGTTGTACAAAAAAAATGTAGAGAATTTGGAGATCTTATGACTAAAGAATTTGAAATGAGCATGATGGGTGAGCTAAATTTTTTTCTTAGTGTTTCAAATAAGACAACTTCAAGACAATTGTTTAGAAGTCACACATATACCTATTAGAATTGATAACACTAGTGCATTAGCATTTGCCAAAATCAAGTTCATCATTCTAGGACTAAGCAAATAGATGTTAGATATCACTTTATTAGAGACCAAGTGGCCAAACGATTAGTAGAATTAGAGTATGTTCCCATTAAGCTTGAATTGGTTGACATTTTTACTAAACCCTTACCATCGGAGTAATTTCAAACATTGAGGGAAAAATTAGAAATTTTAGACATTGCTTATGGTTCACTCCCTTTTGATGGTGTTAAAGGGGGAGAATAGTTAGGAGTCAGGGGAAGCATCAAGATAGAGAAAGTATGTTAATTATTAATTTTCTCCTTTAAAATTTATTTCTATTTCCATTGTCACATTTTTGTATTTAAAGCATTTATGCCTTATCATTATCAAAAGGAGGAGATTTTTACTCCCTTGTGTTTGATAAGTCAATCATAAATGTTTATATCTCATATGAGCTTGTTTTTAGTGAAATTATTAATATTCAATTAAGTCTAGCTATGAACTTTAAATATCTAAAATAGTGGTCTTCAAGGCTCTTGGAGTCATGGCAAGCTTCAAGGAAATCTCTCTTTATTTTTTTGAAATTTGATATGTCCAAATTTTGAGATGATGTGGCACACTAGTAGTATTAATATTTGAAAATGTTATAAATTTAATAATTGTTGACTAACAAGTCAGTAAGATCATCCTTCCTATAGATAAGTAATCTATGGAAAGAAGGGGGTCAGTGACCACCGCAGACCTTGTTCCTCGATCTCTTTCACAAAATAGTAGATAATAGATGATTGCAAATGTGCTCAACACCATTTGCGCTGGGACAAGGCAAAAAAATAGAAAGAAGGGCCCCCTCTGGGGAATCTACCAAGTAGGTTTGAGGTGAGCCGCATGAAAAACCTCGCATGTAATTTGGTGAATTTTAGTGGCTTATTCCCAACACCGGTTGAGGGTGGATGTAGGCTCGATTTTGAGTCGAACCACCTTAAAAATCTTTTGTGTACTATTTTACTTCTCTTTCTTGTTCTTGCTTAAATGATTTAAGTTTTAGTTTAAACCAAAAATTGAAAGAAAATCTCAAAACTTTATTTACAACAATTCACCCCTCTCTTATGGGTTTAATTTAAGCACAAAGAACTTCAGTCAGCCAGTTTTTGGAGGACAATGAAGATCATCATAGGATGGTAGCATCGAACCTATATACTGTGAAAAGTCTTCTAAGTCAGTTTGAGTTGAGTGTGGTATTGATTCCTACACAATCAAAAGCATACCGAACTCTATGAGGCCAAAGCACGCTAGAATACTGTTCTCTAGCATGTATCATCTAAGTTATTTAAAATTGATAAGCAGCTAATTTAGAGGCAAAAGTTAGAAAACTAGACCTTTTGCTATATTCATTAGACTTCATCACCTTTAGATTATGTATAAAAAGGAGGGGGTACTTTTTTGTGCTGAGGCAAAGCCTTCCTAGTAGGTTCCCAAAAAAATCCCTTAATGAAGAAGAATGCTAGAATGGGTATATGGTAGAGTAGAAGATCTTTCAAACTACTTTTCATCTCTCTTACCCTACCAATAACCTTGGATAAATCACCAATCGGTTAATGCTTTCAAAAAGTGACTGATCGATTTTCTGACCTTACATAGTCAAATCACTTGACTCAATTCTCAGAATGAAAAGTCAATCTTGACTAACATGTCAATAACATCATCCTTCCTATAGATAAGTAATCTATGGAAAGAAGGGGGTCCCCACCTCAGTGACCACCACAGACCTTGTTCCTCAGTCACTTTCACAAAATAGTAGATAATAGATGATTGCAAATGTGCTCAACACCATTTGCCCAGGGACAAGGCAAAAAAATAGAAAGAAGGGCCCCCTCTAGGGAATCTACCAAGGGGAACTATAGTTGCTTTCTTCTTTTTTCTTTTCATTTTTATCTAGATTTATCTAATACCATACACAATACACCATACGTCATAGTGTATAAGTGTGTGTAATAAAGTAAAATAGGTGATCTATTTCCTTCAAAAAAAAGATTTGATCTTGGAGATTGCATAATGCTGACTCTTCAACTCTTCATTTACACAGTTGTAATATTCTTTGTTTTTCTTTTCATATTCGGATTTTATCTAATGATCCGAGGCATAAGCTTGGCGTGAGGAAGAAAAAAAGAGACGAGATTTGTTTTTCATTTTTCATTGATTTTTCATCAATTAATATGAAGTTAATGTATCACAAAAAATAAATAAATAAAAAGAAAGTAAGAAGAGAAGAATGGAAATCTATTCCAATTCAACAATTTCAAGCAAGCATGGGGTTGGAGAGAAGGGTGATTCAAACCCTCGGTACGAATTATTCATACAACGGATTAGCAATCTGAAGCTTTAGTCCACTCAGCCATCTCAACCCCCTTTCCAATTTGAACAATAGATCAAGATAGAAAAACTAAGTCACTAAAAAGAATATAGAAGCATATAGCAATGAGAATGAATAGAAAACAATTAAAAAAAAGAAAAAAAAGAGTAACAAAAACACATAATATACAAAATATGTGTCAATGCTGAAATTTTCTCTGATGCTATCTTGGTTGTTTCTCATCACTTTGTTGGACAAAAGGTCCATTCATATACAATAATGAATATATAGCGGGCATAGTTTAGTAGTCAAAGTGTGATTCGTTCTATTGCAAACTTCACAATAGTGAAGGGTTCTTTTCATTTTGTAATACCTCTTATTCAGTATTCAGATCTTAATTTTGATCCAAAACTTCCTTTTTGAAAGATATTTCATCTTTTACCCCTCAATAGAAGATTACAAAAAAAATATACATTATCACAATTTCTATCTAGATTTCTATCGAAATTCAATTTCATAACAAACAAAATTGGATTATGAAATCGAGGAGCATAATTTTTGGATTGTATCAATATTTTCAATTGAATGAGTATGAATAAAGGATCTATGGATGATAGCACAAAGCTTTCATTTCAATTTTAACTAAATCTTCCATTTTTTGCACTGTAAAAGAGAGATTGAAGCCAAATCCAAGTAGCTATAAAACGAGGGTTTTGGTTTACTAGAACCCTCGGCTTCTTTTCTTTTTTTAGCTCTGTAGAAATTCTTTTCCTTAGGATCCCACGAGTAGAAATAGGGAACGAAGGAACTAGACTAGAAATCTAGAATTGATCTCTTCTAGAGGGATCATCTAGAAAGCAAGCAGTTTTATATGTATTTGGAAAAAGCTAACATAGATGTTATGGATCTAATGGATTGTCTAGTGAGAGTCTTTTAATCTCTCATAAAGAAGCCGAATGAAACCAAAATCTCATGTTCGGTTTTGAATTAGAGATGTTTAAAGATATTCAACATGATCAACCAATGTCGACTATCACCCCTAGCCTTCCAAGCTAACGATGCGGGTTCAATTCCACTTACCTGCTATATATTCTTTCATTTCACTACATAAGATATGCAATACATTATCTATTTTTAAATGCTTTATTGTAACCTTATTGTATTCCTTAATTGCATTTTTTAAACAAAAAATAGGAATGAAATTCATTTGTTGTCTAATGGATAGGATAGAGGTCTTCTAAACCTTTGGTATGTTCCTGATAGCTTCTTTCACAATGGGTTTTAGCTTCTTCGATGAATATCTTAGTAGTAGTAGAGGATAGAATTTCTTGGAATTGAGGTTGATTCTTTGTCAAGTAATCTTTTCAGTAAACAAAAAATTGCTTTAATTGTCTAATTTCTGACACATCAAGATATCCATTTGTTTCGACAGAAATAGTAGCTATCTGGTACTCCATCGCAAGAGGTTTTGATTTGGATTGTTCAAGCAACTCATGTCATCATTGGCCTCTTGCCAATCGATTCTGAGTAGTTTTATCTACATTAAAAGAAAATCGTAAAAAGGCTTTTTACTCTGCAAATTGAGCTAGTTCTAATTTGGATTTGTCGGCTCATGGCCTTGCTTGAATTTGAGCTACAGATCCTATTTTGGAAACAGAAATACCTACATGAATAGCAGGTCTGATTCCAGCATGAAATAGATCCATAGATCAAAATATCTATCCTTCTATAATAGAAATTACATTAGTAGGAATATATGCTGAAACATCTCCAGATTGAGACTCCACTATTGGTAAAGCAGTCATACTTTCTTCAGCTAAACGAGAACTTGATTTAGTAGCTCTTTCCAAAAGGCGTGAATATCAAAACAAAAAAGATCTCCTGGATAAGTTCCATGGCTAGGGGGTCTTCTTAATAGAAGAGACATTTTACGATAAGGTTGTGCCTGTTTGGAGAGATCATCATAAATTATGAAAGTATGTCGTTCATGGTACATAAAATATTCAGCAATAGCCACCCCCGTATAATAGAGGAAATGAGCAAGATATTGTAATGTAGTAGGCGAATCCATTGTTTCAGCTACCACAATACCATTGCCCTTCCTTCCAGGAAGGTAGTGACTACCTAAGAAACAGAAGAAGCTTTTTGCCAAATAGCTACATAAACACATATCATATCACATTTTGCCTTTTTTGATTGAGAGTCATATCTGTGGCTATTGTTGTTTTACTAATTTGTCTGTCTCCAATAATTCATTCTTATTGCCCATGTCCTATAGGGTCATTGAATCAATGGCAAGAAGTCCCGTTTGAAGGGGCTTATATACAAAATTCCTCGAAATAATACCTGGGGCAGGAAATTCAAATAATCGAGATTCAAAAGATGAAATTTCATCTCTGCCATCCATCAATAGGTTTAGTTAGAATATTTATAACACAACCAAAATCAACCTCCTCGCTCACAGGGATCTAGGCAATTCTTCTTGTTACTTTTACAGAACTTCCCTCTTTGATCATGAAACAATCCCTTATTAATACAATGCCAACATTATCTGATTCTAAATTTAGAGCAATACCAATTATACCCTCTTCCAATTCTATTCATTCACCCTCCATTACTTCATCAACACAATAAATACGAGCATTACCATCGTCCACCTGAAGTACGGTACCCATATTCCAAA
Organism: Vanilla planifolia; assembly: GCA_023846275.1. Classification (NCBI taxonomy): domain Eukaryota; kingdom Viridiplantae; phylum Streptophyta; class Magnoliopsida; order Asparagales; family Orchidaceae; genus Vanilla; species Vanilla planifolia. The sequence continues at coordinate 987,420 of JAIUJO010000165.1, read as the reverse complement.
TCTTGACTTCTCTATTATACTATTGAATACGTTCTCGAATAAGATTACCAATTTCATCAGCTCGAATCCCATTAGTATCTCTTCTCTATTTTCTTTCTCGGAAGGAAGGGCAAAAATTAGACCTGAACTCTAAACGAGTGTCAAACGGCTAATCAGTTATTTCTTTGATGGTCCCTCGAATACCAAGCACTGATGGTATGAGCACTAATGGCATGAAAATGTCGTTCTTTATTCAAACATCTATTTAGAGTTACCAGAGCTCTTTGTAATGCTTGTTGAAAAACTTGTTGAACCTGATTCATTGCTCTTTTTCGTTTCAAAAAAAGAGTTTCATTTTGTTTGTTTTTTTAACCATTCCAAACTATTGTAATCCGCATGAATCAAATTGATTTTTTTGTTATATATCAGAATATCCATTGATTCGAAACTCATCTGCTTCTATTTTCCACTTTATGTAATCGATCCCGGGCTCTTTCAAGTTGTTGAATGGTGCCGTAAGAAATTCATCTGAATTTTGAATAGTACTCAAGATCCTCTATTTTTGCTTATCTAAGAAATTATTTCATGAAAGTTGATTCTCTTTCCATTCATTTCAAAACTCTCATATCTATTCCTAAACCAAACATGAATTGAATGATCCATTTAGCTCTCACGCTCTATTTTGGTTTTGATGGGTATTTTTAACCCCCATATCTTTGAATGGAATGAGCCTATCCTCTTTTTTCTTTTCGTATTCAAATATATCAAAACTGAGAACTTATATAAATAAGAATATTAGGGGACTCTTAATACTAGAACAAATTGTCAACAAAGTGGTTTTTGGTTCTCTTTTTTAAATCAGTTGAAAATCAAAAATTCAGTTTGAATGAAGTTTGTAAGTCAAGAACCAATAAAAAAGAAAACCAAAATTTCATTATATGAAACTCAGAACAAAAGCAAAGAAAGGAACCAAAGGGAAGAATGCCAGTGGATCCACAAATTCCTTATCCTAAAATTATACTTTCCCATAGCATTGTTTTGACAAAAAAAAAAGAAATAGTTGTATTTCTATTGGAGTAAAGTGTTGATATAATTTGAAGGAGCAAAGGATAAATGTAAGTGGATAAACTCAGCAAAATGATACATGTTTTTCTCACATTTGGATTCTAGGATGAAACAAAACAAAAGGATTTTCAAATCAAAGAGCTAATGCCACAACCAGTCCATAAATCGTGAAAGCTTCCATCAAAGCCATACTCAGCAAGAAAGTACCTTGTATTTGACCCTCTGCTCCTGGTTGTCTCACAATACCTTCTATAGCTTGGCCCGCAATAGTTCCTTGACCAATTCTAGGTCCAATACCAGCAAGCCCTATAGCCAATCTAGCAGCAATAGTGAAAGCAGCACAAATCAGTGGATTCATAGTTAGGTCCTCATAATAAAACGAAATGGTTAATGATATAATCAACGAAGGAATTACCTTCCTCTTTCTCGACTTCAATTTTTGTTTGATTTTTATTTTTCCTTTGACTACTTTTTTTCTTTTTGTATTTTCTTATCACTTCACTCAAATCTATTGGGTCAAAATAGCCAAATAGTTCAATTGGAAATATAGAAATCAGAATATTCAGAAATTATTCTATTCTTTCTCTTTCATTCAATTCATAATCATAGAAAAAATAAAAAAGACTTCTATTTGAATCCATCTAAAGTGGGCTAAAAAAAGAAATCCAAAATGAAAGAAATAGGGATAATTTCTATATAACATATATAGAATATAGAACTGGTAAATAACATCTAGTAAATAACATATACCTTTCTTCCATAATGTAAACCTTCTTCCTATACTTTCTTTCCATGTTTGACGTAGGATGGGAGAGAGAGTTCATGGGTTTTGACGGTTAACTCACTTTAGTGAGTCCTGGTATTTCATTTCATATTGAAGAAAGAGCATGGGTTAGACTCTCGCAACAGCGCATATTCCTATTCACAATCAAGTATTTTGTTTCATCAATCTCATATGTAGTGGAGTTTCAAGAGTAGAACTCAACCCAAGCATGGAGGTAGGCTCAACTATTAGAGGAACACACACAGTGTGGTTTTTGAACGAGTAGAATTAATTTTAGAGGAAGCACCCCTTATGCTAAGACCACACCTCAAAAGAATATCCGTCAAATAGGGTAGGGCGCAAGTGACCCCTGCCTAACTAACTAAGGTGTAGGTGACCATCACGTATTTCATAGTAGCTTCAAAGGACGATCTGATATGTGTAGTACCATCACTAGAATGGAAGCTATTAGATAGATGGCATTGGAAAATCAAACACCAAATTCGAAGAAGAAGATTCTCTACATCCAAAATCAATCTGGCACATCAGAAATGCAATTGCAACCAATCGAATCACATATTCCCCCACTAAACGACCTTTTTACGACTTGACCCCCAGTCAAAGATAGTTTAAAGATATGAGCCATTGAGACCACCAATTCCAGTAGCCTTGTGTCACGAGTGGGACATATCAAAGAAAAGAAAGCAAGGATTCGCTCTGTCTTGCAAGCATGCATTGGAATTGCCTTTGTCAGATGTGTGTGGCCCACCCAATTAGCTATTAAGAAGACTTCATTATCACCACCTTTGCCTCTGAATTGCATTGATCTCAAGCCCAGAGAAAAGATGAAAGAAGAGCAAAGGTAAGGTAATACAAAGGTGACAAAGTAATGAAATGAGGCTATAGATGTGCAAGCAATTGGAAAGAGGGGCCCCCTTTTCTACGAGTTCACTGAATGCCCAACTTGCTAAATGGTCACTACTGCTCTCACAGTATAACATCTCGCACCACAAAGGGTCATGAAAGGACAGGCATTAACAGATTGATAGAAAGCACATCCTTTATGGGATAACTCCAAATTGCAAGAAGAGTGGCATGATGAAGCAGCCTACAACACTGAAACTATAGTAAAGTCACTTCAAGACCCACATCAAAAGCCTGGGGGACTGATTTGGATAGTGCCTCAAGAAAATATTCGAACTCCTTCCTGATCGACCTCACTGGCCCCCAATATTCTTACTCTTTTTGGCTAGCATTGGGGCTTGGGCTCGTTTTTCTTTCATAAGAAGAAGAGTGTATTTAGAAAACTGAAGGGTGACTCTGTAAGATGGGATGTAGTTGGAGCTATTGGTGAGAGAAACTGGGACACTCGTCACTACAGTACAATGAGTCACTCAAATAAGAGAGACCTACATCTCTTCGAACAAATGTATGGGCAACCCAATTGCGGATAGTTTAGTCATGTGAGGGAGCTCTTTCTAAAGTAGACTTGATTCACGTGTATGAGTTTCATGGTAGACCAATCTGAAAAGTACTAAATAAGTGAATGGTAAATAGATCGCGAGTGCCTTATCCAAGCTGACTTAGCTCAAATTTGAGGTGTTTCTAATTTGCTTGATCAATATTTTCTTGTGGTTCTTTTAGAATTTTTACCTTGTTGACTCTTATGATGGGTGTATCTAATTTGCTTGCCCATATTTCATGGTTCAAGTGAGGTCAAATTTAGGGTAGGCAACCACTGTTGAACGAGAAGAGATAGGCCAGTGGGAATTGTTGAAACATTAATCAAAATGTAGCCATTAGAACTTGTTCAAGTTGGGGACAATCACTAGAGAGGCAAATCCTATTTTTTCAAAATAGAAAAGGGTGAAAGTAGAACCCTTAGATGAAGAGGGGTATACCTTCACCGAAGACAATAGAGACCATCCACTAGTTGGAAAAGAGCTAGGAGTCATGCAATAAAAGAAAGGTTGGATGTCCACTTGGCAAGTTCGGCCCATAAATATCCTACCTCCCCAAAGGTGCTGATTCTCGTGAAGCCATTCCTTTCATTCCGTTCGAAAGTCCAGGGAAAGGCTATTCCCCTTTGGTTAGACATATAAAGAAGTCAAGGGGCAAAATGAGTGCAATCATCTTGTCCATCAATCTTTCTTAAAGCTTGTTCAATTCCCTAGAGGGAGGCCCCTTTGGTTGACATTTTGCAGGCATTCTCTCTGATAGAAAATCCACCATGTCATATAGGATCATTTTGTCCCTGGTCAGATGCCCAAAGGGGCCCCTCGACAATACTGCTTCATAAGGTCTAGATCAAATGTGGAAGTCGAATGCAATGGCATCAACAACTAGTGAACTTGTATGGGTTGGATCTCTTCTGACTAAAATTGGGATTTTGGTCACAGAACCACAAGGACATGTTCAGTGAGAATCAAAATGTGGGGCCCCCTCTGAGGATCTTGATCAAAGTTAGTTTTGTATGGGAGAACAAAGCATGTAGAAGTCGCCTTACTGACTTAGGTTAGGGCATTTTCTTGGAGAAAATGTGATTATCAAAATCATCAGAATACCAACCATTAGAAGTGAAGATCAATTGCTAATCTCTACACGAAAGGATTCGTAAAGGCCCACCTTTATCTTCTCACTCGCAAAGAGGGAATGTTCGATATCCATTCTCCAGTTTGAAGGGTAACATGTAGAAGTGATTGTTTGATTCTTCTGATCTAGAGAGGAGCCGCCATAGGTTTTCATATACTATGCTATATATGCTTTATAAGCTACTTATCTAGAAAATCATTTAAGTGAGAGTTTTGAGTGCTATGATTATGCTTAGCAAAGTACCTAGAAAGGATAAGGTACAATGCAATGATCGAATTATATGAGCACTGATACTAATTAAGAACTTATACATATATAAATAGAATAACAATAAGTCATGATAGAATGAATAGGAAGCATTTCCCAAGAGAGTGAAATACTTTGTGAACTGTAAAAAAGCATCTAGCGGTTGTCCTAACCGAAAGTGAGACAGCAAGAGAATAAGATAATGTTCAAACAAAAAATCCAGTATATAAGAAAGAGCTCATTCATCGATAACATCATCAGCTAGATCCAAAGTATAAATTGGATCGCATCAACTAGGGATTCCCCTATTTTTGATCAAATCACAACCTTTTTCACGATTCAAGACTCATGAAATTGGAGGAAATAAATGTATGGGTATATGATAGCCTTCATAGGTAGAAACTCTCGCTTGCTACCATGGATCTCCTGATTCAATTTGCTAATCCTTCTTTATCTGGTTACGGAAAGTTCACAATTTCATATACTATGAAGCAATCTGACGAGGAGGAGGTCTCATTCACGATAGGTCCATCTATCCCCTTGACTTATCCTGATGATACAAACATTCCAAAGAGTGAGGTCTATGCTCATATCTATCAAGAAATTAATAAGAAAGCAGAAATTTACGATGGAAATGATATATTTCAACTCTCTATCTGAGTAAATATTGATGGAAAGAAGGAAAAGATTGATAGGACAACCTTATCCAAGGAAAAGAGAGCTAGCAGTCTTTCTTCATTCATTGAAGCTGAACTTAGGTTGAGAGAGCCAATAACAGCCAGAAAGATCCAAAATTGAAAGCATAGCTATCCAACTTATATCACTACACTCAAACCGTGTAGCACTGAGGTGACACCATTCATGGTTGTTCATACGAAGACTATATTGTTCGATAACATTCATAAGTCATATGCAGTAGGTCACTTTATGGTGTTTCCTAGTGAAAATATGTCTTCTTGGATGATTGATACCAACTTTAGTGAAGACTACTCTATAATCTAAGTTTCCTTTGAAGAAAGGAGTACAAAAGTACTTTCAGAATTAATCCTCAGGATTTCAATGGTTATGAGAGAAAATCAATCGTTTAGAACTATTTACTTCCACAACTTCTCTAGATTCGATGGAATTCTATTGCTTGAGCACATAGCATGTCATCACAAGAACTACAAACTCAAACCACTAGTAGGAACCATAGGCTTTATGAGTTAGCTACCTATCATGAGAAGAAGATGCTCTTCCGCATCAAAGGCACCTTAAACCTACTCCTTGGAAAGCTGGCCAACCTAGCTAAGAATCTATGCCCAAATCTAGGCCAGAAAGGCTCTATCCCCTATGAAAAGGTTGAACTGTCTAATCTGGCAAGTATGAAAAATGGCTTATTAGACTACATGAAATAGGACATCCTCCTACTTGGAGGCATCAAGAAAAATGCTCAAGAGGTCTATTGGAAGCTATACAATGTGGACATATAAAGTAAGATAGCCCTTTCCTCTTGCCCTCTGATCATCTTTCATTTGAAATATTATGATGCAACTCATTTTCCAATCCACATCCCAAACAAGAATGAAGATAGCTTTATCAGCATGCTTACTATGGTGGTCATGCGGATACATGCAATCCCTATGGTGAGAATCTCTACTGCTATAATGTGAACTCTCTTTATCCCTTTGTTATGAAGGAATTTTGAATGCCTGGAGGTGTGACGGTCTGGTGGGGGAATCTGAAAGGCAAGGACTTAGATAGCATGTTTGGATATATTGAATCATATGTGATATGTCCAAAGACACACAAGAGGCCATTTGTACCCTATCGAGACAAGAAGAACACTCTACTCTTTTTAATCAGGGCTTTTATCAGACTGTATTATAGCGAGGAGTTAAAGGTTGCTAGTGTCCTAGGTTACACTGTGATCCCAATCTCAAGCTACCTCTTTGAGAGGATGGAAAGCCCATTCAGGGACTTTGTTAGCTCGCTCTTTAAGAGTAGGTTAGAGGCCCAGAGATCTGGTAATGAGGTGTTGGCCTATGTATACAAGATCCTGATGAACTCGCTATACGGTAGATTAGGCATTAACCCAAAAAGCATGATCACCGAGGTCTACAATCTGGATTGATATAAATATCTGATCCAAAATAGTGAGTTCACATCTGGTGATATGCTTAGCAAGCACAACTGCATCGTTTCCTACCATAGCAATACCGAAAATGTCTCTGAATTGGAGTGGTGGATCCTACTGAGGATATCTGCTATCCAACTAGCAACTGCAATCACTGTCAATGCGAGGATCTATATGTATCCTTATATCACAAGAGGGGATACCTACTACACAGACACCGACTCGATTGTGCTTAGAAAACCACTCTAAAAGAAGAGATCAATCCAAATGTTTTGGGGAAGTTTAAGCTAGAGGACAACACCATGAAAGCATACTTCTTAGCATTGAAATCCTATTGCTGCATTTCAAAAGAATGTACCAATGTACTCAAGCACAAGGGAGTCGCCAAATACTTGGTCTCTTCAGAATGGTATGAGAAATAGTACGTGGAACCATCTCATATAGAGCAGGTGAAGGTGGAAGCCAACTTCTAGACTGATTGGCACATTCTGAACTTCATGAAGGACACATTGGTCAGGCTTGGGATTAAGTTGGCTAACAAGAGGATGCCTCTATATAGGGGAGAACTTAGGGTGGATACTGATCCAATCGAGATCACTAACTTGTCTTTCCTAGATCACATTGGAGAATGAGTCATTTAATCACTAAGGAATGAAGTCATCCAACTACAGACTGAGAACTTTAGAAGCTTGAATGAATGAGCTAAGATAGCTAATAGAAACAAGAATATCCCTCTCCTCCATGATAATAACAAAAAGATGCTTGACCTTCAAGTCACCATCAAACCTTAAGGAGGAAACATAGATCATGATTCTAACATAGAATTAAGAGAGGGTAGCCACAGAAATAAGAAACCTTGAAATGGAAAGTCTGACAAAATAAAGAACACTAGTTAATTGGGTTAAAGAAGCTAAAAGGATCAAAGAAAGGATCTAAAAGATGGGGCAAATTCAAAATAAACCAACATACTGGCTCCAAGAAATGAAAAGGATCAAAGAAGGAAATCCAATAGAAATGGACACCAGTAGATTGGCTCCAAGAAGCTAAAAATATCAAAGAAAGGATCCAACAAGAAAAAGAAGCCGCTAAGCCTCCAGAATGAGTCGAGTAGCTTCTTTCGAGCAAAGCAACCCAATCCTATTCTTTTTTGCTTTCTTGAGATTCCATATATGGGCTGTGGCGCACTTGAATGCTACCCTTCCCCTAGCCTAATAACTCTAACTCGAATCAAAAAGTAATGGACAAGAATTCCTTGCAAATCGCTATTGAATCCGGTGCTGGATGTAGCTCCCCTCTTGTTTAGAGATGTGTCAATAATGAAGAGAGGAAGGTAGAATGAAGAATCAAATGAGATTTGATAATCAATGCTATTTGATGTACAAAATCTAGTTCAACAACTAGAGATGGTGGTTTGAATGATCCTTAGCTTGTGCAAGAAACCCTAGGAAAAACAAAAGTTTTGTTTAGACTCTAAATGAATTGAATGGATTGGAAATGAAATCTATCTTGAATCAAAACAACAACCATGGGAAAAGAGAGTCAAGCACTTTTTCAAAAATCAAACTCATTTCCAAAAAAGGATGTCACTTTTGTTCCATATCTTAAGAGCACACGCCATGCAGAAGTAGGAGCATAGGCTACACACAGAAGACGACCTGAAACAGAATGTGGCAAACACTTCCCCTATATGTCAAGGATCACCGCCTGGGCCTACAACTCTGATGAAATCTATACACCACCCCTGGTCACCCCTCAGTCACCCAGGAGGGGATTCATCACTGGCTAATGCTTTTGAAAGAAAAAAATAGATGAAACTCATTTGAGTGATCGGGCACCAATTGATGCTTCCAATTCCAATAGAATATCTCATCTGAGACCACTTTATTATTATATAATATATCAGCTCATTACTTCTCCTAGTTAGCTGATCGAAGAAAAAGGAAAAGTTCTAGTCATGAAAGGGCAAAGGCTGAGAAAGTGAGCTTCTCTTTTGCTTCTGACCTAGATTGATGTGATGATGACCTCACAACTAGAAACTAGAAGCAACTGCTTCTTCTTCAAAAACTGGTGTTACTTGTTTTTCTTTGATTATGAACCGCACCCCAGCCACTCGAAGTTTTGAATTTCATTAGTTTTGTTGTTCGTTGAGGAAGAAGGAAAGGAGGCACCACCGAGGAGATGATGAAGTCAAAGCTAGACTCTAATAGCTGAGCCTCAATCTCATATCTAATCTAATAGAAAGAAGTCATCGAAGAACTAGCTTGCCTCATACGTCAAAAACCCTCCAACCCAAGACCAGACCCGAGAATTCATGAAACTAATGATATTATGAAGCTCCTATTTATTAGCAACGAGAGGCCCTCAAGTTGAGCTTTCAAGCGAAGGCAACTTGTTGGTGAGATTTGAGAGAAGCAAAGTTCAAAGAGTGATGCTTGTTATGAACGTATGAACGTGAGGTCTCAAAAAGTGAGCTCATGGAGCAAAGGTAGTTGATTTGTGTGCCTGTCCTTGTCAATAGGCTCACTATGGATCATAGTTCTACTTCCTGATCTCGATGCCCATCTCGTCCACTTTGTTGCTTCGATTAGCATTGTACATCTTGTCACTGAAGTTTGACTAATTGCTCGACATTGTTCGACTCTCATTTTACATTTCATTGCCAATGCCTTCACAGGTGAGGTAAAAGAGTGAGCCATCAAGGGCAAATGAAAGGAACTTTAGAATCCAGTCTATCTAGCACTTCAGAAAGATGCTTTGGTCCAAAGGAATTGAGGAATCAACTTTCCAAAAAGCTGGCTACAATATGATTTTTGAACTCCTTTGCTTGCCCTTCTAATTGAATTGAAGAGGATTCCAGACAAAAGCTTTTGTTCTTAGTCTCAGTCAATTCTAAGGAACGTCTTCAATGGGAGTGAACTCGAAACGTCTTGAACGGAAGCCAACTCGAGATGACTTGAACTCTTGCTTGGCACTTTGGACCAGGGTAGCCACCTTTTCTCCAACCTTCTGTCAAAGCATGGGCCATTCCAACCATAATGGAACCTGTCAGCCAAGTTTTGTTAGGGAGCCAGGGAGTCGAGTCCCCCCTCCTGGTAGGAGACTACACCCATTAGCCTGACTTCATGTTCCCCAATAGCTTAGCAGTCAAGCAAGCCGGTCTTCCCTTTGCTTTTTTGAGACTTTGTTCCATAGCCACCACCCTTTTTTGACATATCAAAAGCTCCAATTTCAAATTCATGGAGTTCTTCTTGAGGAGAAAGGACAAGCGAATTCTTTAATCTTACTAAAAAATCGAAGTTCAAGATTCAGGAAAGATGAAGTCTAAGGAAGGTCAGAAGTCGTAGACTTCATCTCAGAATTCACACTATGTGTGCCCTAGGCCAAAGGCTCTCATAATTGAAATTGTTCTTCATATTCGAATCAAAGTTCATTGGGGGAGGCCATGTTCTAAAGAGTTAGTTGTCGAAGCATTGATTCAGGCGATCTTAACTATTGAACCGTTGGGTTGAGCTAATAGAGCATTTTGAGATAGATTCTTCACCCGATCAATTTTCGAAAGAATCCAGTTCACTTTCACTTCTTCCTTCTTCGCTTTTTCTTTCTTTCATATCTGTTCCGTTTCAACCTATGTTCTTTGCCCGATCAATCTTCTATGGTGGACTCTTCTCTTTGATTGACTCCATTCAAGTAGTTAGAGTCACTTATCTTTCGATACGAATCTGACATCTAGCCTCCCTGTCTCCCTAATAGCTAATGGAAGGGCTCCTTCTTCCCAAACTGAGAAATCAGAGAAACCTTCTTTTCTTTTTTAGAAATCTTCTTTTCTTTTTAGACAGATCTGGCTACCCAAGATTTCGAATTACAAACAAAGCAAGGAGAGCGATCTACAAGAGTCAGCGAATGACACCTACTGACTAAAGAAGTCTTGAATATATTATCTCCAATTGGCCATTGCCTCTGATAAAAAAGAAGGGTTTACTTTCCTTATGTGAAAAAGGAATGGTGTACTTTCCTTTTTTCTTCCATTCTCTTTCAATCAAGAAAGCAAGGCTCTCCCAAGGCATGTTTTGCATATGAACCCCTTTTTGACATGCTTGGTGCACACCTCATCCATCCACTACGATGAACCTCCCCTATTGTGCACCACACCTGGCTATGCTTTCCTGAGAGTGATGAGCCAGTTGTGGGGTCCCTTTCTTGTGACACCTTTCAAGGTTCGATATCGAGACTATTCCGGCTCCTTGGTTGATTAGAAAGAATGGATTAATAGTGCATTTGGAAATGAAAAAAACATTAGTATGAAAAAGTACTTCATGACATGAGTGATAAGGAAAAGTCAACCCCTATTTTGTACACCTTTAGGAGAAAATTGTACACATCTACTTTTAATAAGAAGTAACTCAGTATCTGATACGCACTTGAGGAAGTATCCTAGGTGATAGGGATGGTGATAGGATCTATATTACCTTCAATAGAGAGCACATTTGTTATGAACTGAATTGGGTTTTGAGCTCCCTTAGCAAACTAGATGATGCTATCATCTGAAGTCTTTAGCATGCTTCTTTTTGAGAATACCAAGCATAGAAGTCATCATTAGAAATGAAGGACTTGTAATGGAAGAGAGTTGAGGAGGTTAAGACCAAATTATTCTTATCATCCAAATTCCTCTTTTTGTCTTTCGAGTGACCTGAAAAGATGATCAGACTTCAAGCTAGATCACACTCATGGAATTATCAAACTGTTGAGCAGTAGATTCTACCACAAAAATCATGGAAGACTGGGAGATAGAATTGATAGCCTTCATAGGTGGAGGCTAGTGGAAGATAAAGCACTCTTAATGAGCACACTACATATGCTTGATTCAGGTCTAAAACAAAAAGGGAATGCTAGAGTAATGCTTAAAAACTTCATCCTCTATTTCAGACTACCTTAGTACGTCCAACACTTTCTTTGTATTAAAAGGAGATCCCTATTTTGATTTATGAAGGACAACAATTCACTGCTGATCTCAAACGCCTAAAACTAGAGGATGTTCATTATCTTCCGTAGAGGCTCACAACCTTCCTTGTGAAACATCAAATAGAAATGGTGCCAGGAATGAGAACTGAAGAGGTTTTCACAATAGTCATTATATATATATCACCTGATGGGCCACTTACATAACCACCTACAATGTCTGATATGATAGAAGGATTTTTCACTACTAATGTCAAATCAAGTGGTTTGCATACCATAGGTAGGTTTATAGCTTGATTGGGAGTAATAAAAGATCAATGTTGCAAATTGCATGCGAAGAAATAACCAAATTTCCCTTTCCCCTTTGTCAAGGGTCAGTCTTGAAAGTTCACCTCATTAGACAGATAGATCAACACCCTCTCCTCTAAGAATAGGACCAAGTGGGTTCCAATCCCATAGATATCAACCAATTTCCTCCTTTACTTTCCTTCTTTATATTGGAGGACTTCAATTCCTCATGAAAAGCCAAAGGCTACTTCTTATGATTTTCAGAAAAATTAGACTAAAAAAGACAGCTTGAACCCTAACATAAGAGTGGAGTTGGTCTACCAGGGTAGATACAAAGGCCATTGGGAAATCCTGCTTCACATTCAATAAATTACTGAGTACATGTAAAATGACAGCCTCCAAAGTATAATTATTGAATACATGATCAAATTGGTCTCATCGGGGGAAAGAAGATAGCTCTTTCCATAATCTTTAGTAGAGGGCTTATCTTTTTGAATGAAAATTTTGATCAAGCTTTGAGATATCATTTTTTCAACAAATTTCATTGTCAAATCCTCAATCTGAGTTTGTAGTTATAATAACAAGTCTTCCGTGAAGGAAAAATCTAACTTTCACACATTAAATAACCTTCAAACTTCATCTTTCATTTGAGAATAGCCATATTTCAATTCCTTCAAATTATCTGACAACTTCATCTTCTAAAACAACTTTTTTAGAAATTTTTGAATCACATTAGACCACTTATTCATTGAATGAGAATTCTAAGGCACCTACACTGAACAATCAGTGAGGTGAGAGAGCTTTGGCAAGCTCTTTGCATAACCAGAGTGAGATGAAAGTCTCGTTGTGGATTTTGTCCAAATAGGCGAGTCAAAGGGTGGGAAACTATATCTCTGATTTTACCTATGTGGTCCTCCATTTAGAGATAGAGGATGACATCTCATCTCTGGATTGAGTCCATTCTTACTGCCAACTAGGTTCCTCTCTTTGGTTTAGAGTTATAGGAACATTATGGAGAGTTTGATTTGCCACTCTAACTTAGAAAAGATTATTATGAAAAAATTATTATTCACAAAATCTGACTACTTAGGTGACCATCAATGGCTAAGGGCCTTTGAAGGTTCTTGGTTTGTCAAAGGAATTCTGTATTGCCAATATCTCTTCTCGAGATTTGTCATACATCTGTACCAAAAGTCAGGACTGTTGCTCTCTCCATGCATTTGAATTAGTGCATTACTCATCTAAAGAATATTAGAGGAGGAATGGTTCTATTCATTAGTGGTACAATGGTCTTTTCTACTAGATTAGGTATATCTCGTATCATCCCTTCTTTTCATAGAAGGATAATAAAAGAAGGTTGTGATCAAGCAGACTCTTTAGTCAAGCTTTATCTTTCATTCTTCTCTTTGATGAAGGTGATTCCTCACTACCATGCATTTGGTAAGAGGAATCTGAAGTCGATTAAGTCTGTAAGTAACCATAAGAGTTTGTATGTTTGACCTGAGTGGTTTAATGAAACAATTCCACTCTAATTAACTAGGAATTGTCTTTCGATCTGGGAGATGCCAATCCATTTTGGTATCTCATGGAAACCTATCTGGAAGACATTCCCAATGGTTCAAAGTGTAGAAGTTTCAAAGAGGTCAATCTTCTTTTTGTTAAAGAAAGAGATCAGATCCTTTAGAAATCATATATCAGAACTACTCTCTGTGTGGTACCCTAAACATAACTACTACATATATGTAGAAAGTGTGTTAGACGAAGCATGGAAACTTCCAAATAAAGGGATTTTAGGATTAGGTTTGACTCAGTAGTCGTATTATCTATCTGATTTCTTATCTCATTCTAAATCTCCTTATTCTATCCATCATCATATGATTGTCGTATTTGACATGTGGTTAAAAGATCCATTATTCAATGTGTCTGGTGTCTATGGTAGACTGGCATTAATTGTGGAGGGTGATGCAAAGCGTCATGTAGTTGCAGTTGGAAATTACCTCACTCAGAGATTCTTACTCCCATATTAGAAATGGACAATGGGTGTCTTGAGGTGTTGCCTTGTGATGATACTTACAATCCAAAGAAAACTTTGGAAAGACTAAAGTTTTGGAAGAAGTTGTGGTCTTTCAACCTTTCTTCTACTACTGATAGATTTCCAACTCACTTTACTATGGTCCTTATGAATCACATCTTTGGACCTGGTATTAGTTGGTTTATCATTATTATCCTCTTACAAGGTGGTCGATATAAGGTTCCATTTGGTAAGCAATGTGAGGTATACTTTAATGATGGTACACCTCTCGTCTTTTATGTTGCATGGGCTTTATTCTCTATTTCACATCACATGTTTGTGTGGATGGCTTCTAAGATCGTCTATCCTAGGAGATTTAGTGCATATGCAATTCTTGTTGATGATCTTATCATCGAGAATGAAAGGGTGCTCAAGAGTATTGGACTCTTTTTTAAGAGTTGGAGGTTTTTATTTCAGAACCCAAGTCTTTGATATCTAGGAAAGGTTCTTTTGAGTTTGCTAAGTTATATATAGTTAATGAGGGAAGTCGAGATTTATATCCTGTATCTTTCAAGGCAATGTTCAATTGCCTAAACTCATACACTCTGCTTAAGTCCATATCCTTAAAGTATAATGAAAAATGAAACGATAGCGATGTGGCTCTCAGGTGGTGGCTATAGAAGCTTAGGGAGACTTCATTGTCCTGTGAGTCGTAAATGGATTCAACTCAAGGTCATGTGGTGTTTCTTTGGTACTAATGATGGTTTCCTTTTAAGATGGTGTTAAGGAGAAAAGCTTCTAGACCCATACTTAGAAGGGGTGATCTTCATTATGATCATAAAGGCTGTTAGATCTAAAGATCTTATAGGACCTCCGTATCCTGATGAGGATGATTCTTTTATATTTGAAGAAGCGACTATTATAACCAATTGGCTAAAGTCTTATCTTTGATATTTAAGAGATTTTTCATTACTATTAAGTTCATCCAATTATTTCGTTGATTTCTTGGACCTTAAATCATACCAGCATAGATGGATGGCCAAATCATTTAAAACTAAAACATGGTTTGGTTTGATATGGAAACTCTATGATGTTTCTTCATCATTTAGGTATGGTGATTTGCAGTATCGGAGGCATGCTTTGTACTCTAATGTCTTAGATAGTTCATCATTGCAAAATCCTTTGGCATAGAGAACTTGATAACCCCCATCCAACTTTTCTTCTACTAAAGAGTAGCTCGGTTGCCCCTGCTTTCCCTCAATAGTCAAGCTTGAAGAAGATAGTAACAGAATAATTGGAATGTGGATTTTTTATTCTTCTTTTCTCCTCAGAAGTAACTTGGGGTGTAAGGACTTTCTTTTTCTATTTGACGTGAACCTTAGAAGAGTAGTAAGATGAAGCATTCTGGTATTGTATTGGTGCTTAGACCTTATGTGGTGGAAGATCCTCCCCAATCCTTGTATGAATCAACCTTCTTGAAGAGTGATTGAGGGTGACTTGGATTGGCTTGTGTTGATTTCCTTCTAAGAGCCTAGAAATTGGGAACTCCCATGCCTTTTGAAAGTTCTTTGCTTTAGACTCTCTCTACCTCCTAGTGTTGTGTTGACAGGGGCTTTTGAAATAGTTGTAGTTGAAAGAGATGCACGACTACTACTACTATTGAATTTGATCTTTTTTTTGAGTTTGAGTTACTACGTATGACTCATTGCTATGTTCATGACAAAGATAGCAAGGAAAGTTGCTCCCTCTTAGAGTTGATTCCCTAGAAGTGCTAAGTTCAAAAGTTCCCCTATGGGGTCCCCTCCCCCAAGGAACACTGTCAGAAAGAACCTATAAGATAGTGGATAGAGCAAGGTAAGTAGTTGTAATTAGCTTTACGTTTATGTCCTTCCTTCCTAGGAACTTGGGAAAGGCATTGACTGAAGTGAAAGGAAGAAAATCAAGAATGAATTTCTCATTCTTGAAAAAAGAAGTGAAAAACCAAGATAAAGGATTTTTGTCAAGAGCTGGGGTTCGAATTCTATGTATATTATTCATTCATTCAACAGAATTGAATTTGTGCATACAAGACTTTCATTTTAGACTGGAATGAAGAAGTCGCTTTTTGCTTTCCTCTTTCCACTTTGGTTGGATAGCAGTTCTAAAAGCCAGTAGCGAGATTGAGGGATATCAAGAGAAGGTGCAATTAGTAAAGCCTACAATTCATATACCACTGTGAGTCAAGCATTCAGTGAATAGTCCCAGTAGTGGAATAGTATTCCACAAGCTTTCTTGGTCACCGGATAGAGTGGGAACTACTCCGCTTGCTTTCTTGCCCTAGCACACACACTAAGTAGATTGTAGTCATAGGTACGCTAGAATTTCATCGATTGAAGTATATGTTTTGTTATACTATTTTCTAAAAAAAAGATATCTATTCAGTCAATGGAATAGCGATAATCAATATCACTTTTGAATTAAATTACACTTGAATTGGAATTGAATTGAAGTAACTATCGGCAAGGTCTTAGATGCTGAATTATTGATCTGACCACTTGTAAATTGCATCATCGGAGAGAAATTTGGAGCTAGGGAGGATGCATGATTGCATCCTACTGGGCAACTGAGCTCACATTGCTTGTTTGTGAACTTCAGGATTGTGTCGAAGCAGTGTGGATTATTGTTGAATAGTTCTTTATCCATTGTTTCACCTAGAAGGGGAAGGGAATTTTCCTTTCCTCCATATCCCACACTTGGTTGACACTCTACACAGAGAATACATGATAAGGAGCCACAGCCAACACTTTGAACCCAATCTACATGCTGCATGATCATGTTATATCTATCCTAGCTTCAATTTTGTTTCAACAAATCAAAGCACCACTAACCATTGCTAGTTGAAGAGCAGTCATTCGATTCATTCTTCTATAGCTAATCAAAGAGCCATAGATTCTAGTCTACATTGAGGAGCAAACCCTTAAAGCATGTTTTTGAACTAGGGACAACAACAAGCTAAAGAAAAGCATCCTTGGTAAAACAACGACAAAAGAAAAGGAAAGGGGGTCGGTGCGAGGGCACAATCTGGGAAACTTCTGGAAATTGTATTTGAAGGAAATAATTGTTGGGTGAAACGAAATCTCTTTCATCCAAATCTGATCTAATGCTTGCTCGAGGGGATCGTAACTTCTTCAAAAAGCAAGGATGGGACTAGTTTTCAAGCAGAATTCAAAGATTAGTCTTTCTCTCCTTTCTTTTACCCAAGAAGAGGAAATTCCACGTTCCAAAAATCAAGATTCAGCAGTCCAATCCTAAATGAGATCTTTTGGGTTTAACTCGAGAGGATCAAATAGAAGATAGTGTCGTGCCATGTTAATGCGATCACAAGAAAAGAAGTTACAATCACAACATGAAGAAGTTGCGGTCACAACATGAACTAGCAAAAAAGAGGTCGGCCCCCTCTGGGGAACTTCTCTGAGACAAATGGCTACCATCTCCCATCTAAATCTAGAAGAGAAAAAGGGTTGAATAATACCTGGGACTATCAAAAAAAGGTTCCACTGTGCCAACAATAGCTTAACCAAAATTCTATCGTTCCATTTCATCCTTTTTGGGTGGGCAAACAACTAATGTATTTCTCAAACATAACTTGGCATGATCGTTGCTAAAAACATAGTTTCCTTGTTCTCCTCCTCCCTTATTGGTAAATACCTCCATCTTAAATATGAATTTCATTTCATAGAAAAGCTGTTTCCTCATGGCTGTAGAGTCCATGAAGTTCCCAAAGGGGTGGAGGGCGGGTCAATCCTATGGTTTGCTTCTTGAAGCGAGCAATTTACTATTTTATTTTCACTCTACTAGTGAGTTACTTAGATGAAAGGCAAGAAAGATAGTAAATAATTGAAATGACTAGAGTATAATACCCCTCTCCTTTATGGCTTGCCCATGCCAATTGGCTTGCTTTGCTGTGGAATGGAGTTGGTGGATAGATAAAATCCCAACCTAGACAAAGCGATTGGAAAGAGCAGAGATTGGAGATTGATTCAATAGCTTTGGATACCTGGGTGTGAGCAACTCTTGTACTCTATTTACTAGATTGTGCATGATTGATGGATTCCTCTTTGACTAGCTGGCTATTACTATATCTATGGATCTATGGATTTGAGTCAGGCAAGTTATGCTATGTATTGATATAGGAAGGCTACTTTATAGTTTAGGAAGGGGGCCCCCCTTCTTGTTACAAAACAGACCTTCTATTTTTGGATTTCCTAACAGTGAGTGACCTCGCTTATCAAATTTACAGTCAGCTCAACTTCTTAATAAACTAGTATTAGTAGGAAATCACTTTCACATCTCAGAATTTGTACCAACAGACTTCTTTGGATACCAGTTAGGGAAGCCTCTAGTCGATCTCACTCCAAAGGATCCAACAGATTGATGGAAGTGGCCCCCTCTAGGGAACTGTTGGACAAGGAATCCCAACTTTGAGTCAGAGCTGGAGTTCAAAGAGGAAGTCCCTCTTCATCTTGTTAAGAAAGCTATTGTTGTGCACAAATGATCAACAAAAGATACATCCTATCTAATGATACCAGTACAAGAGCATCCAAGGAAGAAAGAAGCAAGGCAAAGGAGGATGAAACCCTGCTTCGACCCACCAAGAAAAGGTCAGTACTTTGACATCCTTTCTGATGAAGTTCTTTGATATGGATCAATTAGGGGTGTCGGGCCCCTGGGAAAATATTTCTATATGCAACCATGAATCAAACCAGGTCAAAACATTATCGATGAACAAACTTTACATTAACCGAGATGGCCAGGCCCTAGTTCTCAGGTTTAGGGTATTCCCTATGTTGTGCCTACTCATATCAGAACTCCACTTATGGATTCTCTTTTGCATATCGGCCGGTCGACTTGGATTCCTATTTCCTATTGAGATCCCATGTCTCAAAGTGGGCCCTCTTCGCTACCCATGACCTTTGCTTTTTAGAGAATCTTGCTCCTATGTCATAGGACTTGTAGCTCGGTAGTCCACTGGGTAGGCTTTTTTTTCAAATTTTGAGTGTCTTCTTGGATAATTATAGTTATAGTGGCCCATAGGCATGAGATGTACCTTGTGGGGGTGGTGATTCCCTGGAAATAGTCTTTTGATGCAGTGGTCGTTTAGCCCATGGTCTGTTGGATGGTCGGTGCAAGGTTAGAAATTGGAACACATTGTGATTCCGCTCGTTCCTATCCCTTGCTTCAGGGCCTATCCCTTAGTGTTGTAAGTACTCCAAACTGTAGGATAGTGAATCTTACACTTGTTCACTAAATATGAAGGTTCTCTAAGTCCTCTTTCCTCCTCCCTTTTCTACTCAATAGTAGGGGTCCAGACCCCCACTAAGGAGAAGGGAGTCGACTGAACATCTTAGCCATTGGCGAGAATTTTGCTCGCATATGATCCCTAATTCTTGTTCACCTCGAATGATTGTGTTGGGTGAATTGTGGCCTCGCACGATCATGTTGGGTGAGCAACAGCCACTTCATAACAATACTGACTGAGGGGCTAACAGGTCACACTTTGGCCAAGTATCCTACAAAGAGACTCCCGAGAGCCAGAAGTATTGAAGGAATTGCCATAGGAATGGACGCATCATGACATCGTAATCTGTCTCGCTCAAATGAATTAATTGGTACTAGAAATTAAAGAAATATGAAACGAAAAGAGTAATAAGAAGTGAAAGGACAGAAACACTTCCCAACTAGAAAGAAAAGTTTCCACTAAAAAGAAGTTCCCAAAAAGAAGCTCAACCTTTGCTCTGATAACCAAATCTAAATCCTTATGATGTTGTTCTCTCCTGTTATCAAACATCGATTTCTAGGTTTTGTCGTAAACCTAATTGGTGACTTACAATTACTTAAATCAATAGTTCGATAAATCATAGATTGAACTATCGAATTGGAACAATTCGGATTCGGGTAGATTTTTCCTCAAATAAAAGCATTCCAAGTCCTAAGAAGAAGATTCCAAGTCCCTTTATCTAATTTGCCACCTGATCAAAAAAAGGAGTCACTGGCCACCCAAGGGAGTGGACAGTGCAGTGGACTTCTTATTTTGTAAACCTTAAGGCAGAGTGCATTTCACTATAGAATCATAGACTAAAGCAGTTCCTCGCTTCGTGCTTCCCTGAGTACTTCACACTGCTGAGAATACTCCATGTCAATGGAACCTCCGTCATTGATGATCTACTCACAACGACATTAGTCTTTGATCAGATCGGATATCCGAATTGTAAATCTTCTATTGAATTTGGAAATAATTTACGATGGATTTCTAAAGGAGCATTTTCTTCTTATGAATGAAAAAGAGCCTAATGCCCCAATGAGAGCCAAAGAGAGTCAAAATATTGGAGGGCCAGGATTTTCAATGTTCCTATTTACAGTGACGATGCAGGCTTTTCCAGGCGAATGTTTCACCTGGTGAGAAGGGGGACAAGGGACTCCGCCTTTTCTTTGAGGGTCAAATATTTCGTTTATCATCAAAGAGTCATTTAATTTATCATCATCCTATACATTTTGAGGTCCATAATGTTTGCAGTGGAAGACTATTCTCAGTATTGGCCTTGTCTAGTTAGAAATTCCCAGAGGGGCCCCAGGGAGTATGCTCTCCATTTCATTCTCTGAGCTAAGAGAGGTTTTCGATTAAATACCAACGTTTCATACTTTTTTGAGTAATAGCACTCAACTGCTAACTTTGGCATGGCAATCAATAGATGCTTCTACCAATCCAAGGCCTAGTCTTTCATTCATATCGCAAAGTGAGTCGATGTCATAAGTAGAATAACTCCCGATATAATAGTAAAAGCAAGACGTGCAAGCGGATCGACTCGTCAAGTTCTTATTCAAATAGGATCTACACAAAGAAAAGTGATTTCAATTTCATTTCACTATGTCCATCACATATCCATGTTGTTGGGACGTCAAAGTGTATTTGTTACCTATTAGAATTAGTTCTTTTTAATGTTTTTTTCTTATTCTTTCTTTTTATCTTGACTTATGGAATGAAGTTCTTGAGGAATAAGTCAAAGTATGTCATTACGATCATCCCCCTCCCCCTCCTCCACCTCTCTTTAGAGTGGATTTCTTAACACCACGAGTCACTAGAAAGAGGGGCCCCCCTATGGTGTGACTGTTGACTTTGAAATGAGGGGGATAATCATTTTCTTTCTCTTTTGGTAATAGAACACCCTATTTTCTGTCACTTTCAACAAATAAGCTTGGGCTTTTTGAACGTGGCTTATTAGATGAAGTGAGTCTAAAAAGCTCCAATCTTTAGGCTACAAGATCGCTGATGGAAAGCAATGAAGTACATATACATGGGATTCAGCTTCCAGAGAATGGGGTTCTAAAAGGGATGAATATTGATCCATCGGGCAGGGATAATCATTTCGGTCTTGGGAGAGGTGACTTTCTCTTTCTATATAGGGGTGCCCCAGGCCCAACATCCGCTAACTGTACTTCCATGACACAATTGTGCACCACAAATCAGAACTAATGAATAGACCAGCTTCCCTTTTTTTTTGACTGATCTAAGAAGTCACTCTTCAAGGTATAGCACTATTTTGAAGTCGTATTTACCTTGCACTATATCTGAAAGAGGCTGACAATAAGTTCTTTCCAAATTTTGTATTTATTCCTCTGCTGATGAATTCACGAAGTAGATCATTTGCCCGTACTCCAACAAAGGAGCCTTCTCAAGTCAATTGATTGAAGAATAGGAAGACGTTTTGAATGCCAACTGGGCCACAAGAAGAACATCCTTTGCCACTGCTACATTGTGACATAGTAGTTCCAATACTATGCCTTGAACCATTTTTTTAGTCGAAGTTGAGGGTTTCTAATGTTAAACTGATTTTAATTACCAAAATCTCATCTTTGTTTATAGTAGTTTATTACCTTTACTCTACTATGGAATTTCACTATGAAGGCATCTTGAAAGTGACTCATATCCTATCTTTCACTAGTATCCAAACTAACTCAACTCAAACTCAGAAAAAATGCCACCCTTCTATCCAAGATTGACCATTGTTTCGTAACTAATAAGTACAATGCCTTCAAAATTGATCTTTTATAGCATCTAGAATTTGATCCTCTTTTTCTTCCTCAATCTAATTTTGGATTTCAAACCCACTATTGTACTCTTAATAGGTCCAACTACCCCATAAACAGATTGTGAAATGTTTTGGAAAGGGAACTGCTTCCTGCCATTAGAGATTCAAGAGACTTTGCTCAATGGGGAGAGGAAGGTGTGCTTATCAAATCTGTGCCTTCATCAATACCAAAATGATGCCCTTTACCCGATTGTTTGGTCTTCATGAAAAAAGACCTATGGAGGAGATTTGATTACGAAAATATGAAAATATCGTACTTAAAAAATATAAAAATATTGGATTCAGGTTGAACTTATGTCAATTCAGGATTTTCTTAGAACATTCATCTTATGTGATGTTCAATGTGAAAAATAAGAGGCCAAAAGAACGTTCTCTCGTGCTTCTAGATATGTTGAGCTCCACATATTCTTGTACGTTTGAAAAAAGGCTTCTTTGTTTCAGCAATCACCTTTTCTTCGATCCAAGTCAAAAAGGGGTTTATGTGCAACAGATGTCTTGGGAGAGCCTTGCTTTCTCGATTTTTTGAGCCTCTAGTTCTTTTTTTAAAAATTTCCATTTATGAGCTACTTTTGGAAAGGGAAACCCTATATGGGAATTCCCAGCTATAATTACACGATCAATGATTGTGAGAACTCTATTCACCCAATGAACAATCCTTCCTAACATTATCCAGTCCAATGAGAATCAAAGGAATTCAACTGGAATTGGAATCCAATCAAATAGATTATCTAATTCCCTAAATTGTGCCCTAGCTGACCCCTCATCGAGAGAAGAGTCCAATACCATAGAAACTATGACTGGGAGGTCTTTTGGCACAGGAAAGTTTCGTCCTCTGCAAAAAAAGTGGTTTGACTCTTTCATAGGTCGAGATGATAAGCATGAGACTTTTTGATAGTATCGGTGAACCAGATGGCTGTAGTGAGGGAATCTAGGACGGAGGACTCTAATTCATTTTGTAGTTCTGGGATATATGGGCACGACATCCTTTTACCTTAGCTTGAATCTAACATTCGTACTATTGGCTAGAATCTACAAAAGTAGATCTCTCATATCTAATGCTATATACTACTGATTTGGAAAAGGCTTACGCTCAAGCAGCAAGTAATTAAATGTTTCACAAGTACTAAACTTATTTCCTCATTCTTGATCATATTGTAAGAGAATCACGAATCTATTTCACCGCTTTTCCCAAAAGAATCATCGAAATTATCTTGAAGTAATTCATCGGATTGTGCACACTTTTTCTCTTAAGCTTTCTTTAGAAACCGGTATGTCAAAATGAACGACAATTTTGGAATCCAGTTCAAAAATCAATCCCTTCGATCAAGGACTTGAATCAATGACTTCAGGCCTATTCTGGAAGGTATTCAAGGTAGTTGCTCGGGCATTCTGTACATCGGTGCTGCTCTCACAGTTTTAGGAGAAAACATCGCTGATCACAAAACCCAATATCCTTTGAATTACTATTTTCAGTTTATGGATGAGTGATATTGGAGTAGTCGGTCTGGCTCTGAGGCCTAGTTCACATCATTCTAACAACTAACGGGGGTGAAAGATGAATCCTCCTCGTGTGTGCTTGATGGTATTACAGGCTAACGGAAGTTGGAGCTGCTGCATTCTCTTTTCAGTGCAAACCTTAGATTCTAAAGGTGCTACTAGGGACCCAAAATTTGTGTAGCTGGGCCCCCCTCTGGTCTGGGCCCCCTGTAGGTAAAGAATCAGAGTAGAGGCCTTTCCATTCCATTTTCGATTACCACAGTTTCACCCCAGTCGGGAGACCCAGTCGGGGGTCAAGCTTAGGCAAGAAAAAGCCCTAAAAGAGAACTGCAAAAAGGCCCACTGGATCTGTCCAAACTTAAAGCCCATATTATGCCCCCTCTGGGGATTCTTTAAACTAGAGAAAGATTTAGATTGAGACAAATCATTTCATGTACATGTCTCTGCTTCTCTCTATGCTCTAGAAATAGATCAAAATATCAAAATCAAAAGATAGATAATATTTATCTTTCTTGACATTGTCTTCATAAGGGCCTTCCAAACTAGATGAAGGCCTCCTTCCAGTCTGACTTCCCTATCGTTCTAATGTGAGGGAAGCTCTCACGTACAGTTTGTTTTGGGAGGAAGAAGCCCAAAAGGCTCCCCTCAACTTTTAATTTTTTTATGAGCTCAAACGATGCATTCGAGCATCAAAGGAAACAAAAGTTAAGAAAGCAGATATTCAACGGAGACTCTAGACTCTGACGCTTCTGCATTTCTACAGCACATGAATTGGTGGGTATCGTATGGAGACGTCAAATACAGGATTTTCAAAGGAGTATTCTCATATATACATAGGAGGGAAGCGAAGTAACTACTCAATTGTGTGAGCTGGGTTTTGTTTTTTGTGAGTGAAAGATATTTGGCATAAGCAACAAAAATGCTTTTTCTCTTTTGAAGACACTTTCGAAGTCAATCCCAGACAAGAAGGGAACCCATTTCCTCAAGGAAATCCTTTTCGATGGAGGTCACGTGACCCACAGCTCAGCCAGACTGTTCTAGTTCCTTGGCTCTGGCCACAGAAGAGAGAGGATTCACACCCTTGTAGAATTCCACATTGTTTCAAGTGTTTATCTCCTTTTTTCGAAACTCTCGGAGGATTGGAAAAGGAATGAGTGCAGCAAGGAAAAACATGGCTATAAGCTACCTACATGGACCAAGAAAGGAGACATTGGAAGAATCTTTTGAGTCAAGAACTCTTCCATTGTTGATTGATTGCTAAACTAGGAGGCCCTTATATTGAGATCATGGTTCAATTTGAATTATAATTAGAATTTGCAAAAATAATGTCTCCTTAAGAATGAAATTTGTGGAATTATAATTATAAAATCCATTTTGGCATGGTTAGGAGCTTATTTATCATATCTCTTTGATCAAATACACTGTGATGATACCTAAAGAATTATTAGCCACCAAAGTAGGTATTCGGACCAACCTTTATACTCTGCTAAAATGCATGATTCTATAGTGTTGAAGACCCCAAACTCAATCCTTTTCCTCTAGTCATTAGGGCATGGAGGATCATGTACTTCCTAAAGATGACTCTTATGACGAGTCCAATCTGCGGAGCAGATTTTGTTCCACTGCAAAAAAGAGATCCCTTACCCCTGTTTGCCAATATAAGGAATATGAAGTCTGCGAGGCTGTAGGTGCTATGGATCCTTTGACTCTTACAAAAACCTATATTGGAGTAGTAAGCGGCCAACACATGTGTTCTTTCTAGCTCCTTCGTTCGGACCCTGCTGCTTTTTATGTAAGAGTTTTTCCTTGGCTTGAAAGTGAATCATATCCCATGAATGTCATATCTATCATGGATGGATTGGTGTGGTTCCTCTACACCTAGGACACCAGAATATCGAACCATGAATGAGCATGACAGATAGATTTTCTAGGGATTGTTGTTACACCCATGTGTTTGATGAGTGAAGCATAAATGTTTGTAGCTCATATGAGTTTATTTTAAGTGAAATTATTAATATTAAATTAAGTAAAGCCATGAACTTTAAAATGTCTAAAATAGTGGTCTTCAAGACTCTTGGAGTGATGGCAAGCTTCAAGAAAATTGAAGGCGTGCACCAAAATCTTTATACTTGAATATCTCTTTATTTTTCTTGAATTTGATATATCCAAATTTTGAGATGATGTGGCACACTAGTAGTATTAATATTTAAAAATGTTATAAGTTTAATAATTTTTGAATTTTGATTTTTGGGACAAGCATTATTGATGAAAAGTATAGACATCAGTATTTGATTTTTTAAAATTATTTAGGAATTATTTTTCATGAATTTATTTTCAAAGTCATTTAGGACACTTGTAATACTATCATAATACAAAATTATTTTGGTATACTTATATTCAAAATTTTGGCACGAAAATTCTCAAAATATACTATAAAACCGCTTTTGTCTCCGGAATTTTCACTGTAGCGTTGAGTGGGTTGACCCGACCCGACAGCTGGTCCATCCAGGCCTTAAGGATTTAAAAAATAAAATAAAGTAAAAATTTTTTGATAGATCCGAAAGGGGCGAGCAAAGCCCAAAGGCCACAGGAAGAGCTGCTGAATGGAACAAGTGAGAAACCAGCCCGCAACTACTGAATAGAACAAGTGCGAACTCAGCCAATAGAGAAAGCTGACCAGAACAAGCACGAAATCAAGTCAACCAGGACCAAGTGATGAAATCTTGGTCAAGGAAGGGGAAGCCAACCCCAAAAGGCTTGAGAGACATACGAACTGAAAGTATTATAGAGAGTAATCGCAATGACATTTGGATGATGTGGGACTGAACAACCATTCCATTGTGAAATTTGGCAGAAGGGTAGGCACGATCAGACGACTTAGATTAATCAAAGTAAATTGCTGCATGATTATAGTAAAATGCCAAGCAGGAGATTCGAACCCAAGCTAGACCTACAAGAGGATGCAGAACCACTACAATAAGTTTCTATTTTAGTTGATTTCTGGACACATTGTTTTAATACAT
This sequence comes from Vanilla planifolia, assembly GCA_023846275.1. NCBI lineage: Eukaryota > Viridiplantae > Streptophyta > Magnoliopsida > Asparagales > Orchidaceae > Vanilla > Vanilla planifolia. The sequence goes on along the minus strand of JAIUJO010000165.1, from coordinate 960,758 downwards.
GTAGAACAACCAATGCATGTTCCATTGGCCCAGATCAAGGTTGCCTAGATCCAATGGTCAGGATTGATCTCGAACGATAAATTTGAGATTCAATCAGAAACATCCATTTCAGGCTCTAAATCAAACATTGACTACTTTGCGTCCATTACCCGAATGACTAGTTAATTTTAGAGTCGTTGTGAGTGGATTTAGAGCTCAAATTAAGCTCTATAAATAAGGAATGATTAAGAACTCCTAGAGGTTACCATTGTTAAGATTTTGAAGCTTTCAAATCATAATATCGAGCAATTCCAAGTGCATACAGTGCTTCCAATGTCACAAAGTGAAAGCTACAAGAAGGAACCCAAAATTGGAGGTTTTTTGCTTCAACTATTTCTCAATCTCTATTTCTTCCTCTTTTTGGTATTGTGTGTGCCACATATTTCTCTTAAAATTGTCTTAAGTTTTGCCAATTTTTTGTATTTCTTTCTTAGGGGTAAGGGCATCCTGACAACAGTGCAAAAGCCTGGGGTTTGAGTTGAGCCTGAAAAAAACTCAAGTAGGTTCGGGATTATCCATAGGTAAAATCTCAAGTAGGTTTGAGGGGAATCGTACAAAAAACCTCGCTTTTAATTTTGTGATTTTAGTGATTTTTTTCCAAACACCGGTTGGGGGTGGATGTAGGCTCGATTTTGAGTCAAACCACCTTAAAAATATTTTGTGTACTATTCTTTCTTATTCTTGCTTAAAAGATTTAAGTTTTAATTGAAACCAAAAATCAAAAGAAAATTTTATTTACCACAATTCACCCCCCTCTTGTGGGATTGTCTTAAGCACAAAGAACTTCAATTGGTATCAGAGCTAGGAATCCCAAATTACGCGAGTAACATCATGTGGGAGATCCACTTGTGCTAAGATATGGCTTTCTCCCATTTTTTGTGGTTTTGAGAATTTTTTTTTATGGATTCCTCTTTTGTTGAAATGAGCGCAACTTTGTGTGAAAGAATTTTTTCAAATCAGCCCCCCTTATTTAAAGGAGAATTTTACTTGTATTAGAAAACCCATTTTAGAATTTTTATTCAATCTATCGATTTTGAATTATGGGAAGTTATGACTAAGCCTTGTGAACTTCCTAAAAATTCTTCTACTATTGAAGTCAAGCCCGTTAGTGAGCTTAATGTTGAGCACAAAAAATTGGCTCAATTGACTGCTAGGGCCTTGAGCTATCTTCATTGTAGAATTTCTCCTAGTGAATTTACATAAATTATGAATTTTCATCTGGCATTTGAGGTGTAGAAAAAACTCGAAGTAACTTATGAGGGCACCTCACAAGTGAAAGAGACAAAGATCAACATCCTCACCCATGACTATGAACTTTTTAGAATGAATCCTGATGAAAGCATTAAAATTATGTTTTTAAGATTTAATGACATTAGAAATGGCTTGACAAGTCTTGGGAGGGCATTCTCAAATGGTGACCTTGCAAGGAAAATTTTGAGAATCCTTCCAAAGGGATATGATCCCCTTGTAATGGCTATTAAAGCAGTCTAAGATATCAATAAACTTTCATTGGATGAACTCCTTAGGGAACTTCTCACTACCAAAATAAAGATGTCAAGGAGACTTATGGAAGAGGCTTCTACAAGCAAGCTAAAGCATCAAAGGAAGAAGGAAGAACCCTTGGCCTTCAAAACCACCAAATGTGGTGGGGACACCAGCGCCATGCATGATTTTCGATGTACTTCATCTATTCAGATGCGCTCCTGCACTACCCGATGACCAAGGGAGTTACTCTTCATGAACAGGTTCAATTTGGAGCCCAAAGTTGCATTTCGGGCTCGAATTAACACTCAAGAACATTATTTTTGGATTCGGGGACCCAAATTTGGCCAAAAGGCCTCTTTTTCTGGTTTTCGCCGCCGTTGGACGCCTTCCGCCGCCGACTGCGACCGTCCGCCACCGCTTCGCCGCCGTCGGCCGTTGAGCCGACGGACCCTCGTGCGGGTTCGAGCGAGACGCACCCACGGGTGGCTGGTCAGCGCGACCCGGTTCAGACCCGTGTCATGGCTCAGGTCGCACGACCCGCTGGATGAACCGCGCCGACCCGTCTCCGACCCACGCCGACCCGTAACCGACCCGCGACAACATGACTCGACCGCGCCAGCATCCCCGCCGGATTCGCCGCCACGACCGCCGCCGCCAACCGCTGCTAGCCCGCCGGATTTGCCTTAAAAGCTGTTTAGCAACAGCTTCTGGATCAGCTTTTGACTATTTTCTGCCTTTTTTTTAATGTTTTAAAAGGCAGAAATTGATATGCAGCCTTTATATTTGTTATTTTTCTATTTATTTCCAAGTTTCACGTATTTTATTCCTTTAAAACTCTAAAAGTTGTTTTACCGATGTACCCTTAGGCTCACTATAAATAGGGAGGCCTATCCCTATGTAAGGTCAGTTGATATTTGAGCTTGTTTAAGTATTTTAGTGCTTTGCTTTCACTTGTTGAGTCATTGGTGTGATTCCAACAAGACTTCGGCGTGCTGATTTGTCGAGGCTCCGGTACTGGGAGGAGGGGTGCGAGGCCCAAGCGGTGAGAGGCCGTGCCAGTTTATCAACGACGCCATCTTCATCTTCATCCCTTAGTCAACATACTCTCCATACCCCACCGCTACCACGACGGTAACGTTTCATAACTACTCATCGTCACATTCGCCTTTTCATCCGGATTTCGACGCTTCTCTCTCTCTTAAGATTTGGGTTCCCTCGGACTTGAACGGTTCTTACTCGAATAATATCTGTTAACTTTCTGATTTACGGTGATTTAGCGCGATCTATGTACCTTTCAACTGCGCCGGTGCGACCATTCCACTTTTCAAAATTTATCTCGCTCGGTATTTAAACCCTTATCCGAGTACCCCACGTCTGTGCCGTCGAGGTGTTGCGGACCACCTAGCCTACGGAGCGACCTCTGTGTTGCTCACGGTCCCCCTCTTGGCTAAGATTGCCTTGGACGGGTGTCTCTTGCTTGTTATTTCTTTTCGAATTTTCACATTTTTTCCTTTCAAGTTTACTTTATTTCTGGTGTGTGGATGTAATTTCTGTATTGCTCAAATTATTGTAATCCGTCCGGCATCAAAATGTGATTCAGATTCCACTTCCACCTCTTTCACAGATTTGGAGGAAGAGGTAAGCTTTCATGTTAATGGCTTAGCAAAAAGTTTGACAAAAAGTTTGGCAAAAAGTTTTCTTAATAGGAAATGGAGAAGAGCAATAAGGAGAGGAAGATGCCACCAACTTGCTTTGAGTGTGGTCAAACCGGTCATATTAAATCGAAATGTCCTAAACTCAAGGACAAGCATATGAAGGAGGAAAAGAAGAAGAAGAAGAAGAACTTGAAGAAAAAGAAAGCTTTCCAAGCTACATGGAGTGGTTCCAAAGATTCGAATGTTTCAAGCTCAAGTAGAGGAGAAGAAGGGATGATTTGTTTTATGGCAAATGAGGCATCTTCAATATCTTCAAGCGAAGAAGAAGAAGAAGAAAATGAGGTAAGCTCTTGGACAAGAGATATTCTTGAAAGTAATTATATTAAAGTTATGAATACATTGATTCTTTAATGAGTGTTCATAAAAAATTTAAAAAGATTTACAAAGAAAAAATTGAATTACTTGATTTTGTTATGAAAGAAGATGAAAAGAAAAAGTTAGAAAATCAATATATATGTGATGAAAAGGCATCCCTTATCATTAAGAATACTTCTGTAAAGCATGATATTTTTGTTTTGAAAGAAAAAAATACAATGTTTTGAGCTTGCTAGAGTAAGAAAGACTTCACATTCTTCTTATACTTCACATGCATATTATTCTTCACATGTCTTCTATTTTGAAAAACCTAAATACATAAGCATGCCTAGGTTATCAAATATTGTTTGTTTTTATTGTTGTAAACCTAGACATACTATGAAAGATTGTTTTTCTAATTTAGATTTTGCACCTTATAAAGTCAAAATCAAGAAGAAAATCAAAATCCACATCTTGGGTATTGGATAGTGGATGTTCAAGACACATGACTGGAGACAAAAGTAAGTTCAAATCATTGAGATCGGGTCCAAATGGGAAGGTGACTCTAGGAAACCACACAAAGAAAAGAATCATTGGAATTGGAGATGTAGGTATGACAAACTTTACCCTTTCAAATGTATTTTTAGTAGACTGTTTAGAATTTAATTTGATTAGTATTTATCAACTTTGTGACAATGGCTTTGATGTTGTTTTTGATACAAAAGTTTTCAAAATCATGAAAGATAATCTTGAATTATTTGTAAGAAAAAGAAAATGTGGTACCTATGTAATTAGTTTTGAACAATTAGAAGCTAGTGGTTCGGAATGCTTAGTGACCCAATCTAATGAGAATTTGCTATGGCATAGAAGATTAGGCCATGTAAGATACTCCACCTTAAAGAAGATTACAAAGTTAGATGTATTTAGAGACCTTCCCAAACCAAGTAAATAAAGTTGGGAGTTGGGTGATTTTTCTTAGACATAAACATGAAACATTTAAGAATTTTGAAGACTTGATTAGAGAGTTAGCAAGACAACATAGTCTAAAATTTATTTGAATACAAAGTGATAATAGGAGTGAGTTTAAGAATGAATATTTTAGTGAGTTTTGTAAAGAAAAAGGAATCAAACACCAATTCACATGCCCATACACACCACAACAAAATGGTATTGTAGAAAGGAAGAATAGAACATTAGTTGAGATGGGTAGAACCATGTTAGTCGAATATAGCTTACCAAAATATTTTATGGCTGAAGCTATTACCATAGCATGTTACATTATAAATAGGGTTAACTTGAGACCAAAGTTGAAGAAAACCCCTTATGAATTGCTTAGGAACAAAAAACCAGACCTCAGTTATTTTCATGTTTTTGGTTGTAAGTGCACTATTCTTAAGAATGAGAGAGCAAATTTAGGAAAGTTGATGAGAAAGCAAGAATAAGAATCTTTTTAGGGTACTCATCAAATAAAAAAGCACATAAAGCCTTTAATCTAGAATCTCATAAGATAGAGGAAACAATATATGTTGTGTTTGATGAGACTATACAACTAGTTAGTGAGAAGCATTTAGAAGATGAAATAAAATTAGTAAAGAACTTAGATCTGAATAAGAATGAAAAAATAAAAAAAATCTAGAAATAGAAAAAGAAAAAGAAAGCAATTTACCTAGAGGATGGAAATTTGCAACTTTACATCCAAAGGATTTGATCATAGGAGATGTGAAGCAAGGAGTGAAAACTAGAGCCTCAATTAGAGATAAAGATCACAGTGCCTTTGTGTCACTTTTTGAGCCCAGCTCTATAGAAGAAGCCCTTGGGGATGATTATTGGGTTCAAGCCATGAATGAAGAGTTAGACCAATTTGAAAGAAATCACGTTTGGGAGTTAGTACCAAGACCTAGTGATCAACAAGTCATTGGTACTAGATGGTCCTATAAAAATAAATTAGATGAAAATGATGTAATAATTAGGAATAAGGCTAGACTTGTTGCTAAGGGATATAGGCAAATAGAAGGTATTGATTTTGAGAATTCATTTGCACCTGTAGCTAGGTCAGAAGCAATTAAATTATTTCTAGCATATTCATGTTATAAGAATTTTAGATTGTTTCAAATGGATGTAAAAAGTTCTTTCTTAAATGGAATAATAGAAGAGGATGTCTTTGTAGAATAACCCCCAGGTTTTGAAGATCATGCACAAGATAATTATGTCTACAAGCTTAAGAAAGCTCTTTATGGCCTTCAGCAAGCTCCACGTGCATGGTACCATAGGTTGAGTAATTATTTAGTAGAAAGTGGCTTTAGAAAGGGCAAAGTGGATACTACATTATTTCTAAAGTTATTAGGAGATGATTTATTAATTGTTCAAATTTATGTTGATCATATTATTTTTGGTAGTACAAAAGAAAAAATGTGTAGAGAATTTGGAGATCTTATGGCTAAGGAATTTGAAATGAGCATGATGTGTGAGCTAACTTTTTTCTTAGAATTGCAAATAAGACAACTAAAAGTTGGTATTTTTATTTCTCAAACAAAATATTTGAAAAAAATGTTTAAAAAATATGGCTACGAAAACATGAAACTTAGGAAAGTTCCCATGAACCAATCTATTCACTTAAACCTAGATGAACAAGGGAAAACCGTAGACCAAAAACTTTATAGAGGACTTATAGGATCTTTATTATACCTCATAGCTAGTAGGAATGACATTCTATTTAGTGTTGGATTATGTGCTAGGTTCCAAGCAAACCCAAAGAAAAGTCACTTGAAAGCTGTTAAAGCAATCTTCAAATACTTGAAGGGAATTATGACTCTAGGATTATGGTATCCTAGAAATGACCTTTCTTGTGAACTCATTGGCTATGTAGATTCAGATTTTGGAGGATTTAGAGTGGATAAGAAGAGCACATCAGGGACATGTCAATTCTTAGGACATTGTCTTGTTTCATGGTCAAGCAAAAAACAAAATTGTATAGCCTTGTCAACAATCGAAGTTGAATATGTTGTAGTTAGAAGTTGTGTTGCTCAAGTACTATGGTTAAGACAACAATTTCAAGACTATGGTTTAGAAGTCACACATATACCTATTAGAATTGATAACACTAGTGTATTAGCATTAGCCAAGAATCAAGTTCATCATTTTAAGAATAAGGACATAGATATTCGATATCACTTTATCATAGACCAAGTGGCCAAAAGATTTGCAGAATTAGAGTATGTTCCCACTAAGCTTGAATTGGCTAACATTTTTGCCAAACCCTTACCATCAGAGCAATTTCAAATATTGAGAGAACAATTAAGAATTTTAGACATTGCTCGCCCTTTTGATGGTGTCAAAGGGGGAGAACAGTTAGGAGTTAGGGGGAGCATCAATATAAGGGGAGCATCAAGATAGGGGAGCATGTTAATTCTTAATTTCCTCCTTAAAAATTTATTTTTATTTTCTTTGTCACATTTTTATATTTAAAACATTTATGTCTTGTCATCATCAAAAGAGGAAGATTGTTACACCCTTGTGTTTGATGAGTCAAGCATAAATGTTTTTATCTCATATGGGCTTGCTTTAAGTGAAATTATTAATATAAGACTAAGTCAAGCCATGAACTTTAAAATGTCTAAATAGTAGTCTTCAAGACTTTTGGAATGATGGCAAGCTTCAAGAAAATTGAAGGCATGCACCAAAATCTTTATACTTGAATATCTCTTTATTTTTTCTTGAATTTGATACGTCCAATTTTTTAGATGATGTGGCACATTAATGGTATTAATATTTAAAAATGTTATAAGTTTAATAATTTTTAATTTTTATTTTTGGGCCAAGCATTATTAATGAAAAGTATAGACATTGACATTTGATTTTTTAAAATTATTTAGGAATTATTTTTCATGAATTTCTTTTCGTAGTCATTTTGGACACTTGTAATACTATCATAATATAAAATTATTTTGTTATACTTATATTCAAAATTTTGTCACAAAAATTCTCACAAAACACTATAAGACAACTTTAGTCTCGAGAATTTTCACTGTAGTGTTGGGCGAGTCTACCCGACCCGACAGCTGGTCTAACCAGGCTTTAAGGAAGAGTGAGAAATCAGCCCATAGTTGCTGAACGGAACAAGTGCAAACTCAGCCCGCAGAGAAAGCTTACCAGAACAAGTGTGAAATCAAGACAACGAGGACCAAGTGATTAAATCTTGGTCGAGGAAGGGGGAGCCAACCCTAAACAGCTCGAGAGACATATGAGCCGAAATTATTATAGAGAGCAATCACAAAGACATTTGGACGATGTGGGACTAAACTCCCATTCGATTTTGAAAGAAGGCAGAAGGGCAGGTGCAATCAGATGACTTAGATTAATAAAGGTAAATTGTTGCATGATAACAGTAAAATGCTAAGCAGAAGATTCAAAGCTAAGCCAGACCTGCAAGAGGATGCGGAACCACTGCAATAAGTTTCTGTTTTAGTTGATTTCTAGACACATTGTTTTAATACATGCAGGACAACTAACAGATGATCCAATGGCCCAGATCAAGGCCACCTTGATCCAATGACTAGGATTGATCTCGAATGGTAAATTCGAGATTCAATCAGAAACGTCTATTTCATGCTCCAAATCGAACGGTGACTACTTTGTGTTCGTTACCCAAACGGCTAGTTAATTTTAGAGCCTTTGGGAGTGGATTTAGAGTTCAAATTAAGCTCTATAAATATGGAATGATGAAGAACTCCTAGAGGTTACCATTGCTAAGATTTCAAAGCTTTCAACTGACAATATCGAGCAATTCCAAGTGTATACGGTGCTTCCAAAGTCACTGAGTGAAAGATGCAAGAAGGAACCCGAAATAGGAGGTTTTTTGCTTCAACTATTTTTCAGTCTCTATTCCTCCCTCTTTTCAGCATTGTGTGTGTCTCATTTTTCTCTGAAAATTGTCTTAAGTTTTGCCAATTTTTTGTATTTCTTTCTTTGGGGTAAGGGTATCCCGACAATTGTGCAAAAGCCTGGGGTTTGAGTTGAGCCCGAAAAAACTTAAGTAGGTTCGGGATTAGCCGTAGGTAAAATCACAAGTAGGTTTGAGGTGAACCATACGAAAAACCTCGCTTGCAATTTGGTGATTTTAGTGTTTTTTTTCCTAACACTGGTTAGGGGTGGTTGTAGGCTGGATTTTGAATCGAGCCACCTTAAAAATCGTTTGTGTACTATTCTTTCTTATTCTTTCTTAAAAGATTTAAGTTTTAATTGAAACAAAAAATCGAAAGAAAAATTTGTTTACCACAATTCACCCCCCCTCTTGTGGGATTGTCTTAAGCATAAAGAACTTCAATTGTGAGGCCCTAATTCTTGATTGGAAGGGTAGAGCTTCTGGGTTTTCATGTTCACAGTTGAATGCACAGGTGTAGCTTACGATGTTTTTGGAAGTCCTGATTTTGATTTTATTTATTATCCCTGATCTGAAAGTCACCTTTTCTTCTCCTTGGGCTGTTCCTCTCGAGGGGGTACAATATGGGAAACTCATTCCTATTATGCCCTAGGCCCCATTCTTCCTAGAATCTTCCACTATTTCAAAAGCATTTTGATAGGCACAGCTTGCACCAGCCTCTGTAGGAGTTGAGATATCTGAGAGGAACATCAGATATTAGCCTTTGCTTCGAGAAGTAAAGAAAGATTCAAACATGCTAAACATAAGGTAGTCAGATTATGACAGCATTTCAGCTTTCCTAATAGTGCAAGAACAAAAGAAAATAGGAGCATCATTAAATAACCTTTCCCAAAATTGTATCAAAATAGAACCATCAATCCTAAAACTATGCATTTCCCCCTTTTTTGGTTCTCTTGTTTGTTATTCCCTTGAAATAGTCCTTTAAAACCTCTCAAGACACCATTATGTGATTCATAGGAACTCGAAAACTCAACCTCTTTTGAAGTCGTGAACTTTCGATTCAAGAAATTACAAGTAGATCAATTAGGGGCCCCTCTAGGGATAGGAATGTTCTTTTGTACCAGTACTTGAAACCTACACAGGTGAATCAATGGGTTGAGTCTTGGAATTCATTTACTGACAGTTTTTTTGGATCAATAGGACTACTTATGAGCGTTCTTTCTACCTATTATATATTGATCAAAACCTGCAGCCCGAGTTGGGTGGCCCCCTCTGAAACCATAGCTAGAATTGAGATCTCATTCAAAGAGAAAGAGCCAATGAAACGGTAGCTACTAAAGCGTAAACTGCTCGTTTTTCCTTCCCTGACACAAAACCATCCATTCTGGGTCTACATTTGTTCGAATAAAATGTTTAGCTAAATTGAAATTATAAATGAAATCTAAATTTTAGATAAAAAATCAGAATCAAAAAATAAAATAAAAATAATAAACAACAGATTCAGCTGTCTTTCAAAAACCATGGGTAAGTAGGTAATGCCAAGGCTAATTTCTCAACCATGAGATGCATAAAAATGGATTTGATTTTGGGGACTTTCACCAAGAGCCAATTGAAGATTGAATTCAACTTCTAACCTGCCTCTGACTACATGATTTTATGCAAACTGGACATATGGGAGGCTTTTCAAATGAAAAGAGAGACTCTTTAGGCCGGTTGTCCAATATTGGTATTGAATAAATACCAGAATCTTTTTTTTTCTTCACTTTTTCTTTTATTTCTTGTATTTCTTCTTGTATTTCTTATATGCTAATTTTAAATAAATCTCCTATTGAATTTAGAAATAATTGACGGTGGATTTCTAAAGTAGCATTTTCTAAAGTAGCATTAAAGTGATCTTTCCAAAATCGACCTTGAAAGGGGGAACATGATGACAATACGATCCCTCCTTCCTTTGGAAGTCTAAAATTGAAGTAGGTTGTTGGAGATTCTTGGGAATTGTTTCTTTTACATCTATTTTTGATTTTGAAATATATTTATATTATTGTATTTATTATTGGAGGCTATCAACGACGGGTTGTTGCCATCATTGATTACCCAAACGAAGAGATGACAGAAGATCTTCTAGTCAATAGCGTAGATGTAGAAGCTCAAATTGAAACTTGCTGGTCCCTACTTGATTGGGGGCCCCTCTGGGGATCTTGTTTCATTATCTTATACTTCTTGCCAGGTGGCCCTAGAAATGTTTCTTGTCGAACTTGGTAATTCTCTTATCTGACTGATTACCTGCCTCTGATTTGGTACCAAAAATGGTTAGCAGTTACAATAGGATGTTGGATGGTTCATCTAGAGGTTCCCAGAGTGAGAGTGTGATGTGAAAAATGGAAAAATCAACTTACTATATCAGCATCTGAAACCTGCAAAACAAAAGAAGAGCATCCAATCGCATATATATATCAAAAAGTAGCACCAATTATGGGAAGAACCAAGACTCTAGATTGGATATAGTGTCATAATTTGATGCTTTTGTTCTCAGTTCAGTCAGTCTGAGGAACATCTTCAATGGGAGACAACTCGAAATGACTTGAATGGAAGCCAACTTGAGAGGCTTGCTTCTGCTTCCAGGTCTTATAGCATTCAAAGGAAGACCTTCCTTGTGTTAAAAAGAGGGGGTGTACTTTTTTTTGAAGTTCTATCTTTCTTTTCCCTGATCATGAAATTCTAAAAAAGAGTGGATAAGGAGACATCGAAATCGATGATGATGATCCTGACTCAGTCCTCCCTGTTCTAGCTCAAATCAGGGTGATTGGTAAGAAAAGAGAAAATTTGATTCCACCTGATTGATCACCGATGTCGAATGCTTTAAGCATTGCCTCCTAATGACCTACAATATTGTATAGGAATAAGTAATATAAGAACATATCTGAAAAAATTTGATTAAAATTGAAATAGATAATTTATCTCTTTTCTTTATATAAATCGAGGCGTCAGCAACTAACAGACAAAAGGCTTAAAAGCTGACAAAAAAAAGAGCACTAAACTAATGGCCTCGTTTCAGTGTTTATACCAAGCATTCTTCTTATGTTATGAGGGTCTCCTTAGTGATTCTTTCGTTTCCAAACCGAAAAAATCTCTTTTTGCTTTTGTGCTTGTTATTGTTATGGCAAGGCACGTAGTGAAGAAAGGGATGGAAAGTGGTTTCATCCGAAGTTGTCTTTATTTTAATTTTCTAAGAGTCAAGTGAGTTGTTCTGACCCAATGCTTTATTTCTATCCTAGTTGAGTCAAAATCTTTGAGTGAGGTAATTTCCATATAATAATGAACTCTTTTGATTTGGATTGGTTCATTTTCTACTAATACGACTAGCCAATACTAGGTATATAAGCAGTGATTTACAATCCAAAGGTTAATTGGTTGGCAGGTGGGCCAACTAATTTATCTGATAATCGATGAAAAGAAAGACGCTCAATGGGTAAAGGATGAAATCTCTTTCAGAAAGAAAGTTTTGGAGGTTTTAGCTTGCAAATTTTTCAATTGGAAAAAAAACCTTTATGTGCAAAAATCAATTGCAATAAAGAAATCTACCTTTAGGCCTTACCAATGTAAAAAAGAAAAGACTCTTCTTTTTTATCTTTATTGGAACTTAAATAAATCTGATCAAATTTTCATTATTCATGTTCACTATTTTGTTATAAGATCAGCTAAGTCTTATTTTGTCACTACCATTCCTTAGAAAAAGTGAGCCACCAGTTATATTAGTAAGAGGAGAAAGGGTTAAGGATTTACTTGGTGTGAGATATGATATTATTCAAGGGTCCTCTAGTAAAGAAGACAAGGGAGTCAAAGGCATACTCTTTTCCTCATTCCACAGGATGTTATGGATTCTTTTTTTTATAGGATAAAAGAGTGCTGAAGTGGAATCAATTTCAATTGGCTCTAGACAAATACGATGCTCTAACCTCTGAGCTAAGTGAGCAAAGATCCGATCATACCCTCAAAAGACGAACTACATGGATGGGTGGGTTGTCCCTTACTGCTACGTTTTATTTTGAGCTATGGATTACAGGAAATTAAGTGGTTGACTTGGACAATGACAAGGGCCGACAACGAAAGCTGTGGGCGAAGCTATATGATGCAGAAGTACAAATTCTCACATGTCTGTTTCATTGTTACAACCTTCAAACAAGGCGTGCGTGAGCACTACGGCTGATCAGCTAGAGATTGCTGGTTTTGAACTATCACTAATCCCATCGTTCCCAGAGGGGGCCCCAGCCCCTCCTCAGACTTCTCTAGTTCCCTAGAGGGGCCCACAACAATGTCGATTGAAGGAAACTTGAAAACCAGGAAAGCCTAGCTTGCTGATAGAATCAGATCTATATAAAGAAGTATAAGGAAAGCTTACCTCATAAGAAGCTGATGAGATAGACAACCCAATGAAACTGATTAAAGACCATTGCTCTGCTCCATGTATTTTAAGCAGTGCATTACTGTTTTGAGTTCAAGTAGGGGACCAGCTCTCGAGCCATCTTAGAAAGAAGTCAGCATTGAATGTGATTTCTGGACAAAATGCTCTCTTCGCAATGTGATCCGTAACCTTTGCCAGCTATTGTCGTTCTTTAGTGAACTTCCGGATGTCAAATGTCTTAGAGAGATTTGTTGAGTAAATAAGGGAATGAATGCATTCTATACTATAATGAGGTTGAGAGGATGAGAGGAAAGTAGTTTGGCTAGCAAATGAAACATCTGAGTAGCTAAAGGAAGGAAAATCGAAAGAGAAGTTGCGAGCGACCAGGCGACCTTTTAGAACTATAACTAAAGCCTTTTTCTAGGTCAATAAGCTACTCTCTCTTTGCTCATGCGAGGTGCTCTAGGGAACTTCTAACTCAACCACTGAGTTCAAGAGAATTGTAGAGCCAAGTTGAACCTGAACTGCCTAGGAGCATCTGGATAAAGTGGGAAAATTCGAGAGATTTTTTAGTGATTGTGAGGCCGCAATTCTTGACTGGAAAAGCAGGGGTTTTGGGTTTTTTAGGAACCGGAACATCATTTTACTCTCAAAAAGCAAAATATGAGGTATTTCCATTCATGAAAGTGGTGGCCATCTATAAAGATGGAAGTGCCAGCCTCCTACAAACAAAGACGGTTTGATCTCCCTCGAAAGTGGCTTTGTAGGGGGGAAGTGGGCTTCATTCAATGGAATGCTTTGTTGGCTTGTTGTCTAAGCCAATCTTGATTCTAAAGTAGAAAGAATTGGAGGTTTGGGTTTGAAAGCTTACTCGGCTAAAAATAAGTAGTAGCAAAGGTGAAAGGGATTTTTTATTGTCCCTTTGTTCCAAGGGCTTCTCCGAACCTCATTCTTCTCCTTTTGATGTTACTCAAAAAGGTCAGCCCCAGTCAATGCAGTCTAGATCTTGATGATGAAACCCCATGAAGAGATAATCAGTTCCCGTCTCCATCCATCCAAATGTGGAATAGAAAGGGGGGCCCCCTCTGGGAACTTCTTTTTAGATAGGCCCCCGGTCAATAGCGTTTTAGCTTAGGGAAAAAAGAGAAAAGCAAAACCAGGTAAGGAAAGCAAGTAGTATCTAATCTAGTTTAGAGTTTGATTCCCAGGGCTAAGCTCTAGCATCTCCAGTCTCTTTAAGATTCCATGGAATTGCAAAAAGCATAATCTATATGAAAAATCAGCGAACACTTTGCTGAGGGGATTCTCTGTCGTAGGCGACTGATGGTGCCTTGGGGGTTGTGTGTTTTTTCTACCAATTGGGGCTCTCCTTTTATCCATTGTTGGTACTACTTCGACGGGAGGGGCTGGATCAATAAACAAATAAGAGAAAATAAGGGATCAAAAAACTCTTGAATGGGTGGTTCCGAAGCTCCGGGAGGGGCTGTTGCCCGGACACTGAACTATTGGGCTGGAGATCAAAAATGTTGCTGAAGAGGCTTTGCCTTTGAATGAAGAAGCTACTATAGAAGAGGCTACTTGTGGATGAAAACTTGGTTGACTCATTCATCTACGCTCTTGTTGGACCCCCGTATCAGAAGATGGGGCTGCTCCATAAGACTCAAAAAATGACACTATGGTACATATGGATCAGCATCTCCTCCCTCTAAGGTAGAATGCTCCGCTACTGATACAGTTTTGCATCCCACAGCTTCGACAGATCACTTAGCCCCATTCATCTTTGGTGCCCAAAACAATAAGACTAAAGATTGATTCCTTTGGAATACACTTTTGATGATATCTTGGCAGCATTCTAAGTAGCTCTTCAACTGGAGCTACTTTTCTTTTTCTTTTCCATTCCAGAGTTCTTGTGTTTCCACATCCTTTTTCGTTCGAGTTCTCAAAAAAGGAATGTTCTAAAGGAATGAGATTCATGATGCTGCTTTATAGAATGAATCCACGGAAGAGGGGCATTCGATCAAATCCAATCTCAGAATTCATCTCGAGCGGCAGTCAAACAAGGGCGTGAAAGAAAAGGAAAAGATCGATAGGATGAGCTTATTCGAGAAAGAGAGAGCTAGCAGACTTCCTTCATTTCAGCACCAGGGACCTAACATTCCATCATCTTTTGATCCTTGTTTTCTTTTCCAATCCCCAGAGGGGGCCCCCTATCGAACCTAGAAAGATGGACTATCCAGGTCTCAATCCTAAGAAAGGAAAAAGTCAAGTATGCCCAGATTCTCAGCCCCTAACCTCTACATTGATGAGGTAATCCCGATTGTTTGACTGATTCTTTGATTGAGGGCCCCTCTAGGGAACTAAACTTGCCAATGGTACATTGGTACTGATGACACGTCAAAATTCATTGATTTCTCTGTACTAATTTAAAATGGAAAAAAATCTTTTAAATTGAATCATTTTTTTGTTTGCACTTTTACCCCAACCCTGGCCTCGATTCCATACCATACTTCCCAGACTCGTAACAAAAGGCTAGGAAAAAGAAGAGGAACAGGATAGGTCATAGGCTCACTTTATATCTAATGTCTCGAGCATTGGCTAGCCAAGTAGTAGTGACAGAGGTCGAGCTAGTAAGGTAGCTCATAAGGTTAGCTGCTACTAGAAAGCAAAGCCTGAAGAGCTTCCAGCAGGTTTATCAGGATGTTAGGAGCATGGTGGGATCAAATTCTAGAAGTTGTGAAAGATTACTTGAGGAAGATTCAGGCTTTTTTGGTTCTCCTGTCCAAAGTCAACTTTCTTGGAGGGGGCCCCTTCTTTTTCTTTACTGTGTACACCTTATATACCGCTCTTGGGCAAAGTGTGGAGTGAAGAGTCATTGTATGCACACCATTCCTCACTGGCAAATGGTGAATCCCCATCACACCTTCAGTTCAATTCGCTAGCCTTTTAGATAGGCTCTGTTCCCTAGCCATTGCTCAGCTTCCTTTGAATCATGAAATAGATCTGCAGATCAAAATATCTGTCTGTCTGAATAGATCGTTCTCTTCCTATGAATTAGGAATGTGCCTTTCACCACAAGCTGGTGATAAAGCACATTTTTATCAACTGAATCAAATTGGATATAGAATCAATATTTGCATCAAAGGCCTTCTTTGAACAAGAGTGACTGAATTTGTTGACCAAGCCACTGCCTATGAGTCACCGCACTCATAGGCTCATTATCATGCTTTCTATCTCCACATTATATAGCTTCCAATAGATCTCTTGAGTATTCTTCAAGATGCCCCCAAGTAGGTCCATGCCTGCCTTTCGATTCAATCAAGAGTTCCTTCTTGGACTTGTTTGATGTCTGATTCCACCCAAACTTTTCATGCAAGGTTTTTTGGGGTAATGACACCGATACACTTTTCGTCTAAATCAGTTCTCTTTCGTCTTCTAATAGTTATGACCTACAAAGTGAGCTTTGAAAACTGGAATTGTTTAGCAGTGAAAAGCCAAAAGGCTTCCAATTAGGTACAGTAGCTGACTGAGTAGAAGCAAGTTGACCTCGGTCAGGGACACAAGCGATAAGAGAGCTCTCATTGCCCTTCGACTGTCCTAATGTTAGTGAATTGCATGGAAACGGAAGTGACAGAGAAAGAGAAATTGGAGCATTCAAACATGAGGTTTCTGTCTATTTAGGTTGAGCATTGGAAACTTTGAATTTTTTTATATACTTCCATTAATAGTATATTTCAATTAATATTAGAAAAATGCATATTTCCAAAAACACAAACGAATCAAAGTAGGAGAGACTCTTTCTATGAATAGAATATCTATTTGTATGAAGCAAGAAGACAAAAATCCTTGATTTGGCCAGGAAAAAAATTAACTTTCGCTTGCAAGAAAAAAAAGAGATATCAAGAAATAAGCCAAGAGGCAGATCATGTGCTACTCCACTAGGTCATATGAAATTGCATGTGAGAGAGGGAAGAATTGGATATTAGACTTGAAGATAAGTTTTGTACTCTATTAATTTGGCCTAAATGCTAAACTATTGACCCTACTTGTTCGGATGGGTGTTCACCCCAAAGTGTTCACAGACGATTCTTATGACCACGTTCTTTTCTTTAGTCAGAGCTTTCTTCTTCGTTCTTCTTTTTCTTTTGGAGCTAGGAAGAGTCTTTTTGTAGAAGAATTCTCCCCATCAGGATTGGAGTATGAAAGAACCTAGACAATCTCTAACTTGCTTAGATATGCTCCCTCTTCAAAGCAGTCTAATCCAAGATTAGCGAAAGACCGCTAACCCTGACGACAATAAGCAATAGACAGTTCTTTGGGCCTCTTTCTTGCCTTTTCTTGCTTTTGGATCAGGCTTTGCTTTGGCGCATGTTCCATCTATCCTACTGAGGAGAAGTTTTTTTTCCTTCAATCGACCTTGTTAGGGGCCCTTTTGAGGAACTAGAGAAGTCTGAGGAGGGGCTGGGGTGGGGAGGAGGGAGGGGGTTAGTGGAAGAACTCTCTAGAGAGAAATGTGGAACACATGCACGAAAAGTTTTTAATGCAACACAAGAAAAAAAGAAGGTGGGATGCGCAGCCCTTCACTTTAGCCTAAGAATCTCCTAGGTTCTGCTTGCTCTGCAAGTTAGCCAGAGCCAGCAAGTTTTTCATGAAATACATTTCTTTTTTAGCAGGCCATGGAGCAGGGGAACTAGAAAAGTCTGAGGAGGAACCAGGGCCTGGGAACTAGAATAGTCTGAGGAAAGATGAAAGCGAGACCCTTCGCTCTACTCCTACTCAAAACATCGCATGGTGCTAGCTAAGCTTGTAATTACTGTAGAGACAGACATATAGAGAACTCTCTAATACTTGTAATTGCGAACTTCTAGGATGAAAATTTTGCAGGTCTCCCAGAAATACCGTCCAACAAAAGTGGAAGGCAGAAAGCAGCAAGCAACAATAATGACTATCACTCGAGGCAGGGGCCCCTCTGAGGAATTGAATTTTTGCTTCGTAACTGCATCCAATCTACGAAAATGTTCCAATTATTTTGAACTTTCTCTTTTTTGGAGCCGCCTTCAGGGAGCTTGCTGCCATGCAGGGTGCAAAAGCAGATATGGTCTGATATTCCTCTATTCCCCATCTTTGTTATGTTCTTTAATTCTCGTCAACAATGTAGATATTTTCATCTTTTCGTTGTATTATCTGTTGTGTCAAGTGGGCTAGGTTGGCACACACCAAAATTGGAGATATCTTTTTCTCCCAAGTAGGGCAGTGATGAATGTGGGTCTCTAGTCTTCTGAGGTCTCGAGGTGGATGGTTGAACTGTATTTTCCTAAAATAAATGAGGATGGGACTAACTCACTATGTTGTAAAGTCGATTTCGTTCCTTCCTTTGCATTGTAGTAGGGGCCCCATCCAAATTTATATCAAGAAAGGGGCAAAGCTTCTACGACAGCTTCCTCCTCATTGCCATCATCGACCTTCCCCGGCTGAGAACATTGAAATGTAGAAGTTAATAGCCAAAATAGGATTGAAAGAGCTGAAAAGTTGTGGGTGTATATTGTCAACATATAGCCTTATAGTCAACCGAGATGTCCGAGAAATTCTACCATACTCCGTGCAGCCAGTCAAAAAAAAAAACAAAAACGAAAAAAATCGAATCGGTAGGTTATGAAAAAGCAGCATTCCAATGCTCCTTCTCGTCATGCACAAACTAAACCGCATGAAAAGGAAAGCTTCTTTCCTTATACTTCTTTATATTGATCAGTTCCTGAAGTCAACGCAGACTCTGATCTTTCTTGGCCTGTATATGCATGGAATGGCCGAGATGGAATGAACACTTTTCTTTCCTCAAAGAGTTGGAGCAGTAGTAATTTGCTCGGTAGAGGCTTTAACTTGACTGGCCCATCTTCTCTTTACTTCTAGGCTGGCTTCTGAGTAATTTCTCACCTATTTGTTTTGACTTCGACACTATTTCAATTTAAATAGTTTCAATTGAAAAGCAGGAATCTAATCTTATTTGGTATTTAGATATATTCTTATTAGGATCTATTTTGCAAATCTTTTTATCCTATCGAGGATTCAAAGCTCATTCCCCTCTTTTTTCTTTCTAAAAATTCCAAAGTGAAAAATAAATGTATTTAAATTTTTTTAGGTAAATTGATTGAAAAATGCTTCTGTGTCTTTAGCGTGACGAAGGGCAATGCTACCTCATCCTTTGAAAGTGGGGTAGAGGAACTAAAAAAGTCTGAGGAGGGGCTGGGGCCGTGCCAACTTGAATTCGGGATGAAATTTAGATCCCCAGAGGGGCATCCCTATCCAAAAGCTAATGCCAAATTCACCATAACATAAGAATAAAGAAAAATAAGAGAGACTCTTTCTAGAAATATGGACAAATGGATGTTTTTCTTTTCTTAGGTTTGGTAGCAATACCACCCTTAAGTAATTAATCGGATCATATAAATATCCATTCAACACAATGTAGGTCATCAAAAGGATCTCGAACGAGCCTCGACTGGGCTAGCATTGATGATGAAAAAAGAAAAACTTATCCCATCGCATCATGAAACTGGTGTACGATTTTCAGTCTCTATTTTGCGAAGCGAAGGGAGATGGATCCACCAGTGATCACAGAAAGACTTTCCCAATGAATTGTCACACACTCATTCAATCATTCAAAGTGTAGAAGACAAGAAGCTTACAAGGTCATCCTCAAACATGTCGATTGTTCGGTCCTCAGAACCATTGTGCCCCTAAGAGAGGGCACCCCCCATCCGTTGGATGGTGAAATTTGTGACGAATAGGTATTTGGAGCTACCCAATCACATAAAAGCTCATAACTGGGTGAAAGAAATTGGTACCATTTTCTTTCTTTCTTTTTCAGTTCGACGGTGTCATTTCAGCTTGAGTAGTCTATCAGTAGTACAAAGTAGCTTTGCCCCTAGAGGGAAGCTTCACCGTCGAGTAGAGTTAAAGGACCAGAATATAAGCATGTGGCTTGTTATAATTGATCCTATTGAGAATATATAGAATGGACCTGTCATCTTTACGAAGATGATTCTAACTCGTAAGAGAAAGCGAGAGAAGTCCAAGAATTTCCCACATTTCTATTGGGAAATCAGAGGTTTACAAATTCATGCCTAAGCACTTACCACTACTTGGGTTGTTCTTTCACCAAACCCCCCCAGGAAGAGCTCACAGAGTCCAAAGAGTTGATATTGATCGGTGTGTTGCTCTTCACTTGGGCTGGGATCACTCTGCACCTCAATCCATTTATTGCCTGGTCCGGGACCAGGGGACCCCTCTGGTTATTGATTTTCCTAATATGACCTTATGGTCATGTTGGTGCACTATTATTGCCTATAGCTACACTCCTTCACTAAAGACTAGTATGGGATCGAGCCCTTCTGCCCTGATTCCACTTCTCCCAAGGGCTGTTTTAGGAACTTCTCAAAGATAATAGGAGGGAACTTATGAATAGGACAAATAGAGCAATTTATGCCTTTAAGAGCTGGCTTATCTCTTCCACAAAATATGAGCTGTCTAGTTGAGAACGCCTATATTCTCTTCTTCCAGTGTGGATCCATGTTCCACCTTTCAATTCTTAATTCTCAATCAGTGAAGTAGCACTCATCCGCTGGTCTTTTTTCTAGCGAAAAGGAAAGCTACTGGCTCGAAATCATTCGGACATGAACTGGTTCAAGCTTGAAACCTACCCCTATTTGTCTGAAGTGAGGTTTTTTCTCTCTTGATATATTAATAAATAGAAATATATTAAAATTGAACAAGATCTTAATATCAATAGAATTTGTCAAAGAAAAATGAAGAATTCAATAATCAAAATATTTTTTATCCAAATTGGTATTCCCATCAATATGATGAGCTCATAAGATCAACTGACAAAAGAGAAAGGGATTGACCCATTTAGTTTGGCTCAATGTATGAGTAAAACAACATGAAGAACAAAAAAAGAATTAAACAACCCTACCGACTCGTCAAGTTCTTATTGAAACAGGGATTGGGATTGGTAGAAAGGAAAGTAAAGCGTCAGTCTCAACTCATGGGATAGGGGTCGATGGGGGATGATTGAATCACGATGGAAAACTAACTGGTTGAAAGGTAGAATGAAAAAGATAGACAGAACAACTAGCATTTCCAAGAATCTCAAGAAAAGCTCCTGGAGTCCCTGGCCCCCGGTAGTTTTTTCCTTTCCTAATGATGTTCTTTCGGGAAGAAACCAAACATACAATCTTTTATATAAATTTGCAAATGTTCCTTACCATTATGAATAGTGATTGTATGGCCAATCATTGTAGGTATAGTAGTGGATGCTCGAGACCAAGTCATTATTATTCCTTACTTCTCGAGTGGAAACAATTTGTTAATTTGTTCAAGATATACGAGCATGCAAGAGTCTACCCTTTTTGTCTCAAGTGAGAACAGCAGAAAGGTTAGGCTTTGAGCCTGCTTTCACCCAAGGGGAAAACTAGATCTAATAGGTTCTTCACTTTTGAAGACACAAAACATTCCGAGAAAGAAACCCATGGTTTTGGTTCCGTCAAGATCAAACTATCCGTTCAATTTGAAAGGGGATTCTTGATCTTCAAAAGTGAGACCATCATCTTCAGGTTCGAAAAACCCACTCCTCAATCCATCCTTTCTCTTAGTGATTCAAGGCTGATTCCAGTGGATTGCTATAGAATATTCCAGGAGCAAGTTACGCTAACTTCTGGATAGTTGGCTGCATGAAAGGCACATTTAGTGGTACAAAGTGGTAAGTAGTCCCAGCAAAACCAGGAGTTCGATAGTCAAGCTCATTCCTAGTCATTCTATTGGTGCGGGAATTTGAGTACGCCTTCCTCTCATCAAAATTTCTTCTTTCTTCCTTTGTGCATTGGTTCCTCTCCATTTAAAGGGGTTCAGACTTACCTTTTGAGTCAAGAAAGGTTGCAAAATACCATCAAAGTGATTTCTTGGAGTAAAATGAAGGAAAGAACTTGTTCTTCTTTTCTCGTCAACAAAAGCTTCATTTTTTATTAGGATTCTCGGACCTGAGTGGAGGTGAATCAAATCTACTTTAGAAGGAGCACCCTCACAAAAGAGCTTCTGATCAGTTAGAAACAAAAATAAATATGAACATTGTTCCAATAAATGGAACCCAAGGGCCACACTCCTCTCCAATCTGGGTTTTGCTCAAAGTGAAGAAGGAATCCTACTAAGCAAGAGCTAGAGCCCAAACTTCCATTTCTCCTACTGGCTACCCCCTGTCTTGACCTCCCTCAAAGTAAAGCACTTGAAAACCCTAATTGGAGATGACAGAGTGCCAGATGAATGGATCAAGATAATTTGCATCGATCAAGCTTTTTAGGAATGATCTTCTTTTCAATATAATGATTGGGTTGACCAGGCTAGATCATAAGTTCAATATAATGACCGGGTCGACTATTCCTTGCCTTGGGACCAAATTGAGTAAGCTCCAATCAAGGAAGTGGATTCAAGATCTACTGTCGCTTTCGAAGGGACCTCCAATCTAGCTCCAGTAGAAGTGACATCCAATTATGTCATTATCTGGAAGCCTACAAATCTCTTTTCCTTCTGGGGTACCTACAAATCCCTTATTCGAAAGAACCTCTACTCAAAGTTCCACAAATTTAGTTTGGCATATCGAATTGTGATGATCAAAGAATATAGAAAGGTAGAGTACAATTATGTGCGTCTATTGTCATGCTTGCACCCATAGCTTGGCATGGTGAGGTTCCGCACCCTTATGCTGAAGCATGTTGGGAAGGTTGGCCCCTCACACTGTTACCAATCTGGCAGGCATCTTCGTCTCGTCACACTCGGGTAAAATAAAAATAGCTTCTACATTCAGAGCTCCCCAGCACTAGGACAAGCCAAGAAGCTCTGAACTCAATTTGAAAATAGAAAACAAGTCTCAACAAGCTTTGGATTGAAGAGCCACTGCTCAAACCAGTTTACAAACAAATCCTTGATTCGATTCATTTTTTCGGTGGTTTTCCTAACTGAAACTGAGAGAGCAAGAGAATAAGATAATGCTCAAACTAAAGAGCTTCAAGCCAGAAAGAAAAAACTATAATAACAGATGGTAGCTTTATGAACAAATTGAATCGGGGCAGTCGTTGAACTAGATTGGCCGAGATGAGGTCCTTTTGAATCCTGATGTCGATGATCCTTTGGGAACACGAACATAGGTGGTGCATGGCTACCATCAGCTCGTACAATAAGTTGTTATCAAGGTGAAGAAAAGAGGAAAAGAGGAAAAGAGGAAAAGAGAAAAGCCGTTAGGTGGGGTACGTAATCTAGTGAGACCCACATGCTTCTCCAATCCTGAAAGCTTGTCCACATTCATCAGTCCATCGAAGGTTATGTGATGTGTATCAAAAATCTCAATTGACATTGAAAAAACCTCCACTTTCAATATTCGCGTAAAAGATCCCTAGCCCCCACTCGAGGTCGTTCGTTCTCTAAATTTCGTCTCAGATTTGCTACTAGACTCTCACCATCTAGGATGCAACACTCCCTGCCCTGCTCATTGGCTAGTGATAATACATAGTAGGCTTCTTTCATTCTACAATTAGATATGAAGCTGCTACCCACTGGGATCCCCATCCAGCTTGAACTCCTCTCGATTAACTTTTTTCTTGTGTGAAAACTATCCTTTTCAATAGAACAACGTCAATTTCAATATTGATTATTGCTATTTGGAATGAGAAGACTAGCGCCTTCTTTGCGAAAGAGAAGACCCGGTGTCTGATATTGTTTAGAAAAAATATTTCACTTACATTTTTAGAGAAATAAAAATCAAGCACTTATTGAAATGATTTCAACATATTTACTTTGCATGTTTGATTATTCCAAGGGTCATCAAGCACTTATTTATATATAAGACTTCTCTCAAGCACACACATCATGCACCTATTTTAACAGCACATTCTAAACCAGCAAGGTCCACCAAATTCTATCAAAAGGAAAAAGAAAATGTTACGTAGACCATCAAGAATTATTCCAAAAAGAAGCGTAAGAGATGACAAAAAAATAAAATGAAAGCATGATTATTTTGCTGCCAAAACAAATACCAGAATAGACACACGAATGACACTAAAACAATAATTGAATCACCTTCTCCACTTCTCTCCTTACTTTCAAATATCTGGAATTAAATTAAATTAGTTCAGATACTTAAAAAAAGTTCGACAAAAAGCACGGTAACAAAAAAATATACATGCCATGCAAAAAATTGTATGGGAGCGGCTACTGTAAAGGGTCAAGTTTGTCTCCCCAATTTGTCAATGAAATGTAAAACAAAAGAAATTGTGCCTTTAAGTTGCAATGCTACTACGATATAAATGAAATGAGGAAATGACATTTTGGCCTTACATTCACCAAATTCAACAAGTTGAAGAATTTGCCCTAGGGAGGTAATTATATACTCTTTCAAACCAGCAACATATATGGCTCTCTTCATAAATAAGGTAGAACTTATAATTCGAAAAGAAATAAAAAAATTTCATAGTGATGCAACAAAGAACCATATTGAAATAGCTAGAAATTTACCTCAAGTGGTTTATGAATTTGCAACTTTTGATGCCCAGGAGCCTACAAGTCATTGATCTTCTCATTATATATCTCCATTGAAAATGCTCAAAAAAGGAACTCTATCAACTTTCTAAATGAAAAAAAATAAAGCTAAATAGCTATGCAGGCAATACAAGATTAAACTAATTTTTACATAAACTTTGATTCATTTTAGAGATGAAATGTTAAGCTAATAATTACAAGCAGATCTATGTCTGGTAGATGAAAAACATTTTTAATAGTCAGGGACATCTATACAGTAAAAGAGGACATGTATGTTAAATTATTTTATTAGTTCAAAATGGCAAGTGAAGTAAAAGCCAAAAATTAAGATAAAAAACAATCTTCTAAAATGAATACACCAAAAAAATATGAAAAGTAATGACAATAAATTAAGTAAAAATATTCACAAAATAGGCTGGAAGGATTTACAATTGAAGAGGTAAACCACCTCTTAAATAGTTCTGAATAACTCATAAACAAAAAGAGGTATGATTCCCAGTTGACTGCATGATCCTCTCATGGTATATGTCTTATAACTACTTGTTTATCCATATTCAAAAACTGTACCCGTTAGCAAAACATTTTATCGATAAGAAATAGCTTGTAAAACAATTATTACTCAAAATACTATCTACAACATATACACTTAACCAAATTCAACTAATGGAAGAGAAGATAAAGCATAAACTGAAATATAAGTTAAGAAAGCAATACCTGTTTTAGTGCATCAATCGGGAGGAACTTATATAAAATCAAAAAATCAAATTAAATAGTTTAAAATTCTTAATTTCTCATAAAACAATGTCGAAGTATGTAGGCTAATCCAAAGAAAACTTTTGACATATTCTACAATGCAAAATACATATGATATGATCTATAACCAAAAGTTCTTCCGAAACATCACTATTCAATTGAAAATTAAAAAAAAATTTAGTGAGAACTCCATTTATATCAATTTATTAATTTAAGTTATAGTCCATATTCAAGAAGGACCAGCAACTCAGAACATATTTCCTCCACTTTTTTGTTGTGCCTTGAAAAATATGAGCACTCAAAGTAAAAAGTATATGTAATAAAACTATAATGAAGAAGAAAAGTTGGCTAATCCATGTGGAATAAAGTTCAACCATTGTTTGACCAAGTGACATTAAGATATGACCTTAACATCATAACGTAGTATACTTCATTCTTCCCTTGAGCCATCCAAGCAACTTTTCCAAGGCTCTATTTTAAAAGTTTGATTGCATTCCTCATGAAAGGATTTGTTTTCATGAGACATTGTTTCTAAACACCTTTTTGATTTTATAATCTTGAAAGAAAACTTGTAGCATAAAGTAATTTGATTCCTCCATATAATAGTTGTTTATGAATTTCTTTCATTATACACCCAACACTAATATTTCCAAGAACCAATGTCAAATATACTCCTCTATAATAAACATAAATTATATATCATATTTTTCCAATGTTAACATACGAAATACTTATAATTAATATGGACTACAGCAAAGAATTTAATAAATTAGTAAACACATGTACATATTCTTGTTGAGCTCATGTCTATTTTTTTGAACTCAAAAAAGATAATTTTATTATTGAACTGATACACTTTAAATGATTAAAGGTAGCAAACAAAATGAGATGAACTGGATGCCTGAGCGAAAGAGTTATACAATGATGAAGGCAACTTAGTCTAGAAACTGTGGATAGAACTCTTCAGAAGCTATGACTAAAATCTTAAGTAGTGAATCCAAGGTTTGTTAAGTTTTGAATGCATATCAAGGACTTGTGGAGTTCAGTGACTCTGACATTATATTTCTAGTTTTCTTTCTCTCATTCATTTTGCATGGATTTCCTTCAGGCTGTAATTCCAGTTTTGCTGCTTTCTTTCTTTGATCTGTATTTTTATATAAAATATCATCTCCACTATTTTTTGAAATTCGTACATGTGGTAAATTCATGGTCTAAAGTATGGACTTCCTTCTACGAAAATTTCTGGTTGTAATTAGTGTTCACTGATGTTTTCTTGAATTTCCTGAGATCTCATGTGATCACTTTGCTATATGATATGGATTCTAGTGTGGCATGCTTACTTCATTTTATGGATGGCTCATGTTTGCTTTTCTTGTTGAGATAATGCCATATAAATCTAATTGTTTGCTATCTTCTCTAAATGTGCTTTTATATTGACTAGTCATATTTTTTGACATGTATCGGCTTGTAACAAAAGTTAAATAGATTGTCCAATATTATTGAACCTTAATTTCACAGATAAAATAGATGCTCACCTAAGAACTACTGTACCACACTTTTCAACCTGTCAGCTCAACAGATCAGGCAATCAAACCATAGAATTGAACCTTCTAAAACTATCTACTAGTTCAATGGGTTTCTTCCAAGTTGAGATTCTATTTTAACAAAGTGAAGGCTGTGTTATGCAATTCAAAACCGATGTAAAACTAACCAAAAAATGAAATGAAGCCCAAACAAGATTGCATTAATGTTAATGGATCCCTTGGAAGGAATGCATATTATTGTGTGAATAAAGTGAAAAGTAAGCACAGGCTCTACACACCCAGATGTTTTCTTAAATGAGCAAGAGCTACTGCATTATCTTGGATTACTGAATAAAAAAGATAGTCCAAGGCACAATAATTATTATAAGATATTAAAATATATGTAAATTAATTAGAAATAATATGGAATTTTTGAATATAATTATTCAATGAAAGACAAATGTATAGTGTTAAAAAAGTTAAGTAGATATAACACACGACAAAAGAATTTAATACTTTAGGATTCAAGTTTTGATAATTAGGTTAGAAACATGATAGAAATAGAATTGTCTGAATTTTGAATAAAAATTTACAAGTGGTAATTGCATTATGGGGATTGGTGAAAAGACCATAGCTTCAATGATCATTATAACAAAGCAAGCTATAAATATTGGTAATGAGGACTTCTAAAAAAGGACTAAATATGTTAAGGAAAAGTTTAGATTGATTTGGAAAAGTTAATACTAAACATCCAGGAAAACATTTTTAATTTTAAGAGACTTAAATAGCATATAGGTAAAAAGAAAAAGAATTTAAACAATATCTTGGTGGTTATGGATTGGGAAAGTTAATAAAGATAATAAATTTATTTTCTAGTTCACTTTATCATATTATTTTATTATTGCTTTTATTTTTTTAAGAAACACAAGAAGCATTAGTCACTTGAAAGGAAAAGTCTCTTAAACACATTGATTGTTTCTTAAAGAGAAAAAATTACTTTTAGATTGTAAAGATTTTAAGGTGATACCATGAAATGTTTGACCATCCAACATCAATAAATATTCTAAGATGTCTACTTTAAGAAGCATAAGAGATAAAACAAATGAACTACCAAAGAATAGAAACTATTTACTTAAAGATAAAAAGAAAGAAATTTATTGAAGAATAAAACTTTTAGATTTACATTCTAGGAGATAAAGCAAAACATAGATCCCATGTAAGATAACATTGTTAAATATATTTTAATAAAACTGAGTTAGTGCGTAAAAGTTCCAAAAAATGTTCCCAAAAGTACAAATCGCCTTGGTAGTAGAAACATGAAGTACAAATTAAGGTTAAAAAGTGATTTTGTTATAAAAAATGACTCAAGTGTATATGTATGGAGAATTCAAAGAGATATGTACTAGCAAGACAAAAAGCCACAAAGTAATTATACAAAGAAACTAACTTTAAAAACTTGTATAAGAATTTGAAGATAAAAAGAGAGAGAGTTACATATATCGACCTACCAAAACAAAAAATGGAAAACCAAATATTTATTTCAACTAAAATGGATCAAGATTGTCCATCAAAAAGTACCAATAGATGATGATGATATTGAATTCGACATGAACATGCTAGCTTCATTGGCTTTTCAACAAAAATTATGACAAGAAAATTGATCAAGGGAAGTACTGTGCACCTAGACCTCAACTTAATATAAGATGAGCTATATACCTTCTTCCTATCTTGATAACCACAAGTTAATCCTCAAGGACATCCCTCGATAGCTTATCTCTATCGCACGAGTATCAACAACTTCCCACTATGATTAGCATTCATAATCGACACCTTCAACTAAAGTATCAATGGACTTTAACACTCCTCACTATCCAATTGACAAGCTTAGAAAGATCTCAAGATCATAGATAAGCTTCATCAATTAAGTCCAACTATCTCTCAAAGCAAGCTCTACCCAGAGACAAGTCATCATGCATTTTCTTCACACTTGGCTAATTTTGTAAGATGCATTTATAATTATAAAATATTTGAACTTTGTCAACACAACGCTATCATGTTAACCCTATATACAACCTCAATGATATCAATTATATCATATACATACAAAGGCATGCCCATTTGGCACTTGAGACATCAAGTTTTGCTTTATTATAATACAAAAAAATTGAAATCAACCTAAACCAATAAGGCTAGACACTACAATGTGCATTTGCCTTCCAACTAAGACCACTTTCTTAATCAAGAAGAATTTTGGTGAATAAATCTCCACTAATTTGCCTTCCATCCAAATAGCCACTCTACTATAGGTCATAATTGCCTTCATCTACAGCACTTTCCACTTCCTTTATTTGTTTCATCATTTCTTAAAACTGTAGCATCCTCCTTGTAACAAAGGAACCCCATTGGCCCTACCATAAGTGGCCGCAATGTTTCCTCATTGCCATCGATTCCACTATAGTCAACTACTATGAGTTCACTTCCTTATCGCTCACCTTTTCATTCTTCCTTTTCTCCTTCACCACATCTTGTGAAATATTTCATACAATATCTTATGGTTTCTAATTCTTTTTTTAGTTAATTGATTAATTAATGCTAAACTTTTATTAAGGACACAAAAGAAATCTATGGTATTATATTCCAAGTTCCTTATCTACAAGAAACAAATTTAAAATAATTTGTTAAATTAATTATTTAGGCCTAATAATTAATTTTATAATTGGTAAAGAACAAAAAATGTGTTATTCATGTAATTTGTGTATGTTGTTAACATGAATGTTTACTTTAGTAGCTCAGGTCGAACTTGGCTCGAGTAACTTTGCAAATCATTGGGTGTTCAAATCAGATTTGTGTATTCTAGGATAATGAGTTTTACCTAATTGTGCCTTTAATTATTTAAAGCCAAAGATGTATAATAGTACAATATCACATAGAGCAACACCTTGGTTTATTGTACATAAGTTGCATTGTATAGTACAACTACAAAAACTCAATGGACTTTCAAGTCAAACTTCTATTACTACAACATCCTTCATTGTTTCCAAGTTTAATACTAACTCATCACATAACACAAATATTCCCAAGGAAATAAAGCATTTATATCATTCCTTTGAGACAAGAAAAGATGAAGATGTTCCAACTAGCAAAAACCCTTGGAGTATTTTATGCAACGATTGCACAACTCATTGCTTGATAGTTGTCAACTTTTGCATTTAAACAATCAAAATACCATTGTGTTGGTTATTAGGAAAGCATTTCAACATCTTCTTCATATCCATGATCAACATTGTTACAATTGATGTCAAAACAAGTGAACATAATGGTGACACTTTAAAAGCTAAATAATTTGCATTTATACAAACCTTTAAATGAACTCCATCAAACTTGGCATTTTTTCAACCTTTTACAAGAAGCCTAAGAAACCTATACTAATTAACATACTATCACAAAATTTTCTCACAATTTCACAACTTAAAAAAGTTAAAGGAAATAGATTAGTTCATTAGAAGATCTTAACTCCAATAAAAGTTGTACCAAATAAAGTTGAGGATGCAATCTCAATCACAAATATTTCAATAAAATTAGACTCGACCAAGATGCTAATTAATTCTCACAAAAAGACAATATTTATGATCATGAATATCTCATCTTCAAGGAGAATTTAAACTTTTAATGGGTAAACTTGCTACACTATTTTGTATCAACAAACAAGATCTTCTAACAAGATGTTTTGCCTAAAGCCCACTAGAATTTACAATGCTAGCACAATGTTGTATGATAATCTTAATCAACTTAGCCTATGTACTTACCAGTTTTTGGTGATCATGACGTTGTTTTGAGGATGCATAACGAAAAAAGACTACATTTTTACTAACTATGATGACATATTTTGAAAAAGTGGTTCGTCACAATTAGTGAAAGAATGGAACTTTAGATTATAAGAAAAGATATTGCATTAATTTTATGCATCATTGAAGCTAAATTGACCACTCGACCTATACATGGTGTGAAACTTAATGTTTCTTGACTTAAGAAAGCTAATCTTATCTTAAGATGAAAAGATACTCATTTCTAATTTGTTGATGAATTCAAAAATTGTTTTTGCATGTTTTTGTATATAAACTTTTCTTGCACGCTCACACAATCTTGAGCATCAAACAAGTAGTAACATACTTAAGTGCTCCTTTATGACTATCAAAAATTTAATCCTTATTTTTTGAGAAATTGAAAATCTTTATTTAGAAAAAAAATTTATTTTGAGAAACTTTTTATAATTTTTTTAAACAAAGTTGATTGCTAAAAAATAACAATTTAAATCTCTTTTATAAAGACATGATTCACATAATTTAAATAGTTTTTACAACGAGAATAAAAATAATAATTCTACCAAATATAAAATTAATAAATATATTTGTCACAATATCTCATGCATCAAATATCAAATAAATTCTAACACAACCATATAAGCAAATGTAAGAAACTATAAACTTAATATTGCCCTCATTGCTCCCTTTATTCTTGTGATAAGTGTACCTCTCATCATTAAAGACTCTCATTAGTTTATTCCTATGTGCTAAATAAACTTTTAAAGTCTATTTATGTTTATTATATCTTAGAATCATCGATAGGTCATGTTTCATTATAATATCTTTTCTTGAACATGTAGTTTAAATATACCTACAATTGTTGTATCAATACCATAGGAGCAAATAATAAGCCAACAATCTTCCTGTGATATGTTTTTGTTTTGTAAAATTTTTTTGCCAAAACATTCTAAGCCAAAAATCATGCTCAACAGACAAAAAAATATCTAAGAAATATACAAGGCACTACAAGATTGGTTCATGACGTATGTTAGATCCCAATAACAAAATATATTATATCAATTATAAGTTATCTAAAAAGAGACTAATATAACAATGCAAAGTTTCTATACTGTACATTAAATCCTTTTAAATTTTCTTTGTAATTATTTGGGCCCATATTTTAAACTTCCATTAGGACACAAGCCCCCTTTTAGTTCAATATTTTCCTTTATTCAACACTTTTTCCTTTCCTTTCTTTCAATAGTTATAGTTTAATCCCCAAAACAAAGCTATATATTCATTTAAAATTAGGTTTCACCTTTAACCAATACCTAGGAGTGAGATAAAACAAATCCTTCATTCTACTATTAGATTCCACCACTGAACAACACTTCAAAATGCGATAAAACCATTTGGTAACATAATGACTTCTTCTTTTAATATAAGAGCCTTGTTCTTGAGACAAATCTTTGTTTAGCTTTTATAATCTCTTTTTGATACCCTTTAAAATAATATCATATTTACTTAAATAAAATATCCTTTTCTGTTTTTTTCCTAATATAATGCAAATTAATGACATATGTCACGTCATGGATGTTAAAAATAGTGCCAACTTAAAGAGCCATAAAATACTCCTAACATGTTCATACAAGAGTTAATTATGAAAAATAAAATAAACAATTAATTCTCTCATAGACCCTTTCAAAATAATATACATCTCCTTCTCTATAGCCAACAATTCAAATGCATACATGACCAGTCTCATCTCACATATTTTCTACAGCCAACTCCAGAATATAAAATTCCAAAAAAGCTTGATAAAATTCTCTTCGAGATATTTTAAAATGTGCTCTTCCTCCAAATTAGATTCTACATTGCCTTATCGCCAATGCTTAGCAACACTATTTAATACTAATACCACCAAAAGAACAATGTTGTGGTCCAAACATGCCATACTATTAAACAACATTTATATCTTATCTAAGCAGTCGTATACTTGGAAATGATCTATAGTGCCTACAAGGTGTGGTGAACATAAGCTTAAGAATTGCTCATCAAGACACTTTTCTTGATTCATTCTCACATTCTTCTCATTTTTAGCTTGTAAAACAACCCTTCTAAACTGTATCCCTGATATACTCTCCCTTCAATTAATGTCCTCTCCCTTGAGAAATTATGGCCACTTTGTTATTAGAATGATTCTCTTCTTCCTCACGCATCTTTTGATTTCCAAACTCCATGTTGCATTTACTAAAATTTCAAGTCATATTCTAAAATAAATTCAACAAAAGTTCAATTCATACGTATAAAAAAAATCCCAAAACTTAAAAATTCAATTCATCGTGTATTTAATTCTCAAATAAGTTTCCCAATAAATAATAAATTAAATCTTAAATATGTTCTCATAATAATTCTTTTAAAGCATTGTTTCTCCAAAATTAATTAATTACCAAAAATTTGATAGAGAATTTTTAATTCTTTCAGGAGACTTATATCAAGTTGAAGCGCTATACATCACCAAGACATATAGTATGTCCATGTAAGGTATTACTCTCTACTATGTGCAATTCTTATTCTTCTTGTGTTGTATGTCAAATCAACCTATCATACATAATAATTCTCTTACTATATGCAATTCTGAAAGTTAGCCCTTATAAACTTGATGTATCGTATATAAAAATTCATGTATTGTACATAATTCTTTTTTTTGTCTTTATACCCTTGACATATTACTTATAATTCTCTATCTAGTCCTTATAGACTTGATATGCCACATGTATAAGGGTAACTTACTGTGCATTAAGCAACAACATATTATACTTGACAATTCATGTACAATCATGAAACTAGATTTCCATAGCTTCCCACTCTTTATGTTTTAGTAGATTATTATATAATTACATGCATCGTTAAAAACATTATAAGCATACAACTTCATTCAAATATGCATAAATTTTATACATGAACAACAAATATGTTGTACAAGCCCACAACTAGACCAGCACTCACATTAATAATAGTAGGGATCATCTTCTATAGTCCCTAATGACTACTATTCTTCTATTTTTAAGGTTATAACTCTTCTTGTAAAGGCTAGACACCCTCCTTTAATTGTAACAAATACATATTAAATTATCATCTCGCTGCCCCATAGCCATAGTTTTTCCTAAATCCAAAGTCTACACATAGAACTTCTTGTTCACATGCTTGCTCTTTCTTTGATAACTAAATCTCAAACAAATTACTATTAATCAACATGCAAGTAAACATGCTGTTAACTAGATGCCACACATATGTAGTTCACATCAAAATTTGTGCAAATTGATTTGCAAATTTCAATGCTATTTACGATAATGCATTTCGCAATATGCGAGTTTTACCTATTAGATAAAAATTATGGCTTTTGTTGTAAACACTCTGCTTAATTCAATGATAGATGATAAACAAAGTTTTACATATACATCATAAAAAATATTAAAATTCATGTAAGTCCTTCTTTTGTTGTAATCATTTAACTTAATTATAAAGAAAATTTAGATGCAAATTGTCATGTGATATGTATACTTGTGATTGGTGTATGATCTCCAAGGATAGCAAATGATATGCAGTGACATATTGGTTATTTATGTTCTTACTTTATTCACATATGACATGTTGTCCATATTCAATGCATTTGACATTATAATTATATATTTAAAATATTAATGATTTATATGAAGCCCATGATGCATTGTAAGAGCACATCATTTAAAATAACTTCACCATTGATCATATAGCCATGATTGTATGTGTGACATAATGGTGAATGGTATCCTTATGTTGTGTAAAGGTTTTGTTAATCTAATCAAAAAGCCAAAGAAGTCGTGACTCTTCTATTTCAGGATAGTGGTGAACATCCTTCTAACCCAAATTGACATGATAATTATATTACCTATGAGCTATTGTGATTGGATGGAAGGATGTATGACTCCATATATGAATATACATATATTATTCTTTGCATGAATATAGTGGATCATGATGCCAAATAGCTATATCATGTGTATGGTTGTAAATGTTCTCTATTTGGCAAGTTTGACATTTATGTTTTAGATAATATTGATGTAGATAACTTTTGTCGACATTTATGTTATATTAAATTAAGTTGATTGACATGATTAATCAAAATAAATAATTTAATATAGATTTTAAGAGTTGATGCACATCTTTACTTTTATTGTTCATGAATAACATACATGATAAAATATTCCATACTTTTGGTTTTTAAACTTATTCAATTACATATGGTAGAGAATTCATTGTCCAACACCTTGTCGTACATGTTGTAACTTGAAGTTTCATTTACTAATTGGATAGAACCTCATTATATATTTTTTTTAGACCCAATTTACTTGATTAGTAAATTGTCATTGGAGTATTAGTAATAAACTATCTTTTGATATTGGTACATTTTGGTATTTTATTATATTATCTTAATTACTTATCTAGTCATCTTCAAAATTTGGTTTATGAATAACATTATATTGTTCACATTATAAGTGCTTATTTTCAAATTTAATATAATCATGCATATATTTTTTAATTAAATATGACTTGTTTTCCCTGATCGACAAATTCTTCTCTAACATATATCATTTTAATTTTAATAATACAAAGTCAAATTACTTGGCCTTGGTTTCTAACCTGCTGTCAAAGACATGGATTTTTCTTATATTATCAAGATATGACACATAATGACACCATGATGATTTAGCCTTTTATTTCTTCTCAAATAGAGAAAAACATGAGAATAGAAAAGCAACATTCACACAAATAACACAAAAAGTATTCAAAATGAAATAATAGCCTAATATACTAATGTGGAGACAATTGTAAGAATGGCTAATATTGACATGACACGAATTGTTGTGGAGGCATGAAGGAACATATCATGAATAAGTTTCTTCATTTAAAATAAATTGAATAAATCACAAAAACCATAAAAATAAATTTAATCAATGAATTTAATATTGTTTAAAAGTGTACAACATATGTTTGGTCCAAACATCACTTTTCAAGAAAATGTTGTAGAAATTGTTGTAAGATTTCAATAAGAAAACATGTAACATGTTGTAACAAGTTGGTTATTTATATGATAATTTTATTCATATGAAACTAACTGAGCATATTTACTACTAAACATAATACTTTTTCATAAACATTGCCAGCTCATGTGATACCTACAGTACATATTCCTCTAAAGATCATGTTACATAATATTATCACATCGTTATTGATAAGTCTATGATTGATTATATATAAGTGCAATTGAATGTTGAATGTGGCAATTATTGATAACATTTTTATTATATGTTTGGATAACTAGGTCAACAAGCTCTCAGAGAGACAACTCTTTGTGTCAAGTAAATGACAACCTCACTTTCGTTTTAGGTTAGCTATAATGATCCTCCTATTTTAAGGTGACCATAATATATTTGCAAAGTGATTATATTATATATGAGTTATGATAAGTAAATTGTGATGTACATGATTACTTATATATATGTATATGTATTGTGTAGATATATTAGAATATTGATGCATACTTACTCTGCTTTTCGTATCATAAGTATAGTTGAAATTCAAACGAGCGATTTGATAAGTTGAAATTCAAACGAGTGATTTGATAAGTTGAAATTTTGTTATTCATAATGTTTATCTTCATAACTTAGGTGGGTATTTATGTTTTTGGTGATAGTTCAACTGGCATGTCTAAAACATTTAAGTAATTGGAAGTACGATTTGAACATTGATGCATGTCTATTTTTTCATTTATGAACATCGTGCATGTAACTTTATATACTAGTTTTATGTTTCATTTCACTACTTATGTGCTATGAGACCATATTCATGTAGAAATTGTTATTATGTACTCCATAAACCCTTGACATTCCCTTGTGTATATCTACACCCCAAATCTCTATTGCTCAAGCTTTATCAAGGGATTTCACCTATTAGTTTGCTTTGTAAACTTAGATGTTATTTCATATATTAACTTTTAAATATATCTCACTCATCAGTAGCAATAGTCACACGCCTCCAACACTAGACCATCTATTGGGATGAATATTTATGAGTTTAGTTTTATTGATTGTCTTGTTATCTTTTAGATTTAGATAATTAATAATATATTATTATTTCAAATGTTATTATATTAATAATATGTATACCTTCCTTTTGAATAAATGAAATTAATTAAGTACATTGATTCATATTACACAAAAAATTAGAAACAAAGTTTTTTTTTTTGAAAATGAAAAAATAAGACTAACTTTGTCATTTCACATCCATGAATTGCTCACTGCCGTTTACCTCAGTCTACTTTTATGGTAAAAAATTCGAACCTTTGAAAAAATAGAAAAGAAAGCATTAGTCATTCAAAAAATGTGGATCAATTTTCAATAAAAAAAATTGAGATGGCATTTCAAAATGCTTATGTAGGAGGTGGTGCCCGTATTTCCCATACTCAACTTTAAACAAAATCATAAGGTACAAAAAAATATCCTTGTTGCTACAAACAAGCATATAGGTATCCATGGTATCAACGTACAGACTTCCCCAAGCATTCTTGATTAAATTATACTAAAATCATACACAAGAAAAACCAACATGACATACCGTTAAATCCACGAACAACGGATGCAACAATATCTTTTGCCAGGGTGTCAAAAATTTGAACCATCTTGCAGTCTTCCCCAAAAACCTTGTCTAAGGTTAATTAAAGAGGTTTAGATCTTGACGATTTTTAGAGGAACAATATATCTGGAGGAGTGGTGGTGATGGTGGGGACATGCCAAACTCAAGCACGTCTGAATGATTAACATGGAAGATGGAATTCTCGAAGATCCTCCAAGGGCTCTTTTGAGACACTTTAGGTGAAATAAGCCAAGTATGCACAGCAACATAGATCATCTCCATCGGTCATCGGAATAACATAATGAGAGAAGAAAAAATTCATAGTGAGCATTCCCCCTCATCTACAGCCAATTCATTGTGAAAATTGATCAACTTCTAGAGAATTGTGTTGTTGCCCGGTAGGTCTAGGTTTGACCCGATTAGTTATTATTCTGACAGATTCGATTCAGCACAAGATGACACGATCCAGCACAACATATGTTATGCTAATTTGTGATCGATAATTTAACTTTTGAAAAAATAAATTAAATACAACATGTTTTTAATACTTTGTCGTTTATTGTGTAACATAAAATTATCTAAAAATGTATAGATCTTAATCACATGAAAAATGAGATTTATATGTGCCCAACATCTTGTGTGCAGGACTAATGAGGCCCACAAATTCTAAATATTTTTTTAAAATTTTTATAGTTGCAGCCGCTAACACTTTGATAAGGTGATAGTTTATTAGGAGACTTTACTTCTTCATTGATAGAATTTTCGTAACATACAATCCACTAAAGAAAATATGCAACATCATGTGGCTAGTCGCAAAGTGGCAATTTGATGGTGTGTTAAGTAATAGGGTTTGTGCAAGCTTGATTGTAGCCCTAGCCTCATGTTGTTGTGCTTGCATCTATGGCAGAACACAGGGTGCACTACCACAACGATAGCATACTATTCGCACATGTAGTAGCAAGTATGTGCACTCATTACAACCAAAGCATGT
This sequence comes from Vanilla planifolia, assembly GCA_023846275.1. NCBI lineage: Eukaryota > Viridiplantae > Streptophyta > Magnoliopsida > Asparagales > Orchidaceae > Vanilla > Vanilla planifolia. Next base: position 922,622 of record JAIUJO010000165.1, on the reverse strand, counting down.
GTGTATTTGGGCCCACAAAGGTGCATCTCTATTTTTGATATTTCCATCGTCGACTACTAGTGCATTAACAAGGTGATGTCCTATTAGAAAACTCCTTTTCCACTTTGATGGACTATCATAACATGCAATTTGCAAGTGTTAATTTGTGGCACGAAGCCATCTATGATGAAGAAAGAGTTGGATGATGCAATATGCACAAGGGTTTGTGGATGTTATGCTTCATCCTTAGTCATGTGCAATTGTTCATCATTCTTAAGGGTGGTTTGCAACATACTGTGCATGTGACTGGTGGTGTAACATTTTTTGGGATTTCTAGCACTACCACATGTTTGTTTTTGTATAAGGTGATGCCCAATTAAGAGACTTATCATTTTGCATGTTCAAAGTGTCACTTGTTTTCCTCTATGTTGGGCTAGGTGAAGTACAATTTTTCTTGCTTTGTAGTGAAAGTTTGGTAGTGCCATCTACTTTTAGCAATGCCTTTGTCATCGAAGTTCTTGCCATTTGTTGTATGAGGTATGGTAGCACCTCAGTGTCCCATGTGCTGGAATTCTTAAAATGCAACATTTTGTGCTTGAATTGCATGGCTTTTTCTCTCCATTACCATATCTTAGGATATATGAAGCAAGAATGAGGTGCCACTCTGATAGGGACTTGACATAACAAAAAGTGAAATTGTCACACATTTCTTACTACTTGGAGCTTTATTTTTTCTGATATTTGCCAATGTCATAGTAAAACTTCTATGGTGTAAATTAGACATGGCCATGTGTTGGTTGAGTGTGCTATTACCTCTACATGGTATGATGCATGGTGGAAAGTCTCACCCTCATGTTATGTATTCCTATGCATGCAACATTATGGGGCCTCACAAGTGTGACCTATTTGTTCTGAAATTACTACTTTTTAAAGTGACTAATGTGGTGTTGCTTCATGGCCAGCAAAATTTAGAGCACGTAGTGTACCTTCAATCTTGTCTTGGATCTTGGAAAAAAATTTTATAATTACAAGAGTAGTGCTCAACAACCACGATTTGTGAGGTGCAATAACTTTTGGCCATTTCAATGGTTTCTTGATTCGTGTAGGCCATAATGGACCTTTTATATTATTGTGTTATTTTTCTAAATCTTATTGGTTGTCATGCCATGTGTATGTTAGCCAAGGCCTTCATCCATAATTAGGCCCATTGTGCTCTTTTTACAATCTTTGAATCTCTTTGGGCTAATGGGATTAGATTGGCTTTAGAGCACTTTTGCATACGAGTTATTTTTTTGTGGTGGTGCTTCTTATGGCTTGGCTATCTCTTGGTGTTGTCAATTACTATTTTTAAGGCTTTGTTAGCTAATCAAAGCTTTTCAAGGAGGAAGTTCATAGGTTTCCTTATTTTTTCCGAATTTGTATGTTCCTATTCAATTATCTTGTTGCTGCCACACTTCTCATGTGTTGGAACTTTTGTTGTTTTGCAATGCAATTGGACATGTGATCGTCCCAGCTCTAGTGTTGGCACAGTCATTGAAACAATGCATTTTTATCCTCATTCACTACCTAGGAGGGTTGTCATTTAAGAATCCTATTATTGAGTGGTAATGTTTCAAAACATGATGAATGACATCAAAACTTGAAAGCATTCATTATTCCATTGTGAAGTATCACCAGACAAGAAAACATGTCAACTATGACATGAGGTGCTGCCTATTGCTTTATCTTTGTGTTTTAATCATGTTGATCTTGTTAGAAGTCATCTACTTATCTAAAAGATTAATCCATGCATGTGGAAGTATAAATAATTTTAAATTATGAAATAATGAATGTCTCATCAAAATAGTTGTAGTTTTTGTGAAGGCACATTCTACTTTGAAAACCATATAATTTTATAGCTAATACATGCATCGAATCCTAACTTCTTAATGGGATGCATTTATCAAGTAGAAGGTTGATGTGGGCTTTCACATGGCTCCTTAACCTTTCATGATAAGTTATCATATCATGCAACATATGTGTATGTGATGCATCATTTAAATTTCCACCATATCAACTTTTGATGGTAATATAGGGGCCTAGCATGGTGGTAATTGTTGGTGGAGAATTAGGGTTTGATTCTAAAGAGGTAGCTTGAGACATGTCTACCACATCCAAGGAAGCCAGTAAGTGAGCAAATTTCTCAATCTTTCATGGTGAGGTATTGATAATAAATAACAATATAGGCTCTATAAGACTAGTAATTTGAAAAAAAAAATATAATATAAACTACTTAATAGGGATCTCTTAGAGGGAAAGTCTTGTTTCAGTTGACACAATAATCTTAGCTCCAATAGCCTATGTTTAAGTTGCAGTTAAAATGCTCTTACTAATGCCAATGTTTGGGTTGATCGGTCTACATTTTTGTGTACACTGTCCACCCTAATCATTTTGTCAATGATGTAGTTTGGCTTTATCTAGCTTGGTAATGCCTCCAGCATCATTACTTTGTAGAAATTAAATTGCTTAAGGCAAGCCCATGCTTTGGATACATTTTCATGGTATAACATCATTAGATTTTGATCATTTTTTGATGGCCTTTGAGATTGAAGTAAAGATTAAAAGGGACAATCATGGGCACACATATCTCATAGTCAGAGTTAAAATTCTTGAATTTATGAAAAACATCATTGCAAAAGAATTTGCTATGTTGTTTAAATTAATAAAGAATGAGAGTTAGGGGGTTGAAGATGATCAAATACCACTGTAGTCCTAACCATAAATGATGCTAACAAGGGATTGGTGGATGTCATTATTTGGACTTCATTAGCACTATATGTGAAATCAAAATCATTCAATTCCATGGTGAAGTAATAGCCAATGTCTACAACGTACTATCTTTAACAAAAACCATAGGTAAAATTATTAAAAACACAAAATTGAAGGGATATGGGAGAGGCATTAGAAGGTCTAAATTAAAATCATGTAAAAATACATGGTGAGAAACTTAGTCTTTAAAATTATTGCCTTCACACTTTTTTGGGGAAAAGAACTATTTTAGGAAAAATTATTTGCTGTTGTCAAAAGTAATTGTTTAACTACAATAATAACTATAATGTAATTTGATTCAAACACTATTCCATAGACATTAAGAAGTAGGGCTCTCAAAATTTTCATTGCTTATAAAATAACAACAATGTCCATGGTAGTAGTTGGATATAAAACTAATGCTTTTCTGAGAATAGTAATAGGTCTACATACGTCATCCCATCTCATAGTACTAAATCTAAAATTTATGTCATCATGCATAACTACACATTTAAATTTAATCCAACCTATTGGGGGAGTCTAATAAGAGATAACAAACAATTAGTTAAGACCACCAGAGCTTCTATTGGACATGATCAAAGAGTTGTAGAAAGAAGCAACTATAATGTGATTTCTCCTTTGATGTGCAACTAAATTGAGTACCTTTCTTTCCTTGCCCCAACAAATTCAAGTTATTCTAGAGGTACAATAAAAAAAAGTAGTAAATTTGACTACATGAGAGGTCATAGCCACCTGCACAATCATAGACATCCAATTAAGGAACAAAATAATAGAAGTCACATCCCAGTACTTAATCCCACCAAGCATGAATTAGTCATTTATGAAGCTATTAAACCGAAGTTCTTTCATGATATACCACTCTTAAAAATAATGTATCACATCTTCATTAGCATGACATCACTAAGGACTAAGTTTAGATGTTTCAATCCCTCTTGCATGAAGCCAAGTGTAAGTAGGAAGTAGGTTTAATGCTAATCTCTAAAGGAAAATGTTTACTTATGGTTGCACCATCTCTTTCAAAACCCACATGACCTCCTCCCTCGTTGTACATATACATGTCATTGTATATAGTCTCTAAGTCCAACACCATATCCTCACCGAATGTGAAGCATAGAATATTCGGTTGACTTGATTTAACCTAAGGAGAATGTAGCATCTAAAATACCAAATATGATGTGAACAACTTCTAAGTGTTTTGGCGATCTGACAATCAGTGCTCCTTTACTAGCTCTACTACAAATATCAAATGCTCTACATACATTTTAAAATATATTGTTTTAGTAGCAATAAGATGGATGCTAAGCAAATTAACCCAAAAAAGGAAACAAAATTGCTTACAACAACTCGTAAAACCAAATTTTTTGTGGTATAGGGGGCTCCAGTTTTGAGTGACATACATGTATGAGATGCTCTAAAAGGCATATGAAAAGTGTTATTATCATAATTTTTTTTTTATTTAAAGGACTAAACTAGTAAATTATCTTCTCGAGTAACTCCACACCTACCATGTTTTGCAATCAGCCTTGACTAATAGGTCAAAAAACTACAAACACCAAGTCCAACACATTCCTTAAGAGCTGTATTTCTCAATAGGCATAGTTTATTGTACTACTATCATTTGAACTACTCCACAAATAACGATACAATAATATGTTTTATTCTATAACAGTGTAGCTCGAAATTATGCTGTCGACTAAGCAATAAGTAAGAATAATAGTTAACATCGAGTTCATCATGACGTTGTTTGCCACCATTAATAATGATTTGATCATCCACCTTGAGACACAAATTTCTACTTGATTAATAATGAATTTAAATTGTTTTCACTAATATTTTGTTGCTATAATTTGTCTCTTAGATATTTCAATTAAGCATTTGAAAATTTCAAGAAATCAACTTCTCACACTTGCACTTCATCCCTTCAGTAAGTAACATTAGATTGATAACCACACCTGAGTGATGCCCTTACTACTCTATAACATTCTAAATATTCTACATTATACCACAAGTTGATGGTTCATAAATCATGATGCCATCAACATACAAAAGGTGTGTAATCATCAAGGAAGAGGGAAAATTCCTAAGCTCAATCAAGAGAACATGATCAATCTGATACTAATAATCAGTAAGAGACACTTAGATGTAGTAATAAAGTGGTATGGATTGATAGGACATCCCTATCTCAGTCTCTTCGATCAATGATAGATAGAAAATATTAAACATAATCCTAAATGCTGGTGTGGTGAAATAAGGCTTATTCCAACCACAGTAAAGTGTAAGGGACTACCAACGTTTAAGCATATCCAGCATAAATTTCTAATTTTTCTTATCCTAAGGGTGATCCATATCTAATTTCCAATTTTCTTGTCAATCCTTAACCATATCCCTATCTAAAACCCTCAGTTACTTGCATCAATGATAGATAAAAAATGTTAAACATAATCCCAAATCTTTCTGTAGTGATATAAGCCTTAATCCAATCACAACAAAGAATTAGAAACTACCAATGCTTAAGCATATCCAACACAAATTTCTAATTTTCTTTATCATAAGCTTAATCATTATCTAATTTTATTACTATCAAATCTTCTTTGAAAGAATACATGTGCAAAAAGGATTTTTTTGTCATTCCAAAAAATATTATCAGATATACCATGACATAACGCAAAAAGCAACTTGCTCCCTCACAAAGATATCTGGAAGCTTTACCTTATGTCTATCCACAAAAATTTTGGTCACTACCTTGTTAATCAAATTGCAAAGGCTAATGACCCTAAACGTCTTTGGTTTTGATGCTTCTTAAACTCAAAGGATGAATATAGCTTGTGTGTCCTTTCAATATTTTGATATAAAACTATCTTTAAAGAATTATTTCACCACTACAATAATGTGCATCTGTGTGATCTCCCAATATCTATGTACAAACTCAACTGAGAAGCCGTCCGAAAGATCGAATTTATTTCTTTTGTTGGTCATCATTATAAATATGATCTTATCATCACTTATTAGAGTCACAAGTGTAATCTCCTCTTCATCATTGGCAATTATCAAACTGTTTTATCTTTTATTATCATCTAAATTGGTATTTATATTAGACAACTAAAATTTTAACAACTCAATTAGGAAAGAAACTGGACAAAGGAATATTCTAGTAAACTAAGAAAGGTATTAATCATTACATTTGAAACACTTGATATGATTATCATAAATAATATTAAAATTTTAGTCACTCCAAAATAATTTAGATTCAATCTTAATTTTTGTAATCAATCTTATAAGAAGTAATAAATATTATATATATATATATATATATATATATATATATATATATATGTATATACAAACATATATACACACATAATTAAGATTAGAAAAATGACTATTGAAAGATGTATATACGTGCATAGATATAGATTACTCAAGAATTATGAATGAACAAGTGTACAAATTAGATTGAAAATATAAGAAAACTATTCATATGAACTACGGGAATGATTATTGTAGATTCTTGAACGATTAACTTGATAAAGTAGCTTAAATATATTAAATATTTTAAAAAATTATTATTACATAGTTTTTAAAACTAAAAATATCTATCATATTTTTCAAACAACATTTTATTAAAAGATTTTAAAAATTTTACATTTTTTTATGCTTTTAAAAATTTAGCTAACTTAAATAATATGAGAAATGGAATTAATAAGCTCAAAAAATTTTCTTTTATAAAGCATTAAATATTTGACTAGTTCTCTAATAGATATTAAAGATCTTTCAAGAAATATTTGTTAGTTTAAACTCAGGCATCATTTGTATATTCTATTGAATAATCATCAAAACATTCCGTAATTGACTGATTGCTAGTCTATTAAAAATTGGATAACTTAATAGCACAGTATATTAATGGTTATATGAGGTTTCCAAAATCAACCTCTATAAAATTCTAGTTAGCCTATTTAATAGACATTGGATAACTTGTTTAATAATGATATGATAATAATTAGACCATCTAATAAATATTAAATAAAAATATGCTAAAAATTGAGTTTTTTAAGAAATTATCAAACTATTTGATGGATAATCTCATTGTTAGCAACTCAAAATTGAGCAATATCAAAAGGCTATAGAAATGCTCGATGAACAGTTTTGATCATCATTAAATGGTACAACGTTCAATTTGATAAATAGTTTGTTAAATTTGATAGATAAAAAATGTACAAATTATAGAAGATGTTTAGATCATCTAATGGGTGGTAAAGTCGAGCTTGGCTAGTTGGCTATTTATATTTTCTCATTGAAGCATTGTTAACATGGATTAAGGCATTAAGCAAGAATATGAAAATATTTGAAAAGACTTGGGAGGTTGGCAAGCTAAAATTGATAGTTTTTAAAAATTACAAACAACCACATTAGTTCTATAAATAGATGGAAAACTCCATTGCATTGATAAATGCACCAACTTTGTACTAACTTTGATATTGCAATCAGAAGTTATGCACTCATTGGCATCATTTTTTACGGTATATATACATAAATATATTTCACTCAATTAGTTTTTAAAGAGTTTATGTAAGAAATTTTTATTGTTATTATTTAATTTGGCTTAATCCAACTAGGATTTAGAGGTGTTTGCTTTGAGCCTAATGTGAGAAGAGAGAGAGAGCTTATTTTAAGGATTATTTATGGAAAATGTTTCCACTTTTAACCTTGTGTGGGAAGGTGTTTAATTTTGGACCTTGTGTGAAGGGAATTGAATGCTTAAATTTTTTTTCTCTGGGTAAAAGACCTATTGTAAAGCATCCTTGCCAACACATATGATAAAAGAAAGTAGAAGTGATAGGCCCAAGAAAAATGTCTAAAGGGTACATATAAATTTAAGAATAAGAAATTAAATCATCTACAAATTTAAAATGTTCTTTTTATTTTTCTTTATTTTTATTTTACTAAAACTTTTTTAATTATACCATGATTTGCCTACTTGTTAGAGACACATGTCTGGAGGTTGTTGACTTGAGAATTGTATTCATCTCTAAGAGTGAGTGTCAATAATGAAAAGAACATGTCACATGAGTTGTCAACTCAATAAATCTGAAGGCTACTTGATGGTGGTGATGAGCAACAAGTTTATTATTTTGAGAACGATATCAATAATTATCAATTAATTATTCTAATCATGTCCATGGACCCATTTTGAGAATATTCTTCAATCATCCTTGTAATTGTGCTTCGTTGTAATTGCACTACTATTAAATTATAATTGGTTTATACAATTTTTAAATATGATTTGTATGTTTGAATATATGGTTTTATAAAAGTATTTTGAATAATAAATTTTATTTGAGAATGGTTAAATATTTAATAAAAAGGCTTTTTTAAAGTACCAATTATTTTTAGCTTAAAAAGTTTAAAAAATGAAGGACACACATAAGACCCACCCTTTAAACAAAATGTCATATTATAATATGTTTTATTTCATATTCTCTCCCATATAATTACATTCTTTTAATAAAAAAACTAAAATATTATTTTTAAAATTTTACATGATAGATTAATTAAGAAAATCTACAAATTTTTTATTAATTTTTTACTAGTTGAGCACTAACAAAAATAAATTCAACTTTTAAAATCCATTTTAGGAATATACATTAATAATAAATGAATTAATATGTACTTGCATCATTTTACCACCAATCTTCTTAACTCCCAATCACTGTGCCAAATTTGATATTATAATACATGATTTGACTTTGTGATTGCAAATATTATTGGTATCTTTCCTATGTTTGCTGTAAACATTTTTCAAAAAAATAATCTAAAAAATATAAAAAATTTGTCATTCACAATTTTTTATTTCTTTAATTTAATTTTTTTAATATGTTTTTTAATCATTGAAACGAATGAGCATAAAAACAATTTACCATATGTGAACCAATGGGTTTTGGAAAAGAAATGTAAGACATCACGAAAGGTCATGTAGGGGACTTTTAACAACCATTTTTATATTATTCACATGAGTTTTTCTAATACTAAGCTAATATTACGAGATTAGGTTAACTAACTTTGCCGTGGACTGAATATTTTTTTATTGTTAATGATAAATCAATTGTTTTGAGTCAAGTATATTGCATATTGGTAATCTTGTTATAAGTTGCAGTATATTATTTTGTCACATATATTTTGTTATGTAGAATTGAAAACTTATTTTCCCTTTTTTTATGTAAAGCTGGTCTTTATCAAATAAAGCTAAAGTGGTATACCGTTCAATTGGAAAAGAGATTAAGCAAAAAGATATTCTATTCATTGTCCTACTCAATTATGTAAATTTGATAAATTCTAAACTTTTGATATAATTATGCCAAACTATACTATTAACATCTTCAGTATAAAATGATTCAAATTTAATTTAACTATTTCAACTAATCTTACAAAGCTAATGATTATCTAATGCATATATACTTAATTATGTACAAATTATATATATATTAAATAAGTGTACAAATTAGAAGAGAAGCTTCCTACAAGAGCTAAGCTTTCAACCTGCATTGTTCTATGCTTTCTACAGTCTCTTTCAACCTCCCATGGTAGCAACCCAGTTTCTCCTACATTGAGCTAAGCTTTGCCCACAAGTCGTTGATCTCTTTATTGCTTACTGAAGCTTTCTACAACAGCATGCATCCACACTAATAATAGTTGAGGAATCAGTTATTCATGGTAAGTCAAATATGAAAAAAATCGAGGAAATCTCATATCAAAAGTTTAAAAGCATGCTGAAGGATACATGATTCGTACTTGTATTAAATCTAAAGCAATCTAAAAAGAAGTGGAAACTTTCATTTGATATGCAATGTTATATTAGAAACTAAAACATTACTTTGGCATTTGAAACATTACCCCCCTTTTTTCTAAGGTTGGGCAATATAACTTTAGTAATTTCTCAAAAATGAAGAATGTGAAATAAATTGCTTTGAAGGATGACGTGAACTGTTTAACTTTTTATTGAATATGCCTTTTTGTTGGGTTGGGGTGGAAGGTACCACAATAGTTTTCAATCGACATTTACAATTACCATTGTTTAGAAAGACTTACTAAACAACTGGATTGAAAAATAAATTAAGAAAGAGGAAGGAATGGTTTAAAGTATGAGTGAAGAGGGGAGAGACAGGCCAATAGGAGAGAGAGAGAGGGTAAAAAAGGAATTGATGAGCATGTTCAATGTTGTATTTTGGTCACCTAAAAAAGCATCTGGTTTAAAGCAACACTTCTACAAAGCTCTTGATGAAACTTTATTAATAATAGCTAACTCCTCAAATCGATGATTCACTAATCTACAATTATTTTCGCCCTACTAAAGTGATAACAACCAATTTCACAAATTACAATAATGAAAAGCATACATGAATAGTAAAAAAGACAATTTCACGTGAAAATCCCAAATTCAAAAGAAAAAAAAACTCTTTTTCATGCTTACAAACATCTTCATTAGAACTCAAATATATAGTTGTAAAGAGAAACATCACTTTGATTACTTTTGCTCTAAGTTGTCCCTCCCCAAGAAGTGACTCACATCCTCAATGTCATGGTTGCTTATAAAGCAGAATGTAGATTGCAAGTGACTAAATCTATTCTGTTTGATTTCACAAAAATTTTGATAGCTTATTTGACCTTTTATAGGACTTTGAGCCACTTGCCACCACCCACTTGCATAACAAAAATAAGGACAATATATGCTTGATGTGCATGTCTACATCAGTTACCCTAGAGTGCTTATTGTCGAATTGTGAGAAAAATATGACTCAACTCTCAAGAATCTATTTTCCAGTAGATTTCTATAGTTCACATTGCTTTGGCTTGTTATTTTGAAATCCTACAGATTCATGTATAACTTGATACATATGATCTGCTCAACTTCATATGCATCTATAGTTGACTTAATCAGACTCAACATCTTAATAATCTTTTAGTAGGATAATTGAGTATTGGACATCTGCATAGATAATCTCTTCAAATTTTTAACTCTTTTTATGAATCTTTCCTTTCATCATTTTTCTTGAAAACTCCAAAGAGTAATGCATATTATTAGGCTACAACTTGTCAATAGTGCTAATTTTGTTAGCATATCTATATAAATATCTATACTAAGAATTTTGATAACACACCATCAATCAATAGCCTGACGTCAAGAACTTCAATTATAGTAGCAAAGTTCTTTACAAGGCAAATTGCATTTACACAATCCTTATGTATAGTAAAAATCATACTTTTCCTTTTCTCTTAGAAGATTTTTTAAATCATGCAGGCTCTTTATATGCCTTTGAGAAGATAAGGTGATGAATTTGGCTTTGGAGAGAGCCACATATTCTGATGTTGAAGCATTTAGCTAAGTATTACTGCACAACTAGCATATGTATCCTAAGGAACTCTTCTAAATATCAATATCACATTTTAAGCAACATTTATGTAACATCAGAGGGCTATGACATTCTTCATATACATAAGAAGCTATTCAATCATATACCAATTTTTTTGATATGGGTAACAAAACCAACTATATATTTAGGGTCAAGCCTTATACATAAAATGATATGCATAAGATTCCTATCATAAGGGGGTATGACATCTTGGACAAGTATTTCCTCTCACGACAATTTGGTGATCTCTCTTTTCTTATTTTGAAATGACATCTAAGTGGAGTATATAATCCACCTATACTCCAACTTGTTCATACTAGATTTGTATCAACTAATTGAAGAGAAGAACAAAATGGATTTATGGAATTTTTTGATGTTTTACTCAAAGTAAAATAGTGGCATCGCTCACACAATGGAGGCTTCATAGGCTTCAAGTGCTAGTGATATTTTTTTGTGGAATTCCTCCTTTAGTAAAGGAAGGGTAATGCTAAACTTTCCTAGAGAAAGAGAGTTGCAAGGAAAGATAAAGTTCTCATTAGCTTGGACTGATTCCTTTAAACACTTTTCATAAGCTTTTTGACTTCAATAACCCTTAGAACATCACTTACAAAGCTAACTAGTGCAACCTCATGGCACTGTTAACATGGAATAATGTGTGAGCATAACCATAGTGATAGCTGGCTCCATGAATATTGCTTGTAGGTCAACAACAATTAATATGAATTAAAATTGTAGCCCAAATAAGACCCAAGATTTTGTCATGTTGTAATATTTTGTTGTTATAGCCTAACATTACTACTTTAAGATATTATTTCTCTTTCATAGTTTCATGTTAATAAAACAATATTTTATCCTAAAAAGTATCTCGATATCTTAAAACCTTGGTATTATATATGTAATTTAGAATTTTTCTCTTCATTTTTTATGTAAGAATAAGAATTATTGTCTCCTTGCACCTAAAAGAAGCTAAGAATCATGTTTTACTTAAAGATTCCACCTTTTAGACATTACTCAATAGTCATTCTTTATCATCTTTAACCCTTGGTGCTACAAGCCCACCAAGTTTTGGTAGATTCAACTCGTACCACATTGCATTATAGAAAGTTTCATTCCAACACCACAATATTAGGAGACAATCATATTTTATAAAGGTAGAGTCCATTTTTGGTCCTCTTATATTAGCCAAAAAAAATTTGTCTTTAAAAGTCATATTTACATTATAAAACTATGTTTTGATATATATATCTTTAATACATTTTCTATTTTCCAAATACAAGAATATTCATACACTTATCTACCTGGAAATAAACTAGGAGTAAATCCTTATCTAATAATACACTATCTAAAATATCATCTAATGATCACTCAAATTTTTCTATCAAGGATGTTATAGGCTCATTAGCTTTAGCTTGGTTTTCCTTAAACTACATAGTACTATAAGAGGCATCAATTTGATACCATAATATTATAGCATAACAAATCATGTTAGAATATTGTTATTCTTTGGCTTATTCAATACTAACAAAAATGAGTTTTATCCCATAAGGTGTATAGACATCTACATTATTCTAAACTTAATTAGTATTTTTAGTTACAATAAAGCCATAATGTTTTATTAAATTTGACTCTAAAATTTATGATTGTAGAGAAAATTTAGATAAGATACTACCAATTATATTTTTTTGATATTATTATTTAGAAAACTTTCTTTTAAATTAGGACTAGAAAGAATAATCTATAATAAATTTTTTTAGATTCTCAATAATGAATAAATGAGAAAAATATGATTCTTCACTCCAAATACTATCATCGTAATTGCTTCTTTTAGCTCCTTCATCCCTCATTAGAACATCTTCCTAGGCCACATCTATGACATCCTTCAAGCTCCTCAACTAGCCACATCCTTTCATAATTCATTAGTCTCGACAACTTGTTCTGGTCATGAAATGAAATTTCTAAAATGGGGTTGCACTGCACTCCAACACAATGTTAAGATGTTGCACCACTAGATTGCATTCAAATGCAATGTTGGAAGGTTTGACCAGAACTATTTGATCTCCAAAAACAACTTCTAAATCGATCTCCATATATGGAGAAAAAATATGCAAGAAAACATTTTCTTTATCCTTCTTAAAGACGTACAATGTCTCTAACCTTGAAACCATATTCCACTCAATGCCTACTATACCTTTTCCTATTATTGTTTTGTGGCTTTTCATCAACTTTTAAGTGTATCCTTCAAATCTTATTGAAACTATTGTGCACTATGTTGCACTAATCCATCGATACTTTTAATTGTGCCAATTTTGAACTTTTCATTGAAGGGGCATTAAGTACTAAATCCCAAATTACATATTCAATAGCCTTCAACCAGTAGAAACATGGCCTTACATGTCGAAAGAAAACTAGACATAGAAGAGACTATCATCCTACACTTGAAAATACAATGAATGGTACCCTCATAAGGGTTATGAGATGGTCTTATTTATGATACTATAAACAACATATTATTACACAAATTTCTCAAACTCTTGCTTCTTATGAGAACAATACAAGTTCAATTTGTTGGATCAGAATAATCTTTTTTTCATTCAAAAACAACCAACCACCATTGATGTATAAGGCTGTTGAACCAATCTCAACTAATCCCCATTCCAAGGCATGCAAAGTTGTATCTCTTAATAGTGAAGGCCTTCACATAAGTGAAAATTAGAGAGCTTTCATTGTTTTCACTTTTGGTCAATCCCCATTAAAGTCAATATCATCGTTATCTCTCAACACATACTCCTTATGCATCTTTAGTTAGACCCACTTCACAAAACTTAAACAAAGGTTGCTTACTGCATGTTTCAAAAGCTAGCCAACCAACATATTTCAAGCTCCTTTCCTATATGTGATGAAAATGTTGAATTGTTATGGATAGGTCATGTTCTTTGCGTGTCGTGCCTTTTGAAACTTGCTATGTTCTACAAGTATTGGAGTGGTTGTATATCAAAGTGTGCGATGTTTCATTCCCAACAAAGATGGCAACAAATGTTTCATGGCTTGATGTAATGCTAAAATCTCATTTTTGTACGACCATGAGTTTCCTTGAGCTTCTTGTAGTAGCATGAAATAATATGCCTGAAGATGTCCTCAAACCATCAACACGATACTAATTGCATGGCTTGACATTTCTCATGCAATCTTAAAAGAAAGTCATAAACTAGGAAAAATCAGACGTGTGCCCACAATTTATTCTTTAATAGGGGAAGAGTATGATTTCTTCTCTTAAACTTCAATTTCACTTTTGTTAGTACATGCAATGGTATGAGAATCCCAATTAAGGTTTTAATGAATTACGAAGCTAGTAGCATGCCGCCATGAAGATCCTTATCTTAGTAACATTATTTGGTTTTCAACATTCTCATACCACTTGAACCAAAATTGCATCAATTCTTCGTTTTCCATTTTCTTCCTTATGCACTAGATAAATCAAGACCATATTCTTCAATTTGTACTACTCTAGGCTGAGTTTCCATCTTTTGAATGACTTGTCAGAGAAACTAGTTTTTCTTCATTCATGACCTTTTTGCATGAACAAGTTTTGGTCTCACTCCTGTCAATTTCTTTCTTTCTTCCTCCCTTGTTTTCTATCTCTTCATTCTCCTCCAAGTAACCTGAACCATCCCACATGTACTTCCACTAGACTTGCTCATGCATGGGCTCTTGACCACATTCTAGCATTATTAGTACACATATTCAACATATAGCATACTGAAATTGTGTAGGAATAATACCAAAAATTAACCTTAAAGAATTATATACTTTTGAAGGGATCATTAATATCCCAATAGAAAATTATGACCATAAAAATAAAGGCAGGGATTTAAATCAATCCTAACAAGTCTAATGAAAAACTTAAAAAATAATGGAAAATGTTAATAAAAAAATAATCATTTGCAAAAACAAGATTCTTTCATTACACTTAATATAGTGGACGTACTTTTAGTAAAATTAGTGTACTGCATTTCCTTTAAGCCGGTTGAAAATCCTACACAATTTTATACCAAATTCTTAGGCTACATATCATGTGTTCACTTTCATAGATTTTTCATGTTATATTTACATTGCAAAAGTATAAACCACAGTTGCACTCTGATTCACAATTACCTTGGACAGATTCTTTGTGAGGCGAACAATTTCATCATTTGGTATCGTGAGTTTCTTAGTCAGAGTTTTCTCTTTAGAGTTTGCAGTGGAATTTATGACCTCATGTTTTAAAAGAGCTTCTTTAAGTTGCTGGTCCAATAAATGAATTAGTATATGAATTAAAAAAATGTAGTGAAAGACAATTTCAATGCCATATGCATTATTTGAATAATTATAGTACCAAGACATGTCTTCCTTTTTCTTGATAGATAGCAGAGAGAATCTTTTGAACTTCTAGAAGAAGCCTTTGAATCAGACAAACTTCGTTCCTACAAGATAAAATTGCTTCAATTTCAAAAATAGGATATTAAATCCAATAGATGGTTGAAGTACAATGGTGGAGAACCTTAGAAGCATTGACAAGAAATTCACACTAGTTCAAAATTAATTGTTCTATAATTATAGGGATTTATAACGTTCTAAAAAGCTTCTCCTTTAGTAGTTCTGCATCAACTAATGCAATATTCAATTTGCTGGACATAACATCCAATTCAGTTTCTAGTATTTCATTTTTAAAAACTGCTTCTTCCTTTTCTCAAATTGTAATTTCCAAAGTCTCTTTCACCGAAGCGATATCAGCATCCATCTCAAACGCAGAATACAAGCTTTTATACTCATCCTAAAACAATACATGCAACAAAAATATTGTACTAAACCAAATAAAATCAATTCACTTAATATAAGGAATTGACTATCAACCACAAGTAAAAATTAAACAGACAAAGACCATAGAGAAAATAAGGTTTGGAGTTCAAAAACCTTGTTCATATGCTCAGGCCTAGCTCAATAAAGTTCACGATTCGGTGAAACACACTAAAATGTTAGGAAACAAACCTTTGTTCTTCAAGTTGCATCTCATATGTTTACTATATGACATCTTGCATTGTTGTTAGTTAGAAACTAGCTGATAAATTAACTAACAATTGGTTAGGGCCTAGTATGAATAGAACACAAGAAAGCTTCCATATCTAATTTTTATGTACAAATTTTTTTGGGATACAGCATTTGATTCATGCTTCAACATATTGCGTCCTAGTAAATCTCTTTGACCATGCAAGATCTTAACTTCTCGTTCAATTTGAGATTTCTCACTCTAAGAAAGGAAATGTTCACCTTTAATGAAGAAAATTAAAAAAAACCCGAATTAAAACATCTGCCACAATAATAATTACCTCAAGCTTTACTTTGTCCTGGATTGTATTCTTCTGTTTGCTTTCGATATCTTTTAATTTTTATTTTTTCTTATCAAGTTCCTTTCTCAGAGATTCTTTCTCTCTAATAAGAGAATAAGATGATAAGCAAGACACTTATTTTTGATGAGAATAAATCTGTGAAAGTTGTTATTCCTTCTCCATATCATCCTGAAGGTCTTGTTCTTACAACATCTAATTTGATCAAAAAAACAATGGAAACATCAACCTAAAAAGAATAAAAAAGGAAGACATGATTTAGCTAACCACAATAATCTTCTCCCTATTTTCAAAGAAACACTTGAGCTCATGAATTTTTTTGCGATGTTGACATAATTGGTTAACCAATAGATTCTGCATTTGAGAGATATGTTTAGATGAGGAATTGTGGTGTATTTTTGCTAGAGAAATAAAAATCAAGTCATCATATCATGCCTTCTCAAACTTGAATTCCTTAATTTTCTTGATCATAGATCTATTGACACAGTCATGGCCTAAAATAAGGGACTTAATTGTGCCACACACTCCATGGGAATGGTCTTAAGACACTTAAACTATAACATAATACAATAGGAAATTAAGCAGTTTATAAGAACCAAATCATTGCCTCACAAGGGAAGAATTGAGTAGGTATTCAAATTGATATTAATCAATTTTTTTGTTTAAGGAAAATATAAATGTCGTGATCAATATGTAAGATTTTTTCTTTAACAATTGTAATGATCAACATGCAATGTTTGTTATATAGCCCATATGAAGAGAGTAATGAGTGGATATATATGTGATGATAATTTGCTCTTCAAAATAGTAAGATATGAATCAAAATAAGATACAATAATTAAATATCATAAGAACAATAAGATATAATGGACATATATATTATGTAGAAGAAGTGGGGCTCATTTTTAGAGCACTCCTCAGGCAATCAAGACGCATCAAATTTGACAAGAAATCATTTGAACATACAAAAGACAATTTGCTTAAAATAGACTAATCTGAAAGTAGTCAATTAGGAATGTCAAAGCAGGGCAAGCAGGCTTCAATTATATTTGATTATTTTCCCAACGTATGCTTTTGTCGAGGGCAAGGAAAAAAGACACATAGACAAATCATACTATATTACATCGTAGTTGTTTTTTGGGGTTGACTAACAATCAATCATATAGGAAACCGACCCTTGAAATTCTATATTCTTTCTTGGTTGAACTCACTTTGGCTTCCTTTGAACAAAAGGCATTTCAGTATTTAACAAAATCAAGTTAAGCAAATTAAGATGGTGCAATATTGCTCATGTCACTCTATTCATTTAGTTTATTTTTCAACTACATTTGATAACGGTACAAGCTGTGGATAAATCATTTGGTATTGAAGCATCATCTTGGATGGCCAAGACTAAAAGTTCACGAAAGGAAATAAACATACAGCTATACATTATGGAGATTCCAACCAATCTTTGGAATAATAGGTAGCATAGCTAATACAAACCGTTCAAGGCTTTGCATAGATAATTACAAAGCAATAACTTATGATGATAAAAGTACCATAATATAGAACCCAAAAAATACATCACCACCCAAGTTGAATGCAACAGATTCAAAGAGGGGAAGGTTAAGGTTGTCTAAGCCTAATGGAGAATATCAAAGAAGTTGATCTATGTCAATCTATGCCCTCAAAATTTAAAGAACAACAAATACTATTAAAAGTTGAGGCCAAGGTCGATTTGCAAACTTATGACGAAAAATGAATGCCAATGTAATATTTACGACTAACGAAAGTAGAAGGTGATCATCAAACAATGCCTTAGAGTTGGAATCACCAAGCAATGAATAAATCGTAAAAGATTGCAAGATGGAGTGGTACAAAAATAAATAGTCCCAAATAAAAAATATCAGAAAAGATTTTGAGCAACACACACACAAAAGCTTTCTTCATCTTAGCAAGCTCCTTCTTAAAACTCCTCATAGACTCTCCTTTCTAAATTCTCATCATAATCTCCACTTGTCCCTAATTTCATGTCAATCTCTCCCTCATTGCTTCTCTTTAAGCTATTACTTTGTTTTCTCTTTAGCACCCATTGTACCATAGCTCCCCACCTTATTCAATAAGGATGGAAAAAAAAACATCAAGTAGAGGAGAATAGGTCTCTTACCATATAACTTAAAAGAAACTATTTTTCATTTAGCATTACATTGTTATTTTAATATAAAGTTTAGATATTGAGTTTAGTCCTCAACCCCCAAAAGTCCTCCAATTCCAATGTAATACGTAGGACTGAAGAAAGTAGAAAGTGATCATCAAACAATGCCATAGAGTTAGAATCACCAAGCAATGAAAAAATCCTAAAAGTTTGCTAGATGGAGTGGTACATAAAAAATTGTCACAAATCAAAAATATTAGAAATTATTTTGAACTACAAGCACAAAATCTTTCTTCATCTTAGCAAGCTCCTCCTTGAAACTCCTCATAGACACTCCTTTCTAAATTCTCATGACAACCTCCACCTTTTTCTATTTTCATGTCAATCTCTCCTCCTTTGTTTATCTTTAAGCTACTACTTAGTTTTTTCAGTAGCACCCAATTGTATGACAACTCCTCATCTTATTCGATAAGGATGCAAAACAACATCAAGTAGAGGAGAATAGGTCTCTCACCATGTAACTTAAAAGAAACTATTTTTCATTTAGCATTACATTATTATTTTACTATAAAGTTGACATATTGAGTTTTGTCCTCAACCCACAAAAAGTCTACAATTCCAATAAAACAATAGCCTTAGATTTGTCTTATTGAGACCTTTCCAAATCTACATTTTTAAAATCTAAGTCATTCATCATTGACATAAAATGTCACACACTTGTCACCAACTAAAATGCATGCTTAAAACAAAACAATTAATCTCAAATAACGTACAAAATCATATTTGATCATAGTATTTCATACAAATACTTTGGACAAAATTTTTTTTAAAAGGATTATTTTGAACCTCCAAAGATAATATGAGTCAAGTATG
Organism: Vanilla planifolia; assembly: GCA_023846275.1. Lineage (NCBI taxonomy): Eukaryota > Viridiplantae > Streptophyta > Magnoliopsida > Asparagales > Orchidaceae > Vanilla > Vanilla planifolia. Next base: position 903,039 of record JAIUJO010000165.1, on the reverse strand, counting down.
AAATCTGTCATCGAGAAGTTTACTCAAGGGAGTGCTTTCTAAAGCATTACAAAACCAACCAATCTAAACTAAGGTCTATACATACCACTACTGATACCTAATCAAACCTAGAAGACCATCTCGATGAATTTTCTTGGAGGCTTATCGATGATAAGATTATTTCACAATTTCTAGTTGTGATTAAGAAAACCATTCCTAAGTTGATAGAGTGCAAATAGGATAGCAAGGGTTAAAAGAAACATATTTTTCTTAACAAAAGGTATCAATACATCTTGAGTTACCAACAAACACTGTGTGGAACTAAAATACTCATTTTATAAGCAAATTGATAACTAGACAAAGGTCATTAACATAGTAAATATGAATCCAATCAAAGGATATAACTCCAGACACTCAAAGACATAAGATCATAATCTATTGTGTGCCTAATTTTCATTAAATCAAACCATCCACGATTCAGTTATTTAGAGCTCATTCAAGGTGGTGTGTCTAATATATCTGCCATAGAGCCCATTCAACTTGGATTTTGAAATAAGCCCAGCAAATAGAGTGAAAGTATTAGTATAATAGAAGGTATAAAAGATTATCAAGAATATTTGAATAGTTCAAACCACTTCAAGATGTAGTTGAAGCTCTTCCAACATAAGTACAAAAAGAGACATGATATCCACAAAATCAACACATCCACAAATCAATTGTCTGGAGCCCATTTAAGGTATGTCTAGTATATCTACCATAAAACCCACTCAACTTGGATTTCTCAATAAACCCAACCAATAAAGACAAATAAAAGGTATAAAAGACTATCAAGTATATTTAAAAAATTGAAATTGCTATCAAGATGTGGTTGAACATCTTGCAATAGTACAAAAAGAGACATGATATGCATCATAAATAAGAGAATTTTAGGAGATCTAGCATGATTTTATACAATAAAAGAATAACTAAGGGGCTAAGAAAGTTAATACAAATTTGACATATATTATTTCGACCCCTAAAGAAAATAAATTATAACATTTATTAGATAAACTTATTTCCATAAAAAGAAATCAATTCTGATAAATCTAGAGAACTTAAAATTACTTGAGCATTTCATAATTAATAAAGAATTTCATGAGGTATTATCTCCTATGTATGACCTTATCATGGTAACAAAAATTCTACTATCAAAGTATATGATTTTTTTGAATTATTGAACCAACCCTAAATGAGGGACATAAGTCCCACTTTACGTCATCTGAAATGCACAAGTGCAATAGGCGACTAATTAAGAATAATTTGGAAGAAGAAAAATATGAGTTTCATTATCTCATGTTCTCTATTTGAAAAAACCAAAAGACTCTCCAACAAATCCATTTCTACTTAAATAGTATTCAAAGAGACTTAAATACTTTTAAAAGGACAAATCATCATGATAACAATAGCAAAAGTAAGCAAGACAGTCTTGACATGTCCCAACAACATTTGTCGTTGTTAAAATGACCTTGAAGAAAAATCCTACAAACCACAAGAGGTATTAACCCATGAGGAAGGAATACAAAGAAACCTTGAGAGAGTGTAGCACCAAATGAAGATTGCCCAAAACTTGAGATAGTGAGCTCAAGAGTAAAGCCACTTGAGATGATGTGCTTGAAAGGTTAAGACACATGAAGTAAAAAGCATAACGTTCCACCAATAGTTGTCAAAGATTTCTTTAAGAATTGCACTCTAAGATTGGAGATTTCACCAAAAGAGCAAAGAAGTTTTGAAATTTGACATGCGAAGCAAAACTACAAAAGTTGAATAGAGGTAATACAAAACCTCTAAGAGAAAGCCTTTAAGAAATCTAGCAAAGATTTAAGGATGAGTTCTTGAGGTATTTTTGCAATCCAAGTGTCAATCTAGAAAAACGCATACTCAAGAAATTTTATAAGATGTTTTCCAAATTAATCATAACAACAACAACCAAATAAAAAGAGTAACACTATTTTTAAACAAAGTAGAAGCATCCCATGAATTATAAAATATCATAAGATTTTTAAATAAATTTAACACCATTCTAATTTGAAGTTTTTCCCTATACAGCTAATAAGAGTTGTACTACAAAATATAATAGGTAGTATTCTATGGAATCATTAGTGATTTTCGTATGCTTGTGTTTTAAAACAAAAAAGTAGAAGTAAGGAAGCATAGCCTTCAACTAACAATCATTGTTTTATTCTCCATCTGTCTCCCTATCTATCTATCTATCTCTCTCTCTCCCCCATGCACCACTCTTGCATGATTACTCTTGATTTATTCAAGGAAAATACTATGAATTTCCCTATATAGTGATTGAGTTAAATAATGAGTATGGGTTGCAGATGGATCAAGTAGATTAATTTAGCTATGGTAAGTGTCATCATTCAAAAGAATTGGGCTAGAATGGCCATTGAATCTTGCCACGTGATACAATAGAAATTGTTGGAAGAAAAGGTTTACATAGTTTTCATTTACATTAAACCAAAAGCAAGAATTGACAATATATTGATGTTAATCATAGGAATTAGAGAAGTCTCCAATCTTCCTAAGAAAATAAGAAAAAAACTTCATTGCACAAGTTGGAGACAGAAGTATAAGCTAATATAAGAGCCTTTTCCTTTCAAATAAGGTGTAAGAATTGATGCTAAAAGAGGACTCACATCTCCACTACTATACAAGCAACCCATACTCATAATTGTTAAGTATTTTGATGATTTATGAAATCACCCTTAATAGCTAAAGGGATAACAAGAAAAATGTAACTCAAGTCAAAATACAATTTGATTAATCCAACCATGTTGTAAACATTTCCTTGCATGGGCACATCCCCAAAATAGATTATATCAAAATACCAAGCTACGGATGATAACATAACGTAGTTTTTGAGTAAAAAAATATATTCACCAGCATCCTTATCTATTGCACAACTTCTTTTCAAAGGTTGCCCAGCAAGGTACCTCACTTTTAACATATTTGTTTTTTGAAAACAACCATGAATAGGACAATAATTACAATGATGGTCTTGATTTAACCAAAACAAGCTTTTTTTTGAAAAGAAATGCAAAAATTAATCATTTCAAGGGTGAAAAAAATTAGAAAGCATCAAAGAGAACAACAATATATGACATATCTATTACACAGATCATAAATAAGCACAAAAAATGCAAGAATTACCTTCATTATTTTAAAAAATAAGGAGAAAAGCTTCATAAAGTCTTGGGGAATGGCTAAAAGATTTTCAAATGAATCTTTTAAAAGGCCAAAGTGCAAAGCAATTTCTCCGACTTCATCAAAAAGTTTCTGAGTTGGTCACCAGCTAACTCCTAGAAATATAACAAACTAATTGTTATTTTTTTCCTTTTTTCACTCCGAAGAGAACCCCAAAAGAGGTTCTAAAAGCCAGGTAGATCAAAATAGTAAAAATAAAACTCTTTTCAAAATGAAGATTTCAAAGTTCCAATTTAAAAAAGAAATAATAAGAAGGAAAGATCATTTCATTAGAAAAAAGTAAAGTAAGCAATGCATTTAAAAATTCTTGGAGAGAGGATAGAAAACCAGTTCTTCATAGAGTACTCTTACAACTTCTTGAGCATTCCTGACTTCTCGTTGTAGCTAAAAGAGAACCACAAAATTCAAGGGAGTTAATAATAGCACATTGAGCACAATTCAAAACACATTAATTGCGTTCAGTTATTTTACACATTATACAACTAAGAAAATTTTATTTAAAATTTAAATTGGAAAAAATTGAATAAAATATCACAATTAACATCACTAAAACTTTATTATCTTATAAGAAAACGACCTCTAGAACAAAGTAAACAATCCAAATGAAATGAAGGTCAAGCTAAAGTATCATCATTATGCAATGCACAGTTCTTTTGAAATGTATTTGAAATAAAAAATCTTCATCAATGTAGCAACCAACACCATCTGAATATAAACTTGTGGTTAAGTTGTACTGCATGTTGGTAGTGCATTATTTTAAAGTTTGAAGAGAAATTGCAATATTATTTAAAAACATAGATATGTGGTTGAAGATTAAAAATGAAAGAAATGATAATGAGAGATACATCCAGACATATATAAATGGATTTAAGAATAAAATAGGATGCTAAGAAAGTTCTACCTATAAGCAATTTCTCTGTTTTCTGCTTGTTGTTCTTGCCAACCACTTCTTCCCTTATCCATTGTAACCATCGGAGTAAGTTAAAGATGTCTGATGCCTTTACCAAGTTCTACCATGCTTTCTTTTCTTTCTTAGTGCACTAAATGCTCCAAATTATTTAACTTGTTTTATTGAAGATCTTCCTAATTGAATTATTTAATGTTAATTTCTCGATAGTTTAAGATCATATTTTGTGTTTTTTGTCAATGTTCTTATTTATATGTGTGGTTTCTCCAATCAATTTGCATTTGCACATAATAGTTTTTAATGTTTATGCAATAAGTACAAGATAAAGGAACATTATCAATGCTATTTATGTTAAGTTTATTTAAGATTACTAGTGACTATAAGAAAAATTATGCTTAGGAGAAATCACATAGATCTAACATCTCTGCATTTGTTGTAATAACCTATCACAAATATTAATATTCAACTTTCAAATAATTACAAAGGATTCCAAACTTTAAAAAAAGAATTCTTAATTCAATTATTAGATCTATATTCTTAGAACATATTAGACTAAATTAGTTCCTTAAAAACATGGAAAAAATATAAAATAAAAAAGGGATTTGATTGAATAGGACTATCACTATTATGTTAGAGACATTAGTTAATTAAGTAGTTTGCCTAGCACTCATGGTATGAACCAGAGTTCAAGCATAAAACCAAGCATAAACTCATAAAAAACATGAAATAGAACTGCAACAAAAAACATACATCTTCACACTTCTCCATAAAGCAGGCATTATGTTCAGTAGTCAAGGTACAACATTGTCCAAGTTCACCTTTAGTGAAGTCTTCTCCATTCCTAAAGATTCAATCTGCATATGAAGAACAATTTAAACAATAATAATAATAAAAAAATCTAAGTTCAATGGAACATTTAGATAGGTAAGGACCAGCTCCTCGAGCTATTTTATGACCAAAATTCTCCTGTTTCTCGTTCAGTTACTTTGCAACAATCTGGAGACGCAAATTCCTTCAAACGACATGTTGAGAAGCAGTAATTTGTTTTTAGGAATTGATTCTGATTCCGTACAATTATTTTGGTGAAACTTGATGTTCACACCCTTAAAAATCATCAAAAAAGAGACACATTGCTATTTGTTCACAATAGGGCATGAGAAACAACTTACAAGGGAGCAATAAAAAGACAGACACCTTGCTATTACTATTTAAGGAATGGCCACCAAATTTGGTCAACTTTGCTAAAGATTGCACCTCTTCCTATAAAGTAATAAAAAATAATTATTTGCAAAACTTCTACACTTCTAAAAGAGAGAAAGGAGAGAGAGGCTGTTTGTGTGAGGGAAGACAGAATACATACTGAATTTAGGCTATCTCTATTTTGATGAGCTTTCTTTCGATAAGTAACATCCAGCAAAGCAACAAGAGAGAAAGAGAAGAGTTGAAAAGGAAGAATGAAAGAAAACAATATTTTCATTTGAAAAAAAAGATTGAAAAATGAAATAGGAAGACTACATGAAAGAAAGGCATTTTCAATTTTTTTTGTTTATATAACAAAGTGAGATAAAGATTTGGCACACACTCTTTTTCTAAAACATGTACTAATTAATTTGAATGTCAAGAAAGGGATGCATGTTCCCTAAGAAGTTGAAATTGCTGGAGATCATTACAATTTTTTAGTGTAATGATTGTATGAGACAATCGTTTAGATTTTATTAGTATGACCCCAACAGCTAGAGTTAGAAAGCTTTTTGGCCTATATTTGAATATGGAAAATGATAAAAATTGTATTGGTCTAATCAAATGAACGTATAGTGTAATAGTTTACCAAAAAATCCATCGCATTTGAAAATTTTGAGAGCTCAAGTAAATTTGATAATTTAAGGTTATCATATTAGCACAACAAGATGATCATGCCAATATGACACATCAGTAGATGTTAACGATCATACTAATGCAAAATGAAAATCAAAGAATATAATAAGCTATGTACTTCTTAATAGAAAGATCGCCTTTTCCAATTACTCATCCAACTATCTTTACATATATGAGTATGGATTGTATTAGAACAACGTATATATTGAACCGATACACCAATGCATAGTGATTTTTATCATGCTTTATACTTCTGTGGTACTATTATTGGCCTATTACAATCAACATTATGGTGTTGTGCATATATGTTACGGATGGTACAACTACGAAAGGTGAATTGGACCAATATAATAAGTTGTCTGAGATTTCTTATCATCATACAAATATGAGGATTGAACTAGACCTATATAATCAATTCCTTGGTTACTTAATAGAAATCAATTGTACGATATGTTATCCAACCCATATATTAGGCATGGGTTGTGCAGTACGATACGAGATATTGTACCTTAGAATAGCATTCACAAATCCTTTTTCCTAATGAAAACGTGTTCATCAATAAAGACATAAGAAATACAAGTGATGTAAGTATTTTTACTTCAAAGTTGGCTAAATGTGTTATCCCTAAATGTATCATCAAGAGAACATAAACAACATATGAAAAGGCATACACAATGATACTAAACACAGAGAGAAATAAGACAACAATGACAAAGCCCTTTAGACTTACTAAATAACACAAAAAAACATATATTAGAGGTGCACATCTTCATCTAAGCAAGAATCTTGGAGAAAACTTATAATTTCTAGTCTTTAGTAAAAAAAAGTTGTTCTAGTTAATTGAGCCAAAAGCTATTGATATATCAATATTTATAAAAATACCATTTTAGGATGTTTGGCACTAACTTTCTAAACAAGTTTTATAACCAACTTTTTGTTACCATGATTGTATTACCTTTGATAAAAGCTACTTGCACTAATTGGATAATGTTGGGAATGATGGGGAGGAATCTATTAGCCAAAATTTTGGTAATGATCTTATAAGAAAAATACTAAATAGAGAGTGTTCTGTACTCTAAGAGTGGTTGAGCAATAATTGTCTTTGCAATAAGCATGATATCTATAGAACAAATGTTTGTGCAAACCTTGTTGTAATAGAGGCCTAAGTTGTCATAATGAAATTCCTCCAAATGACATCCAAACAATCCAAGAAGATCTCAACAACAAACCCAACTGATAAGATTGCTTCAAATTCAAAAAAGGATTCATATATTTTTGGAACCCCATGAAGGACAATGTTTCAAAAGCTATTGATCAGAGATCACCAACTCAATTGAGCACAAAGGGTAAATTGGAGCCCAAAGTAGTCTATGAGGATGTCAAGAACAAAGGGTTGTATTCAATCATCAAGAAAACAATAAAAATAATCATTTCAAGAGAATTAGATTTGTTCCCACATTTTAATCACCATAAAATAAGTTTGAGTTTTTTTCTTCAAAGTGCAACTAGAAAAACTTTGCATGTTGAGAAATCCATAATAGATAACTTCTTAAAGCTAAGGATATCAAGTTGATATTGTCTTTCTTCACAAAGCAACCAACCATGGATGGAGAAGATGCTCTTGTGGAAAAGAAAAAATCAATCTTTTCTTCATGGGATCTGGACCCCTTTCAGAACTTGCAAAACAATTTTATCCACATGAGCTCAGATAAGTAATGTTGAGGGCCATCTCACCAGATAAAATCCTCTAGTACTCCATAATAAGTTTAAATTTCAATGGTTCAAAAATTCTTGAACTTTAAGCAGATTCCCCATGGATTTAGATACATAAGAAATGATGCAAGTAAAGTAATCAGAGAAGGGGTTTAAGGAGAACCACACAAAGGAATTTGGGAAGACTATCATCAATCCTCATTGGACAGAGCCCAAGAAAGCTTAGAATGGATTGGATTCCTTAAACAATCGTTGAACAAAATAAAGGTGGGGGCCAAGCAAGGAACATCATCCACCATAATATTTATAAGAAGATTACTATATTTCCCATTTGCTTCCTTCCCATTAGCTCCAATTAAAGGGGTAAAGCCTCTAAACACATACAAAGAGGCAATCTTAAAGTCCAGGTCATTGTAAGCATAAGTAATAATTAATAATATGATAAAAACCTTTAACATGAAATGGCCTTAAATTATAAAAAATGCTATAGAATACAACATCATCAAGTTTGATCCCAAGTAAAGCCATAATCATTTACTTAAAGGACCTAAGTTGATCTTTGTATTCACAGATCTAGGAGCTATCATGCCAACATCTAATATTAAAACAATGAACATTTGAGGGTTTATTCATTGGGCTAGAGAGGAGAATTAATAATTCCTAAGCAAACAAAGAGAAGAGGTCCCACCTCCTTTTATGGGATGATGAGCTTAACTGTGCTTGATTGAGTCACATTCAAGTTCAAATGACAAATCTTATAACTAATGGCTATCACCATTTGAAAAACTCAGGGGGTTAGATGATCCCACAACATACTCAATGGTATCTACAACAAGATGTTGCATGGTGGCCAATAGCATGGAGTCATGTCAAGTACAATCACCACCAACTTAATGAAGTTAGGAGAATCCATTCCCCACATATCAATGGTGTCCTGCTCTACCTTTCCATGTAATGGCCTCAACAAGATGCATGTATGCAAAGAAATAGTATTTTAATACAATACTTAAAAAGAGAACTAAACAATTCGCCTCATATTACAATGCCAACTCTAAGAAGATGTCAACACCACCATTCTAGCATTGTTAAAGTTAAGTTGCTACACATGGTTTGGTTGGACAATGAATTAAGACTTTTAGACAACTGAAGATGGCTTCGAAATAAAGTTTCATGTAATAATTTGTTAAGGTAAAGGATGTGATGGGTAGGAGAAACATGAGTGTTGTATGTATAAGAGGGGAGGAAGTTGAAGTGATTACAACATGAAGGGCAACAGAAGTGGATGCTAGTGCCATGCCTATGGGAGGAGAGAGTGGGCACAACTTGTGCCAAATTCGTTGAGTTAGAAAGGTGGGTTCTAGCCTTCATCGTAAGATTAAGTTGTTAGTAGGAAGCTAGACAGGGGGAAAGAGCATTTTATAGAGGACAAAGGAATACCAAGAACATGAGATAAGTTATCGAGAGGTAAAGAAATGATGCATGGTATAGTACTTAACAAATCAAAGGACGGTTGACTAGGGAACGGATCAACTAGATCGAACAAAGATAACTAGTGGTATACGTCTTACCACTGCTTGTTTGTCCATATGAAAAAACTGTACCTATTAGCAAAAGGTTTTATCGATAAAAAATAGCTTGAAAAATAGTTATTACTCAGCTCTACAATGTATACACTTAACCAAATTCAACCAGTGGAAGAGAAGATAAACCATAAACTGAAATGTAAGTTTAAGCAAACTATACCTATTTGAGTGCATCAAAACAAGAGGAACTCATATAAAAATCAGAGAATCAAATTTGATAGCTTAAAACTACAACATATATGTAATAACTAAACATAACTGTTCATAATGTAGTATTCTTCATTCTTCCCTTGAGCCATCCAAACAAAATTCCCAAGGCTCTATTTTAAAAGCTTGACTATGCTCCTCATCAAAGGAATTGTTTTAATCAAACATTGTTTCTAAATACCTCTTTGATTTTATATTCTCCAAAGAAAACTTGCAGCATAAAATAGTTTGATTCTCCATATAATAGTTGTTTACGATTTTCTTTCACTATACAGCCAACATTACTATTTCCAAGAACCAATGTTCAATTATACTGCACTATAATTAACATAAATTATATATCACATCTTTCCAATGTTAAAATACCAAATACTTACAATTAATATGGACCATAGCAAAAAAATTAATAAACTAGTAAACACGTGTATATATGCTTGTTGAGCTTATGTCCAATTTCCTGAATTTAAACTTTACAATGTTATGACTGAATTGATACACTTTAAATGATTAAAGGTAGCAAACTAAATGAGATGAACTGGAGGCTTGAACAAAAGAGTTAGATAATGATCAAGGCAACCAAGTCTAGAAACTATGCATATAACTCTTCAGAAGCCATGACTAAGATCTCTAGTGAATCCAAGGTTTGTTAAGCTTTGAATGCTTATCAAGGATTTTTGGAGTTCAGTTACTCTAACATTATATTTCTAGTTTTCTTTCTCTCATTCATTGTACATGGTTTTCCTTCAAGCTGTTATTCCATTTTTGCTGCTTTCTTTCTTTGATCTATATTTTTATAGAAAATATGAACTCCATTGTTTTTGGAACTTCTTGTGGTAAATTCATGCTCTAAAGTATGGACTTCTTTCTATGAAAATTTCTAGTCACAATTATTGTTCACTATTGTTTTCTTGAATTTCCTAAGATCTCATGTGATCACTTTACTATATGATATCGATTCTAGTGTGGCAAGCTTAGTTCATTTTATGGATGGCCCATGGGCTTTCCTTGTTGAAATAATTCCATATAAATCTAATTGTTTGCTTTCTTCTTTAAAAATGCTTTTAGATTGACTGGTCACATTTTTGGACATGGATTGGCATGTAACAAAATTTAAGTAGATTGTTCGATATCATTGAACCTTAATTTCTTAGAAAAAAATACATGCCAGCCTAAGAACTACTCTACCATGCATTTGAACCTATCAGTTCAATAGATCAGGCAATCAAACCATAGAATTGCACCTTCTAAAATAGTCTAGTAGTTCAACGGGTTTCTTCTATGTCTAGATTCTATTTAAATGAAGTGAAGGATTGTGTTATGTAATTCAGAACTAGTGTAAAACTAACCAAAAAATGACATAAGTCAAAAAGAAATTGCATTAATGTTAATGCATCTCTTGGAAGGAAAGCAATGTATTTTATGAATAAAGTGACAAGTGAGCACAAGCTCTACACAACCGAATGTAGTCCTAAATGAGAAGGGCTACTGCATTATCTTGGTTGACTGAAAAATAAACTCAATCTAAGACACAAGAATTATTGTAGGATATTAAAATATATGTACTTTAGTTAGAAAGCAGATGGAATTTTTGAATATAATTATCCAATGAAAGACAAATGTTGTGTTTTCAAAAAGCTAAGTAGATATTAGACAAGGCAAAAGAATTTAATACTTTATGATTTAAGTTTTGAGAATTAGGTTTAAAACGTGGTAGAAAAAGAATTTTCATAATTTCGAATAAAAATTTAAAAGGTGCAATCGATGTTATCAGGATTAGTGAAAGGATTATACTTCAAAGATCATTATAGCAAGCAAGCTATAAATGTTGGTAATGACCATTCCTAAAAGAAACTAAATATTTTAAGGAAAAGTTTAGAATGATTTGGAAAAGTTAATAATAAGCATTCATGAAAACATTTTTAATTTTAATAGACTTAAATAGCATATAGCTAAAAAGAAAAAGATTTCAAAAATATCTTGGTGGTTATGGATTGGGAAAGTTAATAAAGATAATAAAATTATTTTCTAGTTCACTTTAGCATATGATTTTATTATTACTTGTACTGTTTTAAGAAACAAAAGTAGCGTTAATTACTTTAAATGAAAAGTCTCTTAAACACTTTGATTGCTTCTTAAAGATGAAAAAAGAACTTTTAGATTGTTAAGATTTTAAGGTGATACCACGAAATGTTTGACCAGCCAACATCAATTAGTGATCTAAGATGACCACTTTAAAAAGTACAAAGGATAAAACAAATGAATTACCCAAGAGTAGAAAATATTAACTTCAATATAAACAAAGAAATTTAATCAAGAATGAAAGCCATAGATTTATGTTCTAGGAGATAAAGCGAAACACAAATCATACGCAAGATAACATTGTTAATTATATTGGTAATACAACTGAGTTAGTGCATAGAAGATCTAAAAAGTGTGCCCAAAATTACTAATCATCTTTTTGGTAGAAATAAGAAGTAGAAATTGAGGTTAAAAACAAATTTTCTTTTAAAACATCATTCAAGTGTATAAGTGTGGAGAATTAAAAGACATATGTACTAGCAAGACAAAAAGACAAAGTAATGATACAAAGTAACCATCTTTAAAAACTTGTATAAGAATTTGTAGATCAAAAAGAGAGAAAGGTACATTTATCGACCTACCAAAACAAAAAATGGAAAACAAAATATTATGTCAACTAAAATGGATCAAGATTGTCCATCAAAAAGTACCAATAGATGATGATGATATTGAGCTCGGCATGAACATGCTACCTTCATTGGCTTTTCAACAAAAATTATGATAAGAAAATTGATCAAGGGAAGTACTGTGCACCTAGACCTCAACTTAATATAAGATGAGCTATATACCTTCTTCCTATCTTGATAACCACAAGTAAATCCTCAAGGACATCCCTCGATAGCATATCTCTATCGCATGAGTATCAACAACTTCCCACTATTGATTAGCATTCATAATCGACACCTTCAACTAAAGTATTAATGGACTTTAACACTCCTCGCTAACCAATCGACAAGCTTAGAAAGATCTCAAGATCATAGATAAGCTTCATCAATTAAGTTCAACTATCTCTCAAAGCAAGCTCTACCCTGAGACAAGTCATCATGCATTTTCTTCACACTTTGGCTAATTTTGTAAGATGCATTTATAATTATAAAATATTTGAACTTTGTGTCAACACAAACCTATCATGTTAACCCTATATACAACCTCAATGATATCAATTATATCATACACATAAAAAGACATGCCCATTTGGCACTTGAGACATCAAGTTTTGCTTTATTATAATACAAAAAAATTGAAATCAACCTAAACCAATAAGGCTAGACACTACAATGTGCCTCTGCATTCCAACTAATACTGCCTTCTTAATCAAGAAGAATTTTATAAGCTATTTTTGTTTATTATATCTTAAAATGATCAATAGGTCATGTTTCATTATAATCTCTTTTCTTGAACATGTTGTTTAAATATACTTGAAATTGTTGTTGATTACCATAGGAACAAATAATGATCCAATAATCTTCCTGTGATTTGTCTTCATTTTGTAAAATTTTTTAGCCAAAACAAACTAACCCAAAAATCATGAGCTCAATAGACATAAATTATTTATGAAAAATAAAAGGCACTACAAGATTGGGTCATGACGTAAGGTAAATCCCAATAACAAAATATATTATATCAATAGTAAGTTTTCTAAAATGAGACTAGTATATTGATGTAATGTTTCCATACTTTGCATTAAATTCACTTAAATTTTCTTTGTAATTATTTTCACCCATATTTTAAACTTCCATTAGAACTCAAGCCCCATTTTAATTAAATATTTTCCTTTATTAAAACCTTTTCCCTTCATGTTATGTTAACAATTATAGTTTAATACTTAAAACAAAAGCTTGATATTCCTCTAAAATTAGGTTTCACCTCTAAACAATACCCAAGACTGAGATATAACACATCATTGGTTCTATTATTAGATTCCACAACTAAAGGATACTTCAAAATGTGGTAAAATCATTTGGTAACAAAATGACTTCTTCTTTTAATATAAGATCCTTATTCTTATGACAATCTTTGTTTAACTTTTATAATCTTATTTTAATACCCTTAAATAAAATTTCCTTTTCTTTTTTTCCCTAATATAATGCAAATTAGTGACATATATCATGCCATGCATGTTAAAAATATTGTGCCAACTTAGAAAGCCATAAAAAACTCCTAACTTGCTCTTACAAGAGCAAATTAACAAAAATAAAATAAACAATTAATTCTCTCATAGACCCTTCCAAACTAATTTACATCTCTTTCTCTATAGCCAACAATTCCAATGCATACATGACCAATCGCATCTCTCATATTTTCTACAGCCAACTCTAGGATATAAAATTCCAAAAAAAACTTGATAAAATTCTCTTCATGATATTTTAAAATGTGCTCTTCCTCCAAATTAGATTCTACATAGCTCTATCATCAAAGCATAGCAACACTATTTATTATTAATACAACCAAAAGAACTCTCTTGTGGTCCACACATGCAAAACTTTTAAACATCATTTTAACCTTATCTAAGCAACCATTAACATGGAAAGGATCTATAGTGCCTACAAAGTGTGACGAACCTAAGCTTAAGAATTGCTCCATAAGACAATTTGTTTGATTCATTCTCACATTCTTCTCATTTTTAGCTTGCATAACATCCCTCCTAAACTGCATCCCTAATATACTCTCCCTTCAATTAATCTCCTTTCTTTCAGCTATTATGACCATTTTGTTATTAGAATGTTTCGCTTCTTCCTCACACATCTTTTGATTTCCAAACTTTATGTTGCACTTACTAAAATTTCAAGTCATATTCTAAAATAAATTAAATAAAAGTTCAATTCATATATATATAAAATAAATCCCAAAACTTAAAATTCAATTCGTAATGTATTTAATTCTCAAAAAACGTTCCCAATAAATGTAAATATTAAATCATAAATATCTTCTAATAATAATTCTTTTAAAACATTGTTTCTTCGCAATCAATTAATTATCCCAAAATTTCACATACAATTTTTAATTCTTTCGGGAAACTTATATCAGGTTGAAGTGCTATAGCTCACCTAAACATATAGCATGTCCATATAATGTATTACTCTCTACTATGTGCAATACTTATTCTTCTTGTATTGTACTTTGAATCAACCTATTATAAATAACAATTCTCGAATTGTATGCAATTCTCTATTTGGAACTTATAAAGTTGACATATCGCATATAAAAATTCATGTATTGTACGTAGTCCTTTGTTTTGTGTTTATATCATTGACATATAAATTATAATTCTCTATCTAGTCCTTATAGACTCTATACACCCTATGTCTAGGGGTGATGTATCGCACTTTAAGAAACAACATAATATACTTAAAATTTCATGTACAATACATGAAACTAGATTTCAACAGTTTCCTAATCTTTATGTTTTAGTCAATTATTATATAATTACATGCATTGTTAAAAACTTTGTAAGCATACAACTTAATTCAAACATGCATAAATTATATACATGAACAACAAATTGGTTGTACAAGCCCCCAACTAGACCAACCCTCACATTAATTATAGTAGGGATCATGTTCTCTACTCTCCAATGACTACCATTCACTTATGTTTAGTGTTATAACTCTTCTTATAAAGGTTGAACTCCCTCTTTTTTTTGTAACAACTACATCTTAAATTGTCCTCTTGCCGCCCCATAGCAATATTTGTTTCTTAAAGCCAAGGTCTACACATAAAACTTCTATGCCACATGCTCTCTCTTTCTTTGATCTCTATATCTCAAACAAATTAACAATCATCTCCTCATGATTGTTTGTTAAATTTTTATTTATTTAGGTACAATAATTAATTTAACAATTGGTACCAAATTATTATTAGTGTTATCTATGAAAGTAAATATGTTGTTAACTAGATGTCACACATATGTAGTTAAGATCAAAATTTGTGTAAATTGATTTGCAAATTATGATACTGTTTAGGATAGTGCTTTTTGCAATATACGAGTTTTACCTATTAGAGAAAAATTATGGCTTTTGTTGTAAACACTCTGCTTAATTCAACCACACATGATAAATAAAGTTTAACATATACATTCTAAAAATATTAAAATTCACGTATGGCCTTGTTTTGTTGCAATCATTTATCTTAAGTATAAAGAAAATGTAGATGTAAATTGTTATGTGACATATATACTTGTGATTAGTGTATGACCTCCAAGGATAGCAAATGGTATGTAGTGCCATTTTGGATATTTATGTTCTTACTTTTTTCAAACATGACTTGTTGTCCATATTCAATGCAATTTGACATTATAATTATTTATTTACAATATTAAGCATTTATATGAAGCTCATGATGCATAGTAATAGCACATCATTTAAAATAACTTTACCATTGATCATATGGCTAGGATTGCATGTGGGACATAATGGTTAATGGTATCCTTATGTTGTGTAAAGGTTTTATTAATCCAATCAAAAAGCCCAAGAAGTCGTGACTATTCTATTTCAGGATAGTGGTGAACATCCTTCGAACCCAAACCAACATGATAATTATATTACCTATGAGCTATTGCAATTGGATGGTAGGATGTATGACTCCATATATGAATATACATATATTATTCTTTGCATGAATATAGTGAATCATGATGCCAAATATCTCTATCATGTGTATGGTTGTAAATGTTCTCTATTTGGCAAGTTTGACAATTATGTATTAGATAATATTGATGTAGATAAATTTTGTGGACATTTATGTTATATTAAATTAAGTTGATTGACATGATTAATAAAAATAATAATTTTAAATAGCATTTAAGAGTTGATGCACATCTTTACTTTCATTGTTCATGAATAACGTACAAGATAGAATATTTCATACTTTTGGTATTTAATCTTATTTAATTGCATGTGGTAGAGCATTCATTCTCCAACACTTTAACATACATGTTGTGAAGTGAAGTTTCATCTACTAATTGGTTAGAACCTCAAACATTGTTTTATAAATTTTTTTAGACCCAATTTACTTGATTAGTAAATTGCCATTGGAATATTAATAATAAGCTATGTTTTGATATTGTTTATTCAAGTGTTTAATTATATTATTTTAATTACTTATGTAGTCATCTTCAAAATTTGGTTTATTAATAACATTATATTATTCACATTATAAGTGCTTATTGTTAAATTTAGTTTAATGATGTGTATATTTTTTAATTAAATAAGGCTTGTTTGCTCTAATTGCAAAATTAATCCCTAACATATATCTATTTTATTTTAATAATACAAAGTCAAATTACTTGGCCTTGATTTCCAGCTTGCTATCAAAGTCATAGATTTTTCTCATATTATCAAGATATGACACATAATGACACCATGGTGATTTAGCCTTTTATTTCTTCTCAAATAAAGAAAAACATGAGAGTAGACAAGCATCATTCACACAATTAATGCAAAAAATATTCAAAATGCAATAATAGCACAATGGACTAATGTAGAGCCAAATGTAGAAATGACTAATAAAGGCATGATATGAATTGTTTTGGAGGCATGTACGAGCATATCATGAATAAGTTTCTTTGTTCAAAATCAATTGAATAAATTACTAAAACTAGAACAATAAATTGAGTCATTAAATTTAATATTGTTTAAATGTGTACAAGATATGTTTGGTCTAGACATCAATTTTCAACTGTACAAATCAGCACTACTTGAAGTAGCTTTGCACATCTAAAAGAAGTTTGGACCCAACACATATATTTTATAATAAGTGACACCTAACAATTAGGGGAATGCAGCCTTCAACTTAAGGAACTTACATTGATTTCTTAGTTTAAGTCAAATCAATTTTTATATGAATTCATTTTCGTTTAACAATAAAAGTTATATGTACCTATAGCTAGTTCATTTCTTGAAATAGCTACATGATCTCAATAAGAAAACACATAACATGTTATGTTAAGTTTGTTATTTATATGTTAATATTATTCATATGAAACTAATTTAGCATATTTACTATTGAACATAATACTTTTTCATAGACATTGCCAGCTCATGTGATAGCTATAATACATATTCCTTTAAAGATCATGTTGCATAATATTTTTGCATCATTGTTAATAACTCCAGGATTGATTAAATATAACTGTAATTGAATGTTGAATGTGACAATTAATGATAACATTTTTATTATATGATTGGATAACTAGGTCAACAAGCTCTCAGAGAGACAACTCTATTGTTCCAAGTTGTGATAACGTCACTTTCGTTTTAGGTTGGCTATAACATTACTCCTATTTTATGGTGACCACATAATATCCGCAAAGTGATTATATTAATTGTGAGTTATTATAAGTAAATTGTGATGTACATGATTACTTATATATATGTATATATATTGTGTAGATATATTAGAATATTGATGCATACTAACTCTATTTTTTGTATGATAAGTATAGCTGAAATTCAAACAAGTGATTTGATAAGTAGAAATTTTGTTATTCATAATGTTGATATTCACAACTTATGTGGGTATTTATATTTTTGGCATTAGTTCAATTGACATGTCTAAAACATTTTAGTAATGGAAGCAACATTTGAACATTGATGCATGACTTATTTTTTCATTTATGAACATCATGCATGATAGACTTTATATACTAGTTTTATGTTTCATTTCACTTCTTATGAGCTACGAGACCATATTCATGTAGAAATTGTTATTATTATTCCATAAATCCTTGACATTCCCTTGGGTATATCTGCACCCCAATCTTTATTGCTCAAGCTTTATTAAGGGATTTCACCTATTAGTTTGCTTTGTAAACTCAGATGTTATTTCATATATTAACTTTTATATCTATCTCACTAATTGGTAGCAATCGTCACTTACCTCCAACACTAGACCATCTATTGGGATGAAACATGTTTTTATTACGTTGTGTTTTATTGTTTAACATAAATTAATCTAACAACATAGAGAACTTTATCATTTGAAAAATGAGATTTATATGTGCCTGACATCCTGTGTGCATGACTAATGAGGCTCACAAAGTGTTGTAAAGTTTTTTTTTAAATTTTTTTATAGTTGCAGGTTGCTATCACTTTGGTAAGGTGATAGTTTATTAGGAGACTTTACTTCTTCATTGATAGAATTTTCATAACATACAATCCACTAAAAGAAATATGCAGCATAATATGGTTAGTGGAAAAGTGACAATTGGATGGTGCATTATTTAATAGGGTTTGTGCAAGCTTCGATGTAGCCTTAGCCTCATGTTGTACTTGCAAGTGTGGCAGAACACTGGGTGCACTATAACACCGATAGTGTACTATATGCACATTTAGTAGCAAGTACGTGCACTCCTTATTTAATCCAACATGTGTGTATTGGGACTCATAAAGTGCAACTTCGTTTAGGATGTTTCCATTATCGACTACTGGTGCATTGACAAGGTGATGTATTGTTAGAAAACTTGTCTTCCACATTGATGGAATTACCACAACATGTTTCTAGCAAGTGTTTTTTTGTGCCATGGTGCTATCTATGATGAAGAAAAGGTTGGATGATGCAACATGCACAAGGGTTTGTGCATGTTATGCTTTGTCCTTAGTTATGTGCAATTGTTCATAGTTCTCAAGTGTGGTTTGCGACATACAGTGCATGTGACATGTGTAACATTTTTTGGGAATTTTAGCACTGCCTTGTGTTGGTTCTTGTATAAGGTGATGCCTAATTAAGAGACTTATCATTGTGCATGTTCAAAGTGTTACTCTTTTTCCTCTGTGTGGGGCTTTGTGAACTACAATTTTGCTTACTTTGTAGTGAAAGTTTGGCCATGCCATCTACTTTTAGCAATGCCTTTGTCATTGGAGTTCTTGCCATTTTGTTGTATGATGTATGGCAGCATCCAAGTGTTCTGTGTGTTGGAATTCTTCACATACAACATTTTGTGCTTGAATTGCATGGCATTTTCTCACCATTGCCATATCTTAGGACAGGTGAAGCAAGAATGAGGTGTTACTCTAATAGGGACTTGACATGGCACAATGTGAAATTGTCACACTTTTCTTACTATTTGTAGCTTCATTTTGTGTGATATTTTCCAATGTTATAGTGAAACTTCTATTGTGCAAATTAGGCATAGCCATGTGTTTGTTGAATGTGCTATTACCTCTACATGGTATGATGCATGGTGCAAAGTCTCACCATCATGCTATGTATTCATATGCATGCAGCATGGTGGGGCCTTACAAGGGTGACCTATTAGTAGTGAAAGCACAACTTTTTAAAGTGATTAACATGGTGTTACTTCATGGATAGCAAAATTTAGAGCACGTAGTGTGCTTGCTATCTTGTCCTGGATCTTGGAAAAATATTTTATAATTACATGAGACGTGCTCAACAACCTTGTTTTGTGATGTTTAATCCTTTTAGGCATTTTAATGCTATGTTGATTGGTGTAGTCCATAATGAATCATTTGTATTATGGTGCTATTTTCTAGATCTTGTTGGTTGTCCTTCCATGTGTATGTTAGCCAAGGCCATCATCCATGGCCCATTGTGCTTTTTTTAAAATCTTTCAATCTCTTTGGGTTAATGGGAATAGAATGGCTTTAGAGCACTTTGGCACAAGAGTTATTTTTATGGTTGTGCTTCTTACGTCTTGGCTATCTTTTGCTGTTGTCAATTGTTATTTTTATGGCTTTGCCAGTTAACCAAAGCTTTTTAAAAAGAAATTTCATAGGCTTCGTTCTTTTCTATCAGATTTGTATGTTCCTATTCTATTATCTTGTTGATGCCACACTTCTTATGTCTTGGAACTATTGCTGTTTTGTAATGCAATTGAGCATGTGATCATCCCTACTTTAGTGTTGGCAAAGTCATTGAAACCATGCATTTTTATCTTCATTCACTACCAAGGTGGGTCATCATTGAAGAATCCCATTTTTGAGTGGCAATGTTTCCAAAGTTGATGAATGGCATCAAAACATGAAAGCATTCATTATTTCTTTGAGAAATGTTGGCAGACATGATGAACATGTCAATTGTAACATGAGGTTCTACCTAGTGCTTTATGTTTGTGTTTTAAACTGGTTGATCTTGTTAGAAGTCATTTGCTTATCAGAAAGATTAATATATGCATGTGTAAGTATAAACAATTTTAAACTATGAAATAGTGATTGACTCATTAAAATATAGTTTTTGTGAAGGCACTTGCTACTTTGAAAACCATATAATATTAGAGCTAAGAAACGTATCAAATCCTAACATGTTGATGGGATGCATTTATTAAGTAGAAGGTCGATGTGGGCTTTCGCCTGGCTCCTTAACTTTTCATGATATGTTATCGTGTCACCCAACTTCTATGTATGTGATGCATCATTCAAATTTACACCATATGAACTTTTGATGGTAATATAGGGGCCTACAAAGGTGTTAAGGGTTGATGAAGAATTAGGGTTTGATTCAAAAGAGGTAGCTTGAGAGATAGCTACCACATCCAAGGAAAGCAGTAAATGAGCAAATTTCCCAATCTTGCATGGCGAGGTGTTGACAATAGATAACAATATAGGCTCCATAAGCTAGTAATTTGAAAAAGTGTAATCTAATTCAACTAATGAGGATCCTTTGGAGGGAAAGTCTGGTTTCAATAACCATAATAATCATAGCTCCAATAGCCTATGTTTAAGTTGTAGTTAAAAAGCTTGTTGCAATTCCATCATTTGAATTGATCGGTCAGCCTTTTTGTGTATACTGTCCACCCTAATTTTTTGTCAATGATATAGTTTGGCTTTGTCTAGCTAGGTAGTGCTTCCAACATCTTTACTTTGTAGAAATTAAATTGCTTAAGCCAAGCCCATGCTTTGGATGCATTATACTAGTATAACATTGTTGGATTTTGATCATTTTATGATGGCCATTGATATTAAAGTAAAGATTAAGAGGGACAATAATGGGCCCACATATCTCATAGTTAGAGTTAAAATTCTTGAGTTTATGAAAAAAATAATTAGAGAAGAATTTACTAATGTTGTTTCAATTAATAAAAAACGAGAGTTAGGGGTTTGGAAATGATTAGATACCATAGTAGTCTTATCCATAAATGATGCTAACAAAGGATTGGGATCCTTAGTAAAGTACTAGCCAAAGTTTATAATGTACTATCTTTAACAAAGTTCGTATATAAAATCATTAAAAACACAAAATTGAAGTGGATTGGGAGAGGCATTAACAGGTCTCAAATAAAATCAGATATAAATGCATGGTGAGAAACTTAGTCTTTAAAATTATTGCTTACATACTTTTTGGGGGATAAGAACTATTGTAGGAACAATTGTTTGTTCTTGTCAAAAGTAATTGATTAACTACCACAATGACTATAATTTAATTTGATTCAATCACTCTTCCTTGGACATTAAGAAGTAGGGCTTTCAAAATTTCTAATTCTTTTAGAATAGCAAAAATGTCCATGGTAATAGTTGGACATGAAACAAAAGTTTTTTTAAGAATAGCAATAGATCTTCCTATGTCATCCCTTCTAATAGTACCAAATCAAACATTTATGTCGTCATGCACAACTGCATCATGTTTAAATTTAATCGAACCTATTGGAGGAGTCTGATATGAGATAACAAACAACTGGTCAAGACCCCCAGAGCTCCCTTCAGACATAATCAAAGAGTTGTAGAAAGTAGCAACTATAATGTGATTTTTCCTGTGATGTGCAACTAAATTGAGTACTTTTTTTGCTTGCACATGCCAATTCTTGTTATTCTAGAGGTACATAAGAAGTCATAGCCACCTACACATTCATAGATATCTAATTTTGGAACTAAATAATAGAAGTCACATCCTAGTACTTAATCTCACCAAGCATGAATTAGACATTTATGAAGCTACTAAACCAGAGTTCTTTTAGGATATACAACTCTCAGAAATAATGTTTCACATCATCATTAGTATGACATCACTACGGACAAAGCTTAGATGTTTCAATCCCTCTTGCATGAAGCCAGCTGTAAGTAGTAAGTAGATTTAATGCTAATCTACAAAGGAAAATGTTTACTTAAGGTTGCACCATCTCTTTCCAAACCCACACGACCTCCTCCCTTGATGTACATATACATGTCATTGTGTATAGTCTCTAAGTCCAACACCATATCCTCACCGAATGTGAAGCATAGAATATT
Source organism: Vanilla planifolia (assembly GCA_023846275.1). NCBI lineage: Eukaryota > Viridiplantae > Streptophyta > Magnoliopsida > Asparagales > Orchidaceae > Vanilla > Vanilla planifolia. The sequence goes on along the minus strand of JAIUJO010000165.1, from coordinate 880,270 downwards.
CCTTTGATTTTATTTCACTTAAAGAGAATGTAGAATCTAAAATACCAAATCAGAGATGAATAACTTCTAAATCTTTTTGTGATCTGACACTCCATGCTCCTTGACTAGCTCTACTACAAATATCAAATGCTCCACATCCATGTTAAAATAGGTTGTTTTAGTTTCAATAGGATGGATGCCAAGAAAATTAACCAAAAAAAGGAAACAAAATTTCTTGCAACAATTTATCAAACCATATTTTTTTTTGGCAAAGGGGCTCTAATTTTGAGCGACATACATGCATGAGATGCATTATAAGGCATATGAAAACTATTATTATCATAATGTATTTTTTATCTAATGAACTAAACCTATAAATTACCTTCTTGAGTAACACCACTCCTACCATGTTTTGCAATGATCATTGACTACTAAGTCGAAATGCTACAAACTCCAAGTCAAACACATTACTTGATAGCTGTATTTCTCAATAGGCATGGTTTATTGTACTACTATCATTTGAACTACTCCACAAATAACAACACAACAATATGTTTTATTCTATAATAGTGTAGCTTGGAATTAAGGTGTAGACTAAGCAATAAGAAAGAATAACAGTTAACATCGAGTTCATTATGACATTGTGGCCCCCAATTACTTGTATCAATGATAGATAAAAAATGTTAAACATAATCCCAAATCTTTGTGCAATGATATAAGCTTTATACCAACCACAACAAAGTATAAAGGACTACCAATGCTTAAGCACATCCAATACAAATTTCTAATTTTTCTTATCATAAGTCTTATCCATATCTAATTTTATTACCATCAAACCTTCTTTGAAAGAAGATAGGCACAAATAGGTTTTGTTTTGTCAATAAAAAAAATATTATCAGATATAGCACGACATAACACAAAAGCAACTTGCTCCCTAACAAAGATATCTAGAGGCATTACCCTATGTCTAACCATAAAAATTTTGGTCACTAATTTGTTAATCATATTGCAAAGTTTAATCAGCCTAAACTTCTTTGGTTTTGATGCCCCTTAAACTTTAAGGATGAATATGGCCTATGTGACCTTTCAACATTTTGAATTAAAGCTATCTTTAAAGAATTATTTTGCCACTATAATAATGTCCATCTTTGTGATCTTTTAATAACCTTGTTCACAGTCAACTGAGAAGCCATCAAGAAGATGGGATTTATTTGTTTTGTTGGATATCGCTATAAATATGATCTTATCATCACCTATTAGAGCCACAAGTGTAATCTCATCTTCATCATTAGTAATTGTCAAACTATTTTATCTTTTATTATCATCTAAATTCGTCTTTATCTTTGACAACTAAAAGGTATACCACTCAATTAGGAAAGAAATTGGCCAAAGGAATATTCTATTAAACGAAGAAAGGTATTAATCATTACAATTGAAACTCTTGATATAATTATCTTAAATAATATTAATATTTTAATCACTCCAAAAAAATTCTGATTCAATCTTGACCTTTGTAATCAATCTTATTAGAAATAATAAATATTATATATATACATACATACATATATATATATATATATATATATATATATAAATAAATACACATAATTAAGATAAGATAAATGATTATTGAAAGATATATAGATATATATTATTCAAGAATTATGAAAGAACAAGTGTACAAATTAGATGAAAAAATAAGAAACTTATTCATATGAACTATTGGAATGATTGTTTTAGATTGTTGAATGATTAAATTAATAAAGTAGTTTAAATATATTAAATATTTATTAAAATTATTATTACATATTTTTCAAACTAAAATATCTATCATATTTTTAAAACTACATTTTATTAAAAGATTATTAAAATTTTATGATTTGTTATGCTTTTGAAAATTTAGCTAACTTATATGAGAAGTAAAATTAATTGGATAAAAGATCTTTCTTTAATAAAGCATTAAACATTTGACTAGTTCTCCAATAGATATTAAACATTCTATCAAGAAATATTTGTTAGTTTAAACTTAGCAATCATTTGTGTATTCCATTGAAAAATTATCGAAACATTCGATAATTGACTGATGGCTAGTTCGTTAAAATTGGATAATCTAATAGCTTAGTTTATTAATAGTCATATGAGGTTGCCAAAATCAACCTTTATAAAATTTCAATTAGTATTTTTAATAGACATTGGATAACTAGTTTAACAATAATATGATAATAATTAGACAATCAAATAAATATTAAATGAACATATGCTAAAAATTGAGATCTTTTAGAAAATTATCAAATATTTGATGGATAATCTCATTGTTAGCAACTCAAAATTGAGCAACTATTAAAAGGTTATAGAAATGTTCGATGAACGATTTTGATCATCATTAAATGGTACGACACTCAATTTGATAAATATTTTGTTAAATTTTGTAGATAAAAAAATGAACAAATTATAGAACATGTTTAGATCGTCTAATGGATGGTAAAGTCTAGCTTGGCTAATTGGCTATTTATGTTTTCTCATTGAAGCATTGCTAACAAGGATTAAGGCATTAAGCAAGTATATGAAAATATCTTAGAAGACTTGGGAGGTTGGTAAGCTAAAATTGATAGTCTTTAAGAAATACAAACAACCACATTAGTTCTACAAATAGATGGAAAAACCCACTGCATTGAATAAATGCACTCACTACATGAAAACTTTGATATTGCAATTAGAAGTTATACACCCAATTGGCTTCTTTTTTGTAAGGATATATATATATATATCACTCTATTAATTTTTAGAGAGTTTATATAAAATTTTGTTATTGTTATTATTGAAATTGGCTTATTCCAACAAGGATTTAGAGGTGTTTACTTTTAGCCTTATGTGAGAAGAGAGAGCCTATTTTAAGAATTATCTATAGAAATTGTTTGCACTTTTAACCTTGCGTGGGAAGGTGTTTACTTTTGGACCTTGTGTGAAGGGAATTAAAGGCCTAAATCTTTTTCTTTGGGAAAACACTATTGTAAGGCTTCTTAGCCAACACATATGATAAAATGAAGGAGAAGTGATAGGGCCAAGAAAAATGTCTAAAGGGTAGATATAAATTTAAGAATAGGAAATTTAATTTTCAAAAAATTTAATATGTTGATATTATTTTTCTTTATTTTTATTTTACTTGAACTTTTTTAATTATACCATGATTTGCCTACTTGTTAGAGACACTTGTCTAGAGGTTGTTGGCTTGAGAATAATATTCATCTCTAAGAGTAAGTGTCAATAATGAAAAAACATGTCACATGAGTTGTCAACTCAATAAGTCAGATGGCTACTTGATGGTTGTGGTGAGCAACAATTTTATTATTTGGAGAATGATAACAATAATCATCAATTCATTTATCTTATCATGTCCATGGATCCATTTCGAGAATATTCTCCAATCTTCCTTGTAATCATGCTTCATTGTAATTACATTACTGTCAAATTATAATTGGTTTATACTATCTTTAAATATGATATGCATGTAATAAAAAGAGATTTGATTGAAGAAGACTATCACTAATATATGTTAGAGACTTCAATTAATTATGCAGTTTTCTTAGCGCTCGTGGTATGAACCAGAGTCCAAGCATAAAGCCAAGAATAAACTCTTAAATAAATGAAGAAATTCAATAAAAATTTCATCTACTACATCAAACAGAATTGCAGCAAGAAAAAACATACATATTCACACTTCTCCCAAAAGTAGTAATTTTTTTGTAGGAATTGATTCTAGTTCCATGTAGTTATTTTGGTGAAATTTGATGTTCACATCCTTAAAAATAATCAAAAAAGAGACACCTTGCTTTTTGTTCACAATAGGGAATAACAAAAAGCTTACAAGGGAGGCAATAGAAAGACAGACACCTTGCTATCACTATTTAAGGAAAGGTGACCAAATTTGGGCAGCTTTGTTGAAGATTGCTCCTATTCCTAAAATGTAATAAAAAACCATTATTTGCAAAACTTCTAGAGATCTGTAAAGAAGAAAGGGGAGAGATGCTTTTGTGTGGGGGAAGGCAAAATATATACTGAATTTAGGCTATCTCTATTTTGTTTAGTTTTCTTTCAGCAGGTAATATTCAGCAAGGCATGCTCATCAAGAAGAAAAAGTCCTTGGCCTTATCAGTGCCATCAACAATCTTAGGTAAACAACTTGCCAATGGTTGCGTATCCCCATTAAATGCACAGATTTTGTACATAGGACAGCTAAATCGGAGCAGATTGCAAATTCGGGCCTCACTTTAATTGGCTCCACACTACCAGCTTCCTCATTTAACTTAGAAGGTAACTCTAGTGGGGACACATTTTATAAAGCTTGTCAAAAAGGTATTTGGTTTGTTTGTTGCGGTTATTTCCATTTAAGAAAGGAACAAAAAAGTGTCTTTTAAATGAAATTTTAATTTTGTTTGATGAAATGTGATTGAAAAAATATTCTTGTAATAGGTTTGAATATATTATGTGTAAAGATTAGATGTTTCAATAATATTTTTGACTGACATGAGAAAAAAAGACAAATATGTCCATTATTTACTACAAAAAATAGATAACATTTGCCCTAACACAAACTTTCAAAAATATTTCGCAACATGCATTTGGATTTGAGCATGTTTTTTACCCAGATTCGCAAATTCATAAGCTAACAAATCCATAATTCTATGAACAAAAATTCTCCCCCAAATCATCAACAGAGATGTTATATGAATAGGATCTATTATGTTTAAATTGTTTATAGCTCGATGAATAACTGCCACAACTAATAAATTGTCTTGTGAGAAAAAATGTTCTATTTAAGATTTAAGTTATGCCTATATGATTGCCATAAGATTGTAATGTTTTGTGGTCTCATTGCAAGGCAATTTAATTTATAATAAATAGAATATGTACTATGAAGAACGAGTGATTGCACTTCGAAGTATGAGTACAAATAAGTACATTTAAGAGAAGGTTGGCTGCTGCTTTAGTAATTGAGAATATGCTTAGAGAAAATAGGTTTTGACGGTTTGGAAATATTTAACCTTTTTGAAGATGTGCTATTAAACATTTTTTAATATGAATAGAAAAATAGACAAACCAAACAAGACATAAGAAAAATATAAATTGAAAAGAGAAAAGGTAGGCAAAAAAATTAATAAGAACTTGTAACCTAAAACCAAATGTTTTTGTACATATTTGTTTACAAGTTTGGCTTAACTAGCTAGAAGATAACTAGTCTAATTTTTTATTCTTAAACTACACATGTTTTTGAGATCTACTTAATAATTATACAAACATCTACGACTTATATTAGATTATTTGAATGATATTTAGTAGGATAAAAGAGTAAAAATCTAGTTATCACATTTAAAAAATTTATAAGCTTAGTGACTAATTTTGAAACCTAAAAAACTTGAAAATTTGGCCAAATATCAAAAGCCTACATGCAATTTATCATTTATAGAAAGGATGTCTCTTAAGCATCAAGAAATCATGATTGAGTTGTATAAGGTGAAATTATATATTTCTTTTGACCATTAAAAAGATGTTGTACATAGTTCTTCCCAAGTCAATTATAATTTTTGACTATTCTCCATCTTTGGAATTGAAACTAAAAAAAGAAAGGAATGAGAATAGAACACTATGTAGTCGAAGGCATTTGCATTACTAGTAGAAAGAGGTGCTTAGTGATTTGGGCTTTTATATAATCCAAGTGTTCACTCAATAATAGTATATTTAAACAATGCCAAATAAATAAAGGCTAAATTACAATGCCCTTGCAAAATAAGATGCCACTAAAGTCTATTTAATTTTATTTACCTTAATCAATATTGAAAATACTTAAATATGGAAATAACATCAATTGTCATGTGATAATTAGCTTTTTTTAGAAATTAGTCTTTTTATAAGAGATTAAAGGGATATTCTATATATTCTCATCAAATAAATGTTATTACTTTTCTAAACCTTTGAAATATTTTGCCACTTTAAAAGAGAATTTATGTAAATTTTCATTTATAAACAATGCAACAAACACATGCTCCACTGTACTAATAAAGAAGAAAATTTCTCAGTGACAATAAGCACAACTCCAAATTGGCTTGACCATGAAAGCTTATAAACCACCTTGCTCCAACATGGAAGAAATTGACAAAGAAATAGTCAGTATCTGTAACATCAAACACTTTGTGAAAGGAAAAGGGAAAGTTTCCAATGTGGCAATTAATCAACAAATCTTACCAATGAAATTGCAATGGTTAGAAACCTAAAGAATGCAAAAATCAACTATGGAAGAGTAGCCAAAAACTAAATGACTATAATAGTGTTACTATCACAATTCCGAGGAAGACAACCTTACTTCTTTTGATGCAACTTTTCAAAATCTTTCTAATATGCATGAAAATTTGCACCAATGACAAGAGGGAGTGATCAAAATATTTAAAAGTGAAATTAGTAGTGCAAGGAAAAACTCCTAGTAGACTTCTAAATGGAGGAACATAATGATTAATAGCCACACAAAAGAAATTTTTAGTTTATAAATATGAACCTTAAATGAGCAAAACCTTTCTGGAGACCAAACTAGTCAATACTCTACACCAAGGCAAGGTCATAAAATGATGAAATTAGAGTCATACTTTCAGAAATGCTTAAAGATGAATAAAGAGAAAACTAATGGATACATAAGGTAATAACTAGATGTTTAGGTTAGAAAGAGATAAAGACTAACCTTGATTGAATTAGAATACAAATCACTTGTGATAGAGAAGGTAGTCAATGGCATGATTGGAAGATGGATTTCAATCAAGGTAATGTTAGTGAAGAAATGGTGATCAATTGGAATATTAGCTTGTAATGCTCAAAGATAATCAACAATCATTATGAGGATGTCCCAAAAGAAATCCATTTGTTGTTATAGGAGTTGCAATAGCCAATTTTAAATGTAGGGTTTAAACAACGGGTTTGTATTCAATCATCAAGACACCAATAAAAATAGTCATTCCAAGAGAATTAGAATCCTATAATTTAATTAACATAAAATAAGTTCAAGTTGTTTTCTTCAACATGCAACTAACAAAACTTTGAATGTTCCACAAGAGATAAGATTCTTAAAGATAAGGATATCAAGTTGACATTGTCTTTTCTTATAAAGCAAGCAATCATGCAAGGAGAAGATGCTCTTGTGGAATGGAAAAAATCCATCTTTTCTTCAAGGGATCTAGACCCCTTTCAGAACTTGCAAAGCAATTTGATCCACTTGAGCTTGGATAAGTAATGTTGAGGGCCATCTTTATGATAAAATCCCTTGGTACTTCATAATAAGCTTGAATTTCACTAGTCAGTTAAAAAATTCTTGAACTTTAAGAAGATTCCCCTTGGATTTAGGCATATAAGAAATGATGCAAGTTAAGTACTCAAAGAATGGATTCATGGAGAACCACACAAGGGAATTTGGGAAGACCATCATCAATCCTTATTGGACAGAGCCCAAAAAAGCTTAGAATGGATTGGATTCCTTAAACAATTGTTGAACAAAATAAAGGTGGGTCCAAGCAGGGAACATCATCCACCATAATATTTATAAGAAGAATTAGTACATTCCTCTTTCCTTCCTTCCCATTAGCTGCAATTAATGGGCGCAAAGCCTCTAAATTCATATCAAGAGAGGAGAATCAATAATTCCTATGCAAATGAAGGGAAGAGGAACCACTTCTCTTTTAAGGGACGATGGCATTAATTGTGTTAGATTTGAGTCACAATCAACTTCAAAGGACAAATATTATAACTAATGGCTATCACCATACGACAAACTTAGAGTTAGATGATCCCTCAACTTAATCAATCGTATCTACAACAAGATGTTGCATGGTGGCCAATGGCATGGAGTCATTTCGAGTACTATCAACACCAAGTTAATGAAGTTAGGAGAATCCATTCCCCACTTATCTATGGTGTCCTACTCTAGCATTCCATGCCACGACATCAACAAGATGTGCATTTATGCTAAGAACTAGTATTTTAATACAATATCTAACAAGGGAACGAAACCATTCGCCTCATATTCCAATGCTAACTCTAAGAAGATGTCAAAACCACCATTCTAGCATAATTAAAGTTAAGTTGCTAGACAAGGTTTCCTTTGAAAATTAATTAAGTCTTTTAGACAGTTGCAGATGGCTTTGGAATAAAGTTTCATGTAAAAATTTGTTAAGGGAGTGGTTGGGAGGGTAGGGTAACACATGAGTGTTGTATGTATAAGAGGGGAGGTGGTCGAAGTGATTACAACATGAAGGGCATAGAAGTGGATGCTAGTGCCATGCTTGTGGGAGGAGCAAGTGGGCAAAAGTTGTCCCTAATTTTTTGATTTAGAAAGGTGAGTTCTAGCCTTCATCTTAAGATGAAGTTGTTAGTAAGAAGCTTTACAGGGGGAAAGAGCATTGTATAGTTGACAAAGGAATAACAACACAATGAGATGAGGTTTTCAGAGACAAAGAAATGATGAATGGTACTGTACCTAACAAATCAAAGGATTGTTGACGAGGGCAAGGAGGGAGCTTGCCCACCAAGGAGGCATTGTGAAGAAATAGAGACATCAAAAGATAAAGAAGATGAGAAGAAAGAAGGAATCATAGTATGAAGGAACAAAAAGGCATGAAAAAATGGTGTAACACAAAAGAATGGAATGGTGTGGAAGTATAATGTCAAAAATAGACATTAATTGCAAAGAACGACCACATAAGAATAACATTGATTTAAGCAAGATGAGGTACGAGCATTGACAATCTTAAGCAAGGGGGAGGTATGTACTCCAAGCCACTGTGACAAAGAAAACTCATCTTTAGTTGTATCGATAATTGGAAAATGACAATTGTCTTAAAAATAATTTTTAAAATGGAGAAAGAACATTATGAAGTTTGTAACTAGTACCTCTGTAATATTTTTGTTATTATGAAAAGTAGCATAAATTATTTGTCAAAAATGTAGGAAATATGCCACTAAGGAAATGGCACTTCATAAAGTGCTTATCATTGAACAAATAAAGTTATAGCTTCAAAGTAATTTGTTGTTAGTTTCTAACAACTATGAAGCATGAACAAAATAAAAAAGTAGACAATCAAAAGGATTTGGAAGCTCCAACTAATTTCCAAATACACAAGGTACTAATCAGGACATCACTTTCAAACTCATTGAATCCAAAATTGAGGAAAAAAATCAGGGGAGAGATAAAATGATGAAAATCAGTGAAACAGCACAAAGTAACAAGACCAATTTCTGGGCCGTACCCTGAGAGATGCAATAAGTTGTCAAGGCACACATTGTAGTGCACTAGCCATGCACCGCATGTGAAGGTGCTTGAGCACACAAAAAAGGGTACGACATACCAGGAGAGTGTGCTTGCATGGAGTGGGCACACGTGTAAAGACCAACTGCATACATGTTTTGTGTCCAAGAATAGGAACCTCTCACCTGGACAGCCCATTGACATTGGTTTATAGCCGAGGGTGTGGGGCACATGTGAGTTAGATAGTCTAGAATAGGTGCAAATTTTAAATTTTTTTATCAAAATCACATCTTTTTTGTTTCATAATTAAATATTTTACTCTAACCTCTACAAAAAGGATGAAGGATGTGTGAAATAAATCAGAACTTTTATAAAGTAAAAACTTGAAACATTTAAGACTTTTAAGAATTAGAAGTTCAAGAATTCAAAACTACTTGAATTGATTCTTAGAGAATCCAATCTTTTTATTAAAAAAACTCCTCTCCATTGGCCCTGTTTCTTTGCTTCTATCCATTTTTGCACTTTCACTTCCACTATTTATTGCTATTCTAAAAAAATGTGCTAATGAGGGCTCAAGATGAAAATACATCGTAGGCAAATCATGTACTTCATTAAATTCAACATGAGTTTATTGTATATTCTTAACTGATTTTTGTCCCTTGGACACATAGAACTGGATATGGATCACATAAAATGATTTAAGGCTACACAAGTTAGTGGCTTAACCATGACAATACTTTTAGCCAATGCTTATAAGGTCCTAATTAATTTTAATTTACATCTACTATGTTAAGCATCTTTGATGAACTTAATATCCCATAGCGTTATATTTTAACTATTCTCAAGTCAATTGCATGGGTTGTATGTGAAATCATGCAGTAAATTCTCGGTAAATTTAAATCTAATAAATTGAATAAGGAACCTGTGAGTGGGTGATGTTACAAATCATAGAAGTATTTGCATTTCCACCAAGAGAAGGCTGCAAAATCGAGTTAACTTGCTATCTTGATATGGTACATGACCACTAGATGACAATCTTCCATGAGAAACAACACGTGAGCCATATAATTGACAAGTAAAAATATAATGATGCAACATAACCTTGGCTTTCTCAACACCATCTCTTAGTTTTTTAATTATGGCACTAAGGGTCATTAAGCACTTATTTATATATGAGCCTTCTCTCAAGCACACACCTTCTGCACCAGTTTTAATAGCACGTTCTGATCCAGCAAGATCCACCAAATTTTATCAATAAAAAAAGAAAACATTACACAGACCATCAAGAGTTAATCCAAAAAGAAGCCTGAGATGGCAAGCAAACAAAACAAAAGCATGATTATTTTGCAGCCAAAACAACATACCAGAACAGATACACGAACAACATCAAAAACATTAATTGAATCATCTTGCCCACTTCTCTCCTTTCTTTCAACAATCTGGAATTAAATTTTATTAGTTGAGATACTTAAAAAAGTTTGACAGAAAGCATGATAACAAAGAAATATACATGCCATGCAAAAAATTCTATAGGAGCGGCTAGTGTAAAGGTTCAAGTTTGTCTCCCCAATGTGTTGATGAACTGTTAAACAAAAGAAATTGTACCGTTAAGTTGCAATGCTACTACGTTATAATGAAATGAGGAAATGACGTTTTTGCCTTACATTCAACAAATTCCATGAGTTGAAGAACTCACCCGGGGGAGGTAACAATCTCCTCTTTCAAACCAGCAATATATATGCCTCTCTTCATAAACAAGGTAGAACTTATAATTCAAATAGAAATAAATAAAGCTCATTGTGATGCAACATAGAACCATATTGAACAAACTAGAAATATACCTCAAGTGATTCGTGAATTTGCAACTTTCGATGCTCAGGAGCCCATAAGTCAATGATCTCCTCATTGTATAAGACACTAGAACAAGGAACTCTTTATCCACTTTCTAAATGACAAAAAAATAAAGCCAAAAAGCTATGCAGATAGTACAAGATTAAACTAATTTTTACATAAACCTTGATTCCTTTTAGAGATGAAACATTAAGCTAATAATTACAAGCAGATCTATGTCTAGTAGATGAAAAACATTTTTGTAAGTCAGGGACTTCTATGTAGTGAAAGAGGACATGGATGATAAACTATTTTATTAGTTTAAAATGGCAAGTGTATTAAAAGCCAAAAATTAAGATAAAAAATAATCCTCTAAAAGGAACACAACAAAAAAATATAAAAAATAATGATATTTAATTATGAAAAATTATTCATAAAAAATCTGGAAGGATTTATAGTTGTAGAAAAAACCACTACTTGAATAATTCTGGATAACTCATGAACAGAAAGAAGTATGATACCTAGTTGACTGACAGATCCTCTCATGGTATAGGTCTTACCATTGTTGTTTGTCCATATGCAAAAACTATGCTTGTTAGCAAAACATTTTATATATAAGAAATAACATGTAAAACAATTATTACTTAAAATGCTATCTACAACATATACACTTAACCAAATTCAACCACTGGAAGATAAGATAAACCATAAACTAATAAAAGTTAAGAAAATTATACCTGTTTGATTGCATCAAAAAAGTGGAACTAATAAAAAACATTGAATTGAATTCGATAATCCAAAGAAAAATTTTGACATATTCTACAACACAAAAAACCTATGATCTAGTTTGTAATGAAATGTTATTTCAAAATGTCGCTATTCAATCGAAAATCAAACTATAATTTAGAGAAGACTTAGTTTATATAAATTCATTAGTTTAAGCTATAGTCCATATTCAAGAATGACCATCAACTTAGAACATATTTCCTCCACTTTTCTATTATGCCTTGAAAAATATGAGCACTCAAAGGTAAAACATATATGTAATAAAGCTACAACAAATAAGAAATGTTGGCTAATCCATGTAAAATAAAGATCAACCAATGTTTGACCAAATGACCTTAAGATATAGCCTTAACATCATAACATAGTATACTTCTGTCTTCCCTTGAGCCATCCAAACAACTTTCCCAAGGCTCTATTTTAAAAGCTTAACTACGTTCCTCTTCAAAGGAATTGTTTTTATCAAACTTTGTTTCATAGTACCTCTTTGATTTTATAATCCTGAAAGAAAATTTGTAGCATAAAATAATTTGATTCCTCCATATAATTGTTCTTTATAGTTTCCTTTCACGATACACCCAACATTAATATTTCCAAGAACCAACATCAAATATACACCTCTATATTTAACATAAATTATATATCAAATTTTTCTAGTGTTAACATATCAAATACTAATTTTTCCAATGTTAACATACCAAATACTCATAATTAATAGGGACCACAACAAAGAATTTAATAAACTAGTAAACACATGTATACATGCTTGTTGAGCTCATGTCTATTTTTCTGAATTCAAACTACGTAATATAATTACTAAACTGATACGCTTTAAAAGATTAAAGGTAGCAAAATAAATGAGACAAATAGGAAGTTTGTACAAAAGAGTTAGACAATGATCAAGGCAACCAAATCTAAAAAATGTGGATATAAATCTTTAGAAGCTATGACTAAGATCTCAAATAATGAATCCAAGGTCTGCTAAGTTTTGAATGCATATTAAGGATTTATGGAGTTCAATGACTTTGGTATTATATTTCTAGTTTTCTTTCTCTTGTTCACTATCCTTAGTTTTCCTTCAAGTTACCATTCCATTTTTGTTGCTTTCTTTCTTTCATTTGTATTTTTATAGAAAAGATCATCTCCTTTGTTTTTGAAACTTCTTACATGTGATAAATTCATGCTCTGAAGTATGGACTTCCTTCTATTAAAATTTCTTTTCATAGTTACTACACACAAATGTTTTCTTGAATTTCTTGAGATCTCATGTGATCACTTCACTGCATGATATGGATTCTAGTACAACATGCTTAGTTCATCTTATGGATGGCCCATGTTTTCTTTCCTTGATGAAATAATGCCATATAAATCTAGTTGTTCGCTATCTTCTTTAAAAATGATTTCAGATTGACTAGTCACATTTTTGGACATGGATTTGCATGGAACAAAAGTTAAGTAGATTCTCCAATATCATTGAACCTTAATTTCATGGATAAAATACAAGCCATGCTAAGAATAGATCTACTACACTTTTCAACCTATTAGATCAATAGATCAGGCAATCAAATCATAGAATTGCAGCTTCTAAAACTGTCTACTAGTTCAACGGGTTTCCTCCAAGTCTAGATTCTATTTAAACGAAGTGAAGGGTTGGGTTATGCAATTCAAAACCTTTGTAAAACTAACCAAAAAAATGACATGAATCCCAAACAAAATTTCATTATGTTAATGCATACCTTGGAAGGAAAGCGTTGTATTGTATGAATAAAGTGGCAAGTGAGTATGAGCTCTGCACTCCCGAATGTTGTCTTAAATGAACAAGTGCTACTGCATTATCTTGGATGACTGAATAAAAATGTCAGTCCAAGACACAATAAATATTATAGGATATTGAAATATAGGTACTTTAATTAGAAAGTTGATAAAATTTTTGAATTTAATTATTCAATGAAAGATTGTGTGTTAAAAAAGCAAAGTAGATATGAGAAATGGCAAAAGAATTTAATACTTTAGGATTTAAGTTTGGACAATTAGGTTAGAAATATGATAGAAATAGAATTGTCATAATTTTCAATAAAAATTTAGAAGGTTTAATAGATGTTATCAGGATTAGTGAAAGGATCATAGCTTCAAAGATCGTTATGACAAGGCAAGCTAGAAATGTTGGCAATGACCACTCCTAAAAATTAACTAAATATGTTAAGGAAAAGTTTAGATTGATTTGGAAAAGTTAACACAATGCATCCATGAAAACAATTTTAATTTTAAGAGACTTAAACAGCATATAGGTAAAAAGATAATGAATTTAAACAATATCTTTGTGGTTATGGATAACAAAAATTAATAAAGATATTAAAATTATTTTCTAGTTCACTTTAGCATATGATTTTATTATTGTTTATATTTTTTTATGAAACAAAAGGAGCATTATTACTTGAAAAGAAAAGTCTCTTAGAACACATTGATTGTTTCTTAAAGAGGAAAAAGAAATTTTAGATTATAAAGGTTTTAAGGTGATAACATGAAATGTTTGACCATTGAACATCATTTAATGTTTAAAATGTCCACTTTAAAAAGTACTAGTGATAAAACAAATGAATTGCCCAAGAAAAGAAAATATTAACTTAAAAATAAAAAAAGAAATTCATTCAAGAATACAAGTCTTAGATTTATTTTCTAGAAGACAAAGCAAAAGCAATTATATGCGAGATAACATTGTCGATTATATTGGTAATACAACTGAGTTAGTGTGTAGAAGATCTAAAAAGTTTTTCGAAAATTACAAATCAACTTGTTGGTAGAAACAAGATGAAGAAATTGAGGTTGAAAAAATTTTCCTATAAAACATGACTGAAGTATATAAGTATGGAGAATTCAAAAAGAGATATTTACTAGCAAGGCAAAAATCCACAAAGTAATGATACAAAGAAACCAACATTAAAAACTTGTATAAGAATTGGAAGATTAAAAAGAGAGAAAGGTACATATATCGACCTACCAAAACAAAAAATGGAAAACCAAAAATCTATGCCAGCTAAAATGGACAAAGATTGTCTATCAAAAAGTACCAATAGATGATGATGATATTAAAATCAACATGAATAAGCTATCTTCATTGGCTTATTAACAAAAATTATGACAAGAAAATTGATTAAGGGAAGTACTGTGCACCAAGACCTCAACTTAATATAAGTTGAGCTATATACCTACTTTCTATCTTCATAACCACAAGTTAATCCTCAAGGACATCCCTTTATAGGTTATCTCTATCGCACGAGCATCAACCACTTCCCACTAATGATTAGCATTCATAGTTGACACCTTCAACCAAAGTATCAATGGACTCTAACACTCCTCAATAACCAATCAATTGCTTAGAAAGATCTAATGATCATAGATAAGCTTCATCAATTATGTTCTACAATCTTTCGAAGCAAGCTCTACCCTGAGACAAGTCATCATGCATTTTCTTCACGCTTTCGCTAATTTTGTAAGATGCATTCATAATTATAAAATATTTGAACTTCCTCAACAAAATCCTATTATGTTAATCCTATATACAACTCAAAAATGTCAATTATATCATATAAATCAAAGGCATGACCATTTGGCACTTGAGATGTAAAGTGTTGCATACAAAAAAATTGAAATCAACCTAAACCAATAAGGCTAGACACTATAATGTGCCTTTGCCTTCCTACTAAGACTACCTTCTTAGTCCAGAAGAATTTTGGGGAATAAATATCCACTAATTTTCCTTCCATCAAAATACAAACTCTTGTATAGATTGTAATTGCCTTCATCTGCAACTCTTTCCACTTCCTTTATTTGTTTCATCATTTCTTAAAACCATAGCCCCTCCTTGCACCAAAGGAGCTCCATTAGCCACAACCATAAGTGGTCAATATGTTTCCTCATTGCCATCGATTCCACCATAGTCAACCTCTATGAGTTCACTTCCTTATCCCTCACCTTGCCATACTTCCTTTTCTTCTTTACCTCATCTTATTAATCATCTCATATATTATCTTATGGTTTCTCATTTTCCTTTTTAGTTAATTGATTAATTAATGGAAAACTTTTAGTGATGAAACAAAAGAAATCTATGGTATTATTTTCCAAGTTCCATCTTTACAAGAGCAAAAATTTAAAATAATTTGTTAAATTAATTATTTATGACTAATAATTAATTCAATATTTGGTAAAAAATACAACTAATGATGTTAATCAAGTAATTTGAATATGTTCTTAACATGAATATTGTACTTAAGTAGCTCAAGTCGAACTTGGCTCGAGTAACTTTGTAAATCCTTGTATGTTCAAATCAGATTTGTACATTCTAGGATAATGAGTTTTGCTTCATTGTGCCTTTAATTATTAAATGCCAAAGATGCATAACAATACTATATCACATATAAAAACACCTTGGTTGATTGTATATAAGTTGCATTCTATAGTACAACTATGAAAATTCAATGGAATTTCTAGTCAAACTTCTAATACCACAACATCCCTCTTTGTTTCCAATTTTAAGACTAACTCATCATCAACACAAATGTGCCCAAGGTAATAAAGCATTTATATCATTCTTTTGAGGCTAGAAAAGATGATGATGTTCCAACTAGCAACAAATGATAATTTGATTCAAATAGAATGCCCATCTTAGTGTATTTTATGTAATGAATACATAACTCATTGCTTGATAGTTGTCAACTTTTGCATTATAAACAATCAAAATACCATTGTGTTGGTTCCTAAGAAAGCATTTCAACATCTTCTTCATATGAATGATCAACATTGTTACAACTGATGTCAAAACAAGTGAACATGATGGTGGCACTCTTAAAAATTAAATAGTTTGCATTTATACAAACCTTCACAATATGAAGTCCCTCAAACTTGGCCTTTTTCAAACTTTTACAAGAAGCCTAAGGCACCTATACTTATTAAGGTACTTTCACAACATTTTCTGACAATTTCACAGCTTAAACAAGTTAAACTAAATAGAATAGCTGATTAAAAGATCTTAACTCCAACAAAAGTTGGGGATGCAATGTCAGTCACAAACCTTTCAAAAAAAATTAGACTCAATTTGGATGCTAATTAATTCTCTCTAAATGACAATATTTATGATCATGAATATCTCATCTCCAAGGAGAATTTACATTTTCAATGGATAAACTTCCTACACTATTTTGTGTCAACAAGAAAGATCTTCTAAACAAGATGTTTTGCCTAAAACCAACTAGAATTGACAATGCTAACACAATGTTGTATGATAATATTAATCAACTTAGTCATCGTACTTGACAATTTTTGGTGATGAAGATGTTGTTTGAGGTTGCATAACTAAAAAGGACAATATTTTTGCTCCATAAGACAATTATGGTCCGCACACATCGTACTATTAAACAACATTTCAATCTTATTTAAGCAACCTCCTACTTGGAAAGGATCTATAGTGCCTATAAGGTGTGGTGAACGTAAGCTTAGGAATTGCTCCATAAGATAATTTCCTTGATTCATTCTAGCATCCTTCTCATTTTTAGCTTGCATAATAACCCTCATAAACTGTATCCCTGATATACTCTCCCTTCAATTAATCTCCTTTCCCTTGAGTTGTTATGGCCATTTTGCTATCAGAATGGTTCTCTTCTTCCTTATATATCTTTTTATTTCCAAACTCCATGTTGCACATTCTAAAATTTCAAGTCATATTTTAAAATAAATTCAACAAAATTTCAATTGATATATATAAAAAAAATAAATCCCAAAACTTAAAATTCAATTCATCATGCATTTAATTCCGAAAAAACTACCCAATAAATATAAAAATTAAATCTCAAATAATTATCCCAAAACTTTACAGACAATTTTTAATTCTTTTAGAAAACTTACAATAGGTTGAAGCGCTATATATCACCTTAACATATAGTATGTCCATATAAGGTATTATTCTCTACTATGTGCAATTCTTATTATTCTTGTATTGTACATTGTATCAACCTATCATACATAATAATTCAAGTATTGTATACAATTCTCTAGTTGGCCCTTGTAAACTCGATATATCATATATAAAAATTCATGTATTGTACGTAATTCTTTGTTTTGTCGTCATATGCTTGACATATTACTTATAATTCTCTAGCTAGACATTATACACTCTATACACCATATGTCTAGGGGTGATGTACCGTACATTAAGCAACAACATATTGTGCTTAACAATTCATGTACAATACATGAAACAAGATTTCCACATTTTCCAAATCTTTATGTTTTAGCCAATTATTATATAATTACAAGCATTGTTAAAAACATTATAAGCATACAATGTTATTCAAACGTGCATAAATTATATACATGAACGACCATTAGGTTATACAAGCCCCAGTTAGACCAACCCTTACATTAATAATAGTAGGAATCATCTCTCTACTCTCCAATGACTACCATTCCCCTATGTTTAAGGTTATAACTCATCTTGTAAAGGTTACACATCCTCTTTTATTTGTAACAAATACATATTAAATTGTTGTCTTGCTGTCCCATAGCCATTTTTTTTCCTAAATCCAAGGTCCCCACTTAAAACTTCTTGGTCACATTCTTGCTCTTTCTTTGATCTCTAAATCTCAAACAAATTAGCAATCATCTCTGAAAAATTGTTTATTAAAATTTTTTAATTATTTAGGTACAATAATTAATTTAGCAATTGGTACCAAATTACTATTAGTGTTAGCAATGCAAGTAAATATGTTGTTAACTAGATGTCACACATATGTAGTTCACATCAAAATTTGTGCAAATTGATTTTGAAATTATAGTACTGTTTTGGATAGTGCATTTAGTAGTATATGAGTTTTACTTATTAGAAAAAAATTATGGCTTTTGTTGTAAACACTCTCTTTAATTCAAGACACATGACAAATAAAGTTTAACATATACATTCTTAAAATATTAAAATTCAAGTAAGGCTTTGTTTTCTTGTTATCATTAATCTTAACTATAAAAAAAATTTGATGTAAATTGTTATGTGATATGTTTACTTGTGATTGGTATATGATCTCCAAGGATAGAAAATGATATGCAGTGACATATTGGTTATTTATGTTCTTACTTTATTCACATATGACATGTTGTCCATATTCAATGCTTTTGACATTATAATTATATATTTAAAATATTAATGATTTATATGGGGCCCATGATGCATTGTAATAGCACATCATTTAAAATAACTTCACCATTGATCATATGGCAACAATTGTATGTGGGACATAATGGTTAATGGTATCGTTATGTTGTATAAAAGTTGGCTAATCCAATCAAAAAGCCTAGAAGTCGTGACTCTTCTATTTCAGGATAGTGGTGAGCATCCTTTTAACCAAAATCGACATGATAATTATATTAGCTCTGAGCTATTGCGATTGGATGGTAGGATGTTTGACTCCATATATGAATATACATATATTATTCTTTGCATGAATATAGTGGATGATGATGCCAAATAGCTATATCATGTGTATGGTTGTAAATGTTGTCTATTTGGCAAGTTTGACAATTATGTATTGGATAATATTGATGTACATAAATTTTGTCTACATTTACGTTATATTAAATTAAGTTGATTAACATGATTAATCAAAATAAATAATTTTTAATAGCATTTAAGAGTTGATGCACATCTTTACTTTCAATGTTCATGAATAACGTACATGATACATTGTTCCATACTTTTAGTTTTTAATCTTATTCAATTGCTTATGGTAAAGCATTCATTCTCCATCACCTTATCGTACATGTTGTGACATGAAGTTTCATCAACTAATTGGTTAGAACCTCAAACATTGCTTTATATATTTTTTCAGATCCAATTTACTTGATTAGTAAATTGTCATTGGTGTATTAGTAATAAACTATCTTTTGATATTAGTATATTCAGGTGTTTTATTATATTATCTTAATTACTTATCTAGTGATCTTGAAAATTTGGTCTATGAATGACATTATATTGTTCAAGTTATAAGTGCTTATTATGAAATTTATTGTAATGATGTGTGCATATTTTTTAATTAAATAAGACTTGTTTGCTCTAATTGTCAAATTTTTCTCTAACATATATCTTTTTTATTTTAATAATATAAAGTAAAATTACTTGCCTTTATTTCCAGCTTGCTATCAAAGTCATGGATTTTTCTTATATTATCATGATACGACACATAATGACACCATGGTGATTTAGCATTGTATTTCTTCCCAAAGAGAGAAAAACATGAGAGCAGACATGCAACATTCACTTAAATAAAAAAAATTCAAAATGCAATAATAGCCCAATGGATTAATTTAGAGCAAATTGTAGGAATGGCAAATATATGCATGATATGAATTGTTGTGGATGCATGAAGGAGCATATCATGAATAAGTTTCTTAGCTTAAAATCAATTGAATAAATCACAAAAACTAGAAGAATAAATTGAATCATTAAACTTAATATTTTTTAAATGTGTACAACAAATGTTTGGTTTAGACATCACTTTTTAATCGTACAAATAAGCACAAGTTCAAGTAGCATTACACACCTAAATGAAGTTCAATCCAAACTTGTATATTTTGCAATAAGTGACACCTAACAATTAGAAGAATGCATCCTTCAACTTGAGGAATTTACATTGATTTCTTTGTTTAAGTTAAATAAATTTTTATATGTAATTCATTTTCATTAAATAGTAAAAGTTATATGTACCAATAGCTAGTTCATTTCTTGAAATTATTGCATGACATCAATAAGAAAACATGTAACATGTTATAACAAGTTTGTTATTTATATGATAATTTTATTCATATGAAACTAACATAGCATATTCACTATTGAACATAAAACTTTTTCATAAACATTGGCAACTCAACTGATACCTATAATACATATTCCTCTAAAGATCATGTTGCATAATATCATTACATCATAAATAATAACTTTATGATTAATTATAGATAAGTGTAATTGAATGTTAAATGTGAAAATTAATGATAACATTTTTATTATATGATTGCATAACTAGGTCAACAAGCTCTCAAAGAGACAACTCTATTGTTTCATGTCAGTAATGTTCCTCTTATTTTAAGGTGACCACAATATATCTCCAAAATGACTTTATTATATATGAGTTATGATAAGTAAATTTTTAGGCACATGATTACTTATATATATGTATATGTATTGTATAGATATATTAGAATATTGATGCATACTAACTCTATTTTTTGTATCATAAGTATAGTTGAAATTCAAATGAGCAGTTTGATAAGTTGAAATTTGGCTTTTCATAATGTTGATGTTCATAGTTTATGTCGGCATTTATTTTTTTGGCATTAGTTCAATTGTCATGTCTAAAACATTTAAGTAATTAGAAGTAACATTTGAACATTGATGAATGTCTTATTTTTTCAATTATGAACATCATGCATGATATAATTTATATACTTGTTTTTTTTTCATTTTACTTCTTAAATGCTACGAGACCATATTCATGTGGAAATTGTTATTATTTATTACATAAACCCTTGACTTTCCCTTGTCTATATCTACACCCCAATCTTTATTGCTCAAGCTTTGTCAAGGGATTTCAACTATTAGATTTCATTGTAAACTTGGATGTTATTTCATATATTAACTTTTAAATCAATCTCACTAATTAGTAGCAATCATCACACGCCTGCAACACTAGACCATCTATTGGGATGAATATTTAAGAGTTTAGTTTTATTGATTGTCTTATTATCATTTAGATTTAGATAATCAGTAATATATTATTATTTCAAAAACTATTATATTAATAATTTGTATACTTTTGTTTTGAATAAAAGAAATTAATTAAGTTTCTATTATCAATTTATTTTATCTATATAAATAATAATTCTTATTATAATACAAAATCAAATCATTTAACCTTGATCCTAAACAAAGATCGTATAGACTGAGATTAAATCTCCCTTCATTATGCCAAGGTTATCTTGATGTAGTGCCTTTCAAACTTGGGATATGGGACTCAATTATAAAGCCATACATCCACATAAGGCTCGGTATGCCCTAGCAATTGGTTGTTCCCCTTTTTCTACCTATGCTTTGAATGCCTTCCATGCCCTAGCAATGTGATACATTGATTCATATTACACAAAAAATTAGAAAAAAAGTTTTTTGTGGAAAATAAAAAATAAAGACTAATATTATCCTTTCACTTCCATGAATTGTAGGTCACCACCATTTACCTAGTTCTACATTTATGTTAAGAAATTCAAATCTTTAAAAAAATGGAAAAATAGCATTTGGCTTTAAAAAAATGTGGATCAATTTTCACAAAAACAATTGTGATAGAGTTTAAAATGCTTATGTAGGTGCTGGTGCCCATATTTCCCATTCTCAACTTTAAACAAAATCATAAGGTACAAAAAAAAATGTACTGGGGGCTATAATCAGGCATCTAGGTATCCGTGGTATCAATGTATAGACTTCCTTAAGCCATCGTGATTAAATTATTCTAAAATCATACACAATGAAAACAAATGTTGATATACCATTATATCCGCGAACAACGAAGGCAACAATATCTTTCTCCTGGGCATAAAAAATTTCAACCATCTTGCAGTCTTCCCCAAAGACCCTGTCTGAGGTTAAATAAAGGGGTTTAGGAATTGATGACCATTGCAGCAACAATATATCTGGAGGAGTGGTGGTGGTGGCGGGGACCTAGAAACTCAAACATGGCTGAACAATTAACAAGAAAGATGGAATTCTCGGAGATCCTTCAAGGGCTTGTTTGAGACTCTTAAGGCGAAAGAGGTCGTGCACACACAGTGAAATAGATCCTCTCCACCGGTCATTAGAATAAAATAAAGGGAGAAGAAAAAAATTCGTGGTGAGCTTTTCGCTCATCCACATCAAATTTGCTGTGATGACTGATGAACTTTTAAAGAATTGGGCTGTTGCCCGGTGGGTCTAGGTTTGACCCAATTCCTTATTATTTCGACATGTTTGGTCAACCACAATGTGATACAATATAGCACACCATATGTTATGCTAACTTGTGATCGATAATTTAACTTTTTAAAAATAAATTAAATGCAACATGTTTTTATTACTTTTAGTCTTTTATTGTATAACATAAATTTATCTAAAAATGTAGAGATATTTATTATTTGAAAAATGAGATTTATATGTGCCCAACATCTTGTGTGCATGACTAATGAGGCTCACAAAGTGTAAATTTTTTTAAAATTATAATTGTTGCATGTTGCTAACACTTTGATAAGGTGATAGTTTATTAGGAGACTTTACTTCTTCATTGATAGAATTTTCATAACATACAATCCACTAAAGGAAATATGCAACATAATGGGGCTAGTAGGAACACAACAATTGGATGGTGCATTATGTAATAGGGTTTTTGCAAGCTTGGTTGTAGCTTTAGCCTCATGTTGTTGTATTTGCATGTGTAGTTGAACACTTGGTGCACTACAACACCGATTGTGTATTTTTGCACATGTACTAGCAAGTACTTGCACTCCTTATTGCATCTAATGATGTGCATGGGACTGGTGGTGTAATATTTTTTTGGATTTTTAGCACTGGCATGTGTTGGCTCTTATATAAGGTGATGCCTAATTAAGAGAATTATCATCATGTTCAAAGTGTTACTCTTTTTCCTCTTTGTGGGGCTTTGAGAAGCACAATTGTGTCACTTTGTAATGAAGGTTTAGTAGTGCCATCTACTTTTAGAAATGCCTTTGTCATCAAAGTTCTTGCCATTTTGGCGTATGAAGTATGGCAGCATCTCAGTGTCCCATATGTTGGAATTCTTCACATGTAAAGTTTTGTGCTTAATATGCATGGTTTTTTCTCATCATTGCCATATCTTAGAATATGTGAAGAAAGAATGAGGTGTCACTCTAACAAGGACTTGACATGGCACAATGTGGAATTTTCACACTTTTCTTACTACTTGTAGCTTTATTTTCTATGATATTTGCCAATGTCTAGTGAAACTTTTATGGTGCAAATTACACATGGCCATGTGTTGGTTAAGTGTGCTATTACCTCTACATGGTATGATGCATGGTGGAAAGCCTCACCCTCATGCTATGTATTCCTATGTATGCAACATGGTGGGGCCTTACAAGTGTGACCTATTAGTTGTGAAATTACAACATTTTTAAGTGATTAACATGTTGTTGCTTCATGGGATTAGATTAGCTTTAGACCACTTTTGAACAAGAGTTATTTTTTTTGTGGTGGTGCTTCTAATAGCTTGGCTACCTCTTGGAATTGTCATTTATTATTTGTAGGGCTTTGTCAGCTAACCATAGCTTTTTAAGGAGGAAGTTCATAGGTTTCCTTCTTTTCTAAAGGATTTGTACATTCCCATTCAATTATCTTGTTGATGCCACACTTCTAATGTCTTCGAACTTTTATTGTTTTGTAATGCAATTGAACAAGTTATCATCCCTGCTCTAATGTTGGCATAGTCATTGAAACCAGGCATTTTATGTTCATTCACAACCAAGGAGTGTTGTCATTGAAGAATCCTATTATTGAGTGGCAACGTTTCAAAACATGACGAATGGCATCGAAACATGAAAGCTTTGATTATTCCTTTGTGAAGTGTCACCAGACATGATGAACATGTCAACTATGACATGAGGTGCTGCCTAGTGCCTTATCTTTATGTTTCAACCTGGTTGATCTTGTCAGAAGTCATTTGCTTATCTCAAAGATTAATCCATGCATGTATAAGTATAAATAATATTAAACTATGAAATAGTTAATGACTCATTAAAATAGTTGTAGTTTTTGTGAAGGAACATGCTACTTTGAAAACCATATAACATGCATCAAATCCTAACTTCTTGATGGGATGCATTTATTATGTACATGGTTGATGTGGGCTTTCACCTAGCTCCTTAACTTTTCACGATAAGTTATCGCATCACACAACATCTGGGTATTCAATGCATCATTCAAATTTCTACCATATCAACTTTTGATGGTAATATAGGGCCCTACCATGGTTGTAATGGTTGATGAAGAATTAGGATTTGATTCTAAAGAGGTTGGTTTAGACATGGCTACCACATCCAAGGAAGGCAGTAAGTGAGCAAATTTCCCAATCTTGCATGGTGAGGTATTGATAATAGATAATGATATAGGTTCCATAAGTTTAGTAATTTGAAAAAGTATAATCTAAATCACCTAATGAGGATCCTTTGGAGGGAAACTCTAGTTTCTATAGGCACAATAACCCTTAGAACATCTCTTACAAAGTTAACTGGTGCACACTCGTGGCATTGTTAGCACGAAATAATGTATGAGCATAACCATAATGACAATTGGCTCCATGATATTGCTAGTAGGTCGACAACAATAAATATGATTTAAAATTGTAACTCAACTAAGACCCAAGATTTTGTCATGTTGTAATATTTTGTTGCTATAACCTAACCTTACTAGTTAAGATATTATTTCTCTTTCACAGTTTCATATAGACAAAATAATATTTTATCCAAAAAAGTATGTCGATATCTTAAAACCTTGGTATTATATTTGTAATTTAGAATTTTTCTCTTAATTTTTATGTGAGAATAAGAACTATTGTATCCATGCACCTAAAAGAAGCTAAGAATCATGTTTTGCTCAAAGATTCAACTTTTAGACCACTCAATAATCATTCATTATAATCTTTAAACCTTTGCGCCATAGGCCCACCATGTTTTGCTTGATTCAACTCGTACCACATTTTATTATTAAAAGTATAATTGCAGCACTACAATATTAGGAGACAAACATATTTTATAAAGGTAGTATCCCTTTTTGGTTCTCTTACATTAGTCAAACAAAATTTGGTCTTTAAAAGACATATTTACATTTTAAAATTATGTTTCTACATATATAGCTTTGATATATTTTCTATCTTCCAAATGTAAGAATATTGATACACTTATCTACCTAGAAATATACTAAGAGTAACTCCATATGTAACACTTCTCTATCTAAAATATCTTCAAATGATCACTCACATTTTTCTATCAAGGATGTTATAGGCTCATTAGCTTTTGCTTGGTTTTTCATTGAGCTACATAGTATTATAGGAGGTACCAATTTGAAACCATAATATCACAGCATAACGTATCATGTTGAGATAATATTATTCTTTGGCATATTCCATAGTAACCAAAATGAGTTTTATCCCATAAGGTGCATAAACATCTTCATTATTCTAAACTTAGTTATTATTTTTAGTTACAATAAAAGCTATAATTGTTCATTAAATTTTACACTAAATTTTATGATTGTAGAGAAAATTTAGATAAGATGCTGCCAAATTATATTTTTTGATGTTATTATTTAGAAAGCTCTCTTTTTAAATAGGGACTAGAAAGAGTAATCCACAATAAATTGTTTTGTATTCTCAATAATGACTAAATGAGAAAAATATGATTCTTAACTCCAAATACTATCATTGCAATTACTTATTTTAGCTCCTTTGTCCCTCACTAGAACATCTTCCTAAGCCACATCTGTGACATCCTTCGAGCTCTTTGACTAGTGCCATCCTTTAACAATTCATTAATCCTGGCAACTAGTTCTGGTCATGAAATGAAATTTCTAAATGGGATTGCACTACACTCTAACACAATGTTAAGAGGTTGCACCACTAGGTTGCATTCAAATGCGATGTTAGAAGGTTTGACCATCACTATTTTATCTCCTAAAAAAAATTCTAAATCGATCTCCATATATGGAGAAAGAATACACAAGAAAACATTGTCTTTAACCTTCTTAAAGAAAAAATTGGTCGTTCCACATTGCCATTGAGGTTCGTTCCCTCACCCTTTAAATGTTCTAATTGATATGAAACCATACAATGTCCCTAACATTGAAACCAAATTCCACTCAATGCCTATAATACCTTTTCCTCTTATTGTTTTGTGGCTTTTCCTACAACTTTTAAGTGTATCCATCAAATCTTACTGAAACTATTGTGGAATATGTTGCACTAATCCCTCAATACTTTTAATTATGCCAATTTGGAACTTTGCAATGGTAATTTTTTTCATTCAAAAGCAACCAACCACCACTGAAGTGCACGATGTTTCATTCCCAACAAACACAACAACAAATTTTCATGGCTTGATGTAATGCTAAAATCTCCTTGTTGTATGATCGTTAGTTTCCATGAGCTTCTTGCAGTAGCATGAAATAATATGCTAGAAGAAGTCCTCAAACCATCAACATGATGCTAATTGCATGGCTTAACACATCTAATGCAATCTTATAAGAAAGTCATAAACTAAGAAAAATGAAACGCGTGCCCCTAATTTATTATTTAATAGGGGAAGAGTACCATTTTTCCTCTTAAACTTCAATTTCACTTTTATCAGTACATGCAATGGTATGACAATATCAATGAAGCTTTTATTGAATTACGAAGCTAATAGTATGCCTCCTTGAAGATCCTTACCTTAGCGACATTATTTGGATTTGAACATTCACATATGACTTGCACCAAACTTGCATCAACTCTTCATTTTCCATTTCTGGCCTTGTACACTAGATAAACCAAGATCATATGCTTGAATTTGTAAAACTTAAGGCTGAGTTTCCACCTTTCGAATGACTTGTCAGAAAAATTAGTTTTTCTTCATTTATGGGCTTTTTGCATGAACATGTTTTGGCCTCACTCCTTTCAATTTCTTTATTTCTTCCTCACTTGTTTTCTATCTCGCTATTCTCCTCCAAATAACTTGAACCAAGCCACATGTACTTCCATTAGACTTGCTCAAGCACATGCACTTCACCACATTCCAGCATCAATAATACACATATTCAACATATAGCATACTTAGATGGTTCAGGAATAATGCTAAAAATTAACCAAAAAGAGTTATATACTTTTGAGGGGATCATCAATATCCTAATACAAAATTATGAACATAAAAATCAAGGTAGTGATTCACATCAATCCTAACCAGTTTAATGAAAAAATTAAAAAATAATAAAAAATGTTAACAAAAAAATAATCATTTGCTAAAATAAGATGCTTTTCGTTGCACTTAATATAATGGACATACTTTTAGTAAAATCAATGCACTACATTTCCTTTTAGCAAGTTGAAAATCCTACAAAAATTCATACCAAATTTCTAGGCTAGATATCATGGGTTCACTTTCATAGACTTTTCATGTTATATTCACATATAGAAAGTGTAAACCGTAGTTGCATTCTGATTCACAAATACCATAGATTCTTCGTAAGACAAATAATATTATCTTTTTATATCTTGAGTTTCTTAGTAAGAGCTTTCTCTTTAGAGTTAGTAGCAAATTTTTTGACCTTAAGCTCTAAAAGAGCTT
The DNA here is from genome assembly GCA_023846275.1 of Vanilla planifolia. Taxonomy (NCBI): domain Eukaryota; kingdom Viridiplantae; phylum Streptophyta; class Magnoliopsida; order Asparagales; family Orchidaceae; genus Vanilla; species Vanilla planifolia. The sequence continues at coordinate 851,991 of JAIUJO010000165.1, read as the reverse complement.
CTTTAAGTTGCTGATCCAATCAACTAATAAATATATGAATTAAGAAAATGTAGTGAAAGAAAGAATAGTTTCAATTCCATATGCATTATTTGAATAATGATAGTACCGAGACGATGTCTTCCTTTTGTCTTGATAGATAACTGAGAGAATCTTTTGAACTTCTACAAGCAGCTTTTAAAGCAGATAGTCTTAGTTCCTACAAGATAAAACAACTTCAAGTTCTGAAATAGTATATCAAAACCGATAGATGGTTGAAGTACATCGACAAGGAAGCTTAGAAGAATTGATAAGAAATTAACACTAGTTCAAAAATTAATTTTTTTGCAATTATAGAGATTTATAACATCCTAACAAGCTCCTCCATTGGTAGTTCTACATAAATTAATGTAGTATTCAATTTGCTAGACATAACATCCAATTCAGTTTCTAGAATTTCATTTTTAACAACCACTTCTTCCTTTTCTCCAATTGTACATTCCAAAGCCTCTTTCATCGAAGTGATATCAACCTCCATCTCAGACACACTGAATACAAACTTTTGATACTCATCCTAAAACAATACATGTGACAAACATAGTGTACCAAACAAAATGAAATCTATTCACTTAATATAAGGAATTGAATATCAATCATAAGTATAAACTAAACAGACAAAGATCATAAGGAAAATAAGCTTTGGAGTTCAAAAACCTTGTCCTTATGCTCAGGCCCAGCTCAATAAGTTTATGATTTGGTGAAGCATTTTTAAAATGTTAAGAAACAAACTTTTGTTCTTCAAGTTGAATCTCATATGTTCACTATATTACACCTTGCATTGTTGCTAGTTACTAACTAGCTAATAAATCAACTAAAATCACTTAGGGCCTTGTATAAACAGAACACAAGTAGACCTCCATAGCTGATATTTACCTGCAAAGTTTTTTAGGATACAATATTTGACTCATGCTTCAATATATTGCTTTCTAGTAATGCTGATTGACATTGCAAGCTCTTAAGTTTTTGTTCAATCTGAGCTTTCTCACTCTAAAAATGTAAATGTTCCCCTTTAATAAAGAAAATTTAAAAAAAAACTCAAATTAACACATCTGTGACACTAATAATTACCTCAACCTTTACTTTGTCCTTGATTGTATTCTTTAGTTTGCCTTCGATATCCTTGAATTTTTCTTATCAAGTTCTTTTCTAAGAGATTCTTTCTCTAGCAAGAGAAGAAGAAGATAAGCTTGACACTTCTTTTTAAAGAGAGTAAATTTGAGAAAGGTGTTCTTCCTTCTCCACATCATCCTGAAGGCCTTGTTCCTACAACATTAGCATGGATCAAAAATAGAATGGAAACATCATCCTAAAAAAATAAAAAGGGAAAGACTTGATTTGGCTAATCATAGTAATCTTGTCCTTATTTTCAAAGCAACGCTTGATCTTATGAATTTTTTTTTCTAAAGTTGACCAAATTGGTTACCTAATAGATTTTTCATTTGAGTGATTTGTTTTGATGAGGAATTGTGGTATATTTTCACTAGAGAAATAAAAATCAAGATCATCATTTCATACATTCTCAAACTTGAATTCCTCAATTTTCCTGATCATAAATCAATTAACAAAGTTTTGGCCTAAAATGAGGGACTTAAATTGTGCCACACATTCCATGGGAACAGTCTTAAGACTCTAAAGGCATAACATAGTAGAATATGAAATTAAGCAGTTTATGGGAACCATATTATTATCTCATAAGGGTAGAATTGAGTAGGTATTCAAACTGATATAAATCAAATTTCTAGTTTAAGGATAATACAAATGTAATGATCAACATGTAAGATTTTTTCTTTAACAACTTTAATGATCAACATGTAATGTTTGTCATATAACCCATATGCCAAGCATTTGTATGTGTAGAGGAGTTCTTTTAAGGAGAATTTAAACAAGGTTTTTTTGAACCTACAAAGATAATATTTAGCCAAGTATGAAATCTGACATAGAGAAGTTCTTTCAAGAGAGTACATTCTAAAGCATTAGAAACCCCAACTGATCTAAAGTAAGGTCTATACATACCACCATCGATACCTAATCAACCATAGAAGACCATCTTGATGGATTTTCTTGGTGGCTAATCGATGATAAGACAATTTCATAATTTCTTGTTATGATTAAGAAAACCTTTCTAAGATGATAGAGTGCAAATAGAATATTAAGGGTTAAAAAGTAACACATTTTTCTTAACGAAGGTTTGGATACATCATGAGTTGCTAACAAGCATTGTGTAGAATCGAAATACACATTTTATATGCAAAATGATAACTTAGACAAAGGTCATAAACATAGTAAATGTGTATCCAATGAAAGGATATAACTCTCACCACTCAAAGACATAAGGTCATAATCTATTGTGTGCCCAATTTTCATTAAATGAAGCTATCAACAGTTCAATTATTTAGAGCTCATTTAAGGTGGTGTGTCTCATATATCTACCATAGAGCCCATTCAACTTGGATTTTGAAATAATCCCAACTAATAGAGTCGAAGTATTAATATAATAGTAGGTATAAAAGATTATAAAGAATATTTGAATAGTTCAAACCACTTCAAGATGTAGTTGAAGGTCTTCCAACATAAGTATAAAAGGTGACATGGAATGCACAAAATCAATGCATCCACAAATCAATTATTTGGAGCGCATTTAAGGTTGTCTTGTATATCTACCATAGAACCCACTCAACTTGGATTTCTCAATAAACCCATACAATAAAGACAAAAGATTATAAAGAATATTTAAAAAATTCAAATTGCTATCAAAATGTGGTTGAAGCTCTCACAATAATACAAAAAGAGACATGATATGCATCATCAATAAGAGAATTTTAGGAGATCTAGGATGGTTTTAGTTAATAAAAGAATAACTAAAGGGCTAAGAAATTTAATGCCAATTTGATATAATATTTTGACTCCTAAAGAAAATCAATGATAACATTTATTTCCTAAACCTATTGCCACAAAGAGAAATCAATACTGATATGGGACATAAGTATATGATTTTTGAGAATTATTGAACCAACCCTAGATGAGGGACATAAGTCCCACTTTACATCATCTAAAATGCGCAAATGTAGGCGTTGAATTAAGAATAATTTTGAACAAGAAAAATATGAGTTTCGTTATCTCATGTGCTCTAAATAAAAATAACCAAAAGACTCTATAACAAATCCATTTCTACTTAAAAAATATTCAAAGAGACTTAAATCCTTGAAAAAAGGAGAAATGATCAGGATAACAACAACGAAAGTAAAGAAGATAGTCTTGACATGTCCTAACAACATTTGTCATATGTTTAAATGACTTTGAAGAAAAGTTCTACAAGCCACAAGAGGTAATAACCGATGAAGAAGGGATAAGAAGAATGATTAAGAGAGTATAGCACCCAATGAAGAAAGCCCAAAACTTGAGATAGTGCGCTCAAGCACAGAGCCACTTGAGATGATGAGCTTGAAAGTTTGAGATACGTGAAGTAACAGGCATGAAGTTCCACCAATGGTTCTAAAAGATTTCCTCAAGAATTTCACTCTAAGATTGGATATTTCATAAGAAGAGCAAAGATGTTGAGCAATTTGAAACTTTATAAGATGTTAATCTAGAAAACAGAAGTGTCAAGAAACTTTATAAGATGTCCTCCAAAGTAATCATAAGAGCAATAACCAAATAAGTATGAGTAACACTATTTTAAAACCAAGTAGGAGCATTCCATAAATTATAAGATATGATAAGATTATTAAATAAATTTAGCACCATTCTAATTTGATGTTTTTCCTTATACAATTAATAAGAGTCTTACTATAAAATACACAAGGTTTTCAAATGAATTACCAGTATTATTTTAGAAAAGAAAGAGAAAAGCTGCATGAATTCTTTGGAAATGGCTAAAAGATTTTCAAATGAAACTTTTAAAAGGCCAAAGTGCAAAGAAATTTCTCCATCTTTATTAAAAAGCTTCTGAGTTGAGTCACTGACTGAACTATGACAAACAAATTGTTGTTTCTTTCCTTTTTTCACTCTGAAGAGAACCCAAAAGAGGTTTTGAAAGCCAAGCAGATCAGAAAAACTAGCATTAATTTTTTTCCAAAATGAAGATTTCAAATTTCTAATATAAAAAAAGAAATAGTAAAAAAGAAAGATCATTTCCCAGGCAAAAGTAGAGTTAACAATGCATCTGAAAATTCTTGGAGAGAAGATAGAAGACCAGTTCATCATATACTACTCTTGCAACTTCTTAAGCATTCTTAACTTCTCATTGCAGCCAAAACAGAACAATAAAAACAAGGGTAGTAATAGCACATAGAAAACCATTCAAAAAACATTAATTGAGTTCAATTATTTTACACATCATAAAACTAAGAAATTTTTTTTTTTAAATTTTCAATTGAAAAAAATTTAATGAAATGTCACAATTAACATCACCAAAAATTTATTCTCTTATAAGAAAATAAACACAAGAACAAAGTAAACAATCAAAATGAAATGAAGTTCAAGCTAAAGTATCATCATTTTGCAATGCACAGTTCTATTGGAATATATTTAAAATCACAAAACTCCATCTATGTAGCAACCAACACCCTCGAAATATAAACTTGTGGCAAAGTTGTACTGCAAGTTGGCAGTGCACTAATTTAAAGCTGAAAGGGAAATTGCAATATTATTTGAAAACACAGAAATATGGTTGAGGATTAAGAATGAAGGAAATGATAAGGAGAGATACATCCAGACATATATAGAGGGATTTAAGAATAAAAAAGGATGCTAAGCAAGTTCTACCCATAAACCATTTGTCTTTTTTTGGCTTGTTGCGAACCACTGCTTCACTTCTCCATTGTAATCATCGGAGTATGTTAAAGATGCATGATGCCTTTACTAAGTTCTACCAAGCTTTCTTTTCTTTCCTAGTGCAGTAGATGCTCCAAATTATTTGACATGTTTTACTGAACATCTTCCTAGTTGATTTATTTAATGTCAATTGTTTGATAGTTTAAGATCACATTTTGCTATTTTTGTCATTGTTCTTATTTATATGTATGGATTTTGTAATCAATTTGCATTTGCACATAATAGTTTTAATGTTAATGTAATAATTATAAGATAAAATAACATTATCAATGCTATTTATGTTAAGTTTATCTAGATTACTAGTGATTACAAGACAAATTATGCTTAGGAGAAATCACATAGATCAGACATCACTGCATTTGTACTAATAATCTATCACAAACATTAATATTCAATTGTTAAATAATTAAAATGGATTCCAAACTTGAAAAAAATTCTCAATTCAATTATTAGATGTCTTCCTAGAACATATTAGACTAAATTAGTTCAAATGACATTTTAACGAAGTAGTAATTTTTTTTTGGTAGGAATTGATTCTTATTCCATATGTTTATTTTGGAGAATTTTAATGTTCACGTCCTTAAAAATCATTAAAAAAGAGACACCTTGGTATTTGTTCACAATAGAGCATAAGATACAGGTTACAAGAGAGGATATAGAAAGACAGACACCTTGCTATCACTGTTAAAGGAAAGGTCACAAAATTCGAGCAGCATTGCTGAAGAATGCTCCTCATCCCAAAAAGTAATAAGAAACCATTATTTCCAAAACTTTTAGACATCTAAAAGCGAGAAAGGGGAGGGAGGGTGTTTGTATTTGGATAGACAGAATACATATTGAATTTAGGCTATCTCTATTTTGATGAGTTTTCTTTCAACATGCAAAATTGAGCAAAACGTGCTCATTAGGAAGAAAAAAGCCCTTGGCCTTATCAGCGCCATCAGGCATCTCTGGTAAACAGCTTCCTAAAGGTAGCCTATCCCTATTAAATGCAAAAATTTCCTGCATAAGATAGCTAAATGGAAGCAGAATGCAAATACTAGCTTCTCTCTAATTAGCTCCACATTGTCAGCTTCCTCATTTAACCTAGAAGGTAACTATAGTAGGGACATATTTTAGAAAGTTTATGAAAAGGCTATTGGGTTTGTTTGTTGTGGTTATTGTCATTTAAGAAAGGAACAAAAAAGTGTCTTTTAAATGAAATTTTAAATTTTTTTTTATGAAATGTGGTTGAAAAAGTATTCTTGTAATATGTTTGAATGTCTTATGTTAAAGATTAGACCATTCCATAACATTTTTGAATGACATGAGGAAAAAAAGACCAATATGTCCATTTTTTTACTACAAAAAAAGATAGCATTGGCCCTAACACCAACTTTCAATAGTATTTTGCAACATGCATTGGGATTTGAGCATATTTTTTCCCCAGCTTCACAAAGCATAAGCTAACAATTCCATAGTTTTATGAACTAAAATGCTCGCCGAAATCATAAACAAAGATATTATACTAATACCATCTATTATGTTTAAAATGCTTATTACTTGTTGAATAACTACCACAACAAATTAAATTTATGGTATGCCTATATGATTGCTATAAGATTGTAATGTTATATGGTCACAATGCAAGACAATAAAATTTATCATAAATAAAATAAACACTATGAAGAATGAGTGACTACACTTTAAAATATGAGTGCAAATAAGTACCTTTAAGAGAAGGTTGGCTGGTGTTTTAGTAATTGAGAATAAGCTTAGAGAAAATAGGTTTTGAATGTTTGGAAATATTTAAACTTTTAGAAGATGTGCTATTAAATTTTTTTTCATATGAATAGAAAAATAGACAAACCAAACGAGACATAAGAAAAAGATAATTTGAACAGAGAAAGGTAGGCTGAAAGATTACATTAAGGACTTGTAAAATAAAACTAAATGTTTTTTAGCATATTGGTTTTTGCTTAACTAGCTAGAAGATAACTAGTCTAATTTTTTATTCTTAAGCTACACTTTCTTATATAGATCTACATAGCAATTATAAAAACATCTAAGACTTATATTGGAATATTTGAAAGATATTTTGTGGGGAAAAAGATTCAAGAATCTAGTTATAACATTTAAAATATTTATGAGCTTAGTGGCTAATTTTGAAACCTAAAAAACTTGAAAATTTAGCTAAATCTCAAAAGCCTACATGCAATTTGTCATTTAAAGAAAGTATGTTTCTTAAGCATCAAGAAATCATGATTGAGTTGACCATGAAATCTTATAAACCACTTTGCACCAACATGGAAGAAATTGACAAAGAAAAAGTCAGTATCTATAACATCTAACCATTTATGAATAGAAAAGGGAAAGTTTTTCATGTAGGGATTAACTAACAAATCTTGCCAATGAAATTGTAATGGTTAGAAAACTAAAGAATACAAAAATCAACTAAGGAAGAGTAGCCAAAAAAATGACTATAAAAATGTTAATATCACAATTTTGAGGAAGACAACATTACTTCTTTAAATGCAATTTCTCAAAATTGTTTTAATATGCATGACAATTGAAACAAATGACAATAGGGAGTGATCATTAAATTTAAAAGTGGAATCAATTGTGCAAGGAAAAATTCTTAGAAGACTTCTAAATGGAGGAATATAATGATCAATAGCCACACAAGAAATTTTCAGTCTACAAATATAAACCTTAAAAAAGCAAAACCTTTCTGGAGACCAAACTAGTTGGTACCTCGTCACTAAGGCAAGGTCATAAAATGTTGGAATTACAGCCATAGTTTCAACATTTCTTAAAGATGAATAAAGAAAAAAACTAATGGATCCATTAGGTAATAACTAGATGTTAAGGCAAAAAAGAGATAGGGACTAACCCTGATTGAATCAGAATACAAATCAATATTGATAGAGAAGGCTATCAATTGCTTGATTGGAAGATGGATTTCAATCAAGGTATTGTTAATGGAGAAATGGTGACCGTGTGGAACATTAGCTTGCAATGCTCAAAGATAATCTACAATCATTATGAAGATGGGCCAAAAGAACTCCATTTGTTGTCATAAGAGTTGGAATAGCCAATTCTAAATTTAGGGTTTAAACAAAACCAATTTCTTCAAAATTAAAGTTGAAGAAGTCTTGGTTTAAGAAAAGTACATATTCTTTTAGTGCCCTTCAATCCTTCTATTATTTTTATAAATAATGCTAGAAGGATATTCAAGTAGTCTTTTAGAATTTCCTTGATTCAAGTCAAAATTTAACAAAGATTTAACTACACCTAAGGCAAAGGAAAATTGGTCAAACTGGACTTAAGAATTAATCAAAAAAGATAATAGATGAAGGATTTTTTTTTATAAAAAAATCTTAGAATAAGGAAAATACATCCCACAAGTCAACAAAGGTAAAAAAACATTATCTATGTAGAAGCATATGGTTCAGGAGGCCTAAACCATTACAAGGAACTAAGTAATGGTGTTAAATTAGTTAAGATCTGTAATTAATCCCAAGTCCAACTCAATTAAAGTCTATTTTAAGTAAATTTAAATTAATAATGTCTTGGATAAATTCTCTTAAGATTATTAGTGCTACCTAAGTCCATTTAAGTTTATTTAGATCTTAATTGATAATTAAAATATTAAAAATATAAAATAAAGATCACAAATGGCTATAACATGATTAGTTGTTGCTAAACATTGATGTGATTAAATTGAATTTGATAGATAATTTAGCTATTCTAATCTAATAAATAGTATAGACTCCATTAAAAATATATAAGGTTTCTAAACTGGCCATTAGATAAATACAAGTATCTCAATAAACACACCCAAGGCAACGACCTCAATTTCACAAGAAAATAAGAGAAACATTATCAAGACAAGATGAAAAGGGGTGGCCCCTATTATTGAGAAGGATAATTAGAAAAATACAAGAATGCGTTTAATGACATAGAATACTCTTGAGACTGTATTCTTTAATGATCTTTATTTTCTCTGTAAATAAGAAGCATTTGGAAAAAGGGGACCTTTCTTAAGCTTGATGTTGCCTTCACAATCATTAGAAATGGATAACGATTTGTTATTTATTGATTTCACTAAATAAATGCATCTTGAGAACTAAACAAATCAATATAAGTGTTGACATAAAGTATATATAATAGTAACTCATAAAGTGGAAATTAAAACCAATATGGGCAGTAGATCATTACTAAAGAATAAAGCTCCATGACATGCAAGAAGCAAAGTTTAGATCATATTGCCAACAGCTAATGGAAAAATGAAATATGAAAAAGGCAATTGGTTAAACAATACTGTCAAACACTGTAATATTACTTAAATATATTATGTGCATTATTTGATAACATCTTTAAATAATAATATTTAAAATTATAATTGTATTTTTCTAATATAAGCAACATCTAGATGACGAACAACTTCATATTAAAAATAAGAATAATAGACTATTTAGATAATGCTCTGCTGAACAATAAAAAATATTGATAAATTTTAGGTAACATTAACATCTATAGAACACTATGATTTAAATATCAATACAATCTAAATAATACATAACTAAATATCTCCTAAAGTTAATGTTTGTTTTCTTATTCATACTATTTCAAGATATGACACCTCATGCCAAATGAAAAGTGACCTAAGATAAATGCAGCACACACTATGCTTATCAAGTTCATGACAATAAAGAATCTAATTACCTACAATGGATTAGTTATTCAAATAAACATATCATACTTTACGTGGAAGTAAAAATTGATATCCAAAGAAATCCTTCTTATATTCTCATGTTCTTATACGACAAATGCAAGGCACGTTTATTTTAACAAAGATGGCAAAAAAAAAGGATGTCAAAGAATTAATTGAATTTATTGAAAACCATTAGAAATATTATAATCTAGAATAAATAAAACATAAAGAAGACAACATAAATGAAGGCTAAAATAATTTGTAATGGATACATCAACAAGTTTTACCTCATCAGTCATATTCTTTTGAAAAGGCCAAGCACACCAGGTCACCAACCTCCTTGCTTGTAACCTAAAAAAGTTAATTAATAATAATAATAATAATGTATCTTTAAAGGTAAAATATAACAATGCAAAATAAATAAGCAGAAATAACAATATGTCAAAATATGAAGCCAAGTTCTTATAGGTGCAAGATAAGCTTAAAATTGTAAACAACAAATAAAAATATTGCATGATTAGAGGATTAATCAAAAAGATAAATAAATAAATTAAAATTGAAATGTGTATACAAACCAACAATACAACAATCACTTACAATGCAAAGAACTCAAACAATTGCAAGGAAAAAGGGTTACCTTTCAAAATTGTTTGAGATAAAAAATGTTAACATTGTAATATTATCATAACTAAAGAATGGGATTGATGCGGAGGAATACAAGCCAAAAAAAGATAAAAAGGGCCATAAACAGTTTCAAAACTATTAAAGATGGACTCGAGCAATCCTAAGATGCTTGTTGAACAAAGCCAACAACAAAATGATTAAGGTTCATTTTGGAAAAATTTTTCGTCTGCTTTACATTATGAAATTCTGTACTAACAAATATTCTACAACTCCATGGTAAACAATGGTTTTATAATCATAAAAAATTTTGAAGTAATTTGTTTTGAAGAAAAATAAAGGCTATGCTCACATTGAATTTTAGACCTCTTATTAGGAAAATAGGGTCAATTCCAAATGAACTGCAACTCATTTGAAATTTGACCTCCTTTTCAAGAGGCAATAACATCAAATATTTTGGACAAAGACATTAAACATAGCACTGTTCTAGCAAATGAAGTACAAGCCACTTCTTTGCCTGACTTCATAAAATTCTTCTTTACAGGTCATGTTAAGAATCTATAGTAAAGCCAGTCTTATACCTGAAAGTCCAATCTAATTATGACTATCACCATGAAGAACTACAAAACATTTCATGTTGCACATGTGAAAAGGCTACTACCATATCTTTCCAACACAACTCCTAATCTAGTAGATTAAAGCCAATCTAATGCCATCCCATTTAGTCTTGAAGATATTGATGACAAGATAATTTAATTATGAGATGTTCCATACACCATAAAGAATAAAATACAAGTATTTATAAGGTTTAGAGAACTAAACATAAAACATAAATTCTAAGAATATTTAGAAAGGAAATCAATAAGCCATACAAATAACCTAATAAAACAATTATGTCTATTCAGAAACATATAATATACTGTGACTTCCTTTAGCCATGATTGCACACCAAAAGACAAATTAACGATTAGGGAAAATTAGATGCTCTAGCCCAAAAGGCCTTTTCAGGCCAACCATAAGCAAGTTTACAAATAAAAGGCAATTATTAACTAGCAACAAAAAGTCTATCTAGCTATTACATAAATAGTGAAAAAAAAAGAATTAGATTGCTAATCAACCAAAGGAAAAAGGCAAAAAACTTAAATGAATAATTTTTTTCATCCCTTTCAAAATATAATATCAGTGAGCTAAGATTCTCAATCTTCCTTTCTTATTCCAATAACCTTATCTCTCGACAACTTTTTGCTTTCTTTTCCTCGTGCAACTCCAAAGCTATTCGCTCCTTTTCAAGCTCACTCTGTAACACAAAAATTGAGTGGAATCATGAAGAGCAGTGTCTCAGCAAATTAAATGTCAAATTGAAAAACTAACTATAGAGCCATACACCAGTCCTGTAATAAATTATTATGCAAATTAAGAATTTCTTCTTCAGGAGGTTCAGATTGAGAGCTCTAAAACATATATGCATAAAATGATCACTCTTTTGGTGGCTGGGTAAAAAAGAGGATAGAAGTCTTTACTATAAAAATCAAGCACCAGCAACTTTGCCTAAAGCTGTTATGTTTCCCTTTTTTGTTGCTTCAAGAGTGCAACATCAGTGACAATCGTTTTGCTCAAAGAAAGAATAGTTTCAAAAGTTAAAATGGCATGCAAATATCTAAAAGTAGTCAATTAAAGAAAATAAAAAGAAATAAACAAAACAATTATGTCATGCTTAATTGAAAGTTGTTTTATAAGACGAATAACTTGTAGATGATGTACACCTCATTCGCACAGGCACAATTTTTTACTTGAAGAGCCTTGCTTGCAAAGAAGAGACTGCTTTTTGTCTCGTCTACAAGGATCTACCACAATCAAAAATATGATAAATAACTTACATTAATCAGTTAATATTTGTCAAATACTTCATCTAAAAAACTAAAAGATCTCTTGTAAATAGCATAACATTAAGATGAGGGGAAGCCAACAGAAAAAATTAAAGCCAAACATAATAAGCCCCACCACTATGCTACATGTCCCTATGTAACTAGTTAGATTTGAAAGAATAGCATGGTTGCAATAGGTCATTGTAAAGCATACCATAGTAACTATTCAAGGGATTAAGAATGCAAGATAAAATATGAAAAACCTCAGAGTGATATACGTCAAACTATATAGGTTGCTAAGTGATTTGCTTGTTAATAGCAAGAAGCAATGCTGTCTTCATGTAAAACCTAAAAGAAATGGGATTCAAGTCAATATTACCCTTAAGAACTAGAAGTAATATGATATTTACAAGTTCTATACAACCCACAAAATCCATAATAGCAAAGTTTTTTTTTGTTTTATCAACTACTTTAAAAAAACATCAGCTATGTCCCTCAACTTAGTTTGTGGAAATACTTTTTCTATTCCAAAACAAACCTTTACAAATAGTCATAAGAACCTCTATTATCTATATAATTGTGCAAGTATTTTCATAAAGCAAAAGATAATTTCATAACTAAAAAATGAAAAACTACTTTGCACATTGATGAACCATATGCTTTTTGACTATTTGAAATCACAAATTTATTCACACATAAGACTAAATTAAATCAATCCCTTGGAAACCTTGATAGAACAACTTTGTGACTTTGGCTGTGCAACTTCGACGACATTCGAACATTGAGCAGTGTTCTGGATTGCAAAAGCTTGTATTATGACAAGTATTTCCCCGTCATTTAGTGATGGTATTTTAGTAATATGTTCTTAGGCTGCTTGGCCTTGGGAAGGTGCTCCCACGATGAGTAAAGGAGCGTTTCCTTCTCCAAATGTCTCTTCAACCGAGGTGCTAGAGGAGGCAGAGTCTGCTTCTTTGATCAAAATAAAACCAACATCTTTGCATAAAGAGGAACCTGAAGTTGTGTTTGAAGGAGATGAGATAAAGAAGAAAATTGCTCCTTTCAAATTCACATTGTTGGAAGAGGATTCGTTTCACTACTAATTACATAGAATATAAACTATTGTGTAGCTCCAAATATGAGTCTTTAAATGGCATTAAGATTTTCAACTTAAATCCAAACACTTGTGAGCTCTAGTTTGGATCTCTTTCAAGTATTTTCCTAATGACAACTTGTATAATTAAACCCTTATATCCATCTAAAAAATGTATCAAATGTAAGCAATGCAAATCAAGAATTCAAACATATATTTAATTGTGAGAGTCTCAAAAAAAAGTGCCAAAAAACATGTGTCCTAATTTATTTTTGAGTATATAGTTGCAAAGGTATTGTTATGAGAAATCTTCTGATATGTGGTTTGTAGTTTTAAGAGGTGATTTAAATTTTTTATGAATTTACAAATAAAATATTAATAAAAAGAAATCATTTTAGTCCTCTTAGCTTCTCCTATGCCAATGTCCTAGTGCATATGTTTGGAAAACTTTGGGAGAGAAGAAAGAGAAAGAAAGCACGAAGAGAGAAATAGAAGAGTTGAAGATGAAGAAGGAAACAAAACAATATTGCCATTTGAAAAAAAATTGAAAAAAGAAAAAGGAAGATTATAGGAAAGAAAGGGATTTTCAATTTTGTTTTTTAAAGATATAACATAGAATGTTAAAGATCAGGCCCACACTCTTTTCTTAAAACATGTATTAATTAATTTAAGTGTCAAGAAATGGATGCATATGAGTTCCCTGCGAAGTTGAAATTGCTAGATTTCGTTACAATTTTTTAGTGTAATGATCATATGAGACAATCGTTTAGGTCCTACTAGTACGACCTTAGCAGCTGGTGTTGGGAAGCTTTTTGCCTATATGTGAAAAGGGAAAATGATAAAAATTGTATTGGTCTAACAAAATGAACATATAGTACAATGGTTTACCAAAAAATCCATTACATTTGAAGATTTTGAGAGCTTGAGTCAATTTGATAATTTAAGGTTATCATATTAGTACAATAAAATGATCATGCCAATATGACACATGAGTTGATGTTAATGATTGTACTAATGCAACATGAAAATCAAAGAATAAAATAAGCTATGTACCACTTAATAAATAAATCATCATGTCCAATTGCTTATCCAACCGTTTACATATATGAGCATGGATTGTATTCGAACAACATATATATAGAGTTGATACACCAATGCATTGCTATGTTTATCATGCTTTATACTTGTATGATGCTATTATCGGCTTATTACGATCAACATTATGGTGTTGTGCATATATGTTATGGATGGTACAGCTGCCAAAGTTGAATTGGACCAATATAATTAGTTGTCAGAGATTTCTTATCATCATACAAATACTAGGATTGAATCAAACCTATATAATACATTCTCTGATTACTTAATAGAAATAAATTGCACGATACGTTGTCCAACCAACCTATTAGGCATGGGTTGTGTAGTACGATATGAGATATTGTACCTTACAATAGCATTTGCAAATCCTTTTTCCAAATGAAAATGTGTTCATCAATAAAGACATAAAGATAAGACAAGTGATGTAAGCGTTTTCACTTCTATGTGGGCCAAATCTATTCTCCCTAAATGTGTCATCAAGAGTACAACAAGAGTACATCAACAGCACATGAGAAGGCATACACAATGATACTAAAGACAAAGAGAGAAATTTGACAACAATGTCAAAGCCCTCTAGACTTACTAAATAACCCAAAAAAAGAAACATATATTAGAGATACACAATGAGAGTCAAGATAAAGAGAGAAGTAAGACAACAATGACAAAGCCCTCTAGACTTAATAAATAACCCAAAGAAAGGAACTTACATTAAAGATGCACATTTTCATCTAAGCTAGAAGCTTGGAGAAAAACATATATTTTCTAGTCTTTAGTAAAAAAAGTTGTGCTAGTTAATTGAGCCAAAAGCCTTTCATATATCAATATTTATAAAAAGACCATTTTAAGTTATTTGGCACAAACTTTCTAAGCAAGTTTTATAACCAACTTCATGTTGTCATGAAGGTATTACCTTTGATAAAAGCTACTTACACTAAATAGAGATTGGTCTATCCTCTAAGTTTGATTGGGAAATAATTGCCTTTGCAATAAGCATGATATCTATAGCACAAAGGTTGATGCAAACCGTGTTGTAACGAATGCCTAAGTGACAACCATAGTGAAATTTCTCTAAATGATATCCAAACAATCCAAGAAGAACTCAACAATGAACCAAACTGATTAGATTTCTTCAAATTCAAAAAATGATTGAATCCTACGAAGATAAATGTTTCAAAAGCCTATTGATAGGAGATCACCAACCCAATTGAGCTCAAAGGGTAAATTAGAGCCCAAAGTATTCTATGAGGATGTCAACAGCAAAGGTTTGTATTATATCATCAAGACACCAATAAAAATAGTCATTCCAAGGGAATTAGATTCCTTCCAACATTTTAACCACCGTAAAATAAGTTTAAGTTGTTTTCTTCAACATGCAATAAACAAAACTTTGCTTGTTGAGCAATCCACAAGAGATAAACTTCTTAAAGCTAAGGATATCAAGTTGAATTGTCTTTCCTTATAAAGCAACCAATCATGCAAGGAGAAGATGCTCTTATGGAAAAGAAAAAATTAGCCTTTCCTTCAAGGGATCTAGACATCTTTTAGAACTTGCAAAACAATTTGATCCACTTGCGCTTGGATAAGTAATATTGAGGACCATCTCATGAGATAAAATCCCTTGGTTCACCATAATATGTTTAAATTTCAATAGTTTGTTAAAAAATTCTTAAAGTTTGAGAAGATTCCCCTTGGATTTAGGCATATATACGAAATGATGCATGTTAAGTAATTAGGGAAGGGGTTTAAGGAGAACCACACAAAGGAATTTGGGAAGACCATCATCAATCCTTATTGGACAGAGCCAAATGAAGCGTAGAATGGATTGGATTCCATAAATTATTTTCGAACAAAATAAAGGTGGGGCCAAGCAAGGTACATCATCCAGCATAATATTTATAAGAGGAATTACAATATTTATTATTTTATTCCTTCCCAATAGCTCCAATTAAAGGGGATAAAGCCTCTAATTTCATACCAAAAGGCTATCTTAAAGTCTAGGTCATTGTAAGAATAAGTAATAAAAAACCTCGAGCAAGAGGCCCAAGATCTAACCACCTAAGTAATAATTACAATTACGATAATAACCTTTATTGTGAAATGGACTTAAATTATGAAAAATGCTGTAGAATTTAACATCATCAAGTTTAATCCCAAGTAAAGCCATAATTGTATACTTAAAGGACTTAAGTTGATTTCTATATTCATAGTTTTAAGAGCTATCATGCCAACATCTTACATTCATACGAAATGTTTGAGCAAATGAAGGGAAGAGGACAATCAAAAATTCTTGAGCAAATGAAGGGAAGAGTAACCACCTCTTTTTAAGGGATGATGGGCATAATTGTGTTAGATTAAGTCACAATCAATTTCAACGGACAAATCTGATAACTAATGGCCATCACCATATGACAAAATTAGGGTTAGATGATCCCTCAACATAATGAATGGCATCGACAACAAGATGTTGCATGGTGGCCAATGGCATGGAGTCATGTCAAGTACAATCACCACCAACCTAACGAAGTTAGGAGAATCCATTCCCCATGTATCAATGGTGTCCTGCTCTACCTTTCCATGCCATGGCCTCAAGAAGATGCATGTATGCTAAGTACTAGTATTTTAGTACAATACCTAACAAGGGGACTAAACCATTCACCTCATATTCCATTGCCAACTTTAAGAAGAAGTCAACACCATCATTCTAGCATAGTTAATGTTAAGTTGCTAGAGAAGGTTTGCTTGGAAAATGAATTAAGACTTTTAGACAATTATAGATTGCATTTGAATAAAGTTTCATGTAATAATTTGTTAAGGGGTAAGGTGGGAGGGGTAGGGAAAACATGAGTGTTGTATGTATGAGAGGGTAGGTGGTTGAAGTGATTAAAACATGAAGGGCAACATAAGTGGATTCTAGTGCCATGTTTGCGGGAGGAGAGATTCGGAACAATGTGTGACTAATTCATTGATTTAGAGTTCTTGCCTTCATTTTGAAATGAACTTGTTAATAGGAATCTAGATAGAGGGAAAGAGAGCATTGTATAATGTTCAAAGGAATAACAAGACAATGAGATAAGGTTTCAAGAGGCAAAGAAATGATGCATGGTACAGTACCTAACAAATCCAAGGATGGTTGATGGGGGAAAGGAGCAACTAGATCGAACAATTACAGCTAGTGATGAAGAAAAAAAGGCGCTTGCCCATCGAGTAGGCATTGTGAAGATGATAGAGACATCAAAAGATAAAGATGATGAGAAGAAATAAAGGAAGAAAAGAGTGAAAGGACAAAAACACATGAAAAATTATGCAACACAAAAGGCTGGAATCGTGTGCAACTATAATGTCAATAAATGGACATAGATTGCAAAGCATGACCATATAACAATAATAATTATTTAAGCAAGATGAGGTACAAACACTGACAATCTTAAGCAAGTGGGACATATGTTCTCCAAGACACTACGGTGGAGAAAACTCATTTTTAGTTGTATCGATATTTTGGAAACAACAATTATCTTAAAAATATTTTTTAAAATGGAGAAAGATCATTATGAAATTCGTAACTAGTACCTCCATAATGTCTTTGTTATTGTCAAAAGTGGTATAAATAATTTGTCAAAAAAGTTGGAAATATGCAACTAAAGAAATGGTACTTCATAAAGTGCATATCATTAAACAAATAAAGTTATAGCTACAGAGTAATTTAATGTCAATTTCCAACAACTACGAAGCATGAACAAAATCAAAAAGTAGGCAAAGAAAAGGATTTCGAAGCTCCAACAAATTTCAAAATATTAAACATACTAATTTGGAGATCTCTTTCAAACTCATTGAATCCAAAATTGCTGGAAAAAATCAAGGCAGTGATAAAACGATGAAAATCAACAAAACAGCACGAAGCAACAAGACCATTGTAGAGCAATGGCCAAGCATTGTATGTGAAGGTTCATGAGCACATGCAAAAGGGCACGACACACCAGGCAAGTGCACTTGGATGGGGCAGGCACATGTGTAATGACTAACTGCATACATGTTTTGCATATAAGAATAGTAGCCACTCTCCTGGATAGCCTAATTACATAGGTGTACACATGAGTAGATAGAGTAGAATAGGTGCAGAATTTTTCATTTTTTTATCAAAATCACATCTTTTTGGTTTTATAATTAAATATGATGCCAAAATCTCTATAAAAAGGGATGCTGAGGATGTATGAAATAAATTAGAGCTTCTAAAAAGTAAAAACTTGAAAAACTTGAAATACTTAGGAAATTCTAAGAATCAAAAGTTCATGAATTCAAACCCGCTTGAATTGATTCTTACAAAAATCAATCTTCTTATGAAAATAATCCTCCTCTCCTTTCACCTTGATCCTTTGCTTCTTGTCATTTTCACACTTTTACTTATACTATTGCTATTGTAAAAAAAGAAAGTTTTCTAATAAGGGCTCAAGATGAAAATACCTCATAGACAAATCAAGTACTTCATTAAATTCAACATGAGTTCAATGTATTTGTGCAACTATTTTTTGTCCCTTGAACACAAGATCTAGATATGGATATCATAAAATGATTTAAGGCTACACAAGTTAGTGGCTTAACCATCACAATACATTTAGCCAAAGCTTATATAGTCCTAATTAATTTTAACTTACATCTACTATGTTAGGCATCTTTGATAACCTTAAAAGCCCACAACCTTATATTTTAACTATTGTCAGGTCAATTGCATGGGCTTTATGGGATTTCATGTAGTAAATTTCTCAATCAATTTAAATCAAGTAAATTGAATTAAGAACCTGTGAGAGGGTGATGTTACAAATCATAATAGTATTTGCATTTCCACGGAGAGAAGGCTACAAAATGCAAGTTAACTTCCTGTCCCAATATGGTACATGAGAACTAGATCACAATCTTCCATGAGAAACAACACGCTAGCCATATAATTGAGACGTAAAAATATAATGATGCAACGTACCCTTGGCTTTTAACACCATCGCTTAGTTTCTTAATTACGGTACCAAGGGTCATCAAGCACATATTTATATATGAGCCTTCTCTCAAGCGTACACCTTCTCCACCGGTTTTAATAGCACATTTTGATCTAGCAAGATCCACCAAATTCTATCTAAAAGAAAAAGAAAAATTTATGCAAACCATCAAGAACTATTCCAAAAAGAAGCATAAGAGACGACAAACAAAAAAAACAAACGCATGATTATTTTGCTGCCAAAACAACATTTTGGAATATATACATGAATATCATCAAAACAATTAATTGAATCACCTACACTTCTCTTCCTACTTTCAACAGTCTGTAATTAAATTTAATTAGTTGAGATATTTAAAAAAACTTCTAGAGAAAGCAGGATAACAAACAAATATACATGCCATGCGAAAAATTGTATAGGAGCGGCTACTGTAAAGGTTCATGTTTGTCTCCCCATTGTGTCAATGAAATTTAAAATGAAAAAAATTGTGCCCTTAAGTTGCAAAGCTATTATGATATAACTAAATCGAGGAAATGACATTTTGGCCATGCATTCATCAAATTCCATGAGTTGAAGAACTTGTCCAGGGGAGATAACAATCTCCTCCTTCAAACTAGCAACATCTATAGCTCTCTTCATAAATAAGGTAGAACTTATAATTCAAATAGAAATAAATAAAGTTCATAGTGATTAAACATAGAACCACATTTAACAAATTGGAAATATACCTCAAGTGATTTGTGAATTTGCAACTTTTGATGCAAAGGAGCCAACAAGTCATTGATATCCTCATTGTACAAGAAACTAGAACAAGGAACTCTCTATCCACTTTCTAAATGACAAAAAATTAAAGCTAAATAGCTATCAAACAGTACAAAATTAAACTGATTTTCTTTCTCTCATTCATTGTACATGGTTTTCCTTCAGGTTGCTATTCCATTTTTGCTTTTTTCTTTCTTTGATCTATATTTTTATTAAAAAGAGCATCCATTGTTTTTGGAACTTCTTACATGTGGTAAATTCATGCTCTGAAATATGGACTTGCTTCTATGAAAATTGTTAGTCGTTGTTACCGTTCACTAATGTTTTCTTGAATTTCCTTAGATCTCATGTGATCACTTCACTACATGATATGGATTCTAGAGCAGCATGCTTAGTTCATTTTATGGATGGCCTATGTTTGCTTTTCTTGTTGAAATAATGCCATATAAATCTAATTGTTTGCTATCTACTTTAAAAATGCTTTTAGATTGACTAGTAACATTTTTGGCCATGGATTAGCATGTAACAAAAGTTTAGTAGATTGTCCAATGTCATTGAACCTTAATTTCATGGATAAAAGACAAATTAGCCTAATGACAACTCTACCACACTTTTCAACCTTTCAATTCAATAAATCAGGAAATCAAACCATAGAATTGCACCTTCTAAAATAGTTACTAGTTCAGCAGGTTTCTTCCAAGTCCAGATTCTATTTAAATGAAGTGAAGGGTTGTGTTATGCAATTCAAAACCTGTGTAAAACTAACCAAAAACAATGACATGAAGCCCAAACAAAATTGCATTAATGTTAATGCATCCCTTGGAAGTAATGTGGTATATTGTATGGATAAAGTGACAATTGAGCACGAGCTCTACACACCTAGAAGTTGTCATAAATTAGCAAGAGCTATCGCATTATCCTGGATGACTGAATAAAAAAGTTAGTCTAAGTGACAAGACTTATTATAGAATATTAAAATATATGTATTTTAGTTTGGAAGATGATGGAATTTTTGAATGTAATTATTCAATGATGGCTATGTTGAGTGTTCAAAAAGCTAAGTAGATATGAGACAAGGAAAAATAATGTTATATTTTATGATTTATGTTTTGACAGTTAGGTTAGAAACATGATAGAAAAAGAATTGTCATAATTTTGAATAAAAATTCAAAAGGTTTAACAGATGTTATGAGGATTAGTCAAAGGATCATAGCTTCAAAGATCATCATAAAAAACCAAGCTATAAATGTTGGCAATGACCACTCTTTAAAAAAGACAAAATATGTTAAGGAAAAGTTTATATTGATTTGGAAAAATTAACACTAAGCATCCATGAAAACATTTTTAATTTTAAGAGACTTAAATAGAATATAGGTAAAAAAAAGATTTTAAACAGTATCTTGGTGGATATAGATTGGGAAAATTAATAAAGATAATGAAATTATTTTCTTGTTCACTTTAGCGTATGATTTTATTATTGCTTGTACTTTTTTAAGTAAAAAAGGAGTATTAGTTACTGGAAAAGAAAAGTCTATTAAACACATTGATTGTTTCTTAAAGATGAAAAAGAACTTTTAGATTGTAAAGATTTTAAGGTAACACCACGAAATGTTTGACCATCCAACATCAATTAATGATCTAAGATGTCCACTTTAAAAAGTTTAAGAGACAAAACAAATGAATTACCCAAGAATAGAAAATATTAACTTAAAGATAAGAAAAGAAATTTATTCAAGAATAAAAGTCTTATTCTAGGAGATAAGGCAAAACACAAATCATATGCAAGATAACATAGTCAATTATATTGGTAATACAACTGAGTTAGTGCATAGAAGATCTAAAAAGTGTGCCCAAAATTTCAAATCATCTCGTTGGTAGAAACAAGAAGTAGAAATTGAGGTTAAAAACCAATTTTCTTATAAAACATGACTCAAGTGTATAAGTATGGAGAATTCAAAGAGATATGTACTAGCAAGACAAAAAACCACTATGTAATGATACAAAGAAACCTACTTTAAAAACTTGTATAAGAATTTGAAGATTAAAAAGAGAGAAAGGTAAATCTCTTTCACAAAGACATGATTCACATAATTGAAATAGTTCTTACAATGAAAATAAAATAATAATTCTATCAAATATCAAATTAATACATATAATTCTCACAACATCTCATGCATTAAATATCAACAAAATTCTAACATAACCATATAAGCAAAAGTAAGAAACTATAAAGCTAATATCACCCTTATTGCTCCCTTATATTCTTGTAATAAGTATACCTCTCATCATTAAAGACTCTAATTAATTTATTCATATAAGCTAAATAAATTTTTATAAGCTATTTATGTTTATTATATCTCAAAACCATCAATAAGTCATGTTTCATTATAATCTCTTTTCTTGAGCATGTTTTTTTAAATATACTTGCAATTATTGTATTATTACCATAGGAACAAATAATGAGCCAACAATCTTCCTGTGATATGTCTTCGTTTTGCAAATATTTGTAGCCAAAACAAACTAGGCCAAAAATCAAGAGCTCAATAGACAAAAAATATATAAGAAAAATACAAGGAACTTAAGGTTGGGTCATGATGTATGTTAGATCCCAATAACAAAATATATTGTATCAATTGTAAGTTATCTAAAATGAGACTAATATATCAATGCAATGTTTCCATACTTTATATTAAATCCTTTTAAATTTTCTTTGTAAATATTTTGACACTTATTTTAAACTTCCATTCGTATGCAAGCCCCATTTTAATTAAATATTATCTTTATTCAACACTTTTAACTTTCCTTTCTATTAATAGATATAGTTTAATCCTAAAAAAGCTAGATATTCAATTAAAATTACGTTTCACCCCTAAACGATACCCAAGAGTGAGACACAACACATCATTGGTTTGGTTATTAGATTCTACCACTAAACGATACTTCAAAATGTCATAAAACAATTTGGCAACACAATGACTTCTTTTAGTATAAGAGCTTGATTCTTATGACAAATCTTTGTTTAACTTTTATAATATTTTATTTACTAAAACAAAATATCCCTTTCTATTTTTTTTGTAATATAATGCAAATTAGTGACATATTTGATGCCATGCATGTTAAAAATATTGTGCCAACTTAAAAAAACCATAAAATGCTCCTAAAAAGTTCACTCAAGAGTTGATTAAGAAAAATAATATAAAAAATTAACCCTTCCAAAATAACTTATATCTCTGTCTCTGTAGCCAACAATTCCAATGCATACATGACTAGTCCCATCTCTCATATTTTCTATAGCCAACTCTAGGATATAAAATCAAAAATATCTTGATGAAATTCTCTTCAGGATATTTTAAAATGTGCTCCTACTCCAAATAAGATTCTACATTACCTTATAACCAATGCCTAGCAACACTAATTAAAACTAATACCACCAAAAGAACTCTCTTGTGGTTCACACGCGCCATACTATTAAAAAACTTTTCAATCTTATCTAGACAGTCATCTACATGGAAAGGATCTATAATGCCTGCTAGGTGTATTGAAGGTAAGCTTAAGAATTGCTCCAGAAGGCAATTTGCTTGATTCATTCTCACATTCTTCTCATTTTTAGCTTGCATAACAACCCTCCTAAACTATATCCCTGATATACTTTCCATTCAGTTAATATCCTTTCCCTTGAGCTATTATGGCCATTTTGTTATTAGAATGGTTCTCTTCTTCCTCACACATCTTTTGATTTCCAAACATGATGTTCCACTTACTAAAATTTAAAGTAATATTCTAAAATAAAATTCAACAAAATTTCAATTCATATATATAAAAAAATAAATCCCAAAACTTAAAATTCAATTAATCATGTATTTATTTCTAAAAAACTTTCCCAATAAATATAAAATTTAAATCATAAATATCTTCTCATAATAATTCTTATAAAACTTTGTTTCTCCACAATCATTTAATTATCCAAAAATTTCATAGACAATTTTTTCTCAGGAGAATTACATCAAGTTGAAGGGCTATACATCACCTCGACATATAGTATGTCCATATCTGTAATTACTCTCTACTATGTGCAATTCTTATTCTTTTTGTGTTGTCTGTTGAATCTGCCTATCATACATAATAATTCACTTATTGTAGGTAATTCTCTAGTTGGCCCTTATAAACCCAATTTATCGTATATAAAAATTCATGTATTGTATATAATTTTTTGTTTTGTCTCTATACCACTGACATATTACTTATAATTCTTTATCTAGTTCTTATACACTCTATACACCATATTTCTTGGGGTGACGTATTGTTCATTAAGCAGTAACATATTATACGTAATAATTCATGTACAATACATGAAATGAGAATTCCATAGTTTCGCAATCTTATGTTTAAGGTTATAACTCTTTTTGTAAAGGCTAAACACCCTCTCTTATTTGCAAAAACTACATATTAAATTGTCCTCTTGCTGCCCCATAGCCATATTTTTTTCCTAAATCCAAGGTCTGCACATAATACTTCTTGGTCACATGAATGCTCTTTCTTTGATCTCAAAATCTCAAACAAATTAACAATCATCTCTTCATGATTGTTTATTAAATTTTTTATTTATTTATCTACAATAATTAATTTAACAAGTTGTACCAAATTACTATTAGTGTTATCCATCCAAGTAAATATGTTGTTAACTACATGTCACACATATGTAATATCAAAATTTGTTCAAATTCATTTGCAAATTATAGTGCAGTTTAGGATAGCGCATTTTGTAATATGCGAGCTTTGCTTATTAGAGAAAAATTATGATTTTTGTTGTAAACACTCTCCTTAATTCAATGACAGATGATAAATAAAGTTTAACATATACATTCTAAAAAACATTAAAATTCATGTAAGGCCTTGTTTTGTTGTAATCATTTATCTTAAGTATAAAGAAAATTTAGATGTAAATTGTTATGTGATATGTATACTTGTGATTAGTGTATGATCTCTAAGGATAGCAAATTATATGTAGTGACATATTGGTTATTTATGTTCTTACTTTATTCACATATGACTTGTTCATATTCAATGCATTCCACATTATAATTATTTATTTACAATATTAATTATTTATATGAAGCTCATGATGCTTAATAATAGTACATCATTTAAAATAATTTCACCATCAATCATATGGCCATTGGTTGTATGTGGGACACAGTGCTTAATGGTATCCTTATGTCGTATAATGGTTTTCTATTCCAATCAAAAAGCTCAAGAAGTCATGACTCTTCTATTTAGTATAGTGGTGAACATCCATCTAACCCAAACCAACATGATAATTATAATACCTATGAGCTATTGTGATTGGATGACAGGATGTATGACTACATATATGAATATACATATATTATTCTTTGCATTAATATAGTGGATCATGATGCCAAATTGCCATATCATGTGTATGTTTGTAAATTTTGTCTATTTGGCAAGTTTGACAATTACGTATTGGATAATATATATGTCAAAAATTTTTGTTAACATTTATGTTATATTAAATTAAGTTGATTAACATGATTAATCAAAATAAATAATTTTAAATAGCATTTAAGAGTTCAAGCAAATCTTTACTTTCATTGTTCAGGAATAACATACATGATAGAATATTCCATACTTTTGGTTTTTCATCTTATTCAATTGGTAGAGCATTCATTCTTTAACACCTTGTTGTACATGTTGTGGCATGAAGTTTCATCTACTAATTGGATAGAACCTCAAACATTGCTTTATATATATTTTTTAGACCCAAATTACTTGATTAGTAAATTGTCGTTGGAGTATTAGAAATAAACTATCTTTTGATATTGGTATATTGAGGTGTTTTATTATATAATCTTAATTACTTATCTTGTCATCTTCAAAATTTGGACTATAAGTAACTTTATATTTTTTACCTTATAAGTGCTTATTATCAAAATTTGTGTAATGTTGAGCATATTTTTTAATTAAATAAGATTTGTTTGCTCTGATTACAAAATTCTTCTCTAACATATATCTTTTTTATTTAATAAGACAATGTCAAATTACTCAGCCTTGATTTCCAGCTTGCTATCAAAGTCATGGATTTTTCTATTAATATCAAGATACGACACATAGTGACACCATGGTGATTTAGCCTTTTATTTCTTCTCAAATAGAGAAAAACATGAGAGCAGACATGCAACATTCACACAATTAAAACAAAAAATAATCAAAATACAATAAAAGCCCAATTCACTAATGTAGAGCCAATTGTAGGAATGGCTAGTATAGGCATGATACAAATTGTTATTGAGGCATGATGGAGCATATCATGAATAAGTTTCTTTGTTTAAAATCAATTGAATAAATCACAAAAGCTAGAACAATAAATTGAATCATTGAATTTAAATTTGCATAAATGTGTACAACATAAGTTTGGTCTAGACATCACTTTTCAATAGTACAAATAATCAGTAGTTGAAGTAGCATTGCACACTTAAAAGAAGTTCATACGTAACACGTATATTTTGCAATATGTGACATCTAACAATTGGAAGAATGCATACTTCAACTTGAGGAACTTACATTGATTTCTTAGTTTAAGTTAAATCAATTTTTATATGTAATTTATTTTCATTAAATAATAAAAGTTATATGTACCTATAGCTAGTTTGTTTCTTCAAATTGTTGCATGATCTCAATAAGAAAACACGTAACATGTTATAACAAGTTGGTTATTTATATGCTTTTTTATTCATATGAAACTAACAGAGCATTTTTACTATTGAACATTATATTTTTTTCATAAACATTTGCATTTCATGTGATACATACAATACATATTCCTCTAAAGATCATGTTGCATAATGTTATTGCAACATTACTAATAACGCTATGATTGATTATATATAAGCATATTTGAATGTTGAATATAACAATTAATGATAACATTTTTATTATATGATTGGATAACTAGGTCAACAAGCTCTTAGAAAGAGAACTCTATTGTTTCAAGTTAGTCATAACCTCACTTTTGTTTTAGGTTGGCTATAATGTTCCTCCTATTTTAAGGTGATCCTAATACATCCACTAAGTGATTATATTATATATGAGTTATGATAGGTAAATTGTGATGTACATGATTACTTATATATATGTTTTAGTATTTTATAGATATATTAGAATATCGATGCATACTAACTCTACTTTTTGTATCATAAGTATAGTTGAATTTCAAACAAGCAATTTCATAAGTTGGAATTTTGTTATTCATAATGTTGATATTCATAACTTATATGGGTATTTATGTTTTTGGCATTAGTTCAATTGACATGTCTAAAATATTTAAGCAATTGGATGCCACATTTGACCATTGATGCATGTCTTACTTTTTCATTTATGAACATCATGCATGATAGACTTTATATACGAGTTTTATGTTCCACTTCACTTCTTATGAGCTACAAGACCATATTCATGTAGAAATTATTATTATGTATTCCATAAACCCTTGACATTCCCTTGTGTATATCTACACCCCAATCTTTATTGCTCAAGTATTATCAAGGGATTTCACCTATTAGTTTGCTTCGTAAACTTAGATGTTATTTCATAAATTAACTTTTAAATCTATCTCACTAATCAGTAACAACCGTCACACGCCTCCAACACTAGACCATCTATTGGGATGGATATTTAAGAGTTAAGTTATATTAATTGTCTTGTTATCATTTAGATTTAGATAATCAAGAATATATTATTATTTGAAATACTATTATATTAATAATATGTATACTTTTCTTTTGAATAAATAAAATTAATTAAGTTTCTATTGTCAATTTATCAATTTATTTTATCTATATAAACAATAATTCTTATTGTAATACAAAATCAAATCATTTAAGGTTGATCCTAAACATAAATCGTATAGAATGAGATTAAATCTCCTTTAATTATGGCTAGGTTATCAAGATGTAGTGCCTTCCAAACCTGGGATATAGCAATCACTTATAAAGTCTTAGATCCACGTACGGCTTGGTATGCTTTAGCTGTCGATTGTTCCCATTTTTCTACCTATGCTTCGAATGCCTTCCATGCCCTAACAATGTGATACATTGATTCATATAACATAAAAGTATCAGAAAAGAGTTCTTTCGTGGAAAATGTAAAAATAAGATTAACATTGTCCTTTCACATCCATGAATTGTAGCTCACCGCTAGTTACGTCGGTCTACTTTTATGGTAAAAGATTCAAATCTTTGAAAAAAAGGAAAAAAAAGCATTAAGCTTTCAAAAAATGCTGATCAGTTTTCAACAAAAAAATTGAGATAGCATTTCAAAATTCTTATGTTGGTTTTGGTGCATGTCTTTCCCCTCAACTTTAAACAAAATCATAGGGTGCAAAAAAATGTCCCCGGTGCTGCAACAAGGCATCTAGGTATCTGTGGTATCAATTTACAGACTTCCTCAAGCATTCCTAATTAAATTATACTTAAATCATACACAAGGAAAACTAATATTGACATAACGTTAATTCCACAAACAACGGAGGCAACAATATCTTTCGCTCGGGCATAAAAAATTTGATCCATCTGGCACTCTTCCCCGAAAACCCGGTCTAACGTTAAATAAAGATTTTTAGTACTCAATGATCATTGGAGCAACAATATATCTGGAAGAGTGGTGGTGGTTGTGGGGACTTACAAAACTGAAACATGGCTGAACAATTAACAAGGAAGATTGAATTCTCAGAGATCCTCCAAGGGCTGGTTTGAAAAGCTTCAGGTGCAAGAGGCCATGCATGCATCGCCATATAGATCCTCTCTAGTGGTCATTAGAGCAACATAAAGAAAAGAAAATTTTTTGTAGTGAACTTTCCCACTCATCTGCAGCCAATTCGCAATGACGACCGATGAACTTCTAGAGAATTAGGTTGTTGCCTGATGGGTCTAGGCTGACCCGATTCATTATTATTCCATCACATTCGATGCAACATGATTTGGCCATATGTTATGCTAATTTATCATCAATAATGTAAAATTTTAAAAAAATAAATTAAATGCAACATGTTTTTATTACTTCTAGTCTTTTATTGTGTAACATAAATTTTTAAAAAAGTGTAGAGATCTTTATCACTTGAAAAATGAGATTTATATGTGCCCAACATCCTATGTGCATGACTAATGAGGCTCATAAGGTGTAATTTTTTTTAAAATTTTTATCGTTGTAGGCAGCTAACACTTTGATAAGGTGATAGTTTATTAGGAGACTTTACTTCTTCATTGATAGAATTTTCATAACATACAATCCACTAAAGGAAATATGCAACATAATGTGGCTACTAGCAAAGTGACATTTGGATGGTGCATTATGTAATTTGGTTTGTGTAAGCTTGGTTATAGCCATAGCCTCATGTTGTTGTACTTGCATGTGTGGCAGAACATTGGGTGCATGACAACAATGATAGTATCCTATTTGCACATGTAGTAGCAAGTACATGCACTTTTTATTACATCCAATGCATGTGTGTATTGGGGACCATAAAGTGCAGCTCTGTTTAGGATGTTTCCATTAATGACTACTAGTGCATTGACAGTGTGATGTCCTATTAGAAAAGATGCCTTCCACATTGATAGAATTATCATGATATGCAATTAGAAAGTGTTAGTTTGTGGCACGGTGCCGTCTATGATGACGAAAAAGTTGGATGATGCAATATGCAGAAGTGTTTGGGCATGTTTTGCTTCATCCTTAGTCATGTGCAATTGTTCATAGTTTTCAAGTGTGATTTGTGATGTACTATGCATGTGACTGGTGGTGTAAAATTTTTTGGAATTTTTAGAACTGCCATGTGTTGGTTCTTGTATAAGGTGATGCCCAATTAAGAGACTTATTATTATGCTTGTTCAAAGTGTCATTATTTTTTCTCTGTGTCGAGCTTTGTGAAGTACAATTTTTCTCACTTTGTAGTGAACTTTTGGAAGTGTCATCTGCTTTTAGCAATGCCTTTGTCATCGGTGTTCTTGTCATTTTATTTTATGAAGTATGGCAGCATCCTAATGTCCCGTGTGTTGGATTTCTTCACATGCAAAATTTTGTGCTTGAATTGAATGGCTTTTTCTCACCATTGCCATATCTCAAGATAAGTGAAGCAAGGATGAGGTGTAACTCTAATAGAGACTTGACATGGCACAATGTGAAATTGTCACACTTTTCTTACTACTTGAAGCTTTATTTCATGTGATATTTGCTAATGTCACAGTGAAACTTCTATGATGCAAATTACACATGGCCATGCGTTGGTTGAGTGTGCTATTACCTCTACATGGTATGACACGTGGTGGAAAGCATCACCCTAAGGCTATGTATTCCTATGCATGTAGCATGGTGGGGCCTTACAAGCGTGACCAATTAGTTTTGAAATTACATGTTTTAAAGTGATTAACATAGTGTTGCTTCATGGCTAGCAAAATTTAGAGCATGTAATGTGCTTGCTATCTTTTCTTGGATCTTGGAAAAATATTTTAAATTACATCTGTCATGCTCAACAACCTTGATTTACAAGGTGCAATAGCTTTTTAAACATTTTAATGGTTTGTTGGTTGGTGTAGGTCATAATAGATAATTTGTATTACTATGTTATTTTTCTATATCTTGTTGGTTGCTGCCATTTGTATCTTAGCCAAGGCCTTCATCCATAATTAGGCCCATTGAGCTAGTCAAACTGGAAATCCAATTCTCATAAAATCTTTGAATCTCTTTGGGCTAATGGGATTAGATTGGCTTTAGACCACTTTTGCACAAAAGATATTTTTTTGTGGTTGTGGTTCTTATGGCTTGGCTACCTCTTGGTGTTGTCAATTATTATTTCTTGGGCTTTATCAACTAAACAAAGCTTTTTAAGGAGGAAGTTCATAGGTTTCCTTCCCTTTTATAGGATTTGTATGTTCCCATTCAATTATCTTGTTGATGCTGCACTTCTCATGTCTTGGAACTTTTGTTTTTTTGTAATTTAATTGAAGATGTGATCGTCCCTACTCTAGTGTTGGTATATTCATTGAAACCATGCTTTTTTTTATCTTCATTCACTACCAAGGAGGGTTGAAACAAGAGGTGCTGCCTAGTGCTTTATCTTTGTGTTTTAACTTGGATGATCTTGTCAGAAGTGTCTACTTATCTGAAAGATTATTCCATGCATGTGTAAGTATAAATAATTTTAAATTGTAAAACAATGAATGGCTCACTAAAATAGTTGTAGTTTTTGTGAAAGCACATGCTACTTTAAAAACCATATAATTTAAGAGGTAATATATGCATCGAATCCTAACTTCTTGATGGGATGCATTTCTTATGTAGAAGGTAGATGTGGGCTTTCACCTTGCTCCTTAACTTTTCATGATAAGTTATCGTATCACAAAACGTCTAAGTATGTGATGCATCATTCAAATTTCCACCATATCAACTTTAGATGATAATATAAGGGCCTACAATGGTAATAATGTTTGATAGGGAATTATGGTTTGATTCTAAAGAGGAAGCTTCAGACATGGCTACCACATCAAAGGAAGGTAGTAAGCGAGCAAAACTTATAATCTTGGATGGTGAGGTATTGATAATAAATAATAATATAGGCTCCTTAAGTTTAGTAATTGAAAAAGTGTAATCTAAATCACCTAATAGGGATCCTTTGAAGGGAAAGTATGGTTTTAAAAGAAACAATAATATTAGCTTCAATAGCCTATGTTTAAGTTGTTGTTAAAAAGCTCGTAGTGCTCTGTCCATCCTAGTCTTTTTGTCAAAGGTGTAGTTGGGCTTTATCTAGCTTGGTAGTGCCTCTAGCATCATTATTTGTAGAAATGAAATTTCTTAAGGAAAGCCCATGCTTTAGATACATTATCATGGTATAACATTGTTGTATTTTGATCCTTTTATGATGGCCTTTGAGATTGATGTTTGGCTTTATCTACAAAATACTATCTTTAACAAAGTTTGTATATAAAATCATTAAAAGCAAAAAATTGAAGTGATTTGGGAGAGGCCTTAGTATGTCTCAAATAAAATCATATAAAAATGCATGGTGGGAAACTTAGTTTTTAAAATTATTGCCTTCACACTTTTTGTTGGATAAGAACTATTGTAAGAATAATTATTTGTTGTTGTCCAAAGAAATTGATTAACTACAACAATGACTATAATCTAATTTGATTCAATCATTGTTCCTTGGACATTAATAGTAGGGCTTTCAAAATTTCCATTGCTTTTATAATAGCAACAATGTCCATGGTAGTAGTTGTACATGAAACCAAAGTTTTTTTTAAGAATAGTAATAGATCTACCCATGTCATCCAATCTAATAGTACCAAATCTAACATTATGTCATCATGCACAACTACATCATGTTTAAATTTAATCCAACCAATTGGAGGAGTCTAATAAGAGACAACAAACAATAGGTCAAGACCACTAGAACTCCCATTGGACATGATCAAAGGATTGTAGAAAGTAGCAACTATAATGCAATTTCTCCTTTGATGTACAACTAAATTTATTACCTTTTTTTGCTTGTGTGTACGAATTCTTGTTATTCTAGAGGTAAAATTAAGATAAAGTAATACATTTGACTACATGAGAAGTCATAGCCACTTACACATTTGTAGACATCCAATTATGGAAATAAATAATAGAAATCACATCCCAATACTTAATCTCGTGAAGCATGGATTAGTCATTAATGAAGCAACTAAAAAAGAGGTCATTCATGATATACCACTCTCAGAAATAATGTTTCACATCTTCATTAGTATGACATCACAAAGGACAAAGTTTAGATGCCTCAATCCCTCTTGCATGAAGCCAAGTATAAGTAGGAAGTAGATTTAATGCTAATCTCTAAAGGAAAAGGTTTACTTAAGGTTGCACCATCTCTTGCCAAACCCACATGACCCCCTCCCATGATGTACATATATATGTCATTGCATATAGTATCTAAGTCCAACATCATATCCGTACCCAATGTGAAACATAGAACATTCATTTGATTTGATTTAACCTAAGGAGAATGTAGAATCTAAAATACCAAATTAGACATGAATAACTTCTAATTTTTTTTGTGATCTAACACCCCATGCTTCTTGATTAGCTCTACTACAAGTATCAAATGGTCCACATCCATGTTAAAATAGGTTTTTTTCGCAGCAATAAGATGGATTTAGAGAAAATTAACCAAAAAAAGGAAACAAAATTGCTTGCAACAATTCATCAAACCATATTGTTTGTTGTATAGGGGGCTCTAATTTTGAGTTACATACATGTATGAGATGCACTAAAAGGCATATGAAAAGTATTATTATCTTAATTTATTTTTGATCTAAAGATCTAAACTCATAAATTATCTTCTTCAGTAACACCACGACTACCATGTTTTGCAATCAACCTTGACTACTAGGTCAAAAAACTACAAACTCTAAGTCTAACACATTCCTTAAGAGCTGTATTTATCAATAGGCATAGTTTATTGCACTACTATCATTTGAACTACTCCACTAATAATGACACAACAATTTTTTTTATTCTATAATAGTTTAGCTTGGAATTAAGGTGTAGACTAAGCAATAATTAAGAATAATAGTTAACATTGAGTTGATCATGAGATTGTGGCCCACCATTAATAATTATATGATCATCCACCTTGACACACAATTTTCTACTTGATCAATAATTAATTTCAATTCTTTTCTCTAATGTTTTTTTGATATAACATGTTTCCTAGATATTTTGATTAAGCATATGAAAATTTTAAGAAATCAACTTTCTACACTTGTACTTCATCCGTTTACTAAATAACACTCTAAATTTGTTTAGATTGATCACCGCACCTATGTGATGCCCTTATTACTATATAATATTCTAAATATTCTTCATTATTCCACAAGTTGATGGTTCATATATCATGATGCCATCAACATACAAAAGGTGTCTAATCATCAAAGAAGAAGGGAAATTCTTAAGCTCAATTTAGACAACATGATCAAACTGATACTAAAAAGCCATGAGGGATACTTAGACACTATAGTAAAGTTGTATGGAATGAGAAGACATCCCTATCTTAGTTACTTCAATCAATGATAGATATAAATTATTAAACATAATCCAAAATCTTGGTTTGGTGATATAAGGCTTTATGCAACCACAACAAAGTGTAAGGAACTACCAATGTTTAAGATTATCCAACATAAATTTCTAATTTTCCTTATCATAAGCATGATCCATATCTAATTTCCAATTTTATTATCATTTCTTAAGCATATCCATATCTAAAAGGCCTAATTAGTTGCATCAATGATAGATAAAAAATATTAAACATAACACAACATAATATAAGGAACTACCAATGCTTAAGCATATCCAAAACAAATTTCTAATTTTTCTTATGGTAAACCTAATTCATATCGAATTTTATTACCATCAAACCTTCTTTGAAAGAAGATAGGTGAAAATAGGTTTTTTTTTTCTCATTCAAAAGAATATTATCATATATAGCACGACATAACACAACAGCAACTTGCTCTTTAACAAAGATATCTTGAAACATATGTCTAACCACAACAATTTTTGTTACTACTTTATTAATCATATTACAAAGGCTAATGAGCTTATGCTTCTTTGGTTTTGATGCTACTTAAACTTTAAGGATGAATATATCCTATGTGCCTTTCAACATTTTGATATAAAGCTATCTTTAAAGAATTATTTCACCAAAATAATAATGGCCATCTATGTGATCTGCCAATAACCATGCAAAAACTCAACTGAGAAGCCATCGAAAATATGGGATTTATTTCTTTTGTTGGACATCATTATAAATATGACGTTGTCATCACTTATTAGAGTCACAAGTGTAATCTCCTATTCATAATTATTAATTATCAAACTATTTTATCATTTATTATCCTTTAAATTGGAATTTATGTTAGGTAACTAAAAGATATACCACTCAATTAGGAAGGAAGTTGGCCAAAGGAATATTCTATTCAACTAAGAAAGGCATTAATTGTTACATTTCAAACTCTTGATATAATTATCATAAATAATATTAAAATTTTAATCACTCCAAAATAATTTAGATTCAATCTTAATTTTTGGAATCAATCTTATAAGAAAAAAACAAATATTATATGTATATATATACATATATACATACATATATACACACACACATAATTAAGATTTGATGAATGATTATTAAAAGATGTATGTATGTTCATAGATATATATTATTCAAGAATTATGAAAGAACGTTTGCACAAATTAGATGAAAAATATAAGAAAAATATTGATACGAGCTATGGGAATGATTATTTTAGATTCTTCACCGATTAACTTGATAAAGTAGCTTAAATATATCAAATATTTATTAAAAATTATTATTACGTAGTTTTTTAAAAAAGTTTCTATCATATCTTTAAAACAGCATTTTATTAAAGGATTTTAAAATTGTACACTTATGTTATGCTTTTGAAAATTTAGCTAAGTTAAATAATATGAGAAATAAAATTAATTGGCCAAAAGATCTTTCTTTAATAAAGCATTAAACATTTAACTAGTTCTCTAATAGATATTAAACATTCTAGCAAAAAATATTTGTTAGTTTAAATTCAACTATTATTTGTATATTCTGTTGAAAAATCATCGAAATATTTGAAAACTGACTGATGGCTAGTTCATTAAAAATTGGATAATCTAATAGCTTTTTTTATTAATGGTCATATGGGGTTGCCAATATCAACCTCTATAAAATTCCAATTAATCTTTTTAATGGACATTTGATAACTAGTTTAATAATGATATGATAATAATTAGATCATCTAATAAACATTAAATAAAAAATATGCTCAAAATTGAGTTCTTTTAGAAAATTATCAAACTATTTTGCTGTTAATCTCGTTGTTAGCATCTCAAAATTGAGCAATATGAAAAGGCAATAGAAATGTTCAATGAACAATTTTGATCATCATTAAATATTACAAATTATAGGACATACTCAGAACATCTATTGGGTGGTAAGGTCTGGCTTGGCTAATTGTCTATTTATATTTCCTCATTGAAGCATTGCTAACAAGGATTAAGGAATTAAGCAAGAATATGAAGATATCTTAAAAGACTTGGGAGGTGGCTAAGCAAAAATTAATAGTTTTTGAGAATTACAAACTACCACATTAGTTCTATAAATAGATGAAAAAACCCATTGCATTTAATAAATGTGCTCATTACGTATAAACTTTGATATTTTGATTAGAAGTTATATACCCAATTGGCATCATTTTTTAAAGTATATGCATATATAAATTTCACTCTATTAATTTTTAGAGAGATTACGTAAAATTTTGTTATTGTAATTATTGAATTTGGCTTAATCCAACTAGGATTTAGAGGTGTTTGCTTTGAACCTTATGTGAGAAGAGATAGCTTATTTTAAGAATTATTTATAGAAAGGTTTCCACTTTTAACCTTGTGTGGGAAGGTGTTTACTTTTGGACCTTGTGTGAAGGGAATTGAAGGCTTATGTTTTTTCTCTGGGAAAAAACTATTATAAGGCTTCTTTTCAAACACGTATGGTAAAAGAAAGGAGTAGTGATAGGCCCATGAAAAATATCTAAAGGGTAGATATAAATTTAAGAATAAGAAATTAAAATTTAATATGTTCTTTTTATTTTTCATTATTATTGTTTTACTTAAACTTTTTTTAATTATATCATGATTTGTCTACTTGTTAGAGGCACATGTCTAGAGGTTGTTGGCTTGAGAATATTATTTATATCTAAGAATGAGTGTCAATAATGAAAAGAACATGTCACATGAGTTATGAACTCAATAAGTCTGAAGGCTACTTGATGGTGGTGATGAGCAACAATTTTATCATTTGGAGAATGATATCAATAATCATCAATTCGTTATTCTTATCATGTCCATGGACCCATTTCAAGAATATTCTTCAATCTTCCTTATAATTGCAGTAAAATTAAATAATAATTGGTTAATATTATTTTTAAATATGATTTGCATGTTTGAATATATGGCTTTATAAAAGTATTTTGAATAATAAATTTTATTTGAGAGCTGTTAAAAAATTTAATGAAAAAGTTTATTTAAAATGCAAGCTATTTTTAGCTTAAAAAAGTTAATTATGAAGGACAAACAAAAGATCCACCCTTTATACAAAAAGTCATATCATAATAGGTTTTTTATATTCTCTCCCATATAATTATATTCATTTAATAACAAGCTTAAAATATTATCTTTTGAATTTTACATGATAGATTAATAAAGAAAATCTGCAATTCTTTTTATTTACTAATTGAACTTTTACAAAAATAAATTCCTTTTTTATAATCAATTTTAAGAATATTCTTTAATAATAAATGAATATTATGTGTTTGCATCATTTTACCGCCAATCTTCCTAACTCCCATTGCATGATTTGACTTTCTGATTGCAAATATTATTGGTATCTTTCCTATGTTTGATGTAAACGTTTTCCCGAAAAATAATCTTAAAAATATCAAAAAATTTTCATTCACAAGTTTTTATTTCTTTAATTTAAATGTTTTTATGTATTTTTAATCATTTAAACGAATAAACATAAAATAAATGTATTATATGTGAACAAATGTGTTTTGGAAAAGAAATGTAAGGAGTCACAAGAGGTCATGTAGGAGACTCCTATCAACCTTTTTAATATAATTCAAATGATTTTTTAATACTAAGCTAATATTAAGAGATTAGGTTAACTAACTTTGCCGTGGAATTGATATTTTTTTATTGTTAATGATAAATCAATTGTTTTGAAGTTGAGTATATTGTATATTAGTTATCTTGTTATAAGTTGTGATATATTATTTTGTCACATGTATTTTGTTATGTAGAAGTTGAAACTTATTTTCCCTTTTTTATGTAAGGCTGGTCTTTATCAAATAAAGCTAAAGTGGTATACCATTCAATTGGAAAGGAAATCGAGTGAAAAGATATTCTATTCATTGTCGTACTCAATTATGTAAATTTGTTAAATTCTAAACTTTTCATATAATTATCCAAAACAATACTGTTAACATCATCAGTATAAATTGATTCAAATTTAATTTTAACTATTACAACTAATCTTAAAAACTAATGATTATCTAATACATATATACAAAATTATGACTAGATAAGTGAACAAGTGTACAAATTAGCATAGAAAAAAAAATATGAGAAAAATATTAAGGTCATCAATAGGGGATGCTTGTCTTAGATTCTTGAATAATTTATCTAATAGAGTTAGGTTAAATATATTAAGTATTTACTAAAATTATCATTACTTAATTTTTAAAAAAAAAATAATTTATCATATTTTTTAAACAAAAAAACATTAAAGAATTTTAAAAATTTATGCTTATCCTACAAATTATGATTTAACTATTTTAAATAAAAGGAGAAATAAAATTATTTGGCTAAAAGATTTCAATTGAATAAATATCTTTTACTAAACATTGATAATCTATTTGATGAGCTCTAAGAATTAATGATTTTTTTTTAAGATTGGTCAATGGTTTGCTTATCAGCAATTGAAAATAAAATATAGAGATATTTTTGAAGTTATTTTTTAAACAAGACAAGAATATGTTTTTTTAAAGTTGTTATTTCGTAAAATAAATGTATCATCATCTCTTATAGATCTGATGAATACAATATTTTATAATATTTAGATTAGTTTATAATTATATTCAAAAATGACATTTTAATTTATTCAAAATT
Organism: Vanilla planifolia; assembly: GCA_023846275.1. Classification (NCBI taxonomy): domain Eukaryota; kingdom Viridiplantae; phylum Streptophyta; class Magnoliopsida; order Asparagales; family Orchidaceae; genus Vanilla; species Vanilla planifolia. Next base: position 813,222 of record JAIUJO010000165.1, on the reverse strand, counting down.
TTTAAAAGAACATGTTATATATTTACTTATAGTATTATAAATTATGAGAGAACTAATTATATACTAAATATTAAAAGTGTTAATTTTGGAATATGTTGTTTTAATAATCATGAATTGACCAAAACTCATGCAAAGATAAAACAAAAAGAAATTTGCCTGATATGTAAGTTATTATAGACAATTTGTGAAAATATTATCAAATAAAACCTCTCCATCACAAGATTGTCTTAAAAAAGAATCAAATATAAATGAGACTCGATTTACAAAAATAGTTTTTAGGTATTTGAAGAGATTGAATTTAGTTGCAGAATGACACTTCTAAAATAAATAGATGCAAATTATGTATTCAATGATGCATGTTTACAATATCTATGCTATGGGTTGATGCAGAATAAAAAAGTGATTCTATATACAATCAAACAACTAAAGCATTGTCAAAATAATTTCTTTGTTCATGACTCAGACTTGGCATTTATAATATTTTAATTAAAAAGTAAATACATTATTTATGTGAAATTAAGTAAAATATTTTTATAGATTATTGACCTTCTTGCAAGATATTTCCATGTTAAGCCCTTTGATAGTATACATTCCTTTTTGATTTACAACATTGAAATTAAAGTGAGAACAGTGGGCAACTGAGGAAGAAATGAAGGAGATGTGGGTTTTTGTAATTAGGTGATTAATTTCTCAAGAAGTTTCTTTTAAGGAGTTTTAAATTCACGAAGTTTTTAAATCTGAAGATTCTTAAAATATTTTAGAAAACACTTTTATACATTTATATTGATTTTTGGATATAATATTTTATTACAAAATATATAATATTTAAATTTCTAAAAGAAACATGTAGATTTTGACCAAATAAGAAAATTCTACAAATTCTACATTACAATGTGACCATCTATGCAAACATGAACTGGTACATGCAAGTGGGTGTAGCCTCTACACGTGAAAGGCCATATACACACTCATTGACCTATTGTGCACGTGGCAGGTGGCTAACATGTGAGCATGGGATAGATGGGTTGGAATAAAAAAAATGTATCAAAGTGGTTTAAGAAGTTTAATCTATCAATTAATCAAAGATGAATAACAAAACTAAGAGAAATATTGTAGCCTTCATCCATTCATAAAAAAAAGAGAAGAAGTGATTATAGATATTGTGATAGAGTTATCTCAATCACCATTAAGTCTTGATTCAATATAAGTAATTGTAGATAGATTAACAAAATATATTTATTTTCTTGTTATTAAGACAACTTATTTAACATAAATGTTGGCTCGTATCTATATGAACAAAATTGTTAAATTACATGGTTCACAAAAACTATTATATTAGATATGAAACCTAACTTTACTTTGCATGTTTGAAAGATAATGGATCAAGGGAGAGATAAAATGATGAAAATCAACGAAAAAGCACGAAGCAACAAGACCAATATCTAGGCCACACTAGGAGACAAGCTGTAAGCTGTGGAAGAAAATGCATGATGACTTGTCTCTAGGTAGAGCTTGCTTTGAGAGATAGTTGAACTTAATTGATGAAGCTTTTCTATGATCTTGAGATCTTTCTAAGCTTGTAGATAGATTAACAAAATATATTTATTTTTTTGTTATTAAAACAACTTATTTAACATAAATGTTGGCTCATATTTATATGAACCAAATTGTTAAATTACATAGTTCACAAAAAATATTTGACTTACATTTTTAGAGAAATAAAAATCAAGCACTTATTGAAATGATTTGAACATGTTAGGAATAATCAAAAGTAATGATTTCAACTTCTTAGGACTTACATTCAATTATATGTCTTGCATGTTTTTTCTCATGGATGATTGTGATCTAGTGGTCATGTACCATTTCAGGACAGCAAGTTAACTTGCATTTTTTAGCCTTATCTTGGTGGAAATGCAAATACTGCTATGATTTGTAACATCACCCTCCCATAGGTTCCTTATTCAATTTATTAGATTTAAATTTACTGAGGAATTTACTGCATGAATTCCCATACAACCCATGCAATTGACTTGACAACAGTTAAAATATAAGGCTGTGGACTATTAAGGTCATCAAAGATGCCTAACACAGTAGATATAAATTAAAATTAATTAGACCCTTATAAGCTTTGGCTAAAAGTATTGTCATGGTTAAGCCACTAACTTCTATAGCCTTAAATCATTTTATGTTATCCATATGTAGTTCTATGTGTTCAAGGGACAAAAATCAGTTTCGCATATACAATGAACTCATTTTGAATTTAATGAAGTACTTGATTTTTCTACGAGGTATTTTCACCTTGAGCCTTCATTAGTAGACTTTTTTTTTCAGAATAGCAATGATGGAAGTGAAAGTGTGAAAATGACAAAAAGCAAAGGAACAAGGTGAAGGGAGAGGAGGATTTCTTTCATAAAAATATTGAATTCTCTAAGAATCAATTTAAGAGGTTGTGAATTCATAAACTTCTTATTCATAGAATTCCTTAAATGTTTCAAGTTTTTACTTTTTAAAAATTCTAATTTATTTCATACATCCTCATCACCCCATTTTATAGAGGTTTGGTACAATATTTAATTATAAAATTGAAAATATGTGATTTTGATAAAAAATTTATAATTTTGCACCAATTCTAGTCTATCTACTCACATGTGCTCCACACCCTCCATCTGTACACCTATGCCAATGGGCTGTCCAAGAGAGTGGGTACTATTCTTGTGTGCAAAACATGTATGCAGTTGGTCATTACATGACTGGGCGCACTATGCAAGCACACTTGCCTTTTGTGTCGTGCCATTTTGCGTGTGCTCAAGCACCTTCACATGCGGTGCTTGGCTATGCACTACAATGTGTGCTTCCACAGCTTGCAGCATGTCTCCTAGTGTGGCAAAGATATTTGTCTTGTTGCTTCGTGCTTTTTCGTTGATTTTCATCATTTTATCTCTGCCTTGATTTTTTTCATCAATTTGGGATTCAATGAGTTTGAATGCAATCTCCTGATTAGTACCATAAATATTTTGAAATTAGTTGGAGCTTTCAAATCCTTTTGATTGTCTACTTTTGGATTTTGTTCATGCTTCTGAGTTGTTGGAAATTGACAGTAAATTACTCTGAAGCTATAACTTTTTTTATTCAATGATAAGCACTTTATGAAGTGCCATTTCTTTAATTGTAAATTTCCTACATTTTTGACAAATAATTTATACTACTTTTCATAATAACAAAAACATTGTGGAGGTGCAAGTTACGAACTTCATAATGATCTTTCTTCATTTCAAAAATTATTTTTAAGATAATTGTTGTTTCCCAAATATTGGTACAACTTAAAATGAGTTTTCTCAGTTGCAGCGGCTTGGAGTACATGCCTCCCACTTGCTTAAGATTTTCAGTGTTCGTACCACATCTTGCTTAAATCATTGTTATTCTTATATGGTTCTACTTTGCAATCTATGCCCATTTGTGGACATTGTACTTGAACACCATTCCATTTTATGTTGCACCATCTTTTCATGCCTATTTGTTCTTTCACTCTATGCTTCCTTTCTTTCTTCTAATCATCTTTATCTTTTGATGTCTTTATCATCTTCACAATGCCTCCTTGGTGGGGCAAGCTCCATTTTTTATTCATCACTTGCTATCAATGTTTGATCTAGTTGATCCTAGCCCTCATCAACCATCCTTTGATTTTTTAGGTACTATACCATGCATCATTTGTTTGTCTCTCAAATCCTTATCACATTGTCATGTTATTCCTTTGTCCTCTATACAATGCTGTTTCCCCCTATCTAGCTTCCTACTAACAACTTCATCTCAGGATAAAGGCTAGAACTCACCTTTCTAATCAACGAGTTTGGCACAAGTTGTGCCCACTCTCTCCTCCCAAAAGCATGGAAGTAGCAACCGCTTCTGTTGCCCCTCATGTTCCAATCACTTCAACTACCTCCCCTCTTATACATACAACACTCATGTTTGCCCTACCCCTGCCAACATATTGATGACGAATTCTACATCATTTTTCATAATTTAAGACTATTTCATAATAAAGGTTATTATCATAATTGTAATTATTACTGAAGTGGTTAGATCTTGGGCCCCTTGCTCGAGGTTTTTTATTAATCATGCTTACAATGACCTGGAATTTAAGATAGCCCCTTGGTATAAATTTAGATGCTTTACCCCCTTTAATTGGAGCTAATGGGATGGAAGAAATTGAGAAATGTAGATATTCTTCTTATAAATATTATGGGGGATGATGTTCCTTGCTTGGGCCCCATCATTGTTTTGTTTAATAATTGTTTATGGAATCAAATCCATTCTAAGAATTCTTGTGCTCTATCCAATGAGGATTTGGATGGTATTTCCAAATTCCTTTGTGTGGTTCTCCTTAAACCACTTCTCTGATTACCTAAGTTGCATCATTTCTTATATGTCTAAATCCAAGGGGAATCTTCTTAAAGTTCATGATTGTTTGAACTAACTATTGATATTTAAACTTATTATGGAGTACCAAGGGATTTTACCATGTGAGATGGCCCTCAAAATTACTTATCCGAGCTCAAGTGAATCAAAATTTTTTGCAAGTTCTTGTCTTATCTTTATGTCTTTATTTGTGAACACATTTTCATTAGGAAAAAAAGATTTGTGAATACTATTGTAACGTACAAAATCTCATATCATGCTGCACAACCCATGCCTAATATATTGGTTAGACAACATATTATACAATTGATTTTTATTAAGTAATGAGGGAATTGATAGTATCGGTCTGATTCAATCCTCATATTAATATGAAAAGAAATTTGTAACAACGAATTATATTGGTCTCATTCACCTGTCACAGTTGTACAATCCGTAACATATTCGTAGAACACCATAATGATGATTATAATAGGCCAATAGTAGCATCATACAAGTATAAAGCATGATAATTATAGCAATGCATTGGTGTATCAATTCTATTTATACGTTGTTCTAATACAATCCATACTCATATATGTAAAGAAGATTGCATGAGCAATTGGACGAGACGATCTCTTGATTAAGTGGTTCATAGCTTATTGTATTCTCTGAGTTTTATTTTGCATTAGTATGATCGTTAACATCAACTCATGTGTCATACTTTTGTACTAATATGATAACCATAAATTATCAAATTAACCTGAGCTCTCAAAATTTTCAAATTATCAAGTTTTCGATGTTATATCTACAATACAAAATTGAAAATCCTTTTCTTTCCAGTAGTCTTCCTTTTTCTTTTTTCAATCTTTTTTTTTAAGTTGTAATATTATTTTCTTTCCTTCCTCCTCTTCAACTCTTCTATTTCTCTCTTTTTTGCTTTCAGTCTTTTTCTTCTCTCCTAAATTTTTCCAAACATATGCATTAAGTTTTTAGCTTGGGAGAAGTTAAGAGGACTAAAATGATTTCTTTTTATTAATATTTTCTTTGAAAATTCACAATAAATTCAATTCATCTCTTAAAACTATAAACCGCATATCGTTAGATTCCTCATAACGATACCTTTGCAACTATATACTCAAATATAAATTAGGACATAGGTTTTTTGACACATTTTTTAAGATGCTCATAATTAAATATATGTTTGATTTGATATATTTTTGAGAGAAATAGGAGTTTAATTATACAAGCTGTCACTAAGAAAATACTTGAAAGAGATCCAAACCAGAGCTCACAAATGTTTAGAATTAAGTTGAAAATCTCAATGCCATTTAAAGACTCATATTTGGAGCTACACAATAGTTTTCATTCTATGTAGTGAGTAGTGAAACTAATCCTCTTCCAATGAGAATTGAATAAGAATGTGCTGGTGATCAAGAAACCTCATTGAGAAAAATGCATTAAACTTAATTTTCTGGAATTCAAATCATACTATTTATATGCTTGGGCAAACATGAGAGAATGTCCCAATTAATGTTAATTTGAAAGGAGCAACTCTCTTCTTTATGTCATCTCCTTCATACACCACTTTAGGTTCCTCTTTATACAAAGAATTTGGTTTGATTTTGATCAAAGAAGTAGTCTCTACCTCCTCTAGCACCTCGATTGAAGAGCAATTTGGAGAAGGCAACCCTCCTTGACTCATCATGGGGGCACCTTCTCAAGGCCGAGTGGCCTAAGATCATATTACTAAAAAGCCAGCACTTAAAGAGGGGGGAAATAATTGTCATAATACAAGCTTTTTCAATCCAGAACAATACTTAATGTTCCGATGTCGTTGAACTTGCACCATTAAAGTAACAAAGCTGTCCTGTCAAGGTTGCCAAGAGATTCATTTAATTTAGTCTTATGTGTGAACAAATGTGTGTTTTGAAAATAGTCAAAAAGCATATGGTTCATCAATATACAGAGTAGTTTTTAATTTTTTTGTTCTTAAATTAACTTTTGCTTTATGAAAATACTTGCACAACTATATAGATAATAGAGGTTATTATGACTATTTGTAAATGTTAGTTTAGGAAAAGAAAACATGTTTACACAAACTAAGTAGAGGAACATAGTAGTTATTTTTGTTTAAAGAAGTCGATAAAACAACAACAAACATTGCTATGATGGATTTTGTGGGTTGTATAAAACTTGTCAATATTAGATTACTTCTATTTCTAATGTGTAATGTTGACCTGAAGACCTTTCGTTTTAGGTTTTAGATGAAGACAACAATGCTCCCTGCTATTAACAAACAAATCACTTAGGTACCTATACAGTTTGACGTATATCACTCTGAGGTTTTTCATATTTTATCTCACATTCTTAATCCCTTGAATAGTTACTATGGTATGCTTTATAATGACCTGTTGCAGCCATGCTATTCTTTCAAATCTGACCAGTTACATAAAGAGTTGCAGTGTAGTGGTGGTGCTGATTATGTTTGGCCTGAATTTAGTGAAAGGAACTTCATAAATAATTTTGCAGCAATGACATATCATTTTTGTATTGGCTTGTCCTCATGTTAATGTTATGCTATTTATAAGAGAACGTTTAGTGGTTTAGATAAAATATTTGTCAAATATTAACTTATTAATGTAGGTTATTTATCATATTTTTGTTTGTGGAAGATCCCTATAGATGAGACAAAAAGTAGTCTCTTGTTGCAAGTAGGGCTCTTCAAGTAAAAAATTGTGTATATGTCAATAAGGTGCACTTCATTTACAAGTTATTCGTCCTATAAAACAACTTTCAATTAAGCAAACTATAACTGTTTTTTTTATTTCTCTTTATTTTCTTTAGTTGTCTACTTTTAGATATTTGCAAATCATTTTAACTATTCAAACTATTTTTTCTTTTGGGAAAAGTTGTTCGTGCTTCTTTTTTAGTTTTCCTCTTTATTCACCCAACCACCAAAAGAGTAATCTTTTTATGCATATATGTGGTGGAGCTCTCATTCTAAACATCTTGAAGCAGAAATTCTTAATCTACACAATAATTTATTACAGGCCTGGTGTATGGCTCTAAAGTTTGTTTTCAATTTGACTTTTAATTTTTTGAGACACTGTTCTTCATGATTGCATTCAATTTTTTTGTTACAGAGTGAGCTTGAGAAGGAGCGAATATCTTTGTAGTTGGGGGAAAGAAAAACAAGAGCTTGTTGAGAGATAAGGTGATTGGAGCAAGAATGGAAGATTAAAAATCTCAACTAACTGATATTATGTTCTAATTGGGATGAAAAAAGTTATTCATTTAAGATTTGTGCTTTTTCTTTTGGTTGATTAGCGATCTAATTCTTTGTTGCTAGTTGCTAATTGCCTTTTATATGTTTTTGAATAGAGAAAATGACATTTATTAGGTTATTTGTATGGCTTATTGATTGCCTTTCTGAATATTGTAAAATTTAGGTTTTATGTTTACTTCTCTAAACGTTTTAAATAGTTGTATTTTATTCTCTATGGTATATTGAACATCTAATGATTAAATTAACTGGTCATCAACATCTCTGAGACTAAATTGGATGGCATTGGATTGGCTTTAATATACTAAATTAGGAGTTGTGCTTGAAAGATCTTGGAGTAGCCTTGTCACATGTGCAACATTAAATTTTTTGTAGTTCTTCATGGTGATGATCATAAATAAGATTGGCCTTTTAGATATGAGACTGGCATTATTATGGATTCTTGACATGACCTGCAAAGAAAAAGTTTATGAAGTTAGATAAAGAAGTGACTTGTACTTCATTTGCTAGAACTGTGCTATGTTTAATGTCTTTGTCCAAAATATTTGATGTTATTTTCTCTTAAAAATGTTGCCAAATTTCCAATGAGTCCCAATTCATTTGGAATTGACCCTGTCTTACTAATAGGAGGTCTAAGATTCAATGTGAGCATAACGTTTATTTTTCTTTAAAACAAAGTATTTCAAAACTTTTTATGATTATAAAACCATTGTTTACCGTGGAGTTGTAGAATATTTGTTAGTATAGAATTTTTAAGTAAAGCAGAAGGAAAGTTTTTCAAAAATGAACCTCAATCATTTTGCTATTGGGTTTGCTTAGCCAACATCTTAGGATTTCTTGAGTCCATCTTTAATAGTTTTGAAACTGTTTATAGCCCTTATTAGCTTTGTTTGGCTTCTATTCCTCCTCATCAATCCCATTATTTAGTTATGATAATATTACAATGTTAACATTTTTTATCTCGAACAATTGTGAAGGGCTACCTTTTTTTCCATGCAATTGTTTGAGTTCTTTGCTTTGTAAGTGATTGTTGTGTTGTTCGTTATGCATATACATTTTAATTTTAATTAATTTATTTATATTTGGTTTAATCCTCTGATCATGCAATGTATTTGTTTGTTGTTTATAATTTCTAACCTTATCATGCACCTAAAAGACATGGCTTCATATTTTGACATTTTTTTATTTCCTCTTATTTATTTTGCATTGTTATATTTTATCTTTAAAGATATATTATATTATTATTATTAATTAATGCTTTTTTGGTTCAGGCAAGGAGGCAGGTAGCCTGGTGTTCTGGGCCTTTCCATAAGAGAATGACTAATGAGGTAATGCTTGCTAATGTATCAATTACAATTATTTTAGCCTTCATTTATTTTGTCTTATTTATGATTTATTTATTATTGATTGTAATGTTTTTAATATTATGTAATAAATTCTATTAATTATTTGACATCGTTTCATTTCCTCTTCTTTGTAAGAAAAAGATATGCCTTGCATTTATCATATAAGAACACAAGAATATAAAAGGGATATCTTTGAATATTAGTTTGTGCTTCCATGTAAAGTATGATATGTTTATTAGAAATAACTAATCCATTGCAGCTAATTGGGTTCTTTCTTGTCATGTACTTGATAAGCAAAGTGTGTGAAGTGTTTATTTAGGTCGCTTTTAATTTGGCATGAAGTGCCATATCATGAAATAGTGTGACTGAAAAACACACATAAATTTTAAGAGACATTTGGTTAAGTATTATTTAGATAGTATTGACACTTAGATAATGGTGTTATATAGAAGTTATTGTTACCTAAAGTTTATCAATATTTTTTATTGTTTAGCTGAATGTTATCTAAATAATCTACTACTCTTATTATTAATATGAAGTTTTTCGTCATCTAGATGTCGCTTATATTTGTGAAATACAATTAAAATTTTAAAAAATATTATTTAAAGATAAAATCAAATAATGCACCTAATATATTTAAATAATATTATAGTGTATGGCATTATTGTTTAACCGAATGCCCTTTTGATATTTTATTTTCCCATTAGCTCTTGGTAATATCATCTAAACTTTGTTTCTTGCATGTCATGTAGCTTTATTCTTTAGTAGTGATCTACTACCTATATTGGTTCTAATTTCAATTTTATGAGTTGCTAATGTATATGCTTTATGTCACCACTTATATTGATTTGTTTAGTTCTCATTATGCATTTATTTAGTGAAATCAATATATAACAAGTCATTATCCATGTCTAATGTTTGCGAAGCCAACATCAAACTTAAAAAAGGTCCCCTTTTTCCAAATTGCTTCTTATTTATAGAGAAAATAAAGATCATTAGAGGAGACATTCTCAACAGTTTCTAAGTCATTAAAGCCATTCTTGTTTTTTTCTAATTATTCTTCTCAAGAATAGGAGCCACCCTTTTCATCTTTTCACGATAATGTTTCTCTTATTTTCTTGTGAACTTTAGGCCGTAGCCTTGGGTGTGTTCATTGTGATACTTGTATTTGCTTAATGGCCATTTTAGAAATCTTATATTTTTTAAAGGATATTGTACTATTTATTAGATTATAATAGCCAAATTATCCATCTAATTCAATTAAAACACATCAATGTTTAGAAACAACTAATCATGTTATAGCCATTTGTGATTTTTATTTTATATTTTTAGTATTTTAATTGTTAATTAAGATCTAAATAAACTTAAATGGACATATCTAGTACTAATAATCTTATCAGAATTTGTCCAAGTCATTATTAATTTAAATTTATTTAAAATATACTTTGATTGAGTTGGTCTTGGGATTAATTAGATACCTTAACTCATTTAACCCCATTACTTAGTCACTTGTAATGGTTTATGCCTTCTGAACCATATGCTTCTACTTAGATAATGTGTTTTACCTTTGCTGAATTGTGCGTTGGATTTTTCCTTATTCTAATATCCTTTTTTAAAAAAAATCCTTCATCTGTTATCTTTTTGGATTAATTCTTAAGTCCATTTTGACCAATTTTCCATTGCCTCAAGTGTAGTCAAATCTTTGTTATGTTTTGACTAGCATCAAAGAAATTCTAAAAGACTACTTGAATATCTTTCTAGCATTATCTAAAAAAATAATAGATGGATTGAAGGGCATTAGGAGAATATGCCCTTTTCTTAAACCAAGACTTCTTCAACCTAATTGTGAATCAATCGGTTTTGTTTAAACCCTACATTTAGAAATGGTTGTTGCAACTCTTATAACAACAAATGGAGTTCTTTCGCACCATCATCATTAACAATACATCGATTGAAATCCATCTACCAATCAAGCCATTGCTGCCTTCTCTGTCACAAGTGATTTATATTCTAATTCAATCAGGGTTAGTGCCTATCACTTTTCATCCTGAAGATCTAGTTATTACCTAGTTGATCCATTAGTTTTTTCTTTATTCATCTTTAAGCATTGTTGAAAGCATGACTCTAGTTCCATCAATTTATGACCTTGCCTTAGTGTTGAGGTACTGATTAGTTTGGTCTCTAGAAAGGTTTTGATCATTTATGGTTTATATTTATAGAGTACAAATTTCTTTTGTATGGCTATTGATCATTATATTTCTCTATTTAGAAGTCTACTAGGAGTTTTTCCTTGCACGAAACAATTTCTAAAAAATGCTTCAAAAGATGTAATGTTTTCTTCCTTAGACTTATGATACTAACATAGTTATAGTTATTTTTTCTTGGGTACTCTTCCATAGTTGATTTTTTCATTCTTTAGGTTTCTAACTGTTTCAATTTCATTGGTAAGATTTGTTGATTAATTGCTACATGGAAAACTTTCCATTTTCCTTTCAAAAAGGGGTGGATTGTTATAGATATTGACTATTTTTTTATCGATTTCTTCCATGTTTGAGCAAGGTGGTTTATAAGCTTTCATGGTCAAGTCAATTTGGAGTTGTGCTTATTGTCATTAAGAAATTTTCTTCTTTATTAATAGGGAGGAGCATGTGCTTGTTGCATTGTTTATAGATGAAACTTTATTTAAATTCTCTTTCAAAGGGCCAATATAATTCAAAGGTTTAAAAAAGTTATTGCATTTATTTGATGAGAATTAATAGACTATCCCTTTAATCTCATATAAAAGACTAACTTCGAAAAAATGCTAATTATCTTCTAACCATTGATGTTTTTCTCTATATTTATGTATTTTCAATATTAATTAAAGTAAATAAAATTAGATAAACTTTAGTGGCATCTTATTTTGTAAGGGAATTCCTATTTAGCCTTTATTTATTTGACTTTGTTTAAAATACACTATTATTGAGTGAACTCTTTGATTATATAGAAGCCCAAGTCATTAAGCACCTCTATGTAGTAGCAATGTAAATGCCTTCAACTAAATAGAGTTCTATTCTCATTCCTTTCTTTTTGTAATTTCAATTCTAAAGAAGGAGAACACTCAAAAATTGTAATTAACTTAGTGAAGAACTATGCACAACATCTTTTTAAAGGTCAAAGTAATATATAGTTTCACCTTATAAAACTCAATCAAGAATTCTTAATGCTTAAGAAAAATCCTTTCTTTAAATGATGAATTGCATGTGGCCTTTGAGATTTGGCCAAATCTTCAAGTTTTTTAGGTTTTAAAATTATCCACTAAGCTCATAAATTTTTTAAATGTTATAACTAAATTCTTGGCTCTTTTGTTTCCCATTAAATATCATTCAAATATTCTAATATAAGTCTTATATGTTTATATAAATGTTAAGTAGATCTCAATAGGAAAGTGTAGTTTAAGCATAAAAAATTAGACTAGTTATCTTCTAGCTAGTTAAGCCAAACTTGTAAACCAATATGCTAAAAAACATTTGGCTTTAGGTTACAAGTCCTTAATGTAATTTTTTAGCATACCTCTTCTCTTTTCAAATTATCTTTTTCTTATGTCTTGTTTGGTTTGTCTATTTTTCTATTCATATGAAAAAATTTAATAGCATGTCTTCTAAAGGGTTAAATATTTCTGAACCATCAAAACCTATTTTCTCTAAGCTTATTCTCAATTACTAAAGCTCTAGCCAACCTTCTCTTAAATGTACTTATTTGTACTAATATTCCAAAGTGTAGACACTCGTTCTTCATAGTATTTATTCAATTTATGATAAATTTAACTTTCTTGCATTGTGATCATTTAACATTACAAAGTTAAATCAATCATATAGGTATACTTTAAATCTTAAATATGACTTTTTTCTCACAAGATAATTTATTAGTTGTGGCAATTATTCATTAACCTATAAGCATTTTAAGCATAATAGATGATATTAGTATAATATTTTTGTTGATGATTTTGGGGAGCATTTTTGTTCATATAACTTTGGATTTGTTAACTTATGCTTTGTGAAGTTGGGTAAAAGAATATGCTAAAATCCCAATGCATGTTGTGAAATATTTTTCAAAGTTGATGTTAGAGCCAATGTTATCTACTTTTTGTAGTAAGAAAATGGACATATTTGTGTTTTTTTCCTCATGTCATTAAAAAAATGTTATGGAAAGGTCTAATATTTACACATAATATATTCAAAACTTTTACAAGAATACTTTTTCAACCACATTTCATAAACAAAATGAAAATTTCATTTAAAAGACAATTTTTTTCTTCCTTTCTTAAATGGCAATAACCACAACAAAAAAACCCAATACCTTTTTAACAAGCTTTCTAAAATGTGTCTGAACTAGAGTTACCTTCTAAGTTAAATGAGGAAGCTGACAGTGTGGAGCCAATTAAAGGGAAGCCAGAATTTGCATTACGCTTCCGTTCACCTATCCTATTCATGAAATTTGTGCATTTAATGAGGATACGCTACCTTTGGGAACCTATTAACCTAAGATTCCTGATGGTGCTGGTAAGGCCTACGACTTTTTTCTTCCTAATGAGCATGCTTTGCTGAATGTCTAGAAGTTTTGCAAATAAAGGGTTTTATTACTCTTAAGGAAGAGGAGCAATCTTAGCAAAGCTTTCCAAATTTGGTGACCTTTCCTTAAATAGTGATAGCAATGTGTCAGTCTTTCTATTGCCTCCCTTGTAAGCTATTTCTTATGCCCTATTGTGAACAAATAGCAAGGTGTCTCTTTTTGATGATTTTGAAGGATGTGAACATCAAATTTCCCAAAAATAACTATATGGAAATATAATCAATTCATACAAACAAAATTACTACTTCATCAACATGTCATTTGAAGGAATGTGTCTCTGGACGATTGCATTCTAACTGAAAAAGAAACTGGAGCAATTTTGGTCATCAAACAACTCGAGGAGTAGGTTCTTACCAATCAAATTGTTCCAATGAACATAGTGTTTTTTATTATTATTGAATTAAAGTAATCTTCCTATGCATATTGAATCTTTAGAAATGGGGAAGACTTCACTATAGATGAACTTGGACAATGTCGTTACTATGGCAACTGAAAAGAATGCTTGCTTTAGGGAGAAGTGTGAAGATGTTTGTTTTTGTTGTTGTAGTTCTATTTGATATAGTAGGTGCATTGTTTAATGAATATCTTCATTTATTTATGTGTTTATGCTTGGCTTTATGCTTGGACTCTGGTTCATACCGTGAGTGCTACTAAAACTGTTTAATTAAGTAAAGCTTCTAACATGTTAGTGATAGTCCTATTCAATCAAATCTCTTTTTATTTTATATGTTTTGCTTGTTTTTATGAAACTAATTAACTTTAATATGTTCTGGGAATATAGATCTAAAAACTGAATAAAGAATTCCTATTTTGAAGTTTGGAATCCATTTTAATTATTTGAAAGTTGAATATTATTATTTGTGATAGGTTATTACTACAAATGTAGTGATGTCAGATCTATGTGATTTCTCCAAAGCATAATTTATCTTGTAGTCACTAGTAGTCTTCTATAAACTTAACATAAATAGCATTGATAATGATACTTTATCTTGTGCTTATTACATAAATGTTAAAAATAATTATGTGCAAATGCAAATTGATTATAGAAACAATACATATAAATAAGAACAATGACATAAAACCACAAAATATGATCTTAAACTACCAAACAATTGACATTAAATAAATCAACTAAGAAGATGTTTAGTAAAACATGTTAAATAATTTGGGGCATATACAGTACTAGGAAAGAAAAGAAAGCATGGTAGAACTTGGTAAAGGCATCAGAAATCTTTAACTTGCTTCAATGGTTAGAATAGAGAAGCAAAGTAGTGGTTGGCAACACAGGCAAAAACCAGACAAATGGCTTATGGGTAGATCTTGATTAGCATCTTGTTTTATTCCTAAATCCTTCTATATACATCTAGATGTCTCACTGCTTATCATTTCCTTCATTTTTAATCCTCAACCACATATCTATGTTTTTAAGTAATATTGCAATTTCTCTTTCAACTTTAAAATAGTGCAGTGCCAACTTGCAGCACAACTTAACCGCAAGTTTATATTCTGATGGTGTTGGTTGCTACATACATGAAGTTTTTTTATTTTAAATACATTTCAAGAGAGTTGTGCATTGCATAAAGGTGATACTTTAACTTGACCTTCATTTCATTTGGATTTTTTACTTTGTTCTAGACGTTTTTCCTATAAGAGAATAACTCTTTGGTAATGTTAATTACAACATTTCATTCAATTTTTTTTCAATTGAAAATTTTAAATAAAATTTTCTTAGCTAAATAATGTGTAAAATAATTGAACTCAATTAATGTTTTTTGAGTTGTGTTTAATGTGCTATTATTAACTCCCTGGTATTTTCTGGTTTCTTTAAGCTACAATAAGAAGTTAGGAATCTCAAGAAGTTGCAAGGAGAGTTTATGATGAACTGGTTAGTTTTCTATCCTCTCTCCAATAATTTTCAGTTGTATTGTTTACTCTTTTTTTGCTAGGGAAATGATCTTTCCTTTTTATTATTTCTTTTTTATATTGGAACTATGAAATCTTCATTTTGAAAAAACTTTTATGCTAGCTATTCTGATCCACTTGGCTTTCAGGATGTCTTTTGGGGTTCTCTTCGGAATGAAAAAAAAGGAAAGAAGTAACAATTAGTTTGTCATAACTTTAGTAGTTAGTCAGTGACTCAATAAAGATGCTTTTTGATGAAGTTGGAGAAATTGATTTGCACTTTGGCCTTTTAAAAGATTCATTTGAAAATCTTTTAGCCATTCCCAAAGACTTCATGCATCTTTTCTCCTTCTTTTCTAAAATAATACTAGTAATTCTTGCATCTTTTTGTGAGTAATTGTGATATGTGTAATAGATATGGCATATATTGTTGTTCTTTTTTGTGCTTTGTCTAAATTTTTTTCCCTTGAAATGAAGAATTTTGGCATGTCTTTTCAAGCAAAAGTTGGTTTTATTGAATGAAGGCCACCATTGGAATTGTTGTCCTATTCATGGTTGTTTTCAAAAAACAAATATTTTAAAAGTGAAGTGCCTAGCTGAGCAAATGTTGAAGAGAAATTACAAAGTAGATAATGATCTAGTTAATATATTTTTTTTTTACTCAAAAACTATGTCAAGTTATCATCCCTAACTTGGTATTTTGATAAAATCTATGTTGGGGATGTGCCATTGCATGAAAATATTTACAACATATTTGCATTAATGAAATTGTATTTTGACTAGAGTTACATTTTCCTTGTTATCCCTTTAGTACTAAGGGTGATTTCATAAATCATCAAGAAACTTCACACAATTATGAGTATGGGTTTCTTGTGTAGTAATAGAGATGTGAGTCCACTTTTTACATTAATTCTTGCACCTTATTTGAAAGGGAAAGGATTCCTATATTAGCTTGTACTTTTGCCTCCAACTTTTAGAATGATGTTTTTTTCTTTTTTGCTTAGGAAGATTGGAGAATTATCTAATTGTTGTGATTAACATCAATATAATGTCAATGGTTACCTTTTGGTTTAATTTAAATGAATATTATATGAACCTTTTCTTCCAACAATTTCAATTATATCACATGGCAAGATTCAATAACCATTCTAGTCCAATTCTTTGCAATGATGGCACTTATTATAGCTAAATTAATCTATTTGATCCATCCACAACCCATGCTCATTATTGAATTCAATCACTATATGGGGAATTTCATTTGATTTGCCTGGAATAAATCTGGAGTAATCATGCAAGAGAGGTGTGTAGGGGAGAGAGAGTAGAACAAAGATTGTTGGTTGAAGGTTATGCTTCCTTACTTCTATTGCTTGGTTTTAAAACACAAACATATGAAAATAACTAATGATTCCATAGAATACTACCTAGTATATTTTGTAGTACAACTGTTATTAGTTATATAAGGAAAAGTTCATATTAGAATGGTGCTAAATTTATTTAAAAATCTTATCATATCCTATAATTGATGGTATAATTCTAGTTGGTTTAAAAATAGTGTTACTCATTCTTATTTGGTTATTGCTCTTATGACAAATTTGGAAAACATATTATAAAATTTATTGAGTATACTTTTCTCTGTATTGGCACTTGGATTGTAGAAATACCACAACACCTTGTCCTTAAATCTTTGCTACATTTCCTAAAGGCTTTCTCTTAGAGGTTTTGTAGCACCTCTATTTAAGATTTGTAGTTTTGCTTCTCATGTCAAATTCCTAAACTTCTTTGCTCTTCTTGTGAAATTTCCAATCTTAGAGTGCAATTCTTGAGGAAATCTTTGAGAACAATTGGTGGAACTTTATGCTTGTTACTTTATGTGTCTTAAACTTTCAAGCTCATCATCTCAAGTGGCTTTGTGCTTGAGCTCACCATCTCAAGTTTTGAGCAATCTTCATTGGGTGCTATACTCTCTTAAGGTTTCTTCATATCCCTTCCTCATGGGTTAATACCTCTTGTTTCTTGTAGAAATTTTCTTCAAGGTCATTTAAATATACGACAAAAGTTGTTGGGTCATGTCTTGTTTACTTTTGTTGTTGTTATCATGATCATTTGTCCTTTTTGAAGGATCTAAGTCCCTTTGAATATTTTTTAAGTACAAAATGGATTTGTTGGAGAGACTTTTGGTTATTTCTAAATAAAAAACATGAGATATCAAAACTCATATTTTTCTTGTCCTAAATTATTCTTAATTAGTCTCCTATGGCATTTGTGCATTTCAGATGATGTAAAGTGGAACTTATGTCCCTCATCTTGGGGTGGCTTAGTAATTCTCAAAAATCTTTACTTTGATAATAAAATTTTCATTTCCATGACAAGGTTATACATAGGAGATAATACCTCATGAACCTCAATATCAATTATGAAATGTTCAAGTAATTTTAAGTTCTCTAGATTTATCAGTATTGATTTCTCTTTATGGTAATAGGTTTAGCTAATAAATGTTATCATTGATTTTCTTTATGAGTTGAAATAATATATACCAAATTGGTTTTAACTTTCTTAGCCTCTTATTCTTTTATTACATAAAACTATGCTAGATCTTCTAAAAGTCTCTTATTGATGATGCATATCATGTCTCTTTTTGTACTATTGCTAGAGCTTCAACCACATCTTAATAGCTATTTCAATTTTTTAAATACCCTTGACAATCATTTATACCTTTTGTTTGTCTTTATTCGATGGGTTTGTTGAGAAATCCAAGTTGAGTTGGTTCTATAGTAGATATGCTAGACACACCTTAAATGGTCTCCAAAAAATTGATTTGTGGATGTGTTGATTTTTGTGCATATCATGTCTCTTTTTGCACTTATGTTGGAAGAGCTTCAACAACATCTTGAAGTGGTTTGAACCATTTAAATATTCTTGACAATCTTTTATGCCCATTATTATATTAATACTTTGATTATATTGGTTGGTCTTATTTCAAAATTGACGTTGAATGGGCTGTATAGTAGATATAATAGACACATCACCTTGAGTAAGCTCTAAATAATTGAACTATGGATGGTTTGATTTAATGAAAATTGGGCACACAATATGGTTATGATCTTATGAATTTCAGTGGTGAGAGTTATATCCTTTCATTGGATTCATATTACTTTGTTAATGACCTTTGTCTTGTTATCAATTTTCTTATAAAATGTGTATTTCAGCTCCATACAATGTTTGTTGGTAACTCAAGATGTATCCATACCTTTGTTAAGAAAAATGTGTTACTTTTAGCCCTTGCTATCCTATTTGCACTCTATCAACTTAGGAATGGTTTTCTTAATCACAACAAGAAATTGTGAAATAATCTTATCATCGATAAGCCTCCAAGAAAATTCATCGAGATGGTCTTCTAGGGTTGATTAGGTATTAGTAGTGGTATGTATAGACCTTTGTTTAGATTGGTTGGTTTTGTAATGCTTTAGAATGTACTCTCTTGAATGAACTTCTTTGTGTCAGATTTCATACTTGGCTAATATATTTTCTTTGTAGGTTCAGAATAATCTTGTTCAATATGTTTTTGTCCAATGTATTTGTATGAAATACAATGATTAAATATGATTTTGTACGTTATAAGAGATTAATTTTTTATTTTTATGTAGGCATTTTTGTTGGTGACAAGTGTGTGACATTTTTATGTTAATAATGAATTACTTAGATTTTAAAAAATGTAGATTTGGAAAGGTCTCAAAAAGAAAAATCTAAGGCTATTATTTTATTGGAATTGTAGATTTTTTGGGGGTTGAGGACAAAGCTCAATATGTCAACTTTATAGTAAAATAATAATGTAATGCTAAATGAAAATTAGTTTCTTTTAAGTTATACGGTAAGAGACCTATTCTCCTCCACTTGATGTAGTTTTGCATCCTTATCGAATAAGATGAGGAGTTGTCATACAATTGGGTGCTACTGAAAAAACTAAGTAGTAGCTTAAAGAGAAACAAAGGAGGAGAGATTGACATGAAATTAGAAAAAGGTGGAGGTTGTCATGAGAATTTAGAAAGGAGTGTCTATGAGGAGTTTCAAGGCGGAGCTTGCTAAGATGAAGAAAGATTTTGTGTGTTTGTAGTTCAAAATCATTTCTAATATTTTGGATTTGGGACAATTTTTTTTGTACCACTCCATCTAGCAAACTTTTAGGATTTATTCATTGCTTGGTGATTCTAACTCTATGGCATTGTTTGATGATCACTTTCTACTTTCTTCAGTCCTACGTATTACATTGGCATTCTTTTTTATTCATAAGTTTCTAAATTGACCTTGGTCGCAACTTTTAGGATTATTTATTATTCTTTAAATTTTGAGGCATACATTAACATAGATCAACTTCTTTGATATTTTCAATTAGGCTTAGACAACCTTAACCTTCCCCTGTTTGAATTGGTTGCATTCAACTTTGGTGGTGACGTATTTTTTGGGTTCTATATTATGGTGCTTTTATCATGATAAGTTATTGCTTTGTAACTATCTATGCAAAGCCTTGAATGTTTTGTAATAACTATGCTACCTATCATTCCATAGATTGGCTTTTTGTTCATTTCCTCTCTTGAGCTTTTAGTTTGGCCATATATGACCAACATAAAGCTTCAATACCAAATGATTCATCCACAACTCGTACCATTGTTAAATGCAATTAAAAAATAGATAGAATGAATAGAGTGCCTTGAGAATATTGCACCATCTTAATTTGTTTAACTGGATTTTGTTAAATACTAAAATGCCTTTTGTTCAAAGGAAGACAAAGAGAGCTCAACCAAGAAAGAAGATAGAATTTGAAGGGTCGGTTTCCCATATGATTGATTGTTAGTCACCCCCAAAAAACAACAACAATATAATATAGTACCATTTGTGTATGTCTTTTTCCTTGCCCTCGACAAAATCTTAAGTTGGGAAAATAATTGCATGTAATTGAAGCCTGCTTGCCTTGCTTTGACATTCTTAATTGACTACTTTCAGATTAGCCTCTTTCATATTTTTTTAGGTTTAGCTCTACTAAAGGTGAGCATTTCCATTTTCTATAGTGAAAAAGCTTAGACTGAACGAGAAGTTAAGAGCTTGCAAGCTCAACGAGCTTTACTTGAACAAAATATGTCATAGCATAAGTCAAATGTTGTATCCCAAAAAAATTTGTAGGAAAATATCAGATATGGAAGTCTACTCGTGTTCTATTTATACTAGGTCCTCAGCGATTGCTAGTTAATTTATCAGCTAGTTAGTAACTAGCAACAATGTAAGATGTAATAGTAAACATTTGAGATGCAACTAAAAGAACAAAGGTTAGTTTCTTAATGTTTTAATATGCTTCACAAAATCATGAACAATATTGAGCTAGGCCTGAGCATATGGACAAGGTTTTTGAACTCCAAAGCTTATTTTCTCGATGATCTTATTCTATTTAGTTTATACTAACGGCTGATATTCAATTCCTTATATTAAGTAAGTATATTGTATTTTGTTTGGTACATTATGTTTGTCGCATATATTGTTTTAGGATGAGTATCAAAAGCTTGTTTTCAGTTCGTTTGAGAAGGAGGCTGATATCGCTTTGATTAAAGAGGCTTTGGAAATTACAAATGGTGAAAAGGAAGAAGTAGTTGTTAAGAATGAAATTCTAGAAACTGAATTTGATGTTATGTCCAACAAATTAAAATTGCATTACTTGATGCAAAACTGCTAAAGGAGGAGCTTGTTAGAATGGTACAAATCCTTATAATTGTAGAACAATTAATTTTCTAACTAGTGTTAATTTCTTATTAATGCTTCTAAGCTTGTCTCCCATTGTACTCCAACCATCTGTTGGCTTTGACATTCTATTTTAGAACTTGAAGCTGTTTTATCTTGCAAGAACGAAGTTTATCCGATTAAAAAGCTAATTCTAGAACTTCAGAAGATTCTCTCAGCTAAAATTCAAGACAAAAGGAAGACAATGTCTTGGTACTATAACTATTCAAATAATGCATATGGTATTGAAACTGTTCTTTCTTCCATTTCATTGTTTTTAGTTCATATACTTTTTCGTTTATTGGATCAGCAACTTAAAGAAGCTCCTTTAGAACTTGAGGTCATAAAATCCACTACGGACTATAAAGAGTAATCTTTGACTGAGAAACTCAAAATATCAAATGATGAAATTGTTCTTCCTACAAAGAATCTATCCAAGGTATTTGTGAATCAGAGTGCAACTATTGTTTATACTTTCGCAATGTGAATATAACATGAAAAATCTGTGAAAGTGAACCCATGATATGTAGCCTAGAATTTTGGTATGAAATTTTGTAGGATTTTTAACTGGCTTTAAGGAAATGCAGTACATTTATTTTACTAAAAGTATTTCCATTATATTAAGTTTTGTGAAAGCATCTTTCTTTTGCAAATGATTATTTTTTATTAACATATTCTATTATGTATTAATTTTTTCAACAAACTGGTTATGATTGATGTTAATCACTGCCTTGATTTTTATGTTCATATTTTTGTATTGGGATATTGATGATCCCCTTAAAAGTATATAATTCTTTAAGGTTAATTTTTTGCATTATTCCTGCACAATGCGAGTATGCTATATGTTGAATTTGTGTGCTATGAACACTAGAATGTGGTCAAGAGCACGTGCATGAGCAAATCTAGAGGAAGTACATGTGGGATGGTTAATGTTATTTGGAGGAGAACAGAGAGTTAGAAAACAAGGGAGGAAGAAAGAAAGAAATTGATAAGAGTGAGACCAAAACTTGTTCACGCAAAAATCCTATGAACGAAGAAAAACTTGTTTCTCTAAAACGTTATTCCAAAGGTGGAAACTTAGCCTAAAGTAATACAAAATCAAGCATATGATCTTGATTTATGTAGTGCACAAGGCCAGAAATGGAAAACAAATAATTGATGGAATTTTGGTGCAAGTCACACGAGAATGTTCATAAGCTAATAATGTTACTGAGGTAAGGAACTTCATGGAGGCATTCTACTAGCTTCATAATTCATTAAAAAATTCATTGAGATTCTCATACCATTGCATGCACTAACAAAGTTGAAATTAAAGTTGAAGAGAAAAAATCACACTCTTCCGCCTGTTAAAGAATAAATTATGGGCACACGTTTGATTTTTTCTAGTTTATGACTTTCTTTTAAGATTGCAATAGATGTAGCAAGCTGTGTAATTGGAATCACATTGATGGTTTGAGGACATCTTCAAGCGTAATATTTCATGCTACTGCAGGAAGCTCAAGGAAACTGATGGTCATACAACAAGAAGATTTTTGCATTACATCAAGGCATGAAACATTGGTTGCCATCTTTATAGGGAATGAAATAATGCACACTTTGATAGTCAACCACTCCAATACTTGTAGAACTTAGCAAGTTTCAAAAGGCATGACACATTAAGGACATTACCTATCCATGACAATTCAACATTGTCATCACATATAGGAAACGAGCTCGAAA
This sequence comes from Vanilla planifolia, assembly GCA_023846275.1. NCBI lineage: Eukaryota > Viridiplantae > Streptophyta > Magnoliopsida > Asparagales > Orchidaceae > Vanilla > Vanilla planifolia. Next base: position 790,203 of record JAIUJO010000165.1, on the reverse strand, counting down.
TAAGTTGGATGGCTTTCTTTTGAAACATGCAGTAAGGAACTTTTCTTTAAGATTTGTGAAGTGGGTCTAATTGAAGATGCACAAGGAGTATGTGTTGAGAGATAACGAGGATGTTGACTTTAATGTGGATTGATCAAACATGAAAACATTGAAAGCTATCTAATTTTCACTTAGGTGAAGGCTTCTCTATATGGGTACAACTTTACATGCCTTGTAATGGGGATTAGTTGAGATAGGTTCAAGAGACTCATACTTCAATGGTGGTTTGTTGGTTTTGAAAGAAAAATAAATATTATCCTGATTCGACAAATTGAACGTGTAATGTTCTTGTAAGAAATTAGAATTTGAGAAATTTGTGGAATGATATGTTGTTCATAGTATCATAAATAGGACAATCTGACCACTCTTATGATGGTACCATTCATGATATTTTGAAGTATCAGATGAAAGTCTCTTCTATATCCAGTTTTCTTTCAATGTGTTAGGCCATCTTTCTACTAGTTCAAGGCTATTCACTATGCAATTTGGGATTTAGTCATTAAAGTCCATTCAATGCAGAGTTCCAAATTCTCGCAATTAAAAGTGTTAAGGGATTAGTGCAACATAGCTCACAATAGTTTCAATAAGATTTGAAGGATACACTTAAAAGTTGAAGGAAAAGCCACAAAATAGCAATAAGGAAAGGTATAATAGGCATTAAGTGGAATATGGTTTCAAGGTTAAGGACATTGTATGACTTCATATCTATTAGACATTTAAAGGGTGAGGGAAGGAACCTTAAAGGCAATGTGGAATGGCCCAATTTGTCTTTAAGAAGGTTAAAGACATTGTTTGCTTGTGTATTCTTTCTACATATATGGAGATCGATTTAGAAGTTTTTTTTGGGAGATCAAATATTTGTGGTCAAACCTTCCAACATTGCATTTGAATGCAATCTAGTGGTGCAACTTCTTAACATTGTGTTGGAGTATAGTACAATCCCTTTTTAGAAATTTCATTTCATGACCATAACTAGTTGCCGAGACTAATGAATTATGAAAGGATATGGCTAATCAAAGTGCTCAAAGAATTTCACAAATGTAGCCTAAGAAAATGTTCTAGTGAGGGATGAAAGAGCTAAAAGAAGCAATTACAACAATAGTATTTGCGGTGAAGAATCATATTTTTCTCATTTATTCATTATTGAGAATAAAAAATAATTTGTTGTGGATTATTCTTTCTAGTCATAATTTAAAAAGAATGCTTTCTAAATAATAATATCAAAAAAATATAATTTTGTAGTATCTTGTCTAAATTTTTCTGTACAATCCTAAATTTTAGTATCAAATTTAATAAAGAATTATAACCTTCATTGTAACTAAAAATACTAATTAAGTTTATAATAATGTACATGTCTATGCACCTTATGGGATAAAACTTGTTTTGGTTAGTATGGAATTATCCAAAGAATAATAATATCTCAACATGATACGTTATGCTGTGATATTATGGTATCAAATTGATACCTCCTATAATACTATGTAGTTCAAGGAAAACCAAGGCAAAGCTAATGAGCCTATAACATCCTTGATTGAAAAATGTGCATGATCATTAGATGATATTTTAGATAGAGAATTATTAGATAAGGAGTTACTCCTAATATATTTCTAGGTAGATAAGTGTATGAATATTCTTGCATTTAGAAGATAGAAAATGTATCAAAGCTAAATATATAGAAACATAGTTTTATAATGTAAATAAGTCTTTTAAAGACAAAATTTTTTTTGGCTAATATAAGAGAATAGTAAAAGACACTATCGTTATAAAATATGATTATGTCCTAATATTGTGGTGCTGGAATGATACTTTTCATAATACAATCTGGAACGAGTTGAATGAAGAAAAACATAGTAGGCCTGTGACTAAAGATGATAATGAATGATTATTGAGTGATGTCTAAAAAGTGGAATCTCTGTGCAAAACGTGATTCTTAGTTTGTTTTAGATGCAAGGAGACAATAGTTCTTATTCTCACAGAAAAAATGAAGAAACAAATTCTAAATTACATATATAATACCAAGGTTTTAAGATATCGAGATACTTTTTAAGATGAAATATTGTTTTATTGATATGAAACTATAAAACAAAAAAAAATATCTTAAAGTAGTAAGGTTAAGTTGTAATAACAAAATATTTCATCATGACAAAATCTTGGGTCTTAGTTGGGTTACAATTTTAATTCATATTTATTGTTGTCAAACTACAAGTGATATTCATGGAGGCAGTTGTCATTATGGTTACATTCATACATTATTCCATGTTAACAATGCCACTAGTGTGCACCAGTTAACCTTTTAAGTAACGTTCTAAGGGTTATTGAAGTAAAAAAACGTATGAAAAGTATTAAAAGTAATCAGTCCTAGCCAAATAGCCAAAACTTTATCTTTCCTTGCAACTCCCTTTCTCTTGGAAAGTGTAGCATTACCCTTCCTTTACTAAAGGGGGAATTCTATGAATAAAATATCATCAACACTTGAAGCATATGAAGTCTTTATTGTGTGAATGGTGTCACTATTTTACTTTGAGTAAAACATCAAAAAAATTCATCAAACTATTTTGTTCTTCTCTTCAATTAGTTGATACAAATCACGAATGAAAAAGTTGGAGTATAGATGGATTATATACTTCACTTAGAAAACATTTTAAACTAAGCAAAGAATGATCACCAAGTACTTATGAGTGGAAATACTTGTCCATGATATCATACCCACCTACGAATAAAATATAATGAACACCTGAAGCCTATAAAGCCTCCATTGTGTGAATGGTGCCACTATTTTACTTTGAGTAAAACATCAAAAAAATTCATAAAACTATTTTGTTCTTCTCATCAATTAGTTGATACAAATCAAGAATAAAGAAGTGGGAGTATAGATGGATTATATACTTCACTTAGAAATCCTTTTAAACTAAGCAAAGAATGATCACCAAGTTTTCATGAGTAGAAATCATTTTATGTATAAGGCATGACCCTAAATATATTGTGGGTTTTTTACCCATATCAAAAACATTTACAAAGGACTGAATAGGTTCTTATGTATATGAAGGAATGTCATAGTACATTGATGTTACATAAATTGTAGCTTAAAATGTGATATTAATATTTAGAAGAGTACCTGAAGATACATATACTAGTTGTGTAGCAGTACTTAGCCAAATGCCTCAACATCAAAATATGTGGCACTCTTCATAGCCAAATTTGAATCCTCGTCTTCTCAAAAGCTTGTAAAGACATTGCATGATTTAAGAAATTTTCTAAGAGAAAAGGAAAAGTATGATTTTTATTATATTCAATGATTGTGAAAATGCAATTTGTCTTGTAAAGAACTTTGCTCATACAATTGATGTTTCTTGACATCAAGCTATTTATTATTGATGTATTATCAAAATTCTTAGTATAGATATTTAAATAGACACATGTTAACAAAGTTAGCACTATTAACAAGTTGATAATATGCATTACTCTATTGAGTTTTCATGAAAAATGATGAGAAGGAAAGATGCACAAAAAGAATTAAAAATTTGAAAAATTACCTGTTTAGATGTCCAAGACTCAATTATCCTACTAAAAGATTATTAAGATGTTCTGTCTGATTAGGTCCACTGTAGATGCATATAAAGTTGAGTAGATCATATGTATTAAGTGGTATTTGAACCTATAGGATTTCAAAATCACAAGTCAAATCAATGTGAACTATACAAATCAATTATTTTAAGTGACTTGCAATCTATATTTTGCTTTATAAGCTACCATGACATTGAGGATGTGAGTCACTTGTTAGGAAGGAATGCTTAGAGTAGAAGTCATAAAAGTGATGTTTCTTTTTACATCTATCTATTTCAGTTCTAATGAAGATATTTGTAAATATGAAAATCGAGTTTTTTTACTTTTGAATATGGGATTTTCATGTGAAGTTGTCTTTTTCACTATTCATGTATGTTTTTCAATATTGTAATTTGTAAAGTTGGTTGTTATCACTTCAATAGGGTGAAACAAATGGTAGACAAGTGAGTCAACAATTTGAGGACATAGCTATTTTTTATAAAGTTTCGTCAGGAGTTTTGCAGAAGTGTTTCTTTGAAGAAACTCTTTTTTAGGTGACCTGGATACTGCTTTAACCATGTTCATTAATTCCTTCTTTACTCTCTCTATGTCTCTTTTTTGCCTGTTTCTCCCCTCTTCACTCTCACTTTAAACCATTCCTTCCTCTTTCTTAATTTATTTTTCAATCTAGTTGGTTAGTAAGACTTTATGGAAAAAGCTAATTGCAATTGATGATTGAAAACCATTGTCATCCCTTCTGCCCAACCCAACAAAAAGGCACATTTAGTAAATAGTTAAATAGATGGTGGTTTGTTCATGTCAATCTTATATGCAACTTATTTCCCGTTCTTCATTTCTGAGAAATATCTGAGGTTATATTGCCCCAACCTTAGAAAAAAAGTGGGGTTATGTTTTAAACACAAAAGTAATATTTTTAGTTTCTAATTTAAAATTGTATCTAAAATGGAAGTTCCCTCTTCTTTTGAGACTACTTTAGATTTAATACCAGAACAAATGATGTATCCTTCAGTTGTGCTTTTATCATTTTGATATGAGATTTTCTCAATTTTTTTTTCTTATTTGACTTACCATGAATAACTGATTCCTCAACTGTTACTAGTTTGGAGACACGCTCTTGTAGGAAGCTTTAGCAAGCAATAAAGTGATAAATGACTTGTGGGGCAAAGCATAGCTGAATGCAGGAAAAATGGGATTGCTACCATGGGAGGTTGAAAAAGACTGTAGATGAGATGACGCTCATGGGCAAAATATAAGGAACCTTCCACTATGTTAAACAAACCAACTTCGCACTTACACAGAGTATATTCTTGACTTGACCAAAAAACATGGAGAGAAAGATTGAGCGCTTCTTTCAAATAGGTACTTTTTCTAGCTTGCTTCTTGCCCACCTTTAGCTCCACAAACGGGTTTATCCTACTCTCAATTTAAAAATATTTGAAATAACTTTAATTGGCAGGTCATTTAAAAATTATCCATAAAAGATGTTATACAAAAGAGAATTATTTTTGAAAAATTTCTATTTGTCAATAATTAGTAAAAAACTTTGAAGATTTTTTTGATTAATGTATCATGCAAAGTGTATTAATGTATTTATTGTAGGACTTTTCTTAAAGCAAAAAATGGAATTAAATGGTTAATGTTAAAAATAACCGTTCACACTATGGTGTTGGGTGGGTGCCATGTGGCACCTTTCAATTTGCTTTTCAACTTTAGGTTGTATTCACAAAAAAATTCTTTTTTATGTTTTTCAAAACTCTTTTACTGAACACACAAACATTGATATTTTAAACATAATTTTCACAAAAATTTTTCTCTCATATTAAACTCATTTTCAAAACCTCTCTATTAAACCCTCCTTCTAAATTGATAAGTCATAAGCTAATAGAGTATTAACATAATATATAAATTTATTTTTCAAGATCATGCCTATTTAAATTAATATATTTTAAGGAATGTCTTATATTATAATAATTTTTTATTAATATTTTTTATATTAAAATATTTATCGTTATCAAGTGATGGAGATTATTAAATTCATTAGCCGACATGAAGATATGTGATTTTGTTAATAATAGATAATTTAAATTACTTATTTTAATAATATAGTTGGTTACTTAGTGAATTATTATTAGGTTGAAAATTGATTGATAAAAAATGATCATTTTCATATAATGATGTCAAACTATGCTTTGGCATAAGTTTTTTTTTCTCCCTAAAAGAATTCTACTGTTACATAAAAACCAAATTGAATTCAAACAAAAATAACTCTTAAATCCATACTTTACCTCAACTAATTGTTGATCCCTACTTTGCTAGCTGTGAACGGCTTCTCACAACTCTACAACATTCTCTATCCATTCCACACACCCCTTTTTGCTACACGAAAGCTTTCCAATATCCATCTTGATTCTTTTTCTTATTTTCCCTACTAAGCTTCTCCAAGTTAAACATTCTCATTTCCTTCATCTTCACTCTCACCCACTTTTCTTAATAAACTTGAGCATCCTCTGTCTGCCTTATTTATTCTCTCTTCTGTAACTCTCTTAATACAATCAAATATCACCTTCAATTCGATCTATGTTGAATTATGAGGAATTAATTTATGAAATTACTAAAATATTATTCCAAAATTATAAATATATGTATATATATCATAAACTTCTATGCTAATTATCTAAACTTTTAAAAATATTGATCTCATTGCCTTTGATTACTTTTGAGAAACTCTTTTCACTTATTTATTTTAAAAAAATTTTGGGATACATTTAAAATCATGAAATACTTTTCAATAGTATATTAATATAATAATAATTTAAAATATAAATATCATATTTGAAATAGATGACTTTATTACATCCAAATACATATTATTAAAACTTTATTAATTTAATTAATCATTTATAGTATAATATATATATCTACATACATACATACACACACACAAATATATATATATTTGTTTATGTATTTAAATTTGTGGTTTTGCAATCTTACCCACCATAAAAATTGTCTTGAAATTAAGAAAAGTTTTGGTTATTAGTAGATCATGTATGCATCCACTTCCCAAGTAGCTTTTCTTTCTGCTTTATATTTTTATAAAACATTAATCAATAGAATAGCTCAATTTCTTAGCAGCTTCTCCATTTTGTTTAAGATCTTCACTTATATTTCTAAATAAGTTTGATAAATTTTCATATGTAGATCGATATGATTAACAACATCATGAAGATCACGAATGCATCTTCATAAAAATAAAAGATTAAATACATTAAGAATTCCTGGCATATAAAGATTCAAAATAATCAAATATATTGCTTGTCCAACTCTCTTCAAAACTTAAAGGGACCAATATATTTAGATTTTAACTTATTTTATTTTCAATTCTTATAATATCTTTCATTTAGCTAATTTTAACAAATACATCATCTCTTTCTTGAAATTTTATTAATCATTGCTTTGCATCAAAGTACTTTTTCTTCTTATCTTGAGCTAGCTTTAATTGACCTTGACTAATTCTTATCCTTTTGTGGCTTTCTAAATAATCTAAGGATCCAATAAAACTTTTTCTTTTCTTTTATTCCAACATAGTGTTAATAAATACTTCATTTCATATATAACGTCATATGATGCAATTTCAAAATTATATTGATAACTATTATTATTTAAAAATTATTAATGATAAATGACTTTCTTAACGTCCTGAAAGATCTAATATACAATGTCTTAAGTAAATCTCTTAGAATCTTAATGATTTTCTTTTTTTATTTATATGTTTGAGGATGAATAACTACTAAATTATAAACTTGTTTCAAAGTCTTGATATATTATCTTTCACACATGCAAAGTTAGGTTACATATCTAATATAATAGTTTTCATGAACCATGTAATTTAACAAGTTGGTTCATATAGATATCAGACAACATTTATGTTAAGTTGTTTTAATAACAAGAAAATAAATATGTTTTGTTAATCTATCTGTAATCACTTATATTGAATCAAGATCTATTGGCAATTGAGAGAACTCTATCATAATATCTATAATCACTTCTTCTCATTTCAATTTATGAATGACAGAAGGTAACAATATTTCTCTTAGTTTTGCTTTTCAACATTGATTTATTGATAAATTAAATTTCTTAAACCACTTTGATGCATTTTTATATTCCAAGCCACCTATCACATGCTCGCATGTCAACCACCTACCACGTGCACAATAGGTCAATGAGTGTGTATATGGCCTTTCATGTGTAGAAGCTACACCCACTTACATGTAGTAGTTCGTGTTTGCATAGATGGCCAAATTGTAAGGTAGAACTGGTAGAATTTTTTTTGTTTCATGAAAATTTATATGTTTCTTTTAGAAATTAAAAATATTATATATTTTGTAACAAAATATTATATCAAAAAACCTATATAAATGTATAAGAGTGTTATCTAAAATATTTTAAGATTCGTTAAATTTCAAAACATTATGAATTTAAAACTCCTTGAAAGAAACTACTTGAGAAATTAATCTCCTAATTACAAAAACCCTCATCACCTTCAATTCTTCCTTAGTTGCCCACCGTTCTTACACTTCATATTCATTATTGCAATTCAAAAAAAGAATGTATACTACAAATGGGCTTAAAATGAAAATACCATGGAAGCAGATCAATAATATGTAAAAATATTATACTTAATCATACATAAATAATGTATTTATTTTTTTTATAAACTATTATGAATGCCATGTCTAAGTCATGCACAAAGTATTTATTTTCATAATGCTTTAATTGTTTGACTGTACACATAATCACTTTTTTTATTCTACATCAACAAATAGCATAGATAATGTAAACATGAATCATTGTACAAACAATATGCTATACATTCTAAAAGTGTCATTTTGCAACTAAATTCAATATCTTTAAATATCTAAAAACTATTTTCATAAATCGAGTCTCATTTATATTTGATTCCTTTTTAGGACAATCTAGTGATGGAGATGTCATATTTAATAATCTTTTGTCAAATTGTCTATAATAACTTACATATCAAACAAATTTCTTTTTGTTTTATATTGGTATGATTTTTGGTCAATTCATGATTATTCAAAACAACATATTCCAAAATTCACACTTAGAGTATTTAGTATATAATTTGTTCTCTCTCATAATTTGTAATACTGTAAGTAAATAGATATTATGTTATTTTAAAAATTTTGAATAAATTAAAATATCATCTATAAATACAATTATAAACTAATCTAAATATTATAAAATATTTACTTCATTAGATCTATGAGAGCTAATGATTCATTTATTTTACTAAATAATAACTTTAAAAATATATAATATTCTTGCCTTATTTAAAAAATAACTTAAAAAATATCTCCATATTTTATTTTTAATTGGTGATAAGTAAATCATTGACCAATCTTAAAAAATATTATTAATTCTTAGAGTTCATCAAATAGATTACAAAGTTTTAGTAAAAGATATTTATTCAATTCAAATCTTTTAGCCAATTAATTTTATTTCTCATGATATTTAAGTTAGTTAAATCATAATTTGCATGATAAGCATAAATTTTTAAAATCCTTTAATGCATTGTAGTTTAAAAAATATGATAACTTATTTTTAGTTTTAGAAATTATGTAATGATAATTTTGGTAAAAACATAATAAATTTAACCTAACTCTATCAAATAAACTATTCAAGATTGTAAGACAAGCATCCCCCATTGATGACCTTATTATTTTTCTCATATTTTTATATTTTGCTCTTCTAATATTTACTCTTATTCATTGCATATACATATACATCACTTATTGAGTCATAATTTTGTATAAATGTATTAGATAATCATTAGTTTTATAAGATTAGTTGTAATAGTTAAAAATAAATTTGAATCATTTTATATGATGATGTTAATAGTATTGTTTTGGATAATTATATCAAAAGTTTAGAATTTAACAAATTTACATAATTGAGTATGACAATGAATAGAATATCTTTTTGCTTAATTTGTTTTTCAATTGAATGGTATACCATTTTAGCTTTATTTGATAGAGACTAGCTTTAGATAAAAAAGTGAAAATAAATTTTCAATCTACATAACAAAATATATGTGACAAAATAATATGTCACTTGTTATAGCAAGATAACTAATATACAATATACTCAACTTCAAAACAATTGATTTATCATTAACAAAACAAAAATATCGAGTCCATGGCAACGTTAGTTAACCTAAAATTGTAATATTAGCCTGGTATTAAAAAAATCGTGTGAACAATATAAAAACGGTTGTTAGAAGTCTCCTGCATGACGTCTCGTGATGCCTTACATTTCTTTTCCAAAACCCATATGTTTTTTTTGATTCATTTAAAAGATTAAAAAATGAATAAAACCATTTAAATTAATGAAATAAAAATTTTGAATGACAAATTTTTCATATTTTTAGGATTATTTTTTTGAAAAATGTTTACATCAAACAAAGGAAAGATATTAATGATATTTGCAATGAAAAAGTCAAATCATGTATTATAATATTGAATTTAGGAGACTGATTAGGAGTTAGGAAGATTGTGGTAAAGTGATTCAAGCCCATAATAATTCATTTATTATTAATTGATATTCTTAAAATGGATTATAAAAATAGATTTTATTTTTGTACGAGTTCAAACAGTAAATAATTAATAAAAAATTGTTGATTTTCTTAATTAATCAATCATGTAAAATTTAAAAGATAATATTTTAAGTTTTTTATTAAAAGAATGTAATTAGATGGGAGAGAATATAAAGAAACATATTATAATATGATTTTTGGTATGAAGGGTTGATCTTATGTGTGTCCTTCATTTTTTTGACTTGTTTAAGCTAAAAATAATTGGTATTTTAATAAAAGCTTTACATTAAATTTTTATCCTTTCTCAAATAAAATTTATTATTCAAAATAATTTTATAAAACAATATATTCAAACATACAAATCATAATTAAATATAGTATTAACTAATTATAATTTAATGGTAGTGCAATTATAAGGTAGCACAATTACAAGGAAGATTGAAGAATATTCCTGAAATGGGTGCATCAACAAGATAAGAATAACGAATTGATGATTGATGATATCATTCCCAAATAATAAAATTGTTGCTCAGCACCACCATGAAGTAGCCTTCAAACATATTGAGTTTACAACTCATGTGACATGTTCATTTCATTATTGACACTCACTCTTAGAGATGAATACTATTCTCAAGCCAACAACCTGCAGACATGTGTCTCTAACAAGTAGGCAAATCATGGTATAATTAAAAAAAGTTTAAGCAAAATAAAAATAAAGAAAAATAATTAGAATATATTAAATTTTTTGATGATTTCATTTCTTATTCTTAAATTTATATCTACCCTTTAGACATTTTTCTTGGGCCTATCACTTCTCATTTATTTTAATGTAAAGTTGGCAAAGAAGCATTACAATTGGTTTTTTCTCCAAAGAAAAAGATTTAAGCCTTCAATACCCTTTATACAAGGTCCAAAAGTAAAAACCTTCCAACACAAGGTTAAAAGTGGAAACCATTTCTATAAATAATTCTTAAAATAGGCTCTCTCTCCTCACATAAGGCTCAAAGCAAACACCTCTAAATCCTAGTTGGATTAAGCCAAATTCAATGATAATAGTAACAAAAGTTTATATAAACTCCCCAAAAAATTAATCGAGTGAAATATATATATATATAGATATATATATATATATACTTTAAAAAATGATGACAATTGGGCATATAATTTCTGATTGCTATATCAAGGTTTGTACATAGTGATTGCATTCATTCAATGCAATGAGTTTTTCCATCTAGTTATAGAACTGATGTGGTTGTTTGTAATTCATAAAAAAATATCAATTTTAGCTTACCAACCTTGCAAGTCTTCTAAGATATTTTTATATTCTTGATTAATGCCTTCTGTTAGCAATGCCTCAATAAGAAAATATAAATTGCCAATTAGCCAAGGAAGACTTTACTGTGAATTAGACGATCTGAACATGTTATATAATTTGTACTTTTTCGAAATACCAAATTTAACAAACTATTTATCAAATTGAACATTGTACCATTTAATGATTATTAAAATTGTTCATCAAACATTTCAATAGGCTTTTGATATTGCTAAATTTTTAGTTGCTAACAATGAGAATATCCATCAAATAGTTTGATAATTTCTTAAAAGAACTCAATTTTTAAGATATTTTTATTTAATATATATTAGATGATCTAATTATTATCATATCATTATTAAACTAGTTATCCAATTTCTATTAAATAAACCAATTGTAATTTTATAGAGGTTGATTTTGGCAACCCCATATGACCATTAATAAACTAAGCTATCAGATTATCCAATTTTTAATGGACTAGCCATTAGTTAATTATCGAATGTTTCAATGTTTTTTTCAATAGAATATAGAAATGATGACTGAGTTTAAATTAACAAATATTTCTTGATAGAATGTTGAATATCTACTAGAGAACTAGTCAAACGTTTAATGCTTTATTAAAGAAAGATCTTTTAGCCAATTAATTTTATTTCTCATACTATTTAAGTTAGCTAAATTTTAAAAGCATAAAAAGTGTAAAATTTTAAAAATCCTTTACTATAATGTTGTTTTATGGATATGATAGATTTTTTAGTTTTTAAAACTATATTATAATAATTTTAATAAATATTTAATATAATTAAGCTACTTTATCAAGTTAATTGTTCAAGAACTTAAAATAATTATTCCCATAGTTCATATGAATTTTTTTTCTTATATTTTTGATCTAATTTGTGCACTTGTTCTTTCATAACTCTTGAATAATATATATCTATGAACATATATACAACTTCCAATAATCATTTATCTAATCTTAATTATGTTTATATATATATATATAATTTTTATTATTTCTTATCATATTGATTAGAAAAATTAAGATTGAATCTAATTATGGAGTGATTAAAATTCTAATATTTTTTGTGATAATTATATGAAGAGTTACAAATGTAATTATTAATACCTTTCTTAGTTGAATAGAATGTTCCTTTGGCTAGTTTCTTTCCTAATTGAGTTGTATAACCTCTAGGTGTCTAAGATGAAGACCAATTTAGATGATCATAAAAGATAAAATAGTTTGATAATTACTAATGATGAAGAGGAGATTACACTTGTGACTCTAATAAGTGATGATAAGATAATATTTATAATGATGTCCAACAAAAGAATTAAATCCCATCTTTTGGATGGCTCCTTAGTTGAGTTTGTACAAAGTTATTGGAAGATCACACAGATGGATAGTATTGTGTTGGTGAACTAATTATTTAAAGATAGTTTTATATCAAAATATTAAAAGGACACACGCCATATTCATCCTTAAAGTTTAAGGAGCATCAAAACAAAAAAAGTTCAGGCTCATTAGCCTTTGTAATTTGATAAATAAAGTCGTGACCAAACTTTTTGTGGTCAGACATAGGGTAAAGCTTCTAGATATCTTTGTTAGGAAGCAAGTTGCTTTGTGTTATGTTGTACTATTTCTGATAATATTTTTTTTGAATGAGAAAAAGACTTATTTGCACTTGTGTTCTTTCAAAGAAGGTTTGATGGTAATAAAATTAGCTATGTATTAGGCTTATGATAAAGAAAATTAGAAATTTATATTGGATATGCTTAAGCATTGGTTGTTCCTTATACTTTGTGGTGGCTAGATTACGTCTTATATCACCACACAAATATTTAGGATCATGTTTAACATTTTTTATCTATCATTGATTCAAGTAATTAGGGGTTTTAGATAGGGATATGCTTAAGAATTGATAAGAAAATGGGTAATTAGATTTGGATCATGCTTATAATAAGGAAAATTAGAAATTTGTATTGGATATGCTTAAACATTGGTAGTTCCTTACACTTTGTTGTGGTTGGATTAAGCCTTATATCACCACACTAAGATTTAGGATTATGTTCAATATTTTCTATCAATCATCGATCGATGTAACTAAGACAACGATGACCCCTCAATCCATACCACTTTAATACAATGCCTAAGTATCTCTTATGTCTTATTAGTATCAGTTTGATCATGTTGCCTTGATTGAGCTTTGGAATTTCCCTTCTTCCTTGATGATTACACACCTTCTGTATGTTGATGGCATCATGATTTATGAACCATTAACTTGTGGCTTAATGAATAATATTAGAATATTATAGAGAAGTAAGGGCATCACTCAGGTGAGGTGATCAATCTAAACAAATTTAGAGTGTTATTTAGTAAAGGGATGAAGTACAAGTGTAAAAAGTTGATTTCTTGAAATTTTCACATGCTTAATTAAAATATTTAGGAAACCAATTAGTGCAACAAAACTTTAGAGAAAAGAATTGACATTCATTATTAATCAAGTAGAAAATTGTTTGTTAAGGTGGTTGATCAAATCATTATTAATGGTGGGTCACAATGTCATGATGAACTCGATGTTAACAATTATTCTTATTGCTTAGTCTACTCCTTAATTCCAAGCTGCACAATTATAGAATAAAACATATTGCTGTGATGTTATTTTTGGAGTAGTTCAAATGATAATAGTACAATAAACTATGCCTATTGAGAAATACAGCTCTTAAGGAATGCATTAGACTTGGAGTTTGTAGTTTTGCGACCTAGTAGTCAAGGCTGACTGCAAAAAATGGTAGGTGTGGTGTAATTTGAGAAGATAATTTACGAGCTTAGTTCTTTAGATCAAAATTATATTATGATAATAATACTTTTCATATGCTTTGTAGTGCATCTCATACATGTATGTCACTCAAAATTGGATCCCTCTATACGACAAATAATATGATTTGATGAATTGTTGCAAGCAACTTTGTTTCCTTTTTTTGGTTAATTTTCTTGGCATCCATCCTATTGCTACTAAAACAACCTATTTTAACATGGATGTGGAGCATTTGATATTTGTGGTAGAGCTAGTCAAGAAGCATGGGGTGTGGGATCACAAAACGATTTAGAAGTTATTCATGTCTAGTTGGGTATTTTAGATTCTAAATTCTCCTTAGGTTAAATCAAATCAAATGAATATTCTATGCTTCACATTGGGTGAGGATATGGTGGCTAACTTATAGACTATATATAATGACATGCACAATGATAAGTCCCTTAATTGGGCAACAAGGTATACAAGAACCAATACATGATAGTGTTAAAAATCCCAATAATTGTTACACCACCAGTCGCATGCACAACATGTCGCAAACCACACTTGAGAACTATGAACAATTGCACTTGACTAATGACAAAGCATATGATGCACAAACCCTTGTGAATATTGCATCATCGAACTATTTCTTCACATAGAAAACACTATGCCACAAATTAACACTTGCAAATTGCATGTTATGTTAATTCTATAAATGTGGAAGGCAAGTTTTATAATAGGACATCACCTTGTTAATGCACTAGTAGTTGATAATGGAAACATCCTAAATGAAGTTGCACTTTATGGACCCCAATACACACATGCATTAGATGTAATAAGGAGTGCATGTACTTGCTACTACATGTGCAAATAGTACACTATGAATGTTGTAGTGCACCCAGTGTTCTGTCACACATGCAAGCACAACAACATGAGGTTAAGGCTACAACCAAGCTTGCAGAAACTCTATTACATAATGCACCATCCAATTGTCACTTTGCTACTTGTTGCATTATGTTTCACATTTCCTTTAGTGGATTGAATGTCATGAAAATTCTATCAATGAAGAAGTAAAGTCTCCTAACAAACTATCATCTTATCAAAGTGTTAGCAGCCTACAAATATTAAAATTTTAAAGAAAAATGACACTTTGTGAGCCTCATTAGTCATGCACACACAATGTTGGGCACATTTAAATCTCATTTTCCAAGTGATAAAGATCTCTACGTTTTTAGATAAATTTATGTTGCACAATAAATGACTAAAAGTAATAAAAACATGTTGCTTTTAATTTATTTTTTTTAAAAGTTAAATTATGGATCACAAATTAGGATAACATATGGTGTGCTAGATTGTGTCGCATTGTGCCTGATCGATTGTGTCAGAATAATAACAAATCGGGTTAGACCTAGACCCACCAGGCAACAACCCAATTAATTAGAAGTTCAACAGTCATCGCAATGAATTGGCTGCAGATGAGTGGGAAAGCTCACTATGAATTTTTTCTTCTCTTTATGTTATTCTGACGACCGATAGAGAGGAATTACATCACTGTGCATGGACACCCACTTTTGGCTGAAGAGTCTCAAACGAGCCCTTGTAGGATCTCGGAGAATTCCATGTTCCTTGTTAATCGATCAGCCGTGTTTGAATTTCGTAAGTCCCCACCACCACCACTGCTCCAAATATATTGTTGTTCCAATGATCGTGATGATGTAAACCTTTTTATTTAACCACAAATAGTGTTTTTGAGGAAGAAAGCAAGGCGGTTGAAACTTTTGATGCTCGGGCGAAAGATATTGTTGCCTCCGTTGTTCATGGATTTTACGGTATGTCAACAATGGCTTTTCTTGTGTATGATTTTAGTATAATTTAACAAGGATTGCTTTAGGAAGTCAGTACATTGATATCGCAGATACCTAGACACCTGATTGCAGCACCCAAGAAATTTTTTTGGTACCCTATTATTGTTTTAAAAGTTGAGTATGGGAAGTACGATCACCAACACCAACATAAGCATTTTGAAGCGCTACCTCAATTTTTTAGTTTAAAATTGATCATCATTTTTTGAAAGCCTAATGCTTTTTTTCTTTTTTTTTCAAAGATCAAATTTTTTACCGAAAAAGTAGACCAAGGTAAATGGTAATGACCTACAATTCATGGATTTTAAAGGATAATTTTAGTATTATTTTTTCATTTCCCATAAAAAACTTTTTTTCTGATTTTTTTGTGTATATGAATCAATGTATATTATATTCTTAGGGCATGGAAGGCATTGAAAGCATAGGTAGAAAAGTGGAACAACCAACAGCTAGGGCATACTGAGCCTTTGGTGGATGTAAGGCTTTATAAGTGAGTGTCATATCCCAGATTTGGAAGACATACATCTTGATAACCTAGGCATAATGAAGGGAGATTTAATCTTAATCCATAAGATTTATGTTTAGGATCAAGGTTAAATGATTTGATTTTGTATTACATTAAGAATTATTATTTATATAGATAAAATAAATTGAAAAATTGATAATAGAAAATTAATTTCATTTATTGAAAAGGAAAGTATAAATATTTTTAATATAATAGTATTTGAAATAATAATATATTACTTATTTTTTAAATCTAAATGATAACAGCACCATCAATAAAACTAAACTCTTAAATATTCATCCAAATAGATGGTCTAGTGTTGGAGGCGTGTAACGATTGTTACTTATTACTGAGATAGATTTAAAAGTTAATATATGAAAAAACATGTAAGTTTACAGAGCAAACTAATAGGTGAAATTGCTTGATAAAGCTTCCACAATAAAGATTGGGGTGTAGTTATACACAAGTGAATGTCAATGGTTTATGGAATACATAATAAGAATTTCTACATGAATATGCTCTCGTTACTCATAAGAAGTGAAATGAGTCATAAAACTAGTATATAAAGTCTATCTTGCATGACGTTCATAAATGAAAAAATAAGACATGCATCAACGTTTGAATGTTACTTCCAATTACTTAAATGTTTTAGACATGTCAATTGAAATAATGCCAAAAACATAAATACCCATATAAGTTATGAATATCAACTATATGAATAACAAAATTTGATCTTATCAAATCGCTCGTTTGAATTTTAACTATACTTGCGATACAAAAAACAGAGTTAGTATGCATCATTATTCTAATATTTCTACACAATACATATACATATATATAAGTAATCATGTACATCACAATTTACTTATCATAACTCATATATAATATAATCGCTTTGTGTATATATTGTGGTAACCTTAAAATAGGAAGAACGTTATGGCCAACCTAAAATGAAAGTGAGGTTATCACTAACTTGAAAGCCAAGCTATCCAATCATATAATAAAATTGTTAGCATTAATTGTCACATTCAACATTCAATTACAATTATATATAATCAATCATAGAGTTATTAATAATGATGTAATAATATTATGCAACATGATCTTTAAAGAAATATGTATTGTAGGTATCACATGAGCTATCAATGTTTATGAAAACATATTATGTTCAATAGTAAATATGCTTAGCTAGTTTCATATGAATAAAATTAACATATAAATAACCAACTTGTTATGACATGTTATGTGTTTTCTTATTGAGATCACGCAACAATTTTAAGAAATGAACTAGCTATAGGTACATATAACCTTTATTATTTAATGAAAATGAATTACATATAAAAATTGATTTAACTTAAACAAAGAAATCAATGTAAGTTCCTCAAGTTGAAGGATGCATTCTTCTAATTATTAGGTGTCACTTATTGCAAAATATTCGCATTGGGTCCTAACTTCTTTTAGGTGTGCAATGCTACTTCATCTAGTGGTGATTTGTAGTATTGAAATGTGATGCCTAAACCAAACATATGTTGTACACATACAAATAATATTAAACTTAATGGTTCAATTTATTGTTCTTGTTTTTGTGATTTATTCAATTGGTTTTAAACAAAGAAACTTATTCATGACAAGCTCCTTCATTCCTTCATAACAATTCATATCATGCATATATTAGCCAATCCAATAATTCACTCTACATTAGTCCATTGTGCTGTTATTGCATTTTGAATATTTTGTGTCTTTTTTGTGAATGTTGCATGTCTGCTCTCATGTTTTTCTCTGTTTGAGAAGAAATAAAAGGCTAAATCACTGTGGCATCATTATGTGTCATATCTTGATAATATGAGAAAAATCCATGACTTTAATAGCAAAGCTGGAAATCAAGGACAAGGAATTTGACTTTGTATTACTAAAATAAAAGTGATATGCGATAGAGAACAATTTGGCAATAAGAGCTAACAAGTCTTATTCAATTAAAAATTATACACATCATTACACTAAATTTGATAATAAGTACTTATAATGTGAACAATATAATGTTATTCATAGACAAAAGTTTTAAGAAGACTAGATAAGTAATTAAGATAACATAATTAAACACCTAAATATAACAATATAAAAAGATAGTTTATTACTAATACTCCAACGACAATTTACAAATCAAGAAAATTGGGTCTGAAAAAATATAAAGCAATGTTTGAGGTTCTAAACAATTAGTAGATGGAACTTCATGTCACAACATGTACGACAAGGTGTTGGAGAATGAATCCTCTACTGTTTGCAATTGAAAAAGATTAAAAACAAAAAGTATGGAATATTCAATCATCTATGTTATTCATGAACAATGAAAGTAAAGATGTGAATCAACTCTTAAATGCTACTTAAATTTTTTATTTTGATTAATCATGTTAATCAACTTAATTTAATATGACATAAATGTTCACGAAATTTATGTACATCAATATTATCCAATGCACAATTCTCAAATTTGCCAAATAATATATGTAAATAAATAATTATAATGTTGCTATTTGGCATCATGATCCACTATATTCATGCAAAGAATGATATATGTATATTCATATATGGATCGTACATCCTGTCATCCAATTGCAATAGCTCATAGGTAATATAATTATCATGTTGGTTTGGGTTTGAAGGATCTTAACCACTATCCGTAAATAGAAGAGTCACGACTTCTTTGGATTTTTGATTGGATTAACCAACATTTATACAACATAAGGATACCATTAACCATTATGTCGCACATGCAATCTTGGTCGTGTGATCAATGGTGAAGTTACTTTAATTGATGTGTTATTAGTATGCATCATGAGTTTCATATAAATTATTAATATTTTAAATAAATAATTATAATTTCAAATGCATTAAATATGGACAACAAGTCAAATGTGAATAAAGTAGGGACATAAATAACTAATATGTCGCTCCATATCATTTGCTATCCTTGGAGATCATACACCAATCACAAGTATACATATCACATAACAATTTACATCTAAAAGTTTTTTATACCTAAGATAAATGATTACAACAAAACAAGGCCTTACATGAATTTTAAAATTTTTTAGAATATATATTCTAAACTTTCTTCACCATGTGTCATTGAATTAAGGAGAGTGTTTACAAAAAAGTTATAATTTTTCTCTAATATGTAAAACTAACATATTACAAAATGCGCTACCCTAAATAACACTTTAATTTGCAAATCAATTTGCACAAATTTTGATTTGAACAACCTATATGTGACATCTAGTTAACAACATATTTACTTGCATGGATAACACTAATAGTAATTTGGTACAAATTATTAAATTAATTGTTGTACCTCAATAAATAATAAATTTAATAAACCATCATGAAGAAATGATTGTTAATTTGTTTGAGATTTAGGGATCAAAGAAAGAACAAGCATATGACCAAGTAGTTTTATGTACAGACATTGGATTTAAGAAAAAAATATGGCTAATGGGTAGTAAGAGGACAATTTATTATGTAGTTGTTAAAAATAAAAGAGGATGTACAGTGATTACAAGGAGAGTTATAACCTTAAACATAGGAGATTTGTAGTCATTATAGAGTAGAGAAGATGATCCCTATTATTATTAATGTCAGGGTTGGTCTAGTTGGTGGCTTATACAACCTATTTGTTGTTCATGTAATTAATTTATGCATATTTGAATTAAGTTGTATGCCTATATGTCTTCAAGAATTCATGTAACTACATAATAATTGACTAAAACGTAAAGATTCGAAAACTATGGAAATCTAGTTTCATGTGTTGTACAAGAATTGTTAATTATAATTTGTTGTTGCTTAATGTACGGTATGTCACCCCTAGAAATATGGTGTATAGAGTGTATAAGGGCTAGATTGAGAATTATAAGTAATTTGTCAAGGTTATAAAGACAAAACAAAGAATTTTGTACAATAAAAGAATTTTATATATGATACATCGCGCTTATAAGGGCCAACTAGAAAATTGCATACAATGCATGAATTATTATGTATGATAGGTTGATTCGATGTACAATACAAGAAGAATAAGAATTGCACAAGTAGAGAGCAGCACCTTATATGGCCAGACTATACGTCGAAGTGGCGTATAGCGCTTCAACCTAATGTATGTTTCCTGAAAGAATTAAAAATTGTCTGTGAAATTTTGGGTAATTAATTGATTATTGAGAAAGAAACTTTTAAAAGAATTATTATGCATAGATATTTATGATTTAATTTTTATGTTTATTGGGAAAGTTTTTTGGAGAATTAAATACATGATGAATTGAATTTTAAGTTTTGGGATTTATTATATATATATATATATATAAACTGAAATTTTGTTGAATTTATTTTAGAAAGAGTTGAAATTTTAGTAAATGCAACTTGGAGTTTGGAAGTCAAAAGAAGTGTGAGGATGAAGAGAACCATTCTAATAACAAAGTGGTGATAATAGCTCAAGGGAAAGGACATTAATTGAAGGGAGAGTATATCAGGGTTATGATTTGGGAGGGGTGTTATGCAAGCTAAAAAACAGAAGAATGTGAGAATGAATCAAGCGTATTGTCTTATGGAGCAATTCTTAAGCTTACATTCACCACACCTTGTAGGCACTATAGATCTTTTCCAAGTAGATGTTGCTTAGATAAGATTGAAATGTTGTTTAATAGTATGGCATGTGTGGACCACAAGTGGTATTAGTATTAAATAGTGTTACTAGGCATTGGTGATAAGGAAATGTTGATTCTAATTTGGAGGAAGAGCACATTTTAAAATATCCTGAAGAAAATTTTATCAAGCTTTTTTGGAATTTTATATCCTAGAGTTGGCTTTAGAAATTATGAGAGATGGGACTAGTCATGTATGCATTGGAATTATTGGCTATGGAGAAAGAGATGTAAATTTTTTTGGATGGGTCTATGGGAAAATTAAATTTTTGTATTATTTTTCTTAATTAACTCTTGTGTGAACATGTTAGGAGCATTTTATGGCTTTTTAAGTTGGCCCAATATTTTTAACATGCATGGCATCACATATGTCACTAATTTGCACTATAGTGCCAAAAAAAATAGAAAGGGACATTTTATATGAGTAAATAAGATATTATAAAAGTTAAACAAAGATTTGTCTTAAGAATTGGGCTCTTATATTAAAACAAGAAGTCATTGTGTTACCAAATAGTTTTATCACATTTTGAAGTATCGTTTAGTGGTAGAATCTAATAACAGAACCAATGATGTGTTTTGTCTCACTATTGGGTATCATTTAGAGGTGAAACGTAATTTTAAAAGAATATCATGTTTTTTTGAGGATTAAATTATAACTATTAAAAGAAAGGAAAGGGAAAAGTTTTGAATAAAGTAAAATATTGAATTAAAAGGGGGCTTACATTCTAATATAAGTTTAAAATAAGGGTCAAAATAATTACAAAGGAAATTTAAAAGGATTTAATGTCAAGTATGGAAACATTGCATTGATATATTAGTCTCATTTTAGATAACTTACAGTTGATATAATATATTTTGTTAACGGGATCTAACATACGTCATGACAAAATCTTGTAGTGCATTGTATTTTTCTTAGATATTTTTTTGTCTGTTGATCTTGTGATTTTTGGCTTATCTTGTTTTGGCTAAAAAGTTTTACAAAACGAAGACGTATCACAAGAAGATTGTTTGCTCATTATTTGCTCCTATGGTAATCATACAACAATTGCAAGCATATTTAAACAACATGTTCAAGAAAAGAGATTATAATGAAACATGTCTTATTAATTATTTTAAGATGTAATAAACATAAATAGCTTATAAAAATTTATTCAGCATATATGAATAAATTAATAAGAGTCTTTAATAATGAGAGGTATGCATATCACAAGAATATAAGGGAGATGTTGTGACACTTATATGTATTAATTTGATATTTGATAGACTTATTAATTTTTTTTTCGTTTTAAAACCTATTTAAATTTTGTGAATCATGTCTTTATGAAAGAGATTTAAATTGTTTTTTTTGAGCAATCATCTTAGTTTAAAAAAAATGACAAAAAGGTTTTCAAAATAAAAAATGTTTTTTCTAAATAAAGATTTTCTATTTCTCAAAAAATAAGGTTTAAACTTTTTATAGTCATAAAAGGTCACTTAAGTATGTTATTACTTGTTTGATGCTCAAGATTGCTTATGTGTGCAAGCAAAGCTTTTATAAAAAAACATGCATTAAAAATTTATGAATTTGTCAACCAATTAGAAATGAGTATTTTTTTCATCTTAAGATAAGAGTAGCTTTCTGAAGTCTAGCAACATTAAGTATCACACCATGTTTAGGTCGAGTGGACAAGTTAGCATAAACGATGCATAAAATTAATGCAATATCTTTGCTTATAATCTAAAGTTCCATTCCTTCACTAATTTTGACAACCCACTTTTTCACAATACGTCATCACAATTAGTAAAATTGTTGTCTTTCTTAGTTATGCAACCTAAAAAAAAAATCTTGATCACCAAAAATTGCTAAGTACTTAGGTTATGTTGATTAAGATTATCATACAACATTGTGCTAGCATTGTCAATTCTAGTGGGTTTCAAGTGGAACATCTCGTTTAGAAGATCTTGTTTGTTGACACAAAATAGTGTAGCAAGTTTGCTCATTAAAAGTGCAAATTATCCTTTGAGATGAGATATTCATTATCATAAATATTGTCTTTCAGGGAGAATTAATTAGCATCCAGTTCAAGTTTAATTTTATTGAAAGGTTTGTGATTGAAATTGCATCCCCAACTTTATTTGCTACAACTTTTATTTGAGTTAAGATCTTCTAATCAACTAATCTATTTAATCTAACTTGTTTAAGTTGTGAAATTGTAAGAAAATGTTGTGAAAGTACCTTAATAAGTATAGGTGCCTTAGGGTTCTAGTAAAAGTTTGCAAAAAAGTCATGTTTGAGGGAGTTCATATTGCAAAGGTTTGTATAAATGCAAACTATTTAATTTTTAAGTGTTGCCATTATTTTCACTTGTTTTGACATCAGTTGTAATGATGTTGGTCATGCATATGACGAAGATATTGAAATGATTTCTTAATGACCAGCACAATGGTATTTTGATAGTTTATAATGCAAAAGTTGGCAACTATCAAGTAATGTG
This sequence comes from Vanilla planifolia, assembly GCA_023846275.1. NCBI lineage: Eukaryota > Viridiplantae > Streptophyta > Magnoliopsida > Asparagales > Orchidaceae > Vanilla > Vanilla planifolia. The sequence continues at coordinate 766,357 of JAIUJO010000165.1, read as the reverse complement.
TTGTGCCTTCATTGCATAAAATACTCCAAGGGGACCATTCTATTTGAAGCAAATTATCATTTATTGCTAGTTGGAACATTTTCATCTTTTCTTGTCTCAAATGAATAATATAAATGCTTTATTTCCTTGGGCATATTTATGTTTGGTGATGAGTTACTATTAAACATAGAAACAATGAGTGATGTTGTGGTATTAGAAGTTTGACTTGAAAGTCCATTGTCTTTTTGTAGTTGTACTGTACAATGCAACTTATACACAATCAACAAGGTGTTGCTAAATGCGATAAAGTACTATTATGCATCTTTGAATTTAAATAATTAAAGGCACAATTGGGTAAAACTCATTATCTAGGAATGTACAAATCTAATTTGTACAACCAATGATCTGCAAAGTAACTCGAGCTAAGTTGGACCTGTGCTACTTAAGTAAAACATTCTTGTTAATGACATATTCAAAATACATGAATAACACCATTAGTTGTTTTTTAAAAAATAACGAATTAATTATTAGGCCTAAATAATTAATTTAATTAATTATTTTAAATTTTTGTTCTTGTAAAAGCGGAACTTGGAAAATAATACCGTAGATTTCTTTTGTTTCCTCACTAAAAGTTTGGTATTAATTATTCAATCAACTAAAAAAAGAAAAACTACAAACCATAAGATAATATATGAGATTATTCACAAGAAGAGGTGAAGAAGAAAAGAAAGAATGGCAAGGTGAGGGATAAGGAACTGAACTCATAGTATCGACAATGGTGGAATCGACGCAATGCGGAAAATTTGTGACCTCTTATGGTAGTGACTAATGGAGCTCCTTTGTTGTAAGGAGGAGTCCATAATTTTAAGAAATTATGAAACAAACAAAGGAAGTGGAATGTGTTGTAGATGAAGGCAATTATGATCTATAGAAGAGTGGGTATTTGGATGGAAAGCAAATTAGTGGAGATTTATTCCCCAAAATTTTTCTTAACTAAGAAGGCCGTCTTAGTTGGAAGGAAGAGGAACATAGTAGTGTCTAAACTTATCGATTTAGGTTGATTTCAATTTTTTTGCTATTATAATAAAGCCATACTTGATGTCTCAAGTGCCAAACAGGCATGGCTTTGATGTATATGATATAATTGATATCGTTGAGGGTGTATATGGGGTTAACAAGATAGGATTGTGTTGAGGAAGTTAAAATATTTTATAATTATGAATGCATCTTACAATATTTGCCAAGTGTTAAGAAAATGCATGATGACTTGTCTTAGGGTAGAGCTTGCTTCGAGAGATAGTTGAATTTTAATTGATGAAGCTTATCTATGATCTTGAGATCTTTCTAAGCTTGTTGTTGGTTATCAAGGAGTGTTAGAGTCCATTAATACTTTAGTCAAAGTTGTCAATTATGAATGCTAATAGTTAGTCGGATGTTTTTGATACTCGTGCGATAGAGATAAGCTATCATGGGATGTCGTTGAAGATTAACTTGTGGTTATCAACATAGGAAGATGGTATATAGCTCAACTTATATTAAGTTGAGGTATAAGTGCACAGTACTTCCCTTGATCAATTTTCTTGCCATATTTTTGTTGAAAAGCCAATGAAGGTAGCTTGTAATGTTGAATTTAATATCATCATCATCTACTGCTACTTTTTGATAGGCAATCTTGATCCATTTTGGTTGACATAGATTTTTTTTTTCCATTTTTTTGGTAGGTCAATATATGTGCCTTTCTGTCATTTTAGCCTTGAAATTCTCATACAAGTTTTTAAAGTTGGTTTCTTTGTATCATTACTTTGTGTCTTTTTGTCTTGTTAGTACATATCTCTTTGAATTCTCCATACATATAAACTTGATTAATGTTTTATGAGAAAATGTGTTTTTATCCGCAATTTCTACTTCTTTGTTCTACCAAGAAGATGATTTGTAATTTTGGGCACACTTTTTGGACGTTCTACTCACTAACTCACTTGTACTACCAATATAATTGACAATGTTATCTTGCATATGATTTGTGTTTTGCTTTATCTCCTAGAACATAAATCTAAGACTTTTATTCTTGAATAATTTTTTTTATCTTTAGGTTAATACTTTCTATTCTTGGGTAATTCCTTTGTTTTGTCTCTTGTACTTCTTAATTTGGACATCTTAGATAATTAAGTAATGTTGGATGGTCAAACATTTCATGGTGTCACCTTAAAATCTTTACAATGTAAAAGTTTTTTTTCTTTTTAAGAAACAATCAATGTGTTTAAGAGACTTTTCTTTTCATGTAATTAATGCTCCTTTTGTTTCTTAGAAAATCACAAGCAATAATGAAATCATTTGCTAAAGTGAACTAGAAAATAATTTTATTATCTTTATTAACTTTCCTAATCCATAACCACCAAGATATTGTTTAAATTCTTTTTCTTTTTACCTATATACTATTTATGTCTCTTAAAATTCAAAATGTTTTCATGGATGCTTAGAGTTAACTCTTCCAAATCATTCTAAACTTTTCCTTCACATATTTTGTCCTTTTTTAGGAGTGGTCATTGCCAACAATTATAGCTTGCTTTGTTATAATGATCTTTCAAGCTATGATGCTTTCACTAGTCCTCATAACATTTATTACACCATTTAAATTTTTTTTAAAAATTATGATAACTCTATTTCTATCATTCTTATAACCTAATTGTCAAAAACTAAATCTTAAAGTATTAAATTCTTTTTCCTTGTCTCATATCTACTTTGCTTTTTGAACACACAACATTTGTTTTTCAATGAATAATTATATTAAAAAATTCCATCAGCTTTCTAACTAAAGTATACATAGTTTAATATCCTATAATAATTCTTGTGTCTTGGAGATACTTTTTTATTTAATCATCCAAGATAATGTGGTAGCTCTTCCTTATTTAAGACAACATCTGGGTGTGTAGAACTAGTGCTCACTTGTCACTTTATTTATACAATGCAACACATTCCTTCCTAGGGATGCATTAACAAGAATGCAATTTTGTTAAGGCTTCATGCCATTTTTTGGTTAGTTTTACATATGTTCTGAATTGCATAACACAACCCTTCATTTCGTTTAAATAGAATCTAGACTTTGAAGAAACCCATTGTACTAGTGGATAGTTTTAGAATGTGCAATTCTATGATTTGATTGCCTGATTTTTTGAACTGACAGGTTGAAAAGTGTGTTGGAGTAGTTTTTTGGTGGGCATGTATTTTATCCATGAAATTAAGGTTCAATTGTATTGGACAATCTACTTAACTTTTGCTACATGCCAATCCATGTCCAAAAATGTGAGTAGTCAATCTGAAAGCATTTTTAAAGAAGATAGCAAACAATTAGATTTATTTGGCATTATTATGACAAGGAAAAAAACATGGGTCATTCATAAAATGAACTAAGCTTGTCGCACTAAAATCCATATCATGTAGTGAAGTGATCACTTGAGATCTCAGGAAATTCAAGAAAACATCAGTGAACTATAACTGTGACCAGAAATGTTCATAGAAGGAAGTCCATACTTTGGAGCATGAATTTACCACATGTAAGAAAGTCCAAAAACAATGGGGATGATCATTTCTATAAAAATAAAAATCAAAGAAAGAAAGTAACAAAAATGGAATAGCAGTCTAAAGGAAACCCCTGCACAATGAAAGAGACAAAGAAAACTAGAAATATAATGTTGGAGTCACTAAACTCCACAACTCCTTGATATGCATTCAAAACTTAACAAACCTTGGATTCACAACTTTAGATCTTAGGCATAGCTTCTGAAGAGTTCTATCCATAGTTTTTGGACATAATTGCCTTGATAATTGTCTAACTCTTTTGTTCAGGCTTCTAGTTCATCTGATTTAGTTTGCTAACTTTAATCATTTAAAGTGTATCAGTTCAATAATGATATTATGTAGTTTGAATTTAGGTAATTGGACATAAGCTCAACAAGCATATATACACGTGTTTACTAGTTTGCTAAGTTCTATGCTGTGGTCTATATTAATTGTATGTATTTGGCATATTAACATTGGAAAAATGTGATATATAATTTATGTTAATTATAGAGGAGTATATTTGACATTGGTTCTTGGAAATATTAATGTTGGGTGTATAGTGAAAGAAAATCATAAACAACTATTGTATTTAGTAATCAAATTATTTTATGCTATAAGTTTTCATTTGAGATTATAAAATCAAAGAGATATTTAGGAACAATGTTTAATGAAAACAATTCCTTTGATGAGGAACACAATCAAGCTTTTAAAATAGAGCCTTGGAAAAGTTGTTTGGATGGCTCAATGGAAGAATGAAGTATACTATGTTATCATGTTATGGTCAAACCTTAAGGTCACATGGTTAAACAATGGTTGATCTTTATTCTAGATGGATTGGCCAACTTTTCTTCTTTGTTGTAGTTTTATTGCATATATGTTTTACTTTTGAGTGCTCATATTTTTCAATGCACAAAAAAAAATTGCAGGAAATATGTTTTGAGTTGCTGGTCATTCTTGAATATGGACTATAGCTAAAATTGATAAAATTATAAAAGTGGAGTTCTCTCTAAATTCTATTTTGATTTTCAATTTTATAGTGATGTTTTGAAAGAACTTTTGGTTACATATCAGATCATATGTACTTTGCATTGCAGAATATGTCAAACTTTTCCTTTGGAATAGCCTTCAAACTTCGACATTATTTTATTTGAACTTAAGAATTTTAAGCTATCAAATTGGTTTCTTTCATTTTTATATAAGTTCATCTTGTTTGATGCACTAAAACAGGTATAGTTTTCTTAAACTTATATTTTATTTTATGGTTTATCTTCTCTTCTAGTGGTTGAATTTGGTAAAGTGTATATGTTGCATATAGCATTTTGAGTAATAGTTCTTTACATGCTTTTTCTTATCATTAAAATGTTTTGCTAATAGGTACAGTTTTTGCATATGGACAAACAAGCAACGGTAAGGTCAATACCATGAGAGGATCTACCAGTCAACTGGGAATCATACTGCAGTTCATGAATTATTTAGAATTATTCAAGTGGTGGTTTGGCTCTACAACTATAAATCCTTCCAACCATTTTTAATGAATATTTTTTCATAATTTATTGTCATTATTTTTTTATTTTCTAGTGTGGTCCTTTTAAAGGACTATTTTGTATCTTAATTTTTTGCTTTTATTACACTTTCCTTTTTTAAATAAAAAAATAGGTTAACATCCATGTCCTCATTTACTACATAAAAGTCCCTGATGTTAAAAATATTTTTCATCTACCAAACATAGATTTGCTTGCAATTATTAGCTTAACGTTTCATCTCTAAAAGGAATCAAAGTTTATGTAAAAATTGGTTTAATCTTGTACTATCCACATAGCTATTTAGCTTTAATTTTTTTGTCATTTGAAAAGGGGGTAGAGAGTCCCTTGTTTGACTGTCTTACATGGAGATATATAATGAGGAGATCAATGACTTGTTGGCACCTAGGCATCAAAAGTTGCAAATTCATGAATCACTTTAGGTATATTTCTAGTTTGTTCAATATAATTCGGTGTTGCATCACTATCAACTTTATTTATTTCTATTTGAATTACATGTTCTACCTTATTTATGTAGAGAGGCATATATCTTGCTTGTTTGAATGAGGAGATTATTACCTCGCCCAAGCAAGTAATTCAACTCTTGGAAATCAGCCAATGTAAGGCTAAAACGTCATTTCCTCATTTCAGTTATAATGTTGTAGCATTGCAGCTTAAGTGCACAATTTCTTTTTTTCTTACAGTTCATCGACACATTGGGGAGACAAACATGAACCTTTACAGTAGCCGCATCCAAACACTTTTTTTGCATGGCATGCATATTTGTTTGTTCTCATGCTTTCTGTTGAACTTTTTTTATGTATCTCAACTAATTAAATTTAATTTTAAATTGTTGATTGTAGGAAGAGAATTGGAGAAGGCTATTCAATTAATTGTTTTTATGCTATTCTTGTATCTGTTTTGGTAGGTTGTTTTGGTGGGAAAATAATCATGCTTTTGTTTTGTTTGTTTGTCATCTCTTATGCTTTCAGATGGTCTGCATAATGTTTTCTTTTTCTTTTTGATAGAATTTGGTGGATCTTGCTCCATCAGAACTTGCTGTTAAAACTAGTATAGAAGGTATGCTCTTGAGAGAAGGATCATATATAAATCAGTGCTTCATGACCCTTTGTACCATAAGTATAAAACTAAGCGATGGTGTTGAAAGTGAATGGCATGTTGCATCATTATATTTTAACTTGTGAATTATATATCTCGCATGTTTTTTCTCATGGAAAATTGTGATATAATGGTCATGTACCATATCTGGAGAGCAAGTTAACTCCCATTTTGTAGCCTTCTCTTTGTGGAAATGCAATTACTACTATGATTTGCAGCATCACCCTCTCACAGGTTCCTTATTCAATTTTTTGGATTAAATTGTTTTCGAGGAATTTACTAGATGAATTCCTATACAGCCCGTGTAATTGACCTGAAAATAGTTAAAATATAAGGTTGTGGACTATTAATGTCATCAAAGATGCCTAAAAAGTAGATGTAAATTAAACTTAATTAGGACGTCATAAGCTTTAACTAAAAGTATTGTCATCGTTAAGCCACTAACTTGTGTAGCCTTAAAACATTTTATGCTATCCATATCCAATTCTATGTGTTCAAGGGACAAAAATTAGTTTCACATATACAATGAACTCATGTTTAATTTAATGAAGTACTTGATTTGTCTGTGAGGTATTTTCATCTTGAGCCCTCACTAAGACTTTTTTATCGGAATAACAACAGTGGAAGTGAAAGTGTGAAAATGATGAGGAAAACAAATGAGGCAAAGGGAGTGGATGATTTTTTTCATAAAAAGATTGTATTCTCTAAGAATCAATTCAAGTGGTTTTGAATTCATGAACTTTTGATTCTTAGAATTGCCTAAATTTTTCAAGTTTTTACTTTTTAAAAGTTCTAATTTATTTCATACATCCTCATCATCCTATAGAGGTTTGGGTATAATATTTAATTATAAAACAAAAATGATGTAATTTTGATAAAAAATTAAAAATTCAGCAACTATTCTATTCTATCTAGTCACGTGCACCCCACACCCTGCATTTGTACACCTATGTCAGTGGGCTGTCTAGGAAAGTGTTAACTATTCTTGCCTGCAAAACGTGCATGTAGTTGGCCATTACATGTGTGCTCAACCCATGCAAGCGCACTTGCCAGTTGTGTCGCGCTCTTTTGCGTGTGCTCATGCACCTTCTCATGTGGTCCTTAGCCAGTGCACCGCAATGTGTGCTTCTATAGCTTCTAGCATGTCTTCAAGGACGACTTAGAAATTGGTCTTGTTGCTTTGTGCTGTTTCGCTCATTTTCATCGTTTTATCTCTCCCTTAATTTTTTTTCATTAAATTTGGATTCAATGAGTTTGAATGTGATCTCTTCATTTGTATGTTGAATATTTAGAAATTAGTTAGAGCTTCCAAATCCTTTTGATTATCTACTTTTTGATTTTGTTCACGCTTCATAGTTGTTAAAAATTGACAACAAATTACTCTGATGCTATAAATTTATTTGTTCAATGATAAGCACTTTATGAAGTGCCATTTCTTTAGTTGCATATTTCCTACATTTTGCACAAATAATTTATATTACCTTTCATAAAAACAAAAACATTATGGTGGCACTAGTTACAAACCACATAATGATATTTCTCCATTCAACAAATAATTTTAAGTTAATTGTTGTTTCCCAAATATCGGTACAACTAAAATTGACTTTTCTCTGTCACAGCAGCTTGGAATACATACCTCCCCTTGCTTAAGATTGTCAGTGTTCATACCTCGTCTTGCTTAAATCATTGTCATTCTTATATGGTCCTGCTTTGCAAGCTATGTCCATTGTTGAAAGTGTACTTGCACACCATTCCATCCTTTTGTGTTGCATTATCTTTTTGTGCCTTTTTGTTCTTTCACTATATGCTTCCTTTTTTTCTTCTCATCATCTTTATCTTTTTATGTGTCTATAATCTTCACAATGCCTCCTTGGTGGGCAAGGTTCCTTTTTTATTCTTCACTAGTTATCATTGTTCGATCTAGTTGATCTTTGTCCTCATCAACCATCCTTCGATTTGTTAGGTAATGTACCATGCATCATTTATTTCCCACTCCAATCCTTACCTCATTGTCTTGTTATTCCTTTGCCCTTTATACAATGCTCTTTCCCCCTATCTAGCTTGCTATTAATAACTTCATCCCATGATGAAGGCTAGAACTCACCTTTCTAAATCAATGAATTAGGCACAAGTTGTGCCCACTCTCTCCTCCCAAGAGCATGGGACTAGCATCCACTTCAGTTTCCCTTCATGTTGAAATCACTTCAACTACCTCCCATCTTATACATACAACACTCATGTTTTCCCTACCCCTCTCAACCTCTCTATTAACAAATTATTACATGAAAGTTTTTTCCAAAGCCATCTGCAATTGTCTAAAAGTCTTAATTCATTTTCCAAGCAAACCTTTTGTAGCAACTTAACTTTAACTATGCTAGAATGGTGGTGTTGACATCTTCTTAGAGTAGGCATTGGAATATGAGGTAAATGGTTTAGTTCCCTTGTTAGGTATTGCATTAAAATACTAGTTCTTAGCATACATGGATCTTGTTGAGGCCATGGCATGGAAAGCTAGAGCAAGACACCATTAACATGTGGGGAATGGATTCTCCTAACTTAGTTAAGTCAGTGGTGATTATACTCGACGTGAATCCATGCCATTGGCCACCATGCAACATCTTGTTGTAGATACCATTAATTATGTTGGGGGATCATCTAACCTAGAGTTTGTCATATGGTGATAGCCATTAATTATAAGATTTTTCTTTTGAAGTTAATTGTGACTCAATCTAACATAGTTAAGCCCACCCTGAAAAGTGGTGGTTCCTCTTCCCTTCGTTTGCTCGGGAATTATTGATTCTCCTCTCTAGCACATTGAATAAACCCTTAGATGTTCATTGTTTGAATGTTAGATGTTGGCATGATAGCTCCTAGATCTGTGAATACTGAGATCAACGTAGTTCGTTTAAATGTACAATTATGGCTTTACATGGGATCCAACTTGATAATGTTGAATTCTACAGCATTTTTCATAATTTAAGGCTATTTCATAATAAAGGTTATTATTATAACTATAATTATTACTTAGGTGGTTGGATCATGGGCCGCTTGCTCGAGGTTTTTGTATTAATTATGCTTACAATGACCTGGACTTTGTGATAGCCCTTGGTATAAATTTAAAGGCTTTGCCCCCTTTAATTGGACCTAATGGGAAGGAAGCAAATGAGAAATGTAGTAATTCTTCTTATAAATGTTATGGTGGATGATGTTCCTTACTTGGGCCCCACCTTATTTATTTCAACAATTATTTAAGGAATCCATTCCTTTCTAAACTTTCTTGGGCTCTGCCCAATGAGGATTGATGATGATCTTCCCAAATTCCTTGTGGTTCACCTTAAACCCCTTCAATGATTACTTAACTTGCATCATTTTTTATATGTCTAAATGCAAAGGGAATCTTCTTTTGTGGATTGCTCAACATGATAAAGTTTTGTTGGTTGCATGTTGAAGAAAACAACTTGAACTTATTTTATGGTGATTAAAATGTCAGATGGAATCTAATTCTCTTATAATGACTACTTTTATTAGTGTGTTGATGGTTGAATACGACCCTTTGTTGTTGAAATCCTCATAGACTACTTTGGGCTCTTATTTACCCTTTGTGCTCAATTAGGTTGATGTTCTGTGATCAATAGGCTTTTGATACATTTAAATTCATGGGATTCTTGAAACTATCAATGCTTTTTTCAATTTCTAGCAATCTGATCAGTTAGGTTCATTGTTGAGTTCTTCTTGGATTGTTTGGATATCATTTGGAGGGATTTCATTATGGTTGTCACTTAGGCCTTTGTTACAACAAGATTTGCACCAACATTTGTGCGATAGATATCATGCTTATTACAAAGGCAATTATTGTCCAATAAATCTTAGAGGATAAACAAATTTCTATTTAGTATTTTGTTTATAAGATCAGTACAAAAATTTTGGCTAATAGATTCCTCCCCATCATTCCCAATATTATCCAGTAAGTGTAAGTAGCTTTTATCAAAGGTAATACCTTCATGATAACATGAAGTTCATCAGAAAACTTGCTTAGAAAGTTAGTGCCAAATAACCTAAAATGCTCTTTTTATAAATATTGATATATCCAAGGCTTTTGGCTCAATTAACCAGAACAACCTTTTTTTACTAAAGACTAGAAATTATAAGTTTTCTACAAGCTTCTTGCATAGACGAAGGTTTCCATCTCTAATATATGTATGTTTTTTTTTGGTTGTTTAGTTAGTCTAGAGGGCTTTGTCATTATTTTCTTATTTCTTGCTTTGTCTTTAGTATCATTGTGTATGCCTTCTCATGTGCCGTTGATGTACTCTTGATGAAAATTTTGGGAGAATAGATTTTGCCCTCTTATAAGTATAAACACTTACATCACTTGTCTTGTCTTTATGTCCTTATTGATGAACACATTTTCATTGAGAAAATGGATTTGTGGAAGCTATTGTAAGGTACAATATCTCATATCATACTGCACAAACCGTGCCTAATATATTGGTTGGACAACTTATCGTACAATCCATTTCTATTTTGTAATAAGGGAATTGATTGTATTGGTCTGGTTCGATCCTCTTTTTTTTATGATGATCAGAAATCTCTAACAACTAATTATAATGGTCCAATCCAACTTTTGCAGTTGTACGATCCATAACATATATGCACAACACCATAAAGCTTATTGTAATATGCCAATAATGGCATCATACAAGTATAAAGCATGATAAACATATCAATGCATTGGTGTATCGGTTATATATATATATATATATATATATGTTTTTCTAGTACAATCCATACTCATATATGTAAAGATGGTTGGATGAGCAATTGGATAAGACGGTCTCTTGATTAAGTGGTACATAGTTTATTATATTCTTTTATTTTCATTTTGCATTAGTACGATTGTTAAGATCTAATTATTTGCCATATTGGTATGATCATCTTGTTGTACTAATATGATATCCTTAAATTATAAAATTGACTTGAGCTCTCAAAATTTTTGAATGCAATGGATTTTTCAGTAAACCGTCATACTATATGTTCATTTGTTCAGATCAATACAATTTTTATCATTTTCCCATTTCAGACATAGGACAAAAAGCTTCTCGACTCTAGCTGCTTTGGTCATACCAGTACGATCTAAACGATTGTCTCCTATGATCTTTACACTTGAAAAAATTGTAATGATCTCCAGTAATTTCAACTTCTCAAGGAACTCATATACATCCCTTTCTTAACATTCAAATTAATTAATACATGTTTTAAGAAAAGTGTGTAGACCAGATCTTTATCTTTCTATTTTATATCTACAAAACAATATCGAGAATCCTTTTCTTTCTTATAGTCTTCCTTTTTTCTTTTTTCATTCTTTTTTTTCAATTGGCAATATTATTTTTTTTGCTTCTTCCTCTTCAACTCTTCTCTTTCTTTCTTCATCCTTTTGCTCTCTTTCTTCTCACCCAAAGTTTTCCAAACATATACACTAAGTCTTTGCCAAGGGAGAAGTTAAGAGGACTAAAAAGGTTTCTTTTTATTTATATTTTCATTGTAAATTCATATAAAATTCAATTCACCTCCTCAAACTACAAACCACTTATCGGTGGATTCCTCATAACAATACCTTTGCAACTATAAACTCAAATATAAATTAAGACATAGGTTTTTGGGCACTTTTTAGATGCCCATAATTAAATATTTGTTTGAATTTTGGATTTGCATTGCTTACATTTGATATATTTTGGGGAGGATACAAGAGTTTAATTATAGAAGTTGCTACTAAGAAAATACTTAAAAGAGATCCAAACCAGAGCTCACAAGTGTTTGGAACTAAGTTGTAAATCTCATTGCCATTTAAAGACTCATATTTGGAACAGCACAATAGTTTACATTCTATGTAGTTAGCAGTGAAACTGATCCACTTCCAATAAGAACCGAATAAGAATGTGTTGGTGATATGGAAACCTCATAGAGAATAGTGCTTTGAACTTAATTTTCTTGAATTCCAATCATGCTGTTTGTATGATTGGGCGACCATGCAAGAATATCCCAATTAATGTGAATTTGAAAGGATCAACTTTCTTTTTAATCATCTCCTTCGAACACCAATTCATGTTCCTCTTTGTACAAAGATGCTGGTTTGAATTTTATCAAAGAAGTGGTCTCTGCCTCCTCTAACATTTCGGTTGAAGAGCAATTTCGAAAAGGCAATGCTCCTTGACTCATCATGGGAGGACCTTCTCAAGGCCAAGTGGCCTAAGGGCATATTATTGAAAAACCAATGCAAAAAGAGAGGAAATACTTGTCATTATACAAGCTTTCTCAATTCAGAAGACTACTCAATGTTTCGATGTCATCGAACTTGTATCGTCAAAGTCACAAAGTAGTTCTTTCAATGTGCCAAGGGATTCATTTAGTTTAGTGTTATGTGTAAAAAAATTTGTGTTTTCAAAATATTCAAAAAGCATATGGTTCATCAATATATAGAGTAGTTTTTAATTTTTTGGTTCTTAAATTATCTTTTGTTTTATTAAAATACTTGCACAATTATATAGACAATAGAGGTTTTTATGACTATTTGTAAAGGTAAGTTTAGGAATAGAAAAGTGTTTACACAAACAAAAGTAAAGGGACATAGCTACCATTTTTGTTTAAAGTAGTTGATAAAACAACAACAAATTTTGCTATGATGGATTTTGTGGGTTCTATAGAACTTGTAAATATCAGATTATTTTTGTTTCTTAAGAGTAATATTGACGCAAAGTTCTTTTGTTTAAGGTTTTAGATGAAGATAGCAATGCTTCCTACTATTAACAAACAAATCACCTTGCAACCTATACAGTGTGATGTATATCACTCTGAGGTTTTTCATATTTTATCTTGCATTCTTAATCTTTTAAACAGTTACTATGGTATGCTTTACAAAAATGTTGTAATTGATGTTTCTTTAAACAAAAATGTTGTAACTGATGTTGTGGGATTGAAGTGGCAAAAAAGGAAAGTAGAGGAGCTTTGGGCGAAGTTATTGGTGCTTCTTTTTTACTCTAGACTTCTGTCCTCTTTTTTTACCCAGCCACCAAAAGAGTAATCTATTTATGAATATATGTTGAAGAGCTCTCACTTTGAACATCATGAAGAAGAAATTCTTAATCTACATAATAATTTATCATAGGTCTGGTGTATGGCTCTACAATTAGTTTTTCAATTTGACATTTAATTTGCTTAGACACTGTTCTTCACGATTACACTCAATTTTTGTGTTATAGAGTGAGCTTGAGAAGGATTGAATAGCTTTAGAGTTGGAGGCAGAAAAGAAAGGAAAAGCTTATCGAGAGATAAAGTTATTGGAATAAGAAAGAAAGGTTGAGAATCTTAGCTCACTGATATTATGTTTCAAAAGGGATGAAAAAAGTTATTCATTTAAGGTTTGTGCTTTTTTGCTTTGGTTGATTGGCACTCTAATTCTTTTTTTAAGTGTTTATGTGATGGTTAGATAGACCTTTTGTCGGTTGTTGCTAATTGCCCTTTATTTGTAAACTTGTATATGGTTAGGCTACAAAAACCTTTTGGGCTCTAGGCATCTTATTTTTCCTAACCATTAATTTGTCTTCTAGTGTTCTATAATGGCTTAAGGAAGTCATAGTATATGATATGTTCATGAACACATATAATGGTTTTCATTAGTTTATTTTGGCAAAATAAAACGGAATATTTTAAGTGACTTGCAATCTATATTCTTCTATATAGGCTACCATGATATTAAGGATGTGAGTCACTTATTAGGAGGGAAACATTAGAGCAGAAGTGGTAAAAGTGATGTTTCTTCTTACAAATGTCTATTGGATTCTAATGAAGAAGTCTATATGAAACTGAGTTTTTTCTTTTGAATTTGGGATTTTCATGTGAAATTGACTTTTTTACTATTCATGTATGTTTTTCAATATTGTAATTTGTAAAGTTGGTTGTTATCACTTCAGTAAGATGAAACAAATGGTAGATCAGTGAATCATCAATTTGAAGAGTTAGCTATTATTTATAAAGTTTTATCAGAAGTTTTATAGAAGTGTTGCTTTGAACAAGTTCCTTTTTTTAGGTAACCTAGACACTATTTTGAACATGCTCGTTAATTCCTTCTTTATTCACTCTCTTGTCTGCCAGCCTCTCCCCTGTTCCCTCTAATGTTAAAAAATTCCTTTGACTTTCTCAATTTATTTTTTAATCCACTTGTTTAGTAAGCCCTTTTGAACAAAGCTAATGCAAATGTCGATTGAAAACCCTTGCCATCCCTTCCACTCGAACCCAGCAAAAAGGCATATTCAGCTACTAGAATAGATGGTGGTTTGTTCATGTCAATCTTAAATGCATCTTATTTCCCGTTCTTCATTTCTGAGAAATTGTTGAGGTTATATTGCCCCAACCATAGAAAAGTAAAAGGGGGTTATGTTTCAAATGCAAAAGTAATGTTTTCAATTTCTAATTTAACATTGCATCTGAAACGAAAGTTCCCTCTCTTTTGAGACTGCTTTAGATTTAATACAGGTACAGATCTTGTATCCTTCAGTTGTGCTTTTATAATTTTGATATGAGATTTTCTAGATTCTTTTTCATATTTGCCTTACCATGAATAAATGATTCCTCAACTATTATTAGTGTGGATGCATGCTCTTGTAGGAAGCTTCAATAAGTAATAAAGAGATCAACAACTTACAAGCAATGTTTAGCTCAAAGCAGGCAAAATAGGGTTGCTACTATGAGAGGTTGAAAGAGACAGTATAAGAGATTAAGCCATGGACATAAAATAAGGAAGCTTCCGCTATGTTAAAAAACCAACATTGCACTTACGCACAATATATTCTCTACTAATCCATAAAACATGCACTAAATGATTGAGCCCTTTTTTCAAATAGATACTTTTTCTGGCTTGCTTCTTTGCCCACCTTTGGCTCCCCAAATAGGTTTAACCTACTCTGAATTTAACAATACTTGAAACAATTTTTATCGGTGTGTCCATTAAAAATTATTCATAAAATATATTACAGAAAAGAAAATTATTTTTGTAAGATTTTTATTTGTAAATAATTATGTAAAAAAATGGAAGATTTTTTTTTATTAATCTATCATTCAATGTGTTTTAATTTATTTATTATAGAACTTTTCTTAAAAAAAAAGAATTAAATTGTTAATGTCAAAAATGACTTTTCATAATATGGTGTTGGGTGGGTGACATTTGGCAACCATCAATTTGCTTTTCAACTTTAGGATGTAATCGCAAAATATTTCTTATTTTGTTTTTTAAAAGTCTTTTACCAAACACAAAAACATTGATATTTTAAAAATTGTTTTCTCAAAAGTTTGTTTTCTCTCATATTAAACTCATCTTCAAAACCACTTTGTCATTAGATTAGCATTATTTCTTTGCAGTTTCTCTATTTTGTTTAAGATCTCCACTTATATTTCTAAATAAGTTTGATTAAATGTTGATATCTAGACCAGTATAATTAACAACATAACAAGGATCTAGAATGCATCTTGATAAAAATAAAAGATGAAATATATTGTGAATTCTTAATATATAAAGAGTCAAAATAATCAAATATACCACTTGTCCAACTCTCTTTAGAACTTATAGGGACCAATAAATTTAGATTTTAACTCATTTTTATTTTCAATTCTTGTAATATCTTTCATTTAACTAATTTTAATAAATACATGATCTCTTTTTAAATAGTTTATTAATCAATGATTTGCATCATAGTATTTTTTTCTTCTTATCTTGTGCTATCTATAATTTATCTTGAATAAGAATTATCCTTTTGTGGCTCTCTCAAAAGTCTAAGGATGCAATAAAACTTTTTCTTTTCTTTTATTCATTGTAGAGTTAACAAATACATAATTTCATATATAGCCCCATATGATGCAATTTCAAACACATATTGATAACTATTATTATTAAAACATGCCAAGTAAAGTTAGGTTTCATATCTAATATAATAATTTTTGTTAACCATGTAATTTAACAATTTGGTTCATATAGATATGAGCCAAAATTTATGTTAAATAAGTTGCCTTAATAAAAAGAAGATAAATATGTTTTGTTAATCTATCTTCAATCACTTATATTGAATCAAGGCCTATTAGTGATTTAGATAACTTCATCACAATATCTATATTCACTACTCATTTCTATTTATGAATTGGTGAAGGTAACAATATTTCTCTAAATTTTGTTATTCATCTTTGATTAATTGATAGATTAAACTTCTTAAACCACATCAACACAATTTTTTACTCCAAGCCACTTATCAAATACTCACATGTCAGCCACCTACCACGTGCAAAATAGGTCAATGAGTCCATATAAGGCTTTTCACGTGTAGAAGCTACTCCCACTTGCGTGTGGTAGTTCATGTTTGCATAGATGGTCTAATTGTAATTTAGAATTTGCATAATTCTTTTGGTCAAAATCTTCATGTTTCCTTCAGAAATTAAAATATTACATATTTTGTTGTAAAATATTATATTCAAACATCTATATAAATGTATAATTGTGTTATCTAAAATATTTTAAGATTCTTAAATATCAAAAGTTTTTGAATTTAAAACTCCTTGAAAGAAACTCCTTGAGAAATTAATCTCCTAATTTTAGAAGCCCTCAACTCCTTCATTTCTTCCTTTATTGCCCACTATTCTTTTGCTTCGATTTCATTGTTGCAATTCAAAAAAGGAATGTATACTATCAAAGGGCATATGTGAAAATACCTTGAAAGTGTACCAATAATCTATGAAAATATTATACTTAATTTCACTTATATATTGTATTTATTTTTTTATAAAAATATTATAAATGCCAAGTCTAACTCATGAAGAAAGTAATTATTTTCACAATGCTTTAGTTGTTTGATTGTATACATAATAACTTTTTTATTCTGCATCAACCCATAGCATAGATATTGTAAACATGCATCATTATAAACACAAAACGCATCTATACGTTCTAGAAGTATCATTTTGTAACTAAATTTAATATCTTCAAATATCTAAAACAATTTTAATAAATGTACTCTCATTTACATTTGATTCTTTTTTAAAATAATCTAGGGATGGAGAGGTTATATTTGACAACCTTTTTGCGAATTGTCTATATAACTAACATACAATTTAAATCTCTTTCACAAAGACATGATTCACATAATTTAAATAGTTCTTACAACGAAAATAAAAATAATAATTCCATCAAATTTCAAATTAATACATATAATTGTCACAACATCTCATGCATCAAATATCTACAAATTTTTAAGACAACCATATAAGCAAAAGTAGGAAACTGTAAAGCTAATATCACCCTCATTGTTCCCTTATATTCTTGTGATAAGTCTACCTCTCATTATTAAAGACTCTCATTAGTTTATTAATATATGTTAAATAAATTTTTATAAGCTATTTATGTTTATTATATCTTAAAATCATCAATAGGACATGTTTCATTATAATCTCTTTTCTTCAACATGTTGTTAAATATAGTTGCAATTTATGTATGACTACCATAGGAATAAATAATGAGCCAACAATCTTCCAGTGATATGTTTTCATTTTGTAAAATTTTTTGGCAAAAACAAACTAAGCCAAAAATCACGAGCTCAACAGACAAAAGATATCTAAGAAAAATACAAGGCACTACAAGATTACGACTTGACGTATGTTAGATCCTAATAACCAAATATATTATATCAATTGTCATTATGTAAAATGAGAGATATATTTCAATGCAATATTTCCATTAGAACGCAAGTCCTCTTTTAATTCAATATTTTCCTTTATTCAACCCTTTTCCCTTTCCTTTCAATTAACAGTTATAGTTTAATCCTAAAAAAAAAGCTAGATATTCTTTTAAAATTAGGTTTCACCTCTAAATGATACCCAAGAGTGAGATACAGCATATCGTTAGTTCTATTATTAGATTCCATCACTGGATGATACCTCAAAATGTGATTAAACCATTTGGTAACAAAATAACTTCTTCTTTCAATATAAGAGCCTTATTCTTATGAAAAATCTTTGTTTAACTTTTATAATCTCTTTTTCATAATGATAAAAATAATATATTATTTACTTAAATAAAATATCATTTTCTATTTTTTTCCTTATATAATGCAAATTAGCGACATATGTCATGCCATGCATGTTAAAAATATTGTGCCAACTTAAAAAGCCATAAAATACTCAAAACATTTTCGTACAAGAATTAATTAAGAAAAATAAAATAAAGAATTAATTCTCTCATAAACTCTTCCCAAATAATTTACGTATCTTTCTCCATAGCCGACAATTACAATGCATACATGACAAGTCTCATCTCTTATATTTTCTATAGCCAACTCAAGGATATAGAATTCCAAAAAAGCTACATAAAATTCACTTCAGGATATTTTAAAATGTGCTCTTCAACCAAATTAGGTTCTACATTGCCTTATCATTAATGCTTAGCAACACTATTTAATGGCAATACCACTGAATGAACTTGCTTGTGTTCCACACACGACATATTATTAACAAAATTTCAGTCTCATTTAAGTAGTCGTCGACCTGGAGAGGATCTATAGTGACTACAAGGTGTGGTGATTGTAAGCTTAAGCATTGCTCCATAAGACAATTTGCTTGATTCATTCTCACATTCTTTTCATTTTAGCTTGCATAACTACCCTCCTAAACTATATCCCAAATATACTCTCCCTTCAATTAATCGCCTTTCCCTTGAGCTATTATGGCAATTTTGTTATTAGAATGGTTCTCTTCTTCCACACACATCTTCTGATTTCCAAACTCCATGTTGCACTTACTAAAATTTCATGTCATATTCTAAAATAAATTCAACAAAATTTCAATTCATATATACATAAAAGATAAATCCCAAAAGTTAAAATTCAATTCATCATGTATTTAGTTTTCAAAAAACTTTAACAATAAAGATAAATATTAAATCACAAATATCTTCCAAAAATAATTCTTTTAAAACTTTGTTTCTCCACAATCAATTAATTATCTCAAAATTTCGCAAACAATTTTTAATTCTTTTTGGAACTTACATCAGGTTGAAGAGCTATACATCACCTCGACATATAGTATGTCCATATAAGGTATCACTCTCCACTATGTGCAATTCTTATTCTTCTTGTGTTGCACATCGAATCAACCTATCATACATAATAATTCGAGTATTGTATAAAAAAACTAGTTGGCCCTCATAAACTCGATGTATCGTATATAAAAATTCATGTGATGCACGTTATTCTTTGTTTTATCATTATTCCCATGACATTTTACTTATAATTCTCTATCTAGTCCTTAAACACCCTATACAGCATATGTTTAGGGGTGACATACCGTACATTAAGCAACAACATATTATACTTAACAATTCATGTACAATAAATGAAACTAGATGTCAAGAGTTTCCAAATGTTTATGTTTTAGTCAATTATTATATAATTACATGCATTGCTAAAAATGTTATAAGAATACAACATAATTTAAACATTCATAAATTATATAAATGAATAACTAATAGGTTGTACAATCCCCTAACTAGACCAGCATTTACATTAACAATAGTAGGGATCATCTTCTTTGCTCCCCAATGACTACCATTCTCCTATGTTTAAGGCTATAACTCTTCTTGTAATGGTTGTACACCCTCTTTTATTTGTAACAACTACATATTAAACTATCCTCTTGTTGCCCCATAGCCATATTTTTTCCTAAATCCAAGGTCTGGATATAAAACTTCTTGGTCACATGCTTGCTGTTTCTTTGATCTCTTAATCTCAAACAAATTAACAATCATCTATTCATGATTGTCTGTTAAATTTCTTATTTATTTAGGTACAAAAATTAATTTAGCAATTGGTACTAAATTACTATTAGTGTTACCCAAGCAAGTAAATTTGTTGTTAACAAGATGTCACACATATGTAGTCCACATCAAAATTTGTGAAAATTGATTGGTAAATTATAGTGCTGTTTAGCATACCTCATTTCGGAATATGCGAGTTTTACCTTTTAGAGAAAAATTATGGCCTTTTTGTAAACACCGTCCTTAATTCACACATGATAAATAAAGTTTAACATATACATTCTAAAAAATATTAAAATTTATGTAAGGCCTTGTTTTGTTGTAATCATTTATCTTAAGTATAAAGAAAATTTAGATGTAAATTGTTATGTGATATGCATACTTATGATTGGTGTATGATCTCTAAGGATAACAAATGATATGTAGTGACATATTGATTTTTTATGTTCTTACTTTATTCACGTATGACTTGTTCTCCATATTCAATGCATTTCACATTAAAATTATTTATTTACAATATTAATGATTTATATGAAGCTCATGATGCATAGTAATAACACATCATTTAAAGTAACTTCACCATTAATACTCCTTAGTATAATTGAATGCACTTTTCTCATACTCTTTTGTAATTTCTTTAAATCTTTTTATAGTTAATTTGTTGTAATATGATATAACGTGAATTTGTTGTAATACTATATAATGCTAAATCTCATATAGCATAACCTTCGTATCACATTAGTTTAAATATATTTCAGTACTTGATTTTTTTCTTTGTTTAGCTTTAATATAAATTTAATTAAGATTAATATAATAGTTTGTTATTATTTTTGTTTTTTTTTCTAATTTATAAAAATTCTAAACAAGATCTGACCCAGATAAAAAAATGTCATTAAACTTGGTCAATTAGTACTATCCAACTAAATAGTTTTCTTAGTTTTTCAATTTTTGAACTTCTATGGTTTTTGTAATGTTATATATTTCTTAAATTTATCTCGTTTAATTTTTTAATATATTTTACTTAATAAAGGAAATGATTTACTATTATTAATAATTTTCAAGTTTTTGTGAATCTAGTAGTTCTGATCGATGTCAAAAGAAGATGAAGTAAACATTATTGGAATCTTATAGATGAGCTCAATGTAACTAAACATTTATTTTTAATTTTTAAAATTTTATTTTTTTGGATTTTTGTATTTTTTATGAGATTTGATTCGTATGTAATTTAAATATTACGAAAGTTGCAGAAACTCTTTCATACATTGGAATGCAACATTTTTTACAATTTATCTTGTTTTTCAAAATGTTTCGATTTGATTTGGTTATATTACTATGTAACTCTAAATATCTTCTTCTCTAATAATTATAATGCATTTTTTTTAATATGATAATATTTTCCAATTCATTTTATTCTTGTATTAGAAAATATACTTATATAATATCAATATAATAATTTGTTGCTATTTGTGCCTATTTTATTTCATAGTTCATAGAAATTCTAACCAAAGTTTGATCGATATGAAACAAATCTCATTGGATAAGTCTTCTTGACCACTATCAAATTAAATAGTTTTTTTAATATTTTTAAAAAAATTATTTTATATTAGTTTTGTATTCTTTATGAGTTATTTTAATATCGATGTGATTTAATGATTAAGAAAGTTACGCTTGATCACTTTATTATATGGGAATACAATATTCTATACAATTCATCTCATTTTTTTAAAACTTTTTAGGTTTTTTATGGTTATATTACGATGAATTCTAAATCCCTTCTTGTTTAACTTCTTTAACACATTTATTTAAATATATTTTATTAATATTAAATCATTGGAGATGTTTTGATGACTAATGCAACATTAAATATCTATTTTAATATTTTAAAATATTGATTTCTATGATTATGTTGTTGTTTATGAGAGATTTTGATTTATGGCTTGTTTGTTAAAGTACTTTATTTATCCAATTTGAATTTTAATATAAAAAATTTTAAAAATTGATTTCTTATTGTTTCTACTTGTTTAATTTTATAATTAGCAATAATTTCAAAAGGGGTCTCGACAACATGAAACATACATCATTGCAATCCACGCCACAGTCTCTCTTATCTTAAAATTCCTTTATACATATTTAAATATTTTGCTTTCTATGGTTTTGGAATATTTTAAAATCTATTTTGATTTGTGCCTTATTTGAGTATTGAGGATGTTAAACTCGATCTTCCTAATATCTTAGAAATCAACTTTATTATGCAATATGTTTCACTTTAAAGTTTTTGTTTTGAATTTGTTATGTTAAATGTTAGCCTAAATCTTTTTTCACGTGACCTAAACTTTTCTTTTATTTGGCAATAGAACATTTATTCAATTTATATCTTTCACAGTTAATATGTATTAAATATTAACTAAAAATATTTTCATTACTTATGGTTATTTATTTTGGTAATTCAGAGTAATTACAAATGAGGTCTGATGAAGATAAATTGAATGTCATTGGACATGACTCTAGAAGCTTTATCTTATTAAATATTAAACTTTCCAACTTTTCTCGTGTTTTTTGAGATTTTTTTTTACCTCAATTGGACTATTTACCATGCTACATTTCATCTTTTCGTGTCTATGAATGCACATTTCCCATAAAATTTTCTAACTTCTTCAAATTATGATCTTTGCATTGTTGTTATATGTATGTCTCTCAAAGTCATCTTATTTAAGCTTCACATCATAATCTAGTTAGATATCTTCATTAATATTTATTAGTATTTTATTTTTAATCATTTTGGTAAACTTTGCAAAGAAATTTAATTTGTACTTGAAATGATGAGCGATAATATTTCACCCAATTTCCTTAGTATCTTGGAATTCAACTTTCCTATATAGGTTCTGTATTTTTATCAAATTTCTTAATCTGATTTGCACATTAATCTATAACTCTAAATCTCCTACCATAAGACATTTGCATCGTTTTTATTTACACATATAAAATTGTGATATTTACCTCATTTATTTTCAACTAATATTTATTTTTTAAGATGATAACTAGTTATTATTTATGCCTATTTAGTTTAGTAAATTATTGTAGTTGCAAACAATGCTTGATTGTTAAGAAACAAATGTCATTGGACTCGTCTCAATGAGCTCTATATAACAAATATTCATTTTAATATTTTTCAAATCTTTTTTAAGATTTTCATATTTTATGTGATATTTTAATTCTTACCTAATTTGACGATTAATGATGTTACACCTGATCTCATATCATTGACTGTAGCTTTATTAAAAAATTTATCTCATTCAACTAATGTTTTTAGTTTGATTTGGTTATATTATGTTCATAATCTAATTTTACTCTTGTTTGATAATTGCATCATTTTGATTTAGTTATAGCATCTTTTTGTAATTTATCGTATTTCAACTTTAAGATATATTTGTTCAATATTAAAATGATAATTTTTTATTAGTTATGAATTTCAGATTTTATAATTTGCAATAATTCCAAGCAATGCCCAATGGAGATGAAACCAATTCATTAGAGTTGTCTCGACAGGTTTCATTTAATTAAAGATTTATATTTGTAATTTTTTAAACATATTTTACTTATTAGGTTTTTTGCATGTTTTAAGTGATAACTCGATTCAAAATAGATTTCATAATGATTAATTTAATTCTCGATATCCTTTGTACCTTGGAATACAACGATCATATATATTTTAAATCAATTCTTTAAATTTTTTTCTTTAATTTATTCATATTACTATGTAACTCTCAATGACTTCTACTCTAACCTTTACATCATTGTTAATTTGCTATAATGCATGCCTTCAATTTATATCCTCTTTGTATTTATATATATATATATATTATTGTTAAGATAATTTTTTTTATTATTTTTTGTTATTTACATTATTAATTCACAATAATTTCAAATGTGTTTCGAACAAGAAAAAGTAGTTGTTACTAGGCCCATGTTGGTGGTCTTTTCCTTTTTAAATATATATTTTTTATAATTTTTATTTGCAAAGGTTTGGACACGTTTTACTAGATTTTTTTATTCATATCTTACTTTATTGTCGAGCATGTTACACAACATCTCAAAAGTATCTTGGAAAGCAAATTTCCTACACAATTTATCTCATTCTTTCAAATTCTTTCTTATTATTTAGTTATGCTACCATGAAATTTTAAATCTCCATTTCCATATATTTTACATAACATGAATTTAGTTTTGCTTTATTATTTTATTTTATCATCCTTAAATATTAATATATATGTTTAAATAATATTAAAATAATGATTTATTATCTTATATTCTTTATCAATCTATAGTAATTCCAAATAATGTAGGATTAAGGCTAAAATAATCTCATTGAGTACATCATGATGAGTCCTATCCAATTAAATATTTTAATTTTTATTTTTTAAAATATTTTATTTTCTAGTTGCTTGGCATACTTTATGAGAAATTTAGCTTCGTGGATGATCCGACATTCAAGGGTGTTCTACTCTATCTCTTTGGTGTCTTACAATAGAAGTTCTCACACAATTTATGTCATTCTTATAACAATTTCACTTGAAATTGGTTATATTATAGTGCGCCTTTAAATCTCCTTTCATTTGGCAGTTACTTTCCTTTCATTTATGACAATAAATATTTTTTAGTATTTTCTATTTCAAAATTAATCTATATTCATTTAATATGACAATAATATTATATTATTAATTTCTCTCATTTACTTTAGTAATTGGTAGTACACCAAACAAGTTGTGCTTGAGATATAACAAATGTCATTGAACATGCATCGATAAGTTCCATATTGATGGCCATTCTGTTTTATATTTTTTAATTTTTTAATAATTTATTTTACTTTATTAAGTAGAATGTTTTATTCATAACTAATAAAACTATTAAGGATGTTACAAATGGGCTCCTTTCTTTCTTGGAATACAACTTTCTCATTAAAATTATATCGTTTTAAATTTTTCATTTTGATTTTATTATATTAACATGTAACCCTAAATCTACATTCATGTTACTTTTACGTTGCTTTCATTTGGTCACATTACATTGCTCAAATTACTCTTACTACAACTTTAACATAAATTTTCTTAAAATTAAAAAAATAATATATTGTTATTTTAACTTATTTATTTTGGAAATTATTACTAATTTAAAATAAACTATCATCATGATGAAAAGATATAATTTGTCAAATCTTGATGACTTTTATCTAGTTAAATATTTTTTAATATTTTAAATGTTTCATTTTCTTTAATTTTTCATATTTTATGACACCTTCCCATCTACATTTTCTTTAATTTTGCTTATTGACATTGTTTATTGACTATTAAATTTTTTTATTACCACATCCTTTATGAGAGATTTTTATTTGTATCATGTTTGAAAAACTTTGATATTACACATGCTCTACTTAGCACTTGTAATATTACTTTTCTATAAAGTTTATCTTATTTCATAAAATTTTTTACATTCTATGATTACATTAATACGTACATCTAAATCTCCTCTCATTTGTCATTTATTTTTATTTGATTTGGTTATATTAAATGGTTTCAAGTAATCACTTTCTAGCTTTAACATATTTTTATTATATCTTCAAGTAATACTATTTTGAAATTTTTCTTATTTAATTTGGACATTCAGGGTAATTTCGAATGAGGACTTTTTTATAAAATAAATGTATTTGCACTTATCCCGATGAGCACTATCACAATTTGGCACTTCTTATGAAATAGCTCAAATCATATATGGTTTGGTAATTGATGATATTACACCAAATCTCTTTAGTATTAAGGAATGCAACTTTCTTATTAAACTTACCCATTTCTTAAAATTTTTCAGTTTGATTCGATGCTGTTACTCAGCTTCTATTTTTCTCGTTTTAGGTTTATTATATATTTCTTTAAAATTAAAATTTATTTTTAAAATGTAATGCTTATTTGATCTTATAATTTATAATAATTCAAAATGAGGTCTGATTGAGATGAAGTAAATATTGTTAGATAAGCCTTGAGCAGTTCTATATAATTATATATTAATTTTTACATACTTAACTCGTTTGCTTGCAAGCTTTTCAAATATTTTATGACGGATCTTTGTTTATAATTATTTGATGATACGAGATATTGCACTTGAACTACTTAATTTCTTGGAATGTAACATTCTGATAATATTTTTCTTATTTCTTAAAATTTTTTGCTTTAATTTAACTATATTACTTTGCTACTCCATATCTCATTTTGTGTATCCTTTAGATAACATTGATTTTAGTATATAATATTGCTTCAATTTTTCTTTATGTAATAATACTATATATTAACCTCATATTTAAGCAAAAATTTATAATTACTAATTTTTTTTTTACTTTTGTAGTTCACAGTAATTTCTTACATGCTCTAACTGAGATAAAAGAAATGTTGTTTGTATCATTTTGATGACCTCAGTTAACTTGAATATTCATTTTTATTGCTTTTAAAAATAATTTTGATTGAAAATTGTTTTGTAAATAAATGGTGTCATTTCCAAACTCTTTAGTTTCATGGATTACAATTCTCCCAAATACTTTATATCACTTTTTTAATATTTCACTTAGCTATGCTAAAATTCTCAAGTCACACTTACATCTTTTTTCTTTTATTTTATTATGTTGCTCTAATTTACAATATCTTAGCTTTAATAAATATATACTAAATGCTAAAATAATATTTTCTTGTAATTTTCGCCTATTTAATTTGATAATTCATAGTAATTATATATAATTTTCAACAAAGGTGAAACATATGTTGTTAGATTACCCTGATAGGCTCTATAAAATTTTGGCACATTTTATTAGATATTTTGCTGCATGCATGATTTGAAATTTGAGGATATTAACTTGATTTTCTTAGTATCTTATAATGCAGCATTTTGGTAAAATTTATCTCATTTCTTAAGAATTTTTGTAATAATTTTGTTATATTACTAACAAACCATATCTCTATTTTTGTATGACCTTTACTTCACATTACAGTGCTTTTATTTATGTAATTTAAGCAAAAATATCTATTTAAATTTTTTTTATTAGTTATGTTTAATTTCGTTCTTAATTCAAATTAATTTCAAACAATATCTGATGGAGAGAAAATAATCCTCGTTAGATTGGTTAGTCAAGCACTATTCATTTGAATATTCACTTTTATTTTTTTCAAAAAATATATTTTCTAGGATTTTCAAATGTAATATAAGGCATTTTGATTCATTATTAAGTGTTTAATCAAGGATGTTATGATCGTTCCCCTTTACATCTTGGAAATGCATTTTTCCATAAAATTTATTTTTTTTCATCCATTTTTTCTCATTTGATGTAAATACTATGTAGCTTTAAATCTCGTGTCATGTGCCATTTGCATTGCATTGATTTTGTATATACATTCCTTTAATTTAACACATCATAGCTTTAACTTAAATTTTTTTAATATTGCAAAAATAATGTGTTACTATTATTACTTATTGGCATTGGTAATTTATAGTAATTTCAATAGATTTCTATTCAACATTTGAAAACCATTGTTGGACTCACCACAATCAGTTCTATCCAACTAAATATTTTTTTCCTGAGCTTTTTTGTACTTCATGAGGTATTTTTATTTGTACCATATTCAATGATTAAGGATGTTACAGTTGATCTCTTTAGTACTTTCAATACAACTTTCATAAATATTTTATCAGATTTCTTGAAATTTTTTTGTTTGGTTATATTACCTTGTGCCTCTATATCACATCTCATGTGATATTTATAATGCTTTCAATTGGTTATGTTAAATGTCTTTAATTTATGACATTTTTGTTCCAAAACACATTTAATTAATGTCATGATAGTAATTTGTCATTATTATTTCTTATTTATTTTTTAATTTTGTAGTACTTTCACATAAGATTCCATCGAGATGAAACAAACCTCATTGGACTCAAATAAAAGGTCTCTACATATTATTAGCATGCTTTAAGAGACATTTTGATTTATATGTAATTTCAAGATAATGGATGTTCCCCTTGATTTCTTTTGTTTCTTGGAATAAAATTTCCAAATAATTTATCTAATGTTTTAAAAATATTTCCTTAATTTTATTATATTATATAACTTTTATTTATCTAATTCAAAATTTATTTTTATCTCCCAATTTTTTAAAAAATGAATACTTACTTATTGTTGATTCATGAATGATTTGATTATTAAGTGTGTCATGCTCAATCTTGTTAATATCTTTGAATACCACTTTTCCATAAAATTTATCTCATATTTTAAATTATTTTGCTTTTATTTGCTTATATTATTGGAAATTCAATTTCCTTCTCACATAACCTTTACATTGACTTTATTTTATTATATTAGATTTTTCAAATTTATCTATTTTTTGCTCTTTTATATAATTACTTAATGTAAAAATTACAATTTAGTGTTTAATTCTATAATTCATATTAATTCTAAACAAGGTTTGGTTAAGGTATTAAATATTTATTTTTATATCACTATTTTAGAAGTAATTTATTTTTTATTATTTTGGCTTAATTTGTAGGACATTTCAAACTATCCCTAATTTTATAGTTAAGGATGTTACAATCGAGCTCATATCTTTCTTGTAGCGCAATATTCTTCCATAATTTATCTCATTTTTAAACTTTTTCACTTCGTTTTGATATATTACTATGGTACATAAAAGATTTTATCATATTACCCTTACATTAATAGTTTTATATTACAATTCTTTAGCTCATCACATTTAAAGTTTAATATTTATTTTCCTAATAATAGAATAATAATTATATAATTATTTATGTTTAATTATTTTAGTAATTTGTTGTAAATATAAACAATGTTTGATTGTAAGAAACAAAAATCATTAGACACCATTAGATAAGCATTATCCAATTAACTATTTTCTTATGTTTCTAAGAATTTTATTTACTATGATTTGCTTGCTTTATGATACATTTTGATTTGTACTTGATTTTCACAATCGAAATTATTCAGCACAACTAGCCAAGACTATTAAAATACAACTTTTTAATATAATTTTTCACATTTCTTCAACGTTTTTTTTATGATTTGGTTATGTTATAATGAACAAATAATTCAATTTTTGTGTGACTTTTACATTGCTTTGATTTGGCTATAATGTAATTCTACAATTTATCTCATTTCTTTTTTAATATACTTTTGTGTATTATTTAAAAAACACTTTGATTATTATTTATGTTTAATTATTTTATTAATTTCCAATAATTCAACCAATGGTAAGATCAAGATGATAGAAACTTTGATAGATCATTCTTTAATTAAATATTAAGATTTATATTTTTTATATATGTTTTTTTTACTTGAAAAGGAATTTTGTTTTGAACATGATCTGATAGAAAAGGTTGTTGCCATTAATCTCCTTAGTATGTTGGAAAGTAGCTTTCCCATTGAAATTACATTCTTCAAATTTTTTTCTTTAATTCTTTCATTTTGCTATGAAAATGTAACTTTTCTCTTATGAAGCATTTACATCACTTCCAATTTGTTATCTTAAATTATATAAATGTATCTCATTTAACATTTAACATATATTTACTTAAAATGAAAATCACTTTTTTTAGTTATTTTTTAATTTATTTCTTTAATTCCCTTTAATTACAAATGAAATAATTAAAGAATAGACATAAATTATATTAAAAGTTCCTTTCCAATATATTGCGGTGATTGAGTATAACATCCTCGATTGTCAAAGGAGGTAAGAATAAAAAAATATCTTTAACTAAGCAAAATTTCTATACAAAATATTGAAAATTTTTAAAAATAATAGTTAATTAAATTTAATTCCTCATGATCACACCATTGATATTTTTTTACCAAACCTCGTATTGAATTACTAGGAATGATAAAGTTAAATCAACATAAATAATTGTAAATTATTATTTTGATACTATGTAAAAATAAATTAAACCTTAAATGACATAAATTGAAGAATTATATATAAGAAATCTGAAGAAAAACTTTGAGATATAATATATATTGTATCACAAAGCACTACTTCAATATTTGAGTAGATAGAGCAAACCTCCTTGATCATCAAATTATGTATGATTCTAGATGTCTTTTAAATAAATTCCACTCCAACAATGTTTTGATCATTAAAATTAGAGCAATACAAAATGTCTTAAAGATGATGCAAAAATCCTAGATAATAAAATTTTTTAAAATATAAATTCTAATATTCATTATGGTAGAACCTATCAAAATGAGTTGAGGGACTTTTGTTCATCTCTTTCAAAACTAGTTTAGAATTTCTATGAATTATCAAATTAAATAAGAATAAAAATTATTATTTTAAAACTAGGTTGACATATATCAAATTTGAAATGCGTTAAGTTGAAATAAAATCATTTAACCAAATAAAAGACATGCATGTCACACAAGAGGAGAATTAGAGTTACACGATAATTTAAACATTCCAAAATGAAATGTATGAAGAAAGGAGGTAAATTATATATGAAAGTTACACTCCAAGATATAAAGGAGATAAATTGTAAAATCCTTGATCAATAATTCATGTAAAAAAAAATTTTTCTCATAAAGAATGCCTCAAACCTAAAAAACAAAAAATTTGAAAATATAAAAAAGAAATATGAATTTGATATAACACATTGAGATAAGTCCAAAATTTATTTCATTTTGATCAAACAATTTTTTAAACTATTATTAATTACCACAAAAAATAGCTTAAATAAAAGAAAATTATTATTATAATAATAAGTAAATATATATTGAAGGTCAAACAAGAAAAATCTAAGAGATGAATATAACCATATCCAAGACATATAAATGAGAAATGATAGTGGATTTAGAGTTACATAGTAATATAACCAAATCATAGTGAAAAAGTAGAAAAAATATGATAAATTATGTGATATTGTTGAATTCTGTGACGCAAAGAAGATAGAATCTAACATCTTTGAGAGCCGAATATAGTACAAATTCAAATGTCTTAAAAGAAGTGTTAAAGCTTTAGAAAAAAAAATAATTAAAAGATATAATAATGGAAATTTAATTTGAGGAAGTTTGTTAGGACAAGTCTAAAAATAATTTTTGCTCTCCATCAAACATATTATAGAGTTTCTATGAATTATAAATATAAATAATAAAAAATGATAGTAAATAATTTTTTAACACTTACAAAAATAATTTAATATTTAAATGAGAGAAATTAAATCCCTGTAATGTAATTAAATCTAGGTGATGCAAAGGTCATATGAGTAAGGAGTTATAGTTTCACCATAACATAAACAAATCTAAGTGAAAATATTGAAATAATAAGGTAAAAGCATTGAAAAGTTCAAATCAAAGAAACTAATGAGATGAAATGCAACATTATTGGTCATCAAGTCAGTTACAAATTGCTTGTAAGATACATTAAAACAAAAGAAAATAAACTTTTTTAAAGTATAAAAAACATATTTAACTGGATAGAGCTTATTTTGATGTACCTATTAACATTTATTCCATTTTTATTAGACCTTGTTTTGTAATACAATGGATTACGAAAAACACAATGATAAATAGTATTAAAGTATTATTTTTTTATAAAGCAAATGTGCATTAAATCTAAAACAAGGAAAATGGAAGTAACGTAATACAACTAAATCATTACTATTAAAAAGACGTTCAAGAAAAGAATTAGAATTACATAGTAATTACCTAAATTAAAAATAACAATTAAAGAAATGAGATAATTTTTGTGGGAAAGTTTAGTTCCAAGAAGACAAGGAGATTAATTGTAACATGAATAATTATTAGATCAAGTCAATTCAAATGCCTCAAAAAGCATTAGAAATCCCAACAAATAAAATATTTACAAATATAGAAATGAATATTTTGTTTTATATGCTTGTCCACCCAAGTTAAAGAGCATTTCTTTTATCCTAATCAGAACTCATTTTGGAATTATTGTAAACTCATTTTCAAAATACCATAAATTACTCTAAATAATCATAAGGAATAACTTATTTTTTTAATATTTATGAAATATATATTAAAGATAAATTGAAGTAAAATGAGGCATTCTAATATAATAAAATGAAATTGATGTAAAGGACACACTAAAGGAGAATTAGATTTTTGTAATAAATAACCAAATTAAAGCAAAACAATTAAAGAAATAAGAAAAAATGCATGCTAAATTTTAATTCCAAAACACCAAATAAAATAAGAGTAACATATTCATTCATCAAATAACCTCTAAATCAAGATTTCTCATAAAGAGTGAAAAAATCATTGAAGTAAAAATACATTTAAAAAAATATAAAAATGAATATTTACACACATAAAGCTCACAAAAATGGCCCAATGACATTTGTTTTGTCTTGATCATACATACTTTTTAATTACTTTGAATTATAGGAGTATGAAAGTAAAGAAAAGTAATTTTAAAATGACATAAATATAAATTAAAAAAATGAATTAATATAATTTTAAGAAATGTAATATAACCAAGTCAAACTAACCTAAAGGTCAAACAACATGAGATTTATAATTACATTGTAATATATCCAAATAAAAAAATATTTGAAAAAATGAGACGTAATATAGGGGATGGTTACATTCAATGATACTAAGGTGGCCAAGTGTATCATCTTCAATCATGAAATTTAGGAAAATTATTTATTTCTTATAAAATATATAAAGTATTTAAAAATATTAAAAAAACTATTTTTTTGACATAGCACATTGAGATGTGTACACAGGCATTTGTGAAGTCTAAATCAAACTATTTTTAGAATTACTTTTAAATATGATACTAACTAAACAAAAAATATAAATTTAATATTAAGTAAATTCATATTAAAAATAAAATGAATAAAGCTAAAGGAATATAATTTAGCAAATGAAAAATAGTGGTCACGTGAGAGAAGAATTGGTACAATAGAGAAACATAACTAAAGCAAAGCAATAAATTTTAAAAATTGATAAAAATTTCAACTCAAAGATATTAAACAAATCAAGTGTGAAATCCTTGATCAACAAATTAGCTACAAATAAAATAACTTAAAAAGCACGAAAAAACATTTATAAAATTACTATAAAATCTAAAAATGAAAATTTTATTTAATAAAGCTCATTGTGATAAGTTCAATGATTATTATTTCATCTAGCTAAAACCTCATTTGGAGGTACAATAATCCATCAATTTAAACAAGCATTAACAATAATAAAATATTTTTGTAACATTAACGAAATATATAATGTATCTTAAAAAGGATAAATGTAAGTAATGTAATGTAAACAAATAAAAGGTTTTTTGTTAGGTAAGAGAGAATTATGGTTTTATTGCATTGTAACTAACCCAATGCAAAATAATCAAAGAAATGAGATAAATTCTATTAGAAGCTTTACAACATATTAAGAGGGTAGAATTCATTCTTGATAATATGATTAGGTACAAATATAACCCTAAAAAAATTGAAAATAAAAAGTTAATATTTAAATAGAAAGCCCTTTTTAAGACTAGTAAAAAAGTTTATGTTCCATCTTGATAGAACCATATTTCGAATTATTATGAATTTAAAAATTAAATAAATTATTTAAGAATAAGAAAAAAGAATTTTTAAATTAACAAAGCTTATTGATTGGAGTTTAAGATATATCTTTCACTTTATTAACCATATTTTGAATTATTATGAATTATTATTGTAATCAAGTTTTAATAATAATATGGTAATATTTTATTATAAAGCAAATATATGTTAAAGCTGAAAGGAGATAAATTTAAGCAATATAAAATAACAAAGTCAAAGTGTTATAAAGGTGAACAAGTGTTTCATAGTAATATAAAAAAGTCAGCAAAACATTTGACAAAATTAGATAGATTAAACAAGAAAGTAACATTTCAATTAACCAAGCTGATTGGATGCAACATCCTCGATCAACAAATTATGTGCGATTTGAATTGACTTTATAATGTGCCAAATAATAGCAAACAATATTTAAAAATATAAAAATAAATATTTAATTAGAGGATATCATTGAGACAAGTCAAACAATATTTATTTTATGTCCATCACAACTTTTTTGGAATTACTATTAATTTGAAAATTAATTAAACAAAAATAATAAAAAGTTATTATTTAAATATTAAGAGAACATATATTTACAATAAAGTGATATAAAGTGATGTAAAGGTCAAATGAGAGGAAAATTTGATATTCATTGTAAAATATCAAAATCAAAGTAAAATATTTGAAAAAATGTGATAAACTATAGACGAAAGTGCATTCCACAATATTAAGAATGAGCATAACTTTCATAATCTGACATAAAAAAAAATATCTCATAAAACAACATAAAATTTTAGAAAATAAAATACTTAAAAAGATAAAAATTAATATTTATTTATATAGAGCTTATCGAGACGAGTTCAATAATGTTTATTTCATCTCAAGAGAGGTTTCGTTAGAATTATTGGAAATTATCAAAGTAAAATAGCACTAATAATAATTAATTGGTGTTTTCAATATTACGTAAATGTATGTTAAAAAAAGTGATAAATTGAAGTAATTTAAATAACAAAATCAATCTGATACAAAGGTCACACTATAATGGACTCAGAGCAACCTACTAATATAGCAAAGTAAAAGGGAAACGCTTTTATTAATGTGAGAAATTATATAGTAACTTTACATTTCAAGGTGCTAACGAGATCGAGAATAGTATTCTAAAAAATAAAAAGTGGTATGAATCAAAATGACTTGTGCAGCAAGAGAAAATATTTCAAAATCATATATGTTAAAAAGTTTAAAAAAGATTATTTAATTGATAAACAGTATCAAGTTGAGTCTAATGATATTTTTTTGTTATTCATTTTCTCCATAATTGGAATTTATACTATTTTCCAAAGAAAAGAAGCATAAAAAATAATCATTTATACTTTTAATTTAATGGTTTATATGTAAAATTAAAAAAATGATATGCAGAAGTGTTACATTTGAAGGGACTAAATAGATCTAATGCAACAATCATGATGATCAAATCAGGTACAAATAATAATGTTTCATAAAGCATGACAAAAAGCCTAGAAATTGAAATATTTTGAAATGTACAAATAAATATTTAATTGATAAAGGTCATCATGATGACTCCAATGATAATTATTTATTTTCAGTCAAACATCATTTGGAATTACTATTACTATTCCAAATTTAATAAGCACAAATAATTAAAAAATAATTATTTTAATATTAATAAAAAATATATTACAACTAAAAAAATAAAAATTGAAGCATGACAA
This sequence comes from Vanilla planifolia, assembly GCA_023846275.1. Taxonomy (NCBI): domain Eukaryota; kingdom Viridiplantae; phylum Streptophyta; class Magnoliopsida; order Asparagales; family Orchidaceae; genus Vanilla; species Vanilla planifolia. The sequence continues at coordinate 731,018 of JAIUJO010000165.1, read as the reverse complement.
TTAAGCAAATCAGAGAGATTGTAATATCATACCAAACGAGATTTAGAATTACATACAAAAATAACCAAATCAAAGAAAAAATTTTTAAAAATTGAATAAATAAATTGTATGCAAATGTGACATTACTAGATGCAAAGGAGATCATGTCTAACATCTGTGATCTTCAAATAAGATATAATCAAAATATAAAAAATAATAGGAATATTTAATTACAAAGATCTGTTAAAGAAAAGCCCAACGATAATTATTTCATAATGATTAGATGTCATTTATAGCAACTATGACTTACCAAAATAAAAAATAAATAATAAAAATTAATTTAATAATAAATAAATATGTATATTAAAACTAAAATGAGCTAAAGTGATGTAATGTAACATGACTAGATCAAGGTAATGCAAAAATTACTACTGAAGAGATTTAGAGGAAAACAATAATATGACTAAATTAAAGAGAAAAAATTGATGAAATAAGATAGATTGTGAGACAAAGTTGTATTCCAAGATTATGAGGAGATTGAGTACGACGTCCTTGATCATCAAATCAAGTACAATTTGAAATGTCTCATAAATTGTGCTAAAACCATAGCAATTTAAATATTTAAAAGATAATTAATATTTTATTAATAAAGCTTGCTAAGATATGTTAACTAATGATTACTTTTTCTCAATCAACACTCATACAAAATAACTTTGAATTACTAAAGTAAATCATCTTAAATAATAATAAATTATATTTTATATTTAATGAATTTTTCAGTCTTAAAATAAGTTAAATTGATGGAATCTAATATATTCAAACTAAAATGATACAAATGCTAAACGATAAGAGACATTTAGTTACATAATAACTTTTCAAAATCAAAGTAAAAACTTTAGAAAAATGAGAATTGAGGTTATTGGAAAGTTGTAATCTAGAAACTAAGAAGACAGATTATTGTTTTCATTGTTCAAAAAATGTATCAAATGGAAATCAAATATATAAAAAAATAAAAAATGAATATTTAATTGAAAAGATCTCAACAGGATTATTCTGATCACATTTTTTCTTCTTGATCTAAACTTATTTGCAGTTATGATAGATGTTTTAATAGATGTTTTAATTAAATAATTATTCTTAATTATTGGACAAAAATTATGTAGATATTAAAATTGAAATAAGATATTTTGAGGCCGTGCAATATATCCAATTGGAAGACATGTAAATGTTAAATGAGATGAGAAAAAAAAAATAAAACATGTTTACATTGCATTGCATAAAAATGTTTTCCAAAGTATAATAAAACTATAGAAAAAAATTTTTAAAAATAAAAAGGTTGATATCTAGTTTCATAAAGCTCATTAATGTTTGTCTCATGATAATTATTTCATGTCGATTGTACCTTGTTTGGAACTACTACAAATTTCGAAAGTAAAAAAGTTTAAATAATAATAAATTATTATTTTAAACTTAAGTAAATATATATGAAATCTGAAATGAGATATGTTGAGGTAATTTAGAATAACTATATCAAAGTGACGTAAAGTTCACTAGTGAGAAAATTCAGAGTTACAAAGTAATATGACCAAATAAAAGTAAGAAAGATGATTGAAATAGATAACTTGTACAAGTTATGATCCAAGATACAAGTGACATTGAGTGCAACATTCTTGAATGTCAAATAATTTATGATTAAAAAAGTCTCACAATGTGTCTAAAACTCCTAAAAAATAATTTTTTTGGAAATTTAAAAATTGAATATCTATAAAACTCAATGATATTCATCCTTGAAGTTTATTTTATGTCAATTAGACCACATTTGGAATTTCAACAAATTTCCAAAGTAAAAGAGCACAAATAACAACAAATTATTATTTTAATATTAAAAAAATCTATATTAAAGTCAAAATAAGATAAATTGAAGGAATGTAAGATAACAAAATTAAAGTAAAGAAAATGACACATAAGAGGAGATTTAGAATTACAATGCAATGCAATAAAATCAAATAGAAAAATTTTAGAAAAAATCATTTACGTTGTATATGAAGGTTGCATTCCAAGTTGCTAAGTAGATAAAGTCTAGCATCCTTAATCATCAAATCAAACTTAATTAAAGTCTCTTATAAAATTTACATAAACCTTAAAATATAAAAGTTCTATGAATATAAAAAAATGGAAATTTATTTATATAAGTTAGTCTGCCTTGGGATTTACTATAAACTATCCAACAAATTAAGCATAAATAATAATAAATTATTTTTTAATGTTATGTTAACAATATTAAAATTCAAATGAGATAAATTAATGAAACATAACATAACTAAACCAATGCAATGTAATGTTTATAAGAGATGAGATTTATTGAAGCATTGTAACATAATTAAACCAAAAAGAAAATAATTGATGAAATGAGATAACTTAATCTGGAAAGTTAAATTCTAAGACACTAAGGAGATTGAGCATAATTTCCTCTATATTGAGAACATGTGTAAATCTAAATTTCTTATACCATTTATCCAAATCCTAAAAAAATATCTAAAAATATACCAATGAATATTTAATTAGATAGAGCACATCAAGACGAGTCCATTAATATTTCTTTCTCTAAATTGAACGTTTTTTGCAAGTTTATACAAAAAATAGAAGAAAATAAGCAAAATAATATTACAATATTATTTTATTACTCACTAAACATTTAATAAATTGGAAAGAAAATAAGGTGAAGAAATTTAATTTAAAGAAGAGAAAGACATATATGAATGTCATATGAGAATGCAGTCCTAAAATGAAAGATGATCAAGTGTGATATGCTTGATCATCAAATAAAGTAGAACTGTAGATTTTGTAAATCTTGCTAAAACCCACAAAAGGAAAAGTTAAAATATAAAAATTATTATTTAGTTTGATCGGCTTGCCGTGATGGCAGTCTGCAATGACATCTTTTCATTTCCAATAGACAATGTCATGAATTATTGCAAATTTTCATAGTAATTATCCATAAATAAGGAAAAATTATTTATTTTAATATTTTGAAAGTTTATATTAAGATAAAATGTGATAAGTTCAATCAATAGAACATCTCATTTCTAAAATTTTTTTATTTAACTCTAGATCTGCTCTTGAAAGTTTATATTAAGATAAAATGTGATAAGTTCAATCAATAGAACATCTCATTTCTAAAATTTTTTTATTTAACTCTAGATCTGCTCTATTATGAACATTTCATCACTTTCATCTTGTACACTAAGTTATTTTAATTTCATGCATTTTGAATTTAATATATATTCACTAAATATTAAATTTATAATTTTTTATTATTCAAGGTTAATTTCTTTTGTAATGTACAATAATTTGAAATTTGTTCAAAATAATAGAACACAAAAGTCATTAGAATTGTCTTGATGTGCTCTTTCAAATTAAATATAAATTTTTGAAAATTCAAAATTTTAATTTTTATGGTTTATGCTTTATGAATTATATGTCTCATTTTTTAATCTTTTTTGTTTTGATTTTGAATTGTTATTATGCAACTATAAGTGTCCCATCGTGTGATTGTTAGATTAGTTTGATTTTCTTATATTACATTTCTTAAAATTATCTCACTTGATCATTACTTAATATTTACATAATATTAAAACAATGCGTATTATTATTTACCGTTATTTTGTTTTGCATTTTACAATAATTCAAATAAAGGATTCATAAAGATGAAAGGATTATCATTTACTCATCTAGCAAAGTTTATCGAATTAAATATCGATTTGTATATTTTTGAATATATTCATTTCTATTTTTAGCATGCTTTGCAAGAAATTTGTTTCACATCATATTCAATGACTAAGGATTTTATTTTCAATCTCCTTAATCTCTTAAAAAGTAACTTTCTTGTACAATTTATCTTTTTTATAAATGTTTCTCCTTGATTTGGTTATATTACTATGGAGCTCTAATTGCTTGCTCTTATAAATTTTACATCATTTTTGTTTGGATATATTATAATGATTATTTTTTAAGATTTTGGTAATTTATAGTAATTTTAGACCATGTCCAATCAAGATGAAACAAATATTGTTGGACTAATCGTGGTAAGTTCTATAAAAATAGGTATTTCTTTTTTATTTTTTAAAATATCTATTTTCTTTAGTTTCCCCATCACTTATGAGATGTGTTTATTTGTACTTGATTAGTTGTATGAGAATCTTATAATAAATCTCCTTAGTTTTTTGGAATGCATCCTTCATGTATATAGTTCATCTTATTTCTTATTATGAAATTCTAATTTTTCTCTCATGTGACCCTGACATCACTTTCAATTTTATTGTATTACATTGTATGAATTTATCTCATTTCTACTTTAGTGTATATTTACTTTATATTAAGATTAAAATTTATTATTATGTATGCTTAAATATCTTTGTAATTCACACTAATTACAAATGGGGATTGATCAAGTGAAAAAAACATATCTAGACTCATGATAATACGCTCTATCTAATTAAATTTTTTAGTTCTATATCTTTTAGTATTTTTTTCTTTCATTGGCACACTTTATAAGATATTTTTTTTATACCTCATTTAAAAGTCAAGTATTTTATGCCCATCTTGTTAATGTCTTGGAATGCAACATTCCAATACTGCTTATCTCATTTCTCAAAATGCTATACATTAATTTTGTTGCATTGCTATTTATCTCCAAATCTCCTTAGATGTGACCTTTACATCACTTTGATTGAGATATAGCGCACTACTTCAATTTAACTCATTTTAACTTTAGGATATATTCACTTCATATTGAAATGACAAATTATTTATATTTATGCCTTTTAGAAATATAAATTAATATTAATTTCAAATCGAGTTAAATCTAGGGAATGAAAATATTTAATTTTCTATGACATTGGCATACATTATGGCACATTTTGTTTCATACCTGATTTCATGGTTAAGCATGCAATACTCGATCTCTTTGGCATCACCAAATTAAATTTTCCAGGAAATGTTTCCTCATTTCTTCAAATCTTTTGCATTGATTTTGTTATATTATGATATAACACTGAGCCCCCTATCATGTGACTTTAACATTACTCTAATTTTGTTATGTTGCATTTCTTAAATTGGCAAAATTTCATAATTAATGTATATTTGCTAAATATTAAAGTAATATTAATTATCGTTATTTCTACTTTGTTGGTTTATAATAATTCCTAAAGTGGTCTTATTGTGGTAGAAAACATCATCCAACTTGTCTCGACAAGCTTTACCCAAGTATATGTATTAGTAGAATGTTTTTTAATATTTTATTTCCTTAGTGTTTGACATTATTAATGAGACATTTTGATTTGGATTTGATATTAAGATTGAGGACGTTATGCTCATTTTCTTTATTGTCTAATAGTGTGAATGTCACTAAAATTTATCTCATTTTTCAATTTTTTTACTTTGATATTGTTATATTACGATGAAATTATAACCCTCCTTTTACATGATATTTATGTTACTTTCATTATGTCATTTTATATTGCATTCTCAAATGTTTCTCCTTGATATGATTATATTAATATGACATTTTAATTGTCATTGCATTTAACCTTTACATAATTTTCATTTCATTATATTAAATTTGTTCAAGTTGTCACATTTTAGTTCCTTTATATATTTTGTTAATATTGAAATAATTTTTCATTATTTACGGCACTTTTTAATAATTGTAATATTTAGCTATTAGATATGTCATTTGATTGTGTTGAAGCCAATGTTGTTCAACATGCATTGATGTCCTCTATCTAAGTAAGTGTTAGTTTATATGCATTAAGTACCTTTTTTTTTCTTTGACAAGTGTTATGAGACATTTTTATTTGTGTTTGAATTAACAATTGAAGATGTTGCACTTGAACTTCATGGCATCATGGAATGCAACTTTCCTATATAATTTTTTCCTTTGTTTAAATTTTTTTATTATTTCGTTTTGTTACTACATAATTCTAAATCTCCACCCATGTGATTTTTACATCACATAGATTTGGTTATATTGCCATCCCCTAATTTACTTCATCTTTTCTTTAATATAAATTTAGTTGACATTAAAATAATCTTTTTTGATTATTTATTCTTATTTTCTTTGGTAATTTGTAGTAATTGAAAATGAGGTTAAAAAATTGACAAAATAAAACTATTAGCCATGCCTCAAGGTGGTCTATCGAATTAAATATGCATTTCTATATGTTTAAATATTTTTGTGTAGTTTTGAGACCAATGATTAGATATTTTTTTACCTGATTTCGTGATCCTAAACATTATACTCAATCTCCTGGGTATCCTAGGATGGTACTTTCACATAAAAGTTTTCTTTTTTCTCTAAACATTAACTTTTATTTAGTTATATTATTACTCTTAAATATTTATCCTTTTTAAATTTATAAATCATTGCTATTCTGAGTTATGTTTCATCAAGATGAAACAAACATCATTTAGCTCACCTTAACAATCTCTATTCAATTAAAAATTAATTTTTATATTTTTAAATACATAGTTTTCTAAGTTTTTGGCATACTTTATATGGCATTTTGAAATATGAATCATTCAATAATAAATGATGGTATAGTCCATCTCCTTAACACTATGGAATGTAACTTTCTCATAAACTTTATCCCAAACTAGGTTTGATCAAAATAAAACAAACATCATTTGGCTCATCTTTTTATGCTCTATTCTATTTAAATTTAATTTTGATACTTTAATGTGCTTCATTTTCTGATTTTTTGCATGCTTCATAAGGTATTTTAATATATATATGACTCAACAATTAATGATGCTATAGTTCATCTCCTTAATATCTTGGAATGCAATTTTCTTATAAAATTTATCTCATTTTCTAAGAATTATCACTTTTAATTGGTTATATTAATAGAATATGACAAATTGCCTCCCATGTGATCTTTATTTTGGTTTGATTTGGATGTTTTACATTACTTCATTTTATCTCTTTTTAGCTATAATATATATATAATTGTAAATTAAAATAATAAAGTTTTTAAATTTAAACATATTTAATTTTTTAAATAAAAAAATTCAAAACGAGGTTTGAACAGAAAAAACAAACATCGTTGTACTCATCTCATTGTGTTTTATCCAAAGAAATATTCATTTTTATATTGGTAAACATTTTATTTTCCAAGACTTTTACATGCTTTATGATACATCTTCAATTATATATAAGTTGTTGATCAGGGATGTTGCACTCAACCTCCTTATTTTTTTAGAATGCAACATTCTCGTATCTTTTAACTCATTTCCTCAATTTTTTTGGTGTTGATTTCACTATATTATTATAAAACTTTAATTTTCTTCCCATATGAATCTAACATCACTTTTAATTAGACATATTATAATTCTTTAATTTATTTTTATTTATGTAATAATATATTATTTCATTATGTTCAATTAATTATTTTTTATTATTTATGTATATTTTATTTTCTAATTTATAGTGTTTCCAAATTAACTATAATTGAGACAAAACAATAGTTGTTGGACTCATTATAAAGATATCTACCTTATTAAAAGTTAATTTCTATGACTTAAATATTATATTTTATATTATTTTGGCACACACTACGAGATAATTTTGCTTATTCCATAAATGGAAATCAAGAATATTAACAATCAACATACTTAATATATTTTGCAAAAACATTACTTTATAATTTATCTAATTTTTCCAAATTATTTTCATTTATTTTGTTATATTACTATGTAACTATAAATCACCTATATTCTGCTAGTAATATTGCATGGATTTGGTTGTATTGCATTACTTTAATTTACCTCATTTCACTTTTAAGATCGATTTCCTTAATATTCAAATAATAATATACAAACATTAAATTTTTCTAACTTGGTAATTTATAATAATTCAAAAAAATGTTCTTAGTCTCCATTTTATGACCTTTATCCAATTCAACATTTTATTGATATATTTCTAAATATTTCATTTTCTAATATTTTGTTAATATTGGCTAGGCATTTTGAATTATGCTTCATGCCAAAATCTAGGATATTATACTAGATGCCTTTAGAATCTTGGAACTTTACTTTCATTTAAAATTTTTCTCATTTTTTGAATTTCTTGTTTTGATTTTATAATAGTACTATGAAATTCTAATTTTGCTCTCTTGTGACTTATACATCAATTTTTTTTATATTATATTTCTTTAATTTGTCTTATTTTAGCTTTAATATATATTCAATTATATTAAAATAAAATTTTTTTGTTATTTATGCTCACTCTCATTGTTAATTCATAGTTATTTGAAAAGAGATCCAGTAGAGATAAAATAAATGTTGCTACGCTCATCTTTATTGCCACTATGAGTTTAAGTATTCCTATTCATATATCTTAATATTTTTTTTCTAGGACTTTTGCTTGCATAAAAAGAACTTTTAACTCATACAAAATTTAATGATTAAGAATGTTATACTTGATCTCTTAAATATTTTTGAATGCAATTCTCGAATAAATTTGACCTCATTTCCTGAAAGTTTTCACTTTTATTTTTTTTAAATGTTTAATTAATATTAAATATCCTATGGTGTGACATTTATATCGCTTTGATTTGGTATTATTATATTGTTTCAATTTATCTCGTTTCACCTTTATTGAAAAATTAAAAAATACTAAAATAAAATTTAAGATTATTTATGCTTATATTTTTTTTGTAATTTGTAGTGATAAAAAATGAGACTTTATCAACGAAAAAAAACATCATTTGAATCATCTCATTGAGCTCTATCCATTTAAATATATATATTTTTTTATGTTTTAAGTATTTTATTTTCTATTATTTTATTATGTTTTATGAGATATTTTAATTAATACCTGATTTGATAATTAAGAATGTTTGACTCAATCTTCTCAATATCATAGAACATAGTTATCTATTATAATTTGTCTTACTTTTTTCAAATATTTTGCTATGATTTTGATATATTTAAAACCAATTCTAGTTCATGTCTCCTTTATCCTTTACGTGCTTTCCATTTAGAAGTATTTCATTTTTTTCATTTCGATCATTACAGTTTTATTATATATAAACATAATACTAAAACAGTAGTTTATTATTATTTATGCTTATTTACTTTGGTAATACATGATAATTAGAAATATGCTCCAATCAAGACCAAGAAAATACTATTGGACTCACCTTGATGGCAAATATTTAATTAAAAATTTGTTTCCAAATTTTTAAATAATTTATTTTCTATCTTTTATAGTCCTAATGAGACATTTCACCTCGTAGCTAATTTGATGGTCATACATGTTACTATTGATCACTACAATATCTTGGAATGCAAATTTCTTATAGAATTTTATCTAAATTATAAAAATTTTAATTTTTATTTTGTTATGTTACAACCTAAATCTATATCTCCTTAGATGTAGCCTTTACATCACTATCATTTGGTTTATTCTCTTTCTTTATATTACACTTTTTTAGCTTTATTATACATTTATGTTTTATAAAAATAATAATTTTTTATGCTAACTTGTAGTAATTTAAAAAAGTTTTGATGGAAAAGATGCAATTATCACTAGTCTTATCCCAAAAAATTAATCAAATTAAATAATAATTTTAATATTTCTTTAACATTATTTTCTATGGTATTGGCATCGTTGTCAAGGAATTTTGTTTCACATCTATTTTCACATTGAACGATGTTGCACTTGGTCTCCTTAATAACCTTGAATACAACTTTCACATAAACTTTTCCTGATTTACTCGAAAGTTTTCCCTTAATTTGATTGTGTTAGCATGAAACTCTAATTATTCACTTGCGTGACCTTCACATCACACTTATTTTGTTGTATTTTATTGCTTCACTTTAATTCATTTTTGTTACTATCTACATTTAATTAATATTAAAATAAAATTCTTTATTATTTAAGCTTCTTATTTTTGGTAATTTATAGTTACGCCAAACAAGTTCCAATTATCGTTTTCTATCAAATTAAAAATTATTTTTCATATTTATAAATTTCATTTTTAGGGATTTGGCATGATTTACATGATACCTTGTTTCATACTTAATTTCTTGATTTAGGAAGTCACACTTCATCTCCTTACTATCTTGTAATTCAACTTTCCTGCATAATTTATCTCATTTCAAAAATTTTTCTACTTTGGTCTCGTTATAATGCAATGTCTTTTGTAATTCAGAGTTTTACCAAACATGTTTTGAATAACATGAAACAAATGTCGTTAGGCTCTTCTAACAAGAAAATGCTAATTTAATATTTATCTTTATATTATTTAGATAATTTTTTTTGTAATTTTTTATAAAACATTTCAATTTTTTACGACATTTGACATTTGATGATATTACACTCAATATTGTTAGTACCTTCATGTTCAATTTTTCCATATAGATTATCTCATTTCTTTAGATTTTTCATTAAGATTTGCTTAGAGTATTATGAAATGCTAATGCCATTCTCTTGTGAACTATACATTGCTTTGATTTCCTTGTTTTGCCTTAAATTTTCTCATTTAAGCTTTATTCTTTCCGTCTTTACATTTCAATAATGTTTTATTATTATTTATGAATATTTAATTTTTTTACTTTCTAGTAAATTAAGGGAATGTCCCACTGTGATGAAACAAAAAAAGTTGTACTCATCTCGATGTATAATACACAATTAAATCATCAATTCTCTATTTTTTTAGTAATTTATTTTCCAAAATTTAGGAAGCTTTGAAAAACATGTTGATTCCTTCCTAATTTTAGTATCTTAGAATGCAGTTTTCCCATACAATTATTTTTATCCACTTCAATTTTTTTATGTTACTATGATACTCTAAATTTCATCTCTAGTGCATCCTTTACTTCACACTCATATCTTACAATGCATTTCTTTAATTTATATGATTATGTTTAATTTTTTTGGTAATTCAAAGAAATTCTCGACGAGGTCTGATCAAGAAGAAAGATATATTGTTGGACACTTCTAAACGAGATTTAACATATAAAACATCTATTTTAATTTTTTAAAATATTTTTTTCAACTTTGAAATCTTTTTTGCAACGATTATCACAGGTGCTATGATGGACGTCTTAGGTATTGTATAATATAACTTTCCAACACAATTTATCTCTTTTTTTCTTTAATATATAATATTATTAAATATTAGAATAATAGCCTATTATTATTTACCTTTTTTTTATTATTCGTTCTAATTGAAGATTGAATGTTATTGAGGTGACAAAGCTAGTTTTATTTATTTTGATGTCTATCAAATTAAATATTTTTTATATTTAATTGACTTTTATGTTTTGAAATGTTTTGGCATTGTACAACACATCTTGATTTCTAATAATTTTTCAAATCATGATGTTACACTATATGTACATAATCTCTTAGAATAAAACTTTTTGTTAAAATTTATTTCATTTTTTGAAATTTTTTGTTATTATATAATTATATTTGTTTTTAATTTATCTTATTTTAGCTTTAACATATATTTACTTAAATTTAAAACTATTATTTTTTTTTAATTTTTTAAATTTATAAATTAATAATAACTCAAGACAAGGTGAGATCAAGGTGAAATAAGCATTGTTCAACTCATCTTGATAAGCACTATCAAATTAAATCATTTTTGTATATTTATATATCTTTCTTTTGGAATGTTGCATGAGAATTTTTGAGTTATTCCTAATTTAGCTATCAAAGATGTTACACTTGATCTTATCATTTTTTTGATGTAGCTTTCTATTATAATTCATCTATTGTTTATAATATTTTTTACTGATTTAGTTATATTTACATGAAACTATAATTCTCCTCTTATTTGACGAATATACCTTAGATTAATATGGATGGCTTTTTTGCTTTAATTTAACTCATTTCAATCTTAATATATATTAAATTAATATAAAATAATAAATTAATACTAATTGTAATTATTTAATTTATTACTTTATATTATTTAATTTTGTTATTTATACATATTTGAGAAGAAGAAACATTTTTAGACTTAACATATAGTGTTCTATCATTTTACATATTGACATCTACAATTCTAAATAGTTTGTTTTTTAACATTTTTGCATGTTTTATGAGAAATTTTAGTTCTTACTAAATTTAATGATTAAAGATGTTTTACACAATCTCAAAGGTGTCTAGGATTGTACCTTTCTAGTAGATTTTAATTGAGAACAAACAAATGTCATAAGAATCGTCTCAATGATCAATATCAAATTATAAAATTTATTTCGATAAGAATTTAACTCATTTATTAAAAGTTTTCCATAAGAATTATTTATAACTCTATGCAAGTTTAAATCAATTATTTATGCTTATTTAGTTTTGTCATTCATAGAAATTCCAAAGGAGTTCTGATCGAGGCTAAGTGAATGCCATTGAAATCATTTTCTTTTCTATGTTTTTTTCACACATTAAAAGATATTTTGATTCATAACTTATTTTATGATTGAGGATGTTACAACCAATTCATTTAGTATCTTTTAACTCAACTTTCCCTTACCATTTATCTAACTTCTTTAAATTTTATGCTTAAAGTTTGTCGTATTGTTATGAAACTCTGATTCTCCTCTCATGTAACCCATTCATCACATTAGTTTGGTTATGTTACATTGTTTCAATCTATCTCATTTTAAATTTAACATCTATATTTTCATAATATTAAAATAATAATTTTTTATTAATTTTTCTTATTTAATATTATAATTCAAAGTAACTCAAGAAAAAAGCTTGCTAGATTCAAAAAAAGTGGGCACTTGACTTGCCTCAATGAGTTATTTCGTTTGCAATTAATTTGACAAGTTAGTATGTCACACTCAATCTCACTACTATCATAGAGTGAAATTTGTTTAGTAGAATTTATTTAAATTTTAAACTTTTTTGTCTTTTATTTAGTTTTATTAATATAAAAAACAAATTATTACCTCTTGTGGGCTTTATACTACATTGGTTTTGTCAATTACATTGAATCAATTGGTCTCATTTCAGCTTTAATATATATTTAATGAAAATTAAATTATTAATTTATTCTATTCTATGCTTGTATAATTTCATAAATCATAAAAATTCGAAATGAGGTTCGACTAGGAAAACATAAACATAATTGGACACCTACGTACATGTTTTATCGAATAGAAAATTAACTAATATATCTTTAAATAATGTATTTTACAAACTATTTTATTACAACATTTTCTACTAACTAAGGATGCAACAATTGATATCTTAAATATTTTGAAATGTAATTTTCCCATATAATTTGTCTCATTTTCTTAAGTTATTCTTATTGATTTAGATTATTACTTTATTATTCTAAATGTATTCTCTTGTGATTTTTGCATTATAGTAGTCTACTTTTATTACATTATTTTATTTTATTTTATTTTAGATTTATGGTAAAACTTATTAATAATAAAATAAAATTTTTATTTTTATTCATGCTTATTTTATTTTTTTAGATATTTTATTCTTTAATTTTTGGTCACATTTTGTGAAATAATTCAATTCGTAACTAATTTCATGATCGAGAATCTTACACTCGATTTCCTTACTATGTTTGAATGCAACATTCTTGCTCCATTTAACTCTTTTTCACAATTGTTTCATCCTAATTTTGTTATGTTACTATAAAGCACTGATTCTCCTCTTCTTTAAACTTTGCATCTTTTTTACTTAGTTATATTCAATTGTACATTTTTATACAAAAATATTTATTTCGTTTATATGGTTTTTTTACTATTTTGTCTTGCCTTTCTTTTCATAATAACTGTAAATGAGGTTCAATTAAAATGAAAGAAACTTATTTGGAATCTACTCGATGAGCACATTCCAATTAAAAGTGGATTCTTATTTTTTAAAAATAATACATTTTTTTTCATGTCATTTAGAATACTTTTATATTCATATTTATTTATATAATTGGGGATGACACACTTGTCTGACTTAGTATACAGGAAAAAAATTTTTGAAAAACACTTATCTCATTTTTTTAAATTTTTTTTCTTTGATATGGTTATGTTAACTTGAAACTTTAAATTTGGTCTCTTGTGACCTTTGCATCTTATTGATTTAGTTCTATTAGAAAGTTTCAAATTATCTTATTTCAACATTATTTCACATTTAATTAAAATTAAATTAATTACTTTTAATTATTAATTCTTATTTATTTTTATAATTAGTAATAATTCTAAATAATCATTTATCAAGATGAGACAAATGTCCTTCCACTCATCTTGATGAGTTTAACTAATTAAATATTCATGTTCTTCTTTTAAATAATTTTTAATGACATTTTTGCATGCCTTAAGAAGTATTTTAATTCATGCATATTTTAATGATTGTTGATGCTATACATGAGCTCATTAGTATCTTGAAATGAAACATTCTCATATAATTTATCTCATTTTTTGAAATTATTCAATTTGACTCTCATATATTACTATTTACTGTAAACCACATCTCGTGTGACATTTATATCACATTCATTTGCTTATATTGTGTTGTTTCAACTTATCTTTTTGTTGTCTAATATATATTTAGTTAACTTTAAAATAATAATTGATTATAATCTTGTTTATATATTTGGGTAGTTAAGCATAATTCAAAACACAATTTAATGGAGATGAAACAAACGCCGTTAAACACAACATGACAAGCTCTATCCAATAAATTTTTAATTTTTCTTGTAAATACTTTTTTAGGCTTGGAGCATGCATTGTTAAATTTTTGGAATTATGCCTTTTGTTATGATCAAGGATGTCATACACAATCTATTTAGTTCTATTATTAAAGTTTCTCACACTTGTTATCTCATTGTTTTAAAATCTTTTACTTTCATTTAGTTATATTGCATTGTAACTCTAAATCTCTCCTCCTCTAACCTTTAAATTTGTTTAATATGATAATTTTACGTTGCTTTAGTTTATCATTTTTAAGATTTATTATATATTTAAACTAAGTCAGATCGACATAAAACAAATGTTGTTGGACTCTTATTAATGATTATTTCAAATTAAATACTCATTACAATATTTTTAAATGTTAAATTTTCTATACTTTTTGCACACTTTAGGAGACATTTTATTCATACTTAATTTAACAATCAAACATATTATACTCGACTTGTTTAGTACCATGGAATGCAACATCCTCATAAAATTTCTAGTCTCATTAAGTTTTTGCTATCACATAATGCTAAATCTACTCTCATTTGACTTTGATATCACTTTGATTTGGTAACATTATTTTACTCAAATTTATGTTTTAGTTTTAATATGTATATATACTTAACATTAAAATAATTACTTATTATTTTTTGCATTAATTTAATTTTATTATTTGTACGAATTCCAAACACAGTCCAACCTAGAAAAAAACAATATCATTACAGATGTCTTGACATCCTTTATTGAAATAAATAATCATTTTTTATTTTTTTAATGTTTTAGGTTTTTAGATTTTAGCATATTTAATGAGACATATTAATTTCTATGTTATTACAAGATGGAGGATGTTACACTTGACTTCTCAATGTCTTTCAACTTTCTCACATAATTGATATCATTTGTTGCAAATGAGTTTCTTTATTTTGATTATATAACTATGTATATCTGAATCTTCTATTATGTGAACCTTATATTAAGTTGATTTGTTAATAATACATTGACTCAATATCTTTTATTTCAACTTTAATAAATATTTAACAAATATAAACTAAATAGTTTATTATTATATAAACTTATTTTCTCTAGTAATTATTAGTAATTACAAATGATGTTTGATGGTAGTGAAACAAATGCTATTGGAATCATTTCAATGAGGATTATAGAGTTCTATATTCCTTTTAATTTTTTAGATACTTTTCCACGGTTTTGGCACCCTTTAAGATACATTTTGATTAAAACATGATATGATCATCAAAGAAATTACATGGATGCTACTTAGTATCTTGGAATTTAAGTTTTTTAAATAATTAATCACATTTTTCAAAGTTTTCTATGTTCTTTTGTTTTGTTATCATGTATCCCTTAATCTTCTCTTTTGTAACCTTTACATTGTTCAATTTTATTATATTTCAATGCCTTACTTTTTTTATTTAAAATTTAAATAAATTTATTTAATATTAAATTATTGTTTAATTATTATCTATTCTTACACACTTTTGTAAGTTGTAGTTATTCTGAACGGGATCTGATCAGGATGAAAGACATGTCATGGGGCACATTTTAATCAGCTTTATCAAATTAAATATTTAATTTTTAATTTTGAAATCTTTATCTTCTTTATTTTTTTTACAACATTATAGAAAATTTTAGTTCATATTTGATTAGATAATCAAGAATGTCATGCTTGATCTTCTTAGTGTCTTGAAAACATATCCAAGAACATTTACCTCATTTCTTTGAAATTTTTTGTTAAAAGTCTCCTCACATGTGTCCTTTACATTCTATTAATTTTGTCACTTTATGCTTCTTCAACCTAACTCAAATGAGATTTAATATATGTATATATATAAATCAATATATTAATATTTATCACATTACGTTCTAGAGATTTTACTTTCTAATGTTTATATTCCCATTATTAAAGATTATGTTTCATTCTTAAATTAATGTGAGACAGTACTACACCCAGTGTCCTTACTATCTTAGGATGCAACTTTCATGTTTAATTTTTTCCATTTAATAAAATTTTATGTTTGATTCCATTATATTGCTTTGTAACATTAAATTTGTACCAAGGATAAAGAAAAATTCATTATGCTCAAGTCAATAAGCTCTATCTAATTAAAAATATATTTTTATATTTTAAAATTATTTTTTATAGAATGTTCACATTCTTCATGAGTCATTACCTTCATTCCTAATAAATTAATTTTTTAAAAAATATAAAATTAAATATTTAATTTGACAGAGCTCATCGATATGAGTCAAATGATACATATTTCACTTTGATAAAATAGCTTTTGAAATTATTATGAATTAAAAAATTACATAAGCACAAATAAAAAAAAATTACCTTTTAATACTAAGTATTTATTCAAGCTAAATTGGATAAAATTAAGTAATGTAGCACAACAAAAGTGATGCAGAGCAATAGTTGCATGCTAGGAGATATAGAGTTACATAGAAATATTAGAAAATGAAAGCAACTAATTTGATGAATGAGATAAATTATCAAAATATTGTGTTAAAAGTTACTAAAAAAGATTTCTATAAGATCCATCGTCATCAAATTAATTACAAAAAAAAAATCTTGTAAGTCATTCAAATACATTAGAAAAAAATGTTTTAAAATATAAAAACTAATATTTAATAATGTAGAGCACATCGATATGAGTTTTACAACCAATGTTTCGACTCTACTAGTCCTCATTTAGAATTACAACTAATTAAGGTATCAAATAAGAATAAATATTTTAAAATATTTATTTTAAAATTTAGGAAATATATTTTAACTTGAAAATTAGATAAACTGAAGAAATATAATATTGCCAAATAAGGGCGATGTAAATCCCACACCATACATCAAGCAGAGTTAGTAAAGAAAACAGAATTAAAGGGAAAATTTTGAAGAAATTTTTCAAATTGTAAAGAAACATTGTTGTCCATGATACTAAGGATAATGAGTGAAACATGCTCGATTTTGGAACTAGGTACCAAATAAAATGTCTTGTAAAATATGTCAAAATGTAGACAAAAATACTTAAAATAATGAAAAAAATATTTAATTGGGTAAAGTTCATTAAGATGAGTCTAAAGACATTTGTCTCATTTAGATCATACTAATTTCTTTGAATTATAAAGTTAAATAAGCACAAATGATAATAAATTATTTTGTTCATATTAAATAATCATTTATTGTAGTTGAATGAAATAAATTAAGGTAATGTTAAACAAAGAAATCAAATGAAGTAAAAGTAGCACAAGGGGAGATTTGGAGTTTTATAATAATTTAAAAAAATCAAAGCAAGAAATTTAAATAAAAGAAATACATTATAGGAATCAAAATGTCACATACAAGTTTTTAAAATGTTATAAAATAGAACATTCAAAAATATGAAATGAATATTTAGTTAGATAGAGCCCTTCAAGACGAGTCTAACTGCTTTTTCAATAACCATAAATTAATAAGTAAATATGAACAAATAAAAATCATTTAAAATATAATATTTTTTAAAACTATGTTAATGAAAAAATAACACAACTTGAAGTGATATAATATAACAAAATTAAGAAGTTCCAAAAGTCACATGAGCAAAGATGCATGTTAACATAATAAAATATTCAATTGAAAGTGAGCAAGTTCAAGAAATGGCATAAATTATATGGGAAAGTTGCATTCCAAGTTACTAATATGATAGAGTGTAACATCCTCATTCATAAAATTATTTATGACTAACAATGACAAAAAAATCACAATAAAATAAAATTATTGTCAAATGTGATACAAATTCAAATGTTTAATGAACTATGTAGAACACCTTAAAAAAATTTGAAATATGGAAATAAGTGTTTAATTTGATAAAGCTTATCGGGAGAAGACCAACCACAATTCTTTTATCTCGTTCAGACTTTGTTCGTAATTATCTGAATTACAAAATTAACATACTTAATAATACATTGTTATTTTAATATTAAATAAATATATTTAAAAATTAATGAGGCAAATTTAAGAAATTTAAAATTTCTAAATTGAAGTAATGAAAAAGTCACAAAAAAGAAGATTTTTAGTTACATAGATAAATAACCAAGTCGAAGCAAAACATTTGATGAAATAAGTTGAATTACATGAGGAAACTGCATTGCAAGATATTGTAGAGATTGAGAGTAAAATTTACATTTGCTAAATTCTATATGAATCAAAATAGATTATAAAAAATACAAAAATTGAATAAAAAATTATTAGAATAAAAAAAAATATTTACATAAATAAAGATCATTGAGATGAGTCTAATAACATTTCTTTCCTCCTTGCTAAACCTTATTTTGAATTACTACTAATTATTGAAATATATAGACAATAAAAATTAAAAAACTATTATTTTAACATTAATTATGTATGTATTAATGCTAAAATAAGAGAATTTGAATAATCATTATATATTAAAATAAAAAATGATGCAAGTATCATAAAGATGAGATTTAGACCTACACAATATATATCCAAAATGGAGAAAAAATTTTGAAGTTTCATAAATTATTTAAAAAACTTGTATTGTAATGCAGGATGCAGACAAAGTGTAACAACCAAGTGGTCAAATAAGGTATTAGTCGAAATGTGTCATAAAGTGCACAAAAGTTCTTGAAAATAAAACATTTAAAAATACTAAACTTAATATTTAATATGATCAAACTCATAAAGATGAGCCCAAGGAAGTTCGTTTCATCTCAACCATGCCATGTTTCTAATTTTTATGAGTTAAAAAATTAAATAAGCATTAATAATAATAAACTTATTTTTAATATTAAGTAAATCTATTTTGAAGGTAAAAAGAGATAAATTGATTTAATGAGTATAGCAAAAACATGGCATTGTAAGGGTCACATCAAAAAACATTTTGAGTGAGATAACAATATAAAAAAATCAAAGGAAAAAATTTTAAAAATTAATATAAATTGTACAAAAAATGTTGCATTAAAATATATTACGAATATTGACTTGAACTTTCTCGACTATGAAATAATGCATGAATTGAAATGTCTCATATTGAATTCCAAGGCGTTCAAAAAAAGAATATTTAAAATAATACAAATAAATAAGTTATAGGATAAATATCATTGAGACAAATCTAATGGTTTTTGTTCCATCTCCATTGCATGTCAGTTGGAATTACTATGAATTACAAATGTAAATAATTATAATTAATTTTAAATTATTATTTTAATGTTAAGTTAATATATACTAAAGCCATAAAAAGATAAAATAAATTTAATATAATATAATAAAATCAAAGCAATATAGATGCCACACAAGAGAAGATCTATCATTGCATAATATTGTAACCAAATCAGAGTAAAATATTTTAAAAATAGAGATAAATCCTAAAAGAATGTTTCTTTCCAAGATACTATAATTATTTGTCATAACATCCTCGATCTTGAAATCATGTAGCAATTCAAATGCATTTTAAAGTGCTTCAAAGAAAAAAATATAATAATTAGAAAGATGGACATTACTTTTTACAGAAATAGAGTTGATCAAGAAAACTACAACAGTATTTTATTTATCTGACCTCATTTGGAATTACTATGAATTATCAAAATAAATAAGAAAAAAATAAGAATATATTATTATTTTAATATTAAACTATAACTTATTAAGGTTAAAATGTGTTCAATTGATGTACTATAATATAACCAAGTTAAATCAATGTAAATATCACAACAAAAAGGATGTGAAGCATTAATGAATGCAAAGTAATTTAAAGTGAAAAATTTTAAAAATGATACAAATTCTACTACAAAGTTGCATACTAATAAATTGAGGAAATTGAGAGTAACATATTCAATCATGAAGTTAATTAAGAAATTAAAATGTCTTGTATAATGTGAAAAAAATAAAAAAAATAAAATATTTTAAAAATTAAAAAATCAATATTTATTGGATAAATATCATTGACAAATTTGAATACTATGCATTTCTTCATGATCAAACCTCGTTAAGAGTAACAATAAAAAGCTAAAACAAATCAGAAGAAAAAATAATAAGGTATCACTTCAACATTAAGTATATATATATACTAAAGCTTAAATTAGACAAATCTATTAATTATAATATAACCAATCAAAAGTTATGAAATGGACACATGATAAGAGATTTAGAATTTGAATGTAATATAATAAAATAAAATTGAAAATTTTAGAAAATCACATAAATTGTACAAGAAAGTTATATTCCATTAGACAAAGGAGATACTTTTACATGTTCGACACTCAAAACATATACAAGTCAAAATATCTTGTCAAGCATCTGGAAAACTTAGATATTAAAATGTTTAAAAATATAAAAATTATTATTAAATTGCACATATCTTGTCGAGATGAGTCCATCAACCTTTTTTTGCCATAATTAGACGTTATTTAGAATATTATGAATCACAAAATAAATAGAAATAAATTATAACAAAATGTTCATTTATTGTTAATTAAATATATATTAAACTAAAATTAATTAAATTATGAAAATATAATATAACAAAATCAAATTGAAGTAAAGGGAACAGAAGAGGAGAATTAGAGTTTCATAATAATACGAAAATTCAAAGAGAAAATTTTGAAGAAATTAAATAGATTACTCTTCAAAGTTGCATTCCTAGATCGAAAGGAGTTTGAGTGTAAAAACGCCCATTATCAAATCTGGTACAAATAAAAAAGATTCGAAAAGAATTCAAAAAACTTAGTAAATAAAATATTTAGAAATATAAAATTGAAAATTTAAGAAGATTGAACTCACTAGAAAGAGCACCTAATTTTTATTTCTTTATTGATCAATCCTCATTTGAAATTGTCATAAAATACCAAAGGAAATAAGCATTAAAAATGATAAATTATTATTTTAATTTTAAATAAATTTATATAAAAGATGAAATGAGATAGATTAAATTGACGCACTATAGCAAAATTAAAGCGATGTAAAGGTCACATAAAAAACAAATTGTCTGTTCCATAGTATGATATCAAAATAAACACTAAAAAGCATAAGAAAATGGGGTAAATTGTACAAAAAATTTGCATTTAAGGATATTAACGAGGCCCACTATAACGTCCTCAATAATGAAATCACATAAAAATTTAAAAGTCTTATAATGTATGCTAAATACTTTAAAAAAAATTTATAAAATAAAAATGAATATCTAGATTTTCCCCTTGATGATGAGTCAAATGATGTTTGTTTCTAGTCGACCAGAACTGATTTTGATTTACAACCGATTACTAATGTAAATAGTGAAAAATAATAATAAAGTATTCGTTTATTATTTTGTAAATATATATTAAAGCTAAGTTAAGTTAAATTAAATCCATATAATTTATCGAAATCAAAGTTATGCGAAAGTTCTATAAGAAAAGATTTTGAGTTACATAGTATCATTACTAAATCATTACAAAGAAATTTGAAAAAAAGACAAATTATGTATTATAGCTTCTTTCCAAGATATGAAGGTTTAAAAAGCGAGAAGAAGTATTGAAAAACAAAATAATTAAAAGAACAAAATCAATATATTAATCCATTTAGCTCATCGAAATGAGTTTAAAGAGGTTTGTCTTACCTTGATTGGACCTTCTCTAGGATTTTTGTAAAATATAATACCAAAGAAGACTAAAAAATAAAAAAATATTGTTTTCAACATTAAGTAAATATGTAATAAAACATAGCTATCACAAATTGAAGCAATACAATAAAATCAAATCATTTCAATGTACCATTTTATAGGAGTGACGTATCTAAAGTAAAAAAATTGATAAAATGAGAAATTGTACACAAACGTTTTTTTTATATAAGATTCTTCAGAGATTGAGAGTAACATACTTCAACATATCAATAAGGTATTAATTAAATTGCACAGTAAAAAGAAAAAAATTACAAAAAGAAAATATTTAATAATAAAAAAAGAAAATATTTAATTGTATTATTTCATTAAGATATGTCTAAAAGTGTTTGTTTTGTTGTAATAAAATGTTTTTCGAAATTACTTTAAATTTACATAATAATTAATCATAAAAAATAACATGTCATTACTTTAATATTAAGTAAATATATATTATGGCTTAAATAACATAAATTGAATCAATATAAAATAAAAAAATCAAAGAAATGTAAATGTCAAATGAGAGATTTAGAGTTGCATAATAATTAAAGCAAACTAATATGAAAAATATTATTAATTGGGATACATTTTTAGGAAAAGTTATGCTCCAACATGTTGAAGTGATCTAGTGTAACATGCTAGATTATCAAAAATCATAAAAATTAAAATATCTCATAAAGAATTAAAAAATTAAAGAAATTTAAAAAAAAATAAAAAATATAAAAAAAGAATATTAAATTTGATAGAGCTCCCCAATATAAGTCCAACGACATCTTTTTCAACTTGACAAGACCTCTTTTGGAATTACTATTAATTACAAGAGTAAATATCCATAAATAAAGGAAAACTATTCTTTTAATGTAAGTAAGTATATATTTATACTATAAGGAAATATATTGAGATAATATAATATAAACAATTCAAAATGGCATAAATGTCACATAAGAGGATATTTAGAGTTACAAAGTAATATAATAAAATCAAAGCAAAACAAATGGTGAAATGTAATAAATTGTATGGGAAATTTGTATCCCAAGATAGTATGGAGATAAAGCTAAACAATTTCTATCATCAAATTAGGTATGCCTCAAAATGTCCCTAAAGCTTACCCAAAACATAGAAAATAAAATACTTAAAATTATAGAAATTAAAATTTAATAGATTGGAGCTTATTGAGATGAGTACAGCTGCATTTATTTAATCCTTACTGGACTTGAGTTAAAATTAATGCAAATATCCAAAATAAATAAACATAATGAATAATTAATTGTTATATTATTATTAATTAAATATATATGGCACTAAAATGAGATAAATTAAATCAATGTAGTGTAATCAAACTAAATCAACATAAATATCAAGTGAGAAGAAATGTTTAGTTATATAGTAATATATCAAAATCAATGAGATAAATTTTGAGAAATTTATTGAATAACATCAAAAAGTTGCATTCAAAGAAAATAAAGTTATTGAGGGTAACATATTTGATCTTGAAACGTTGTAAGAATAAAAATGTCTCTCAATGCACACAAAAATCATAAATAATAAAATATTTAAATATTTACAAATAAGTATTAAATTTGATAGAGCTCATTTAGGAGAGTTTAACTACGTTTGTTTCATCTTGATTTTACCTTTCTTTGAAATACTATGAATTACAAATGTAAAAATCATAAGTAATAATAATTTATTATTTTAATATTTAGCTAAAGTTTATTAATGCTTCAATGAGATATATTGAAGTAATGTAATATAACCAAGTGAAGTCTATATAAAGGTCATAAGATAGGAGATGTAAAGCATTACAAAAAAATTAATAGTTTAAAATAAAAGATTTAAGAAATTAGATTACCTCTATAATAAGTTGTTGTCCAAGATATTAAGGAGATTGATAGTGGCATCATAAATCTTTAAATAAGGTATGAAACAAAATATCTAGCCAAATGTAACACATTATTAAAAAAATGAATACTTACTTAGATATACAACATCTTGACAAGTCCAAACAAGTTTGTATCACCTCGATAAGACCACTTTAAAAAATAATAAGAATAACCATAGTAAATATAAATAATAATAATGTATTACTATAACATTACGTAAATGTATGTTAAAGTTTATGGAGAAAAATTGAAAAATTAATATATAACCAAATCAATGTAATGGGAAGATCATAACGTGATGCATTTATAGTTTCATAATAATATAACTAAATCAAAAAGAAAAATTTTAAAAATGATACAAATTATATACAAAAGTTTGATTCTAACCAACTAAGGAGATCATGCACACGATGGTTGATGGTCAAATAAAGAAGAAATTGAAATATCTCATTAAGCATTAATAAAACATAGAAAATAAATAATGGATCTTAAATTGGTTATAACTTATCAAGACACGTCCAACAACCATTGCTTTTGTCTAGATTAGACCTTATTTCGAATTACTATGAATTATAAAAGAAAATAATTATAAAAAATAATAAATACTTATAGTTATATTAAATAACTATATATATTAAAGATTAAATTTGATAAATTAACCTATCATAATTCAAACAAATCAAAACAGTGCAAATGTCACATGAGAGAATGCTTTGAGTTACAAAAAAATATAACCAAATCAAAGTACAAAATAGGTAGAAATAATATCAATTTTTGAGAAGGATGCATTCAAAGATACTAGCAAGATCAAGTTTAACATTCTCACTAATGAAATTATGTACATTTCAAAATCTATCATAAAGAATGCTAGAACCAAAGAAAAGAATTTAAAAAATGTATAATTGAATATATAATATCTTATATATCTTCCAAATTATTCTAACTACATTTGTTTCTTCTTGATTAGGCCTCATTTAAATTTCTTTAGATTTCAAAAAAAAAAATAAATATGTTTTTATTCTAAAATTTTGAAATGAAAAAAATGATTATTTAATTTTATAGAGCTTATCAAGATGAGTTCAATAATATTTGTCTAATCGTCCTCATACTTTGTTTGTAATTAAAACAAATTATGAATGCAAATAACTGTAACTAAAAAAAAAATAAAACATCTTATACTAATTGAAAATGTATTAAAACAAAAATATGATAAATTGAATAAATGAAATATTACAAAATAAAAGCAAAATAATTGGCATAGTAAAATCGATTTAGAGTTACATAATAATACAACAAAAACAAAGTAAAAAGTTTGAAAAACGTTAGGTAATAGTATGATTAAGTTGTAACTCAATACACTTAAATGATAGTTTAACATCCCCTACCATCAAATCAACTATGTACCAAATATCTTGCAACACATGCAAAAGCCTTAGAAAATCAAGAATTTAAAAATATAAAATTAAATAGTAAATAAGGAGAGCTTGATGATATGAATCCAACATTGTTTGTTTATCCTTGACCATACATCAATTAGGATTATTATGAATTACTTAAATGAATAATAATAAATAATAAAATATTATTACTTTTATATTAAATAAATATATTTATGAAAACTAAAAAACAATAAATTAATAATTTAATAAAAATAAATCAAAGAGATTGAATGCCACATGATGAGAGATTTAGCATTACATAGCAATGTAACAAATCAACACAAAAAAGTGGAAGAAATCTTATAACTTTTATTATAAAGTGGCAGTCCAAGATATTATGTAGAAAGAATCTAGCCTCATTGATCATGAAATCTTCTACAATTTAAAATAACTCATAAAGCATGTCTAAACACTAGAAAATAAAAAAATTAAACAAATTTTAATAATTATTTAATTAGATAGATCTAACCAAGACTAGTTCAATGAAGTTAATTTCACCTGGATCAGATCTCATTTGGAACTACTATGAATAATAAAATTAATAAAGAATAAATAACAATAAATTATTATTTTATTATTACATAAACTTAAAGGTAAAATGAGGCAAATTAATGTTATGAAACAAACTAAAAAGGATAAATAATTATTATTTTAATATCACCAAACTAAAGCAGTGTAATTATCACATTTTGAGATGTTTAGAGTTAAATAGGAACATAACAAAACGAAAAGCATAGAACATGAATAAATGAGAAGAATTGCATTGCTAAGTTTCATTCTATGGTACAAAGGAAATGGAGTATAAAATTTTCGATCATCAAATTAAGTAGAAATAAAAATGTATTGCTAAACATGCCAAAAAATAAATTTTTTTTTAAAAAAAATTATTAAGTGATGGTGAAATTATATTGATCAAATGAAATAGCTCATAAAACTTACCACAATCTTAAAAAGTTAAATCCTTAAAAATATAAAAATAAATATTTAGTTTTGTGTAACATGTCATGATAAGTACAATTACATTTATTTTGACTCGATCAAACCTAGTTCAGGATTTTTTTGATCAAGCAATTAAATAAATAATAATAATAAATTATTATTTTAATATTAAATGAGTAAAATGTAAATCTAGAACAAGATGAATATAAGCAATGTAATATAAACTAATTAAAGTGATGCTAAGGTCATATGAGAGTGGAATCAGAAGTTTAATATTAAAATAACCAAATAAGAGAAATAATTTATGTAATGACATGAATTATATGTGAAAATTTTATTCCAAATACTAAGGAGATTGAATGAGATATTCTTGATCATATAATCTGGCATGACCCAAATGTCTCATAAAACTTGTTTAAAATGTTAAATAATTTAAAAATAAATTAAAAAAATATTATTTTTGTAGAGGTCATTGAGTTGAGCCAAACAACATTTGTTTTGCCTTTATCAGACCACAATTGAACTTAACGAGAATTAGTAAACCAATAAGCATTAAATATTAATGAATTATTTTTTAATATTGTAGAAAGTTTTTTTAACAAAAGTAAGAAAAATTATTGCAATATAGTATAACTCCTTGAAATTGATGAAAATGTCAGACTGGAGGACATTTTTAGCTTGATATTAACATAAACAAACAAAAAATTAAAAACTAGAAAGCATGACTTGAATCATATATAATATTCATATCCAATATATTAAGGACATCAAGTGCAACATTTTTTTGTCATCATATCATAAAGCATCAATAAAGCTTCATAATGATTCATTTAAAGAAATAAAAATGAATATTTAATCTGATAGAGGTCATCAAGATGAGCCAACATTATTTCATATGTCTCTATAAGACCTTATTTGATGTTATTGATAACTACCTTGGTAAATAAGCATGTATAATAATAAAATACATGTTACTAAGTGGAAGGAGTCTAATACTAAAAAATACAAAAAAAATATTTAATTTTGTAGAGCTCATTGAGATGTGTCCAATGTTTATTTTTCAGCTCCATTCAAATACATTCTGAATTACTATGAATTAACTTTGCAAGAAAGCATAAATAATAAAAACTATTTTTTAATATGGAGTAAATTTAAGATATATTTGATATGAGAAGAATGGAAGCAATGTAATATAAGTAGATGAAATAAAAAAATGTGAAGAAATTTAGATAAATTTTACTAGAAAGTCATATTCCATGATAGTGAGAAGGTGGAATGAAATGTTCTTGATCACCAAATTAGGCATGAGTAACAATACAACTCGAGCATGAAAAATCCTTTGAAACCTATTATTTAAAAATAATAAAAAATGAATAATTATTTTGATAGGGTTCATTATGATAAGTTTGATGGCATTTATTATCAAAAAAATAACTAATTTTTAAATAACAGCTAAATATGTATTATATCTGGAATGAGAAAATTCGAAGCAATGTAATACAAACTAATTTTAAAAAGTGAAGGTTACACAAGAGGACAAAAAAGCTTCCTAATAATACAACCAAATAAATAAAGAAAAAGTTTAAAACCTACCAAAATCTGATAAACAACTCTTTAAAAAATAATTTAAATAAATATTTTAGAGGTAAGAGCTCATCGACACATGTCCAACAAAGTTTGTGACGTGCCAATTAGACTTCATTCAGAATTATTATGAACTACCACGTAAATAAACATAAATAACTATAAATTATGATTTAAATATGAATTAAACATATTTTAAATTTTAAAATGAGATAAATTAAAACTATGTAATTTAATAAAATAAAAGAAAACCTTTTAAAAAAATAATCCTAAATTTATGAAAGAGATAATTTGTAAAGTCCTTGATCATAATATCAAATATGAATTCGTTACCATTAAAAGCAAACTAAATTACCAAAAAATTTTAAAAAAATTGTAATGATTATTTAAGCAAATAGAGCTTGTCGAGATGACTTTATCAAAATCAATGTAAATAAAAGCAATGTAAAATGACCAAATAAAAACAACTTAAATTTCACACTAAATAAAATTTATAGCTGCATTTTAATTCAATAAGTTGAAATACAAATATTTGATGAAATGAGATATATTACAATAGAAAGTGGCACACCAAGATGTTGAGCAGAAAGTGTGAAAAATCTTTGATCGTTACATCATCTACGATTTAATATATCTTGTAAATTATAATAAAACTATAAAAAACTTATTTCAATATTTAAAAATGAAAATTTAATATTGAGCTAAAGTTTATTAATGTTACAATGAGATATATTGAAGTAATGTAATATAACAAAGTGAAGTCTATATAAAGGTCATAAGATAGGAGATGTAAAGCATTACAAAAAAATTAATAGTTTAAAATAAAAGATTTAAGAAATTAGATTACCTCTATAATAAGTTGTGGTCCAAGATATTAAGGAGATTGATAGTGGCATCATAAATCTTTAAATAAGGTATGAAACAAAATATCTAGCCAAATGTAACACATTATTAAAAAAATGAATGCTTACTTAGATATACAACATCTTGACAAGTCCAAACAAGTTTGTATCACCTCGATAAGACCACTTTAAAAAATAATAAGAATAACCATAGTAAATATAAATAATAATAATGTATTACTATAACATTACGTAAATGTATGTTAAAGTTTATGGAGAAAAATAGAAAAATTAATATATAACAAAATCAATGTAATGGGAAGATCATAACGTGATGCATTTATAGTTTCATAATAATATAACTAAATCAAAAAGAAAAATTTAAAAAATGATACAAATTATATACAAAAGTTTCATTCTAACCAACTAAGGAGACCATCACGATGAGTCCAGTGATGTTTATTTCCTCTCAATAAGACATAAGTATGAATTACAATGAATTACAATGAATTACAACATTTAAAATTCCTAAAATAATGATAATTTATTATTTGAATATTGAGGTAATATATAAAAAATCTTGAATGAGATGAGTGTAAATATGTGATATAAACAAATCTAGCCAATACCGAGGTCACCTAATGAAAGTTAGAGTTTCATAGAAAAACACGCAAATCAAAGAAAAAAGTTTGCAAAATTAGAAACATTATATGACAAAATAATATACCAAAAAATTAAATAAATCAAGTGTAGTAATCTTGACTATATAATAAGTTAAGAATCAAGATGACTTAAAAGGTGTGCCAAAACATTACAAAATAAAATGTTAAAAATAAAAAAATTATCTTTCTTAATTCATAGAGCAGTTGAAGATGTGTCAATAAATGTTTTTGTCTCTATCTCACCTTGTTTCAGATTGCACGAATTTGTAAAAAACATAATCTTGAGTAATAAAAAATTATTTAGTTAGATATAGCTCATCAAAAGGCGTCTTGTGACATTTTTTTCATGTTTCATGGACCTTGTTTGGAATTGCTATATATTATCAGAGTAAATAATTTTAAATATTAATAAATTACTATTTTAATACTAAACAAATATTTATTAAAGTTGAAATGACTTAAATTGAGGACATACAATATGAGTAGATAATGTATATGTAATGGTTACATAATAGTAGAATTAGGGATTAATCGTAAAAAAACTAAATTAGAGCAAAGCTTTTGTAGAAATAAAATAAATTATATGTGAAAGTCACACTGAAAAACTAAGTTGATTATGTGTAATGTCGTCGATAACTAAATAAGGTACTAATTGAAATATCTGATAAAAAATTATAAAACTCAAGAAAATAAACAATTTAAAAATATAAAATTGAATATTCAGATGCAACTCATCATGATTAGTACAACTATCTCTTTTGTCTTAATAAATCTTTGATTTTAATTATCAAAAATAATTAAAGTAATTAAACAAAAAAAATTATTATTTTAATATCAAGTAGATACATAATAAGGCTATCTTGAGATAAATTAAAGCATCTTAACATATGAAAATTAATGTCCTGCAAAAGGTAGCACATGTTAAGAGCAGATGTTACAAAGTGATATAATGAAGTTGAAGCAAACAATTGTAATAAATAAGATAAATATTTTGAAAAAGGGCATTCCAAGACACTAAGGAGTTTGAGTCTAACATCATTTACTATTAAATTAGGTACCAATCGAGATTTTTTGTATGGCATGCCAATACCTAGGAAACTAAAGTTTTAAAGAATATAAAAATCAATATTAAATTAAATAGAGGTTATTGAGATGGCTCCAATGACGTTTGTCTTATTTCAATCAAACGTAATTTCGAATTACTAAGAATTAGCAAAACAAATAAGCGTAAATAATACTAAAATTATTGTTTTACTTTTAAGTGAATAAGATTTACTTTTGAAAATGTTGAGGCAATTTGATATAATAAAATTAATTATATTTAGAGGTCACATAATGAGAAGTTTTCATTCACCTAATTATACAATAATATTATAAAAAATTAAAAGAATGAGAAAAATTATATAAAAAAATTACATTTCAATATACTAAGGTGATCAAGTGTAGCATCATCATTCAATAAATTTTGTGCAAATCTAAAATTTTTTTAAAACATACAAAAAAATTGTGAAAATAATTTATAATTATAAAAATAAATATTTAATTGGATAGAACTTATCGAGAGTTGTCGAACATGTTTGTTTCATCTCAATGAAAAAGCATTTAGTATCAGAACAAATTGTCAAAATATATTAGCTTAAAAAATTTTAAAATATACTCTCAATAGTAAGAATATATATATATATATAAGAAAATTTGAGATAAATATAAGGAATATAATTTAACCAAATCAAATTGATGCAATAGGGATAAGAGAGGATATTTAGAGTTTCATTTTAATACATTAAAATCTAAGGTAATATTTTTAAGAAGCAAAATAAATTAAGTAGGAACAGTTAATTCCAATATGTTTCGGGAAAAAAGAGTTTAACATTCTTATTGTCGAATTATGTAAAAATGAATCCTTTAAAAATTATGCAAAGTAAAACAAAATAAAATATCTTTAAAATGTATAATAATTTTTTGATTAGAAAGAGTTCATGACAACTTGTTAGAAAAGATTTGTTCATTCTTAAATTGACCACACTAAGAATAATTATATATTAGAAAATTTAATGAGCATAAATAATAATAAATTATAGTTTAATTTCAAAAAATATATATTTAAAAAATTGGATAAGAAAAATGTAATATAACCCAATCATAGTAATATAAATGTCATAAGAGAGAAGATTTTTAGTAATATAGTTATTAAACTTAACGAGAGAAAAAAATTAGAAACAATGAGTCATTGAACAAAAACTTTTAATTCGAAGAAAATGGATGCATCGATTGTAATATCATTTATTGTCAAATTAGCTCCGTCAATATTTTACAAAGCATGTAAAAATCTTAGAATTTTCTTAAAAAAATATAAACATGAATGCATAATTTAATAGATCTTGTTTACATGTGCAACAACATTTGTTTCATCTTATCAAACCTCATTATGTATTATGAAAAATTACCAAAACAAAGAAAAACATATGAAGAAAAGCAAAAACTCATACAAAAGTGTTGCATTCAATGATATTAAGGAGATCAAGTATAATACACTTGATCATCAAATTAGATAAGTATCAAAATATCTCATAAAACATGCCAAAACAATAGAAAATAAAATATTTAATTACATGGGGCTAATTAGATAAGACAATTTTTTTATCACAAAAGAACTTTATTAAGAGTTACTTTGAATAACCATGATAAATAAGCTTAAATAATCATAAATAATTATTTTAGTGCTAATAAAAAATGTATCGATATAGAAATTTGATAAATTAGAATAAAGTAGTATAAAAAAATAAAAGGGATGCAATCGTCACATGATTAGAGATATATAGTTACATAGCATTATAACCAAATTAAAAAATTTTGATGAGATGAGAAAAATTGTATTAGAAACATGTATTTCATGATATTAAAGTGATAAAGTGTAACATTCTTATTCATCAAATATGGTACAAATAAAAATGTAACAAAAAACACAACTATTCTAAAAACTAGAATACTGAAAAAATTAAAAAATATATTTTTTGAAAAAAGATAATCAAGACAAGTCTAATGATGTTTGTTTCACCTTCATCGAACCATTTTTTACATTAATAAAAATTACAAAATCAAATAATTATCAATAACAAAAAAATTACTTTTTTAATGCAATATAAAAATATATATAAAAGTTGAATTAAGATAAATTGATTCAATAGAACATAACAAAATAATAAATAAGTGTAGCTAATATTAGAGCATAATTAGAGTATCATTATAAGAAAAAAGAATAAAAGAAAAATGTTTAAGGAAATGATAAACATTACATAGAAAAGTTGTACTCTAATATGCTATGGGGATCATGTATAACATCCTTAATTATCAAACAAATTATAAATAAAAATATCTATCAAATAATTTTATAACTCTACTTAACAAAATATTTAAAAATAAAAAAATAAATATTTAATTAGGTGATGTAGAGATTTGTCCAACAATGTCTGTCTTTTCATGGTTGCGCCACATTTAGAATAACATGAATTACAATACTAAATAAGTATAAATAATAATAAATTATTATTTTAATATCAATAAAAATATATTAAAGTTTACTTATAATTAACTAAAGGAATTTAATATAAGCAAATCATTGCAATATAAATGTCATATGAGAGGAGATTTAGAGTTAATAAGTAATATAACAAATTTAAAATAAAAAATTTGAAGAGATGAGATAAATTATACTCAAATACTTTTGTCCAAAATACTAAGAAGATTGCATGTAACCTCCATGATCGTTAAATAAACTACAAATTACAAATAACTTGTAAAGAATGCAAAAGCCTTAGAAAATAAAATTTTAAAAATAAAAAAAGAATATCTAATTGGATTGAGCTAGTCAAGATAACTTTAGTGACACTTGTTTCATACCTATTGGACATTATTTTCAATTTCTAAATATCATAAAAGTATATAAGCATAAGTAATAAAAAAATAATATTTTATGTTAACAAAATAAATATTAGAGCTAAAATTAAATAAATTGAAGTAATGTAATATAACAAAAACATAGCAAAATAAAGGTCACAGAAGAGTAGGTTATTGTTTCAAAAAATAAATCCATGGCGAAATTAAAAATTTGACAATACAATTATCTTTTACTGGAATATTGCATTTGAATATATTACGACAATCAAGTAAAACTTCCTCAGTCATTAAAGATCACAAAATATTTACAAATTGAAAAGTGTTTAATTTATAGAGCACATTAGGATTAGTTCCATGACATTTGTCTCGTCTCCATCTCACCTCGTTTAGAATTACCATGAATTACTTAATGAAATAAGGACAAATAATAATAAAATATTATTTCAATATTTAGAAAATCTATATTGGCAAAATGAGATAAATCTAAGCAATACAATATAACAAAATTAAAGCAAGTCATTCGTCAAATGAGAAGAGATATATAGTTAAAAACAAATATAACCAAATGAAAGAAAAATATTTTAAAAATTTATACAAATTGTATTTGGAAGTTTTTCTCCAAGACACTAAACTAATTGAGCGGGACTTCCTTGATTATCAAATGTCATATAAATAAAAAGTTCTTATAAATCATGCTAAATTTATCCAACGAAGTTCATTTTCTCGACATTGAATGTTGTTTGGGATTACTTTGAATTACAAAAGTAAATAAGCATAAGTAGTGACAAATTACTTATTTAATATTAAGTAAATATATAACAATATTTTAATTATTTAAAGTGTTTCAACTTAATGTTCTAATAGTGTTGTAAAAGTTAATGAAAGAAGAATTAGAGTTTCATTATCATAAAATGAAATCAAAGAAAAAAATTTAACAAAATATGTTAAATTATACAAGAAAATTATATTCAACATAATAAGGAGATTAAGTATGATTCATTGATCATAAAATCTAGCATGAATGAAAATATCTTAGAAAAAAGAAAAAATAAGGAAATTAAATATTTAGAAATAAAAAAAAAATTAATTAGATATATCTCATAAAATGGAATCCAATGAAATTTTTTTTCATTTCAATCTAACTATAATTTGAACTATTTTGAATTGTGAAAGTTAATAAGAATAAATAATAATAAATTTTAATTTCAAAATTATGTGAAATAGAATTAAAGCTGAAATAAGAGAAATTTAAGAGATTTGATATGGCCAAATCAATAACAAGGTCGCATGACAAGAGAATTAGAGTTTCATAGTAACATAACAAAATAAAAATAAAAAATGGTTTTGGAAACTAGATCATATATATGGGAAAGTTGCACTCCAATACACTAAGGAGATCATGTGTAGCATCCCCAATAATCAAATTAGATATGAATCAAAATGGCTACAAAAAAATGCCAAAAAAATCATAAATAATATGAAAAGAAATCCAAAATGAATATGTAGTTGGATAATACTCATCAAGATGAATGCAAAAAAAATTATTTCATTTAGATCAAATCTTATTTGGAATTATGATGAATTACCAATATAAATAAGCATAAATATTACTTTAGTATTAAAAAAATATAAAGTAAAGCTAAAATTAATTTTATAAAGGCATTATAATGTATCCAAATCAATGAGATGTAAATGTCACAAGGTAAGAGATTTGGAATTTCATTGTAATATATCCAAATATAAGTAAAGAATTTTAAGAAATGAGTTAAATGTTATAAGAAACTTGAATGCGAAGATACTAAAGATATAATCTGTAATACACTTGATGATCAAATAAGGTAAAAATCATTTTGATTTACAAGGTGCAATAAAATTCCAAAAAAAATATTCAAAATATAAATATTTCTTTAGAAAAAGGTCATTACGATATCTCAAAAAGTTTAGTTTTGTCTTGATCGGCCAACACGTAAAGTAACTACAAATTATGAATTAAATAAGCATAAATAAAAATAAATTTCTACATTAGTATAAATCAAATATTTATTAAAACTGAAATGAGATAAGTTGAAGATATGTGGCATAACAAAATCAAGGAGTTGACAAAGTTATATAAGAGGAAATTTTGAGTTACATAATTTTATAAAAAGTCAAAGGAAAAATCTTGAACAAATGGGATAACTAATATAAGAAAGAATAACTCCAAGCTTTTAAGAATATATAGTGTAAAATGATTAATAGACAAATTCGGTACAAATTAAAATGACTTGTAAAATATAATAAAACATAAGAGAATAAAATATTTAAAAATATAAAGAAGAATATTTAAAAACATGAACTCATCAAGATGAGTGACGACATTTGTTTTGTATACATCCATACTCATTTGGAATTACTATGTGTTATAAAATAAAATAAGCATCAATAATTAAAAAATTATGTTATTTTAATAGTAAATAAATATATATATCAAACTTGAAATAAGATTAATTAAAAGAATATCATATAATTGAATCAAAGTGATGTAAATGACATATAAAAAGTGAATATTGATTTCATTTCAAAAAACTAATATAAGAAAATTTGAAGAATTGAGACAAATTTTATAGGACTTTTACATTCGAAGAAACTATGGAGATCAACGATGACATTCTCTATCATCAAATGAGGAACAAGTCGATAAATTTCATAATGCATGCCAAATTCTTAAAAAAGAATTTAGATAATATAAAATAAAAGTTTAATTTGGTTGAGCTTGTAAAGATGGGTCCAACGATGATTATTTCATCAAAGTCAACCCCATTAGGAATTAATACTAATTACAAATTTGGTAAAGGAAAAATAATAACAAAGTTTTATCTTAATTTTCAGTAAATATATACTAAAAAAGAAATAAAAAAAGAAATCTAATATAACAAAATTATTGTGATCCAAAGATCACATGAGAGGAAGTTTAGAATTTCGTAGTAATGTCACCAATTCAAGGCAAAAAGATTCAAACAATAAAGTAAATTTTATAGAAATGTTGCATTCTAAGATATTAAGGAGAACAAATGAAATTCCATCAATTCTTAGCTTTAGAGTATAACAAAATATGTTATAATGCCTGCCAAAACTCTAAAAACGAAATATTTAAACAAAAAACATAATAATTAATGTTTAATTTGATGGTCCACACTGACATTAGCCAAATGATCCTTTTTCCAACTTGATCAGTGTTCATATGTAACAAATACGAACTACGATGTTAAAAAGGCACAAATAATCAAGAACTATTTCTTAATAGTAAGCAATAATATATTGAAATTGAAAAGACAAAAATTAAAGTTATCTAATATAAAAAAATCAAAGCGATGTAAGTGTTGCATAAAAGAGAATTTGAGTTATTTTTTAATATAAAAAATCTCAACGAAATTTTTTAAGAAATGAGATAAATTATCGAGGAAAGTTTCGTTCCAAGATAATGAGATGATCAAGGGTAATATTCCTGATGATTAAATAATGCATAAATCTAAATATTTCATTAAGCATACAAAAATAAGAGAAAATCCAGGGTAATATCTTTAATTGTGAAATAAGACAAAATTGAAAATTCCCCATAAAATGTGCCAAAACTCTAGATGAGTCCAACATCTTTTGTATCATCTCGATTGGGTATTATTTGAGATTACCATGAATTACCAAAATAATTAATGCAAATAATAAAACATTATCATTTAATATTAAGTAAATATATATTAAAGAAAAAAGTTCTTAAATGGAAGAAATGTATTATAAAAAAGTAAAAATTAACTAAAGCATACATTATAGGAGATTTAAAATTACCAAGTAACACAACAAAATGAAAGTGTAAACTTTAAAAAAAATAAGATAAATTGTTAGACAAAATTATATTCCCATATACTGGAGAGATCTAATCCAACTTATTTTATCATCAAATAAGTTAGAAAATAAAATATGACATGACTAGAGAAATAATGTTTTATGGTATTATAACAAAATCAAAGGGAAATGTTTGGAGAAATTTGATAAATTGTATATGAGTGATTCACTCAAAGAAATGAATAAGATCATGTATAACATCATCAATGATCAAATTATGTATTTATTAAAATATCTCATAAAACATTCTCAAGTACAACAAAATAAAATCCTTAAGAATATAAATTGTTTTTTAATTGAATAGAGCTTATCGTGATGAGACCATTGACATTTGTTTTTTCTCAATAAATTTTTTTTAGAATTATTTTGAGCTAAAAATTTAAATAAGTAGAAATAATTAAAAATCTTTATTTTAATTTTAGTAAATATATATTAAAGTTTGAATAACAGAAATTTGAGTAAATGAACATAATAAATGGAAGTAATGCAAATGTCACATAAGTTCAGATTTGTTGTTACACCATAATATAACTAAAACAAATTTGATAAATCTTAATGGAAAATTCCATTCATTGATACTATGGAGTTCAATTACAACATACTTGAACACCAAATGAGGTATGAAATAAATTTTATCTTAAAGCACAAAAAACCCTAAAAATTTAAAATATAAAAAAGAACATTTAATTGGATATATCTCATTGAGTTGAGTGGAATGACATTTGCTTCACCTAGGAATAACTATGATTAACAATCGTAAATATGCATAAATAATAATAAAATGTTATTTTGAATTTTGTAAAAATACATTAAAGTTGAAATGAGATGAATTAAAATTATTTAATATATCCAAATTGAAGAAACATAAAAGATACCTAATGAGAGATGTAGATCATCATAACAATATAATGCAATCAATGTGAAACATAAATAAAGAGAACATTGCATTCTAAGATACTAAAGAGATTTTGTATAACACCCTTGATCCTCAAAAGAGTTAAATTAATTGACTTCGTCAAAATGATTTAAATGACATTTGACCCACCTTGATCAAAATGCTTTTGGTGTTTGCACAAATTACATAAGTAAATAAGCATAAATAATACGAGATTAATTATTTGATAATTATTAAATATATAATGAAGTTGAATAGAGATAAGTTGAAGTATCATAACTTCACAAAATAAAAGTGAAATAAAAGTCATGCAAAAGGGTAGCTATAGTTATGTAGTAATATAACAAAGTCAAAGCAAAAACCTTCAAAAATGGAAATAAATTGAAAGAGAATGTGCAATTCCTAGATACTAAGATCACGTTCAAAATCATTCATTGTGAAATAAAGTATGAATCAAAATGAGAAGTAAAGTGCATTAAAACTCTTAAAAATATCTTAAAATGATTATTTAGTTAGATAGACCTTTTCTAGATAAGTCCAACAATATTTATTTTATCTTAATCATACCTAATTTAGAGTTACATAGAATTTAAAAATTAAATAGTGATAAATATTAATAAATTATTTTTTTAAAATGAACTAAATATATATTAGAAATGAAATCAAAAAAATTAAAGTATTGTAAAATAACAAGAAAGAAGTGATGATGGTCAAATGCAATGTGATTTAGAGTTACTGCATAATATAAAAAAAATTAAAAAAAGTTGAAGAAATGATATAAATTATGTGGGCAAGATGCCTTAAAAGATACTTTGAAGATCAAGTATAATATCATTAATCATAAAATCAAGAACAAATTGAAATGACTTCTAAATCAGAAAAAAATCATAAGGAATAAAATGTATTAAGATATTGAAATGAATATTTAATTATGTGGTGCTCATTGAGTTAAGACCAATTATCTTTATTTCATCTTGATATGTCCTCATTTGGAATTACAACAAATTCACAAAATAAATAAGTACAAAAAAAAAACAAATTATTATTTTAATAATAAGTATATATTCAACCTAAAATAAGTTATATTAAAATAACATAATATAAGAAAATAAAAGTGATATATAGGTCACATGATATTAAATCTTGTGTTACATAGAAATTTAATGAAAATAAAAAAAAAAAGACTTTGAATAAATGAGGTAAGTTCCAAGGGAAGGTTACATTGATAAACACTAAAAAGATTAATTGTAATGTCGACGATCATCAAATAAAGTAAGAACTTAAATGATTCATAAAGCCAGCAAAAACATAAGAAAATAAGATATTTATAATATAGAATAGTAAGTATTTAATTTAGTCAAGCTTACCAACATGAGTTTAATAATTTTGTAACCTTGATCTGACCATGCCAAAGATTGAAGTGAATTACTAATGTGAATAAGTATAAATAATAATAAATTAATAATTCAATATTTAGTAAGATACAAGTAATCTAAAATAAATAAATTAAAGAACTTTAATACAAAAAAATCAAATTGATCCATTGGCCACATGATAAGAGCACAATCAATTTGAAACGATTGAAGAAATGAAAGAATTATGAAGAAAAGTGGTATTTTGAGATATTAATGTGATTTTGTATAAGATCCTCAATAGTAAATTATGGTACAAATGAAATGTCCAATAAAACATGGCCAAACTATAAAGGATAAAATATTAAAAAATTTCAAAAAGATTAATTTGTTAGATGGAACTAGTCCATAAGAATGACAAAAATTATAAACACAAATAATAGAAAATAGTTATTTTTAATATAAAGTAAGCATATATTAATGTTCAAGAAAATAAATGGATGTATTATATTATAACGAAATAAAAATGATGTAAAGGTCATATGAGAGAAGATTTAGATTACATAGTAATATAACCAAACAAAAAAAATAATTTGATGAAATGAGTTAAATTTTATGAGAAAGTTTAATTCTAAGATACATAGAACACCAAGTGTAATCCCTTGATCATTAAAAACATTTACAAAAATAATATCTCATAAAATAAGCCAAAACCCAAGAAACAAATAGTTGAAATAATAAAATAAATATTTTTTTGATAGAGGTGTCAAGATAAGTCAAATGACCTTTATTTCAATGGATATGTTTGGAATTTCTAAAAATTATGAATGTAAATAAGCATAAATAATACTTAATTATTATTTTTAATAAATAGTAAGTATAAATTAAACCATAAATAAGATTATTTAAGGAAATGTAATATAACTAATCCAAAGTGATTAAAAGGACACATGAGAGGAGAATTGATATTTCATAGTAATGTAACTAAATAAATGAAAATAATTTAGAGAAATGAGATAAATCATATAGGAAAGTTGCATTCAAAGAATTTAAAGTAATAAAGTATAACATGCTCCATCATCAAATCAGGTAGTAATTTAAATGTCATATGAAGTATACAAAAGCTTTAAAAAATAAAATATTTCAAAAAAACATAATTATTTATTTACATAAAACACATCAAGATCTAATTATGTTAATTATTAATAGTCATACATCATTTTAAATTATTAAAAATCATCAAATTAAATAATTATAATAAACGAAAATAATAATAAATTATTATTTTAATGTTAATTAATTATATATTAAAGATGAAATAAGATTAATTGAAACTATATAATATAAGCAAATCAAGATGATGTAATTTCCACATAATAGGAGATTTGGAGTTACGAAGTTATATTAAAAACATTTGAAGAAATTAAATAAATTATTAGAGAAAGTTACATTCAATGATACGACAGAGATCAAGTGTCACATTCTCTATTATCAAATGTGGTACAATTCCAAATGTATTTCAGAACATGAAGAAATTATAAAAAATAAAATATTTAAAAAAATATAAAAAATGAATATTACATTTCATAGAGTTCATTAGGATGAGTGGAAATACATTTTTTCTTTTCTATTTATCTGTTTAAGAAATATTGTGACTCTCCAAATTAAATAAAAATTTATAATAATAATTTATTTGTTAATAAGTAAGTAAATAGTATTGCTAAAAAACAGCTAAATTGAAGCAATGTAATATAACAAAAATAAAACAAAATAAACATCACATGACGGGAGAATTAGAATTCCTTAGTAATGTAATAAATTCATGACAAAACATTTAATAAAATGA
This sequence comes from Vanilla planifolia, assembly GCA_023846275.1. NCBI lineage: Eukaryota > Viridiplantae > Streptophyta > Magnoliopsida > Asparagales > Orchidaceae > Vanilla > Vanilla planifolia. The sequence goes on along the minus strand of JAIUJO010000165.1, from coordinate 689,475 downwards.
GCTAAGACCAAAGGGAAAGCTACTTCCTAAGGTATTAATGAGATCGAGTTTAACATCATTAGTCCTTAATTGCATTACAAATTTAAACATCTCATGAAGCTTTTCTAAACTTCAAAAAGACTTTTGCAAACATAAAAACCTGCACATAATTGGATATAGCTCTTTTAGATGAGTTCAATGATGCTTATTTTGTCTAGATCATACCTCATTTTGAAAAACTATAATTTACAAAAACTAAATAAGCTTAAATAGTAATAAACTATTATTTTAGCAAAAAGTTTATACATACTAACGATGATTGTGACAAGTTCAACAATCATAATATGAGCAATAAGAGAAGAGAATAGTAATTTCTCTGTCATATAACAAAATCAAAATGAAAAATTGAAGAAATTTATTAAAGTTCTCAAGAAAGTTGCTTTCCAATAATCTAAGATCTAATATAACATTCTCAATCATCAAATTAGTAATTAATCAAAATATCTCATAAAAACATCCAATAACTCTTGAAAAAATATTTCAATATATATAATTAAATATTTAATAGCATGAAGCTCATCGATGTTAGTGGAAGGAGTTTTACTTGTTTTCAATTTGACATTGTTTATAATTATTGCAAATAAAAAAACTAAATAGTCAAAAAAAAATTATTATTTTAAAATTAATAAACTCTATATGCAAGAAATATTAAGATATATTTAAGTAATATAATAAAACCAAATAAAAGTATTATAAAGGTTACACTAAGGAGTTTTAGAATTATTTAGTACTATAAGAAAATTAAAGAGAAAAATTAAAGGCAATGACATAAAATTATAACAGAAACTTGCATTCTATGATACTTAGTAGATCAAGTGGGACATCTACGTTCATCAAATGTGGTGTGCACAAGAATAACTTATAAAATGAGCAAAGATGTTAGGAAAAAATTATTAAATTATAAAAAAATTTTAATTAGATAGAGGTTATCAAGATGAGTGAAACAACTTTTGTTTTACCTCAACTATATCACATTTGGAAGTACTAAAATCATAAAAGAAAATAAGCACAGACAATAATAAGTTATTTTTAATAATAAATAAATATGTAGTAAAGTTGAAATGAGATGAATTTAAACAATATAATGTCACCAAATTAAATTGATCACAATGTTTAAAAGAGGGGAACAAAATGCTTTCTCAATTATACCGTAATCTATGAAAGAAGTTTGAAGAGATGAGTTCGATCGTGTGGGAAAGTTTCATGCCATGACACTAATGAGATCAAGTGTAATACCATCGATGATAAAAACAAGTATGGATAAAAATATTTGGAAAAACATGGAAAGCTCATAAAAACAATGTGTTTCTTAATTAAGAAATTAAATATTTAATTTGGTAGAGATTATCATGATTAGACCAATGATGTTTGTCTCATTTTGATGGTATCTCATTTTTAATTTGTACAAATCACCATAGTAAATATTCATAAATGATAATAAATTTTTATTATAACATTATTTAAATCTATTTTAAATCATGAATAAAAAAGATTGAAGTGATAAAATATAAGCAAGTTGAGTGGATGCAAAGGTCACACAAGTGGATAGTTTGAACTACATATTAGTTTAAAAAAATAAAAGTAAAATTTTTGAATAAATGAGATAAATTGTATGACAAAGATTCCATGATGATAAGTAGATTGAGTGAAATACCCTGCATCATCAAATCTCTTACAAATTAAAATACCTCATAAAGTAGGTTAGTACCTTATAAAATAAAATATTTGAAAATATATAAATAATACTTAATTAAATAAAGCTCATCAGGATAACTGCAACAACATTTGTTTTATCTTTATTGAACCCCATTTGGAATTACTATTTGTTACCAAATTAAATAAGCATAACAAATAAATTATTGTTTTAATTTATGTGAAAATATATTAAATTTAAATAAGGAAAATAGATGCGATGTTATCTAACCAAATCAAAGAGATATGAAGGTCACTTGAGATTAGCATTGCTATTTAATAGCAATATGTTAAATGAATGCAAAAAATTTGAATAAATGAGATAAATTTTATGGGAAAGTTACATTCCAAGATAATAAGTTAATATCTTAATATTATTTATACTAATTCTATAATGAGATAAATTGAATAAAAGTAATATGACATAAAAAATGTGATGTTAATGCCATAAGAGAGGAGAATTAGCAAAGCAAAAACTTTGAACAAATGAGTTCAATCAAATGAAAAACTTTCAAGCTAATAAAATATATGGATTTATTGTAACATCTTTGAACATGAAGTATGAATCAAAATCTTATGTGAACTATGCAATAATTAAGGAAAATGAAATATTTTAAATATAGAGAAACAATTAATTTAATGTATCTCACTAGACTAGTTTAATGATTTTTCCTCTGAATTAAACATTATTTGGAATTAATATGGTTTGGAAAAGTAAATAAGCATAAGTAATTATAGATAATCATTAATAATTATTTTAGTATAAAGAAAAAGTATACTAGAATTGAAAATGAGAAAATTTTCAAAAAATATAATGTAACTCAATCAAAGAAATGTAAAGGTTACAATAGAGGAGAATTATAGTTTCTTGGAATTGTTAACAAATTAAAGAAAAGAATTTAAGAAAACATCGTAAATTTCTTAAAATAAATGCATTTTAAGATACTAAGGAGATCTAGTGTGTCACACTCAAAAGTTAAATCAAGAATGAATCTAAATGTCTCGTAAAGCATGTTAAACCCCTAATAAAAGTATTTAAAGCTATGTAATTAAATATCTTATGAAAATGAGCTCATTGTGATGAGTGGAATGATATTTGTTTCATCTTAAATGGATTAAGACATTAATTATTCTTAAATAATATCAAATTATCTTTTTAATTTAATGTAAATATGCATTAAAGATGATATGATATAAATTGAGTAAATAAAATATATCTTAATTAAAGAAAAAAGAATGTCATACACAAGGACACATAAAGTAACCTAGCACTATAAAAACTATAAAAAATTAATATTTGAAAAAAATGAAATAATTTTTAAATGGAAGTTGTGCCTGAATAAACTAATGAGGTCAAGTGCAACATTCATGACCATGAAATGAAGTATTAATCAAAAGTGCTCATAATGCATGCAAAAGTCTTAGAACATAAGTTTTTAAAAAAGTAGCGAAGGATATTTTACTTGATAAAGCTTTTCTAGACAATTGAAATGACATTTACATCATGTTGATAAGACTAATTTTGCATTATTAGTAATCAGTAATTAAATAAGCTTCAATAATAACAAGTTATTATTTTAACATTGTGCATGCCTAATTAAACCTAAAATGAGAAATATTAAATAATGTAAGTGATGGAGAGAGAGGGGAATAATTATATAGCAAAGCTTGATGCCGAGATACTTATGGGATCAAGTGTAATATCTTAAATCATCAATTCAGGTATGAACTAAAATGTTTCATAAAGAATGTAAGAACCCTGCAAAATAAAAATATTTTAAAAAGTAGGCATTTAATTTGATAGAGTTTGTTGAGAAGAGTCTAATGACATTTGCCTTGTCTTAATTGAACATAATTTGGAAAACTACAAATCACCAAAGTAAGTTAAAATAATTATAAATTATTAATTTAACATTAGGCAAACATATATTAAACTTAGAATGAGATAAATGAAAAATTATAACAAAACTAAGTCAAAGCCATCTATAGGTTACAAGAGAGAAGGATTATGGTTCCTTAGTAGGATATCAAAATCATAATAAAAATTTTCAAGAAATTAATTAAATTAAGTATAATATCCTTAGCCCTCGAATCAAGTATCAATAGAATTGTATCATAAGGCATGCTAAAAATCTAAAATAAAAAAATATTTAAAAAAATAATAGTGAACAACTAATTGATTAAATCTTACTCAAACGAGTTCAGTGATTTTGCTTCATCTCGAATGAACCCCATTAGGAATTTCTTGAATTACTAATATTAAAAAACATAAATAATATTATATTATGAATTTAATAAAAAGTAAGTATATGTTAAAGTTTGATTGTGATTAATTGAGGCAATGTAATATAAAAAATTAAAAGCGATGTGTAAGACACACGAGGTGAGATTTAGTGATGATTATTAATATAAAAAAATCAAAGAAAAAACAAAGGAAATGACAAATCATCAAGGAAAGTTTTCCTTCTATTATACAAAGGATATCAAGTATGACATTAATGATCATAAAAAGAGCAGAAATAAAAAATGACTCGTAAAAGTAAATAAGAATGAATATAAATGAAAAATAAATTAAATATTTAGTAAATATAAAATAATGCTAAAAAGAGTTAAATTGAAACAATGTAATATAAATAAATCAAAGCAAAGTAAAGGTCACATAATAGGAAAATTAAAGTTTGATAGTAGCATGACATAATCAAAAAATAAAATTTAAAAAATGAGACAAATTTTTTAGGAATTTTGCATTAAAAAATATGGAGGAGATTAAGTGTATCATCCTCAGTTATACAAGTTTTTAAGAATTGACATACGACACAAAGTCGACAAAACTCTAAGAAAAAATATTTAAAAAAATAGGCGTGAATTTTTCGTTTGATTGGGCATGAAAAAATAATACCAACGACATTGATTTTATTTCAATTGACCTATCTAGTGTGCTATGTAATAAAAATTTAAATATTCATAAATAATATTAAATTATTTTTTAATAACATGTTGTAGTTCATGTAAATTGTGGTAAATTTAAGTATTGTAATATAACAAAATCAAGGTGATGTAAGCATTAAGAAGAAGAAGAATAAGTATTTCTTAATAATATAAAAATATCAAAGTGGAAAATTTTAAAAAATGGTTAATGGTATGTGAAAGTTGCATTCAAAACAACTAAGTTGATCAAGTCTAACAACCCATGATCATGTAGTAATGTATGAATTGAAATGTTTCCCAAAGTGTTCCTAAACCCGAAAAATTAAACGATTTAAATATTTAAGAATTACTATTTAATGTCATAGAGCTCCTTGACTTGTGTCTAATGACATTTTTCAACTTGATTAGACTACATTTGGAATTACTAAAGATTACCAAAGTAAACAAACATAAATAATAATAAATTATTGCTATTATGTTAAGTAAATAAATATTAAAATTAAGAGATAAACTAAAGTTATCTAATATACTCAAATTAAAGAAATGTAATGATCACACAATACTTCATTTTGATTAACATAATAATACTAAAACATTAATGTGAAATATTTATAAAATTAAATAAATTATACTATAAAATAGGATTCCAAGTCATTAAATCATATTTAAATTAAAATATCTCACAAAGAATGTCAAAATCTTAAAAGACAAAATATTATAAAATACACAAAAAATGTTAAATAAGATAGAGCTCACTAAGACAAATGAATGATCTTTAGTTTCATTTTGATTAGACATCATTTTGAATTGTTGTAAATTTTGAAAATAAATAAGCATAAATAATAATAAATTATTATTTTAATTTTAAGTATATATGCATTAACAATGAAATGAGATAAATTAAATAAATATAAAATGACACAAGAAAAGGTAATATAGAAGTGATATTAGGGGAGTTTTTGTTTTAAATATTGAAATAAATTAACAAAAAAAAATAAATTGAAAAAATTTTAACAAATTGTGAGGCAAAGTTATATTCCATGATACTAATGTCATCAAGTGTAACACCTCTACCATCAAGTAACTTAAGATTGAAATGTCTCATAAGTTATGCAAAAATATGAGAAAACAAAATATTAAAATATTTTGAATTAGATATTTAAATCGATGGAGCATGTCGAAACTAGTGTTATTTCATTTGTCTGATCTCTACATGACCTCAATTGGAAATACTATAAGCTATGTAAAAAATAAAGATCAATAATAATAAATAATTATTTAAAAAAAAATATATATATATATATATTAAAGCTGAAATGAGAAAAATTGAAGAAATGTAAAATAACAGAATGAAACCCTTTTAAAAATCACACAATAGGAGATTTATAGCTAAATGGTGATTTAACCAAATTAAAGCAAAATATCTCAAACAAATAAGATAAATTATTCAAGAATGTTATTTTGCAAGATATTGAGGAAACTGAGTGCAACATCCTTAATCATCAAATGAGGTATGAATTGAAACATCTCGTAAAGCGTACTAAACCCTAAGAAATTAAAGAGTTTATAAATACATAAATGAGTACTTAATTGGATATAGCTAGTGAGATGACTATAATGATGTTTCGTCTTTAATTATCTTAATTGTTTGGAATATGATGAATTAAGAAACTAAATAAGCATAAATGTTATCCAATTACTTTTTAATAATAAGTAATGTTAAGTTCTAATTGTAATAAAATAAATTTGAAGTAACAAAATATAACTACTTCAAAATGATGTTTTTTCACATGAGAGGAGAATTAGAGTTTCATAACTAAGTAACCTAATCAAAGCAAAATATTTGAAGAACTGATAGAAATTGTACGATAAACCTGCATTCCAAGATATTAAAGAGATTGATTGTAAAATCCATAATCTTCAAATCATGTCTAAATAAAATTTCTTATAAAGTTTTTCAAAACCCTAGAAAAAAAATTCATATTACAAAAATAAAAAATTTATTAGATAGAACTCTGACATAAGTCCAACAATGTTCATTTCTTCCTAATAAAAAATTAGAATTCTTTTTAATTTTCTAAAATAACGAATAATAAATATTATTTTAATAATAAGAAAATATATATATTGAAGCAAATATTTGATAAATTGAAATTATTTATTATAACCAAAAAAAGTAATGTAAATGTCACCTGAGTAGAGATTTAGAGCGACATAGTGATACAGCCAAATCAAAGAGGATAGTTCGAAGAAATTAGATATATTTTGATGGAAAGTTGCATTTCAAGACACCATGTTCTAGTAGAACATTCTATATCATAAAATTAGGCATGGATCGATACGTGTCATAACCATGAAAAAAGATGAAAAAAATTAAAATAAATTAGAAAAAATTATATTATTAGATAAAACATGTTGAAACGAGTCCAGTGATATTTACTTTATCTCAACCTAACCTTGTTTTAAATTTTTAAGAGGAAAAATTTTCAATAAGCATAAATAAAAGAAAATTATTTTTTTTTTTAATTTTAAGCAAATATTTATCAAAGTTGAACTGAGTTAAATTGAAGTAATGTAATATAAACAAAATGATGTAAAGGTCATAAGAGAAGAGAATTAAAGTTTTTTAGTTGTACAACTAAATCAATACAAAATCTTTGGAAAAATGAGATGCATTTTGTGGCAAGGATGCATTGTAGGGCACCAACAATTTATATTATAACATGCTAGATTGTTAAATGAGTTATGGATTTAAATTTCTCAAAAAGCTTCAAAAATCTTAAAATCTATATTTAAAAAATCAAAAAAATATTTAATTTGATAAATATTATCCAGATGAGTCCAATAATTTTTTTTGTCCGGTTAATAAAAACTTGTTGAAAAAAACTATGAGCTACGCAAGTACTAAAGCACAACTAATAATAAATTTGTATTGCAATACTAAGTTAATATAAATTAAAGCGAAAATGAGTTAAATTTAACAAATGTAACAAAATATAATGAAGCGAAGCAAAAGTTAACTTAGAATAGGGTCTGAGCTACATAGTAATTAATGAAATAAAATAAATTAGTTTGAGGAAATGAGAAAAATGTGCAAAAAAGTTGCACTCCATGATAGAAAAATGATGAGAATATTATCATTAATCATCAAATTAGGTACAAATTAAAATATCTTATAAAATGAGTTACGCTATAGAAAATAAAACATTTAAAAAAATATAAAAATCTATATCTGATTAGTAAGAGCTCATCTAAAAGAGTTAAAAAATATTTCTTTCATCTCCATCAAACTATTTTTAGAATTGATGTCATGTATCAATATAATATAACCTAATCAAAGCAATGTAACAGTCACTTGAGGTAATATTTATTGTTACATAGCAGCATAAATAAATCAAATGAAAATTTGAAAAAATAAGATAAATTATGTGAGAAAGTTATATTCAAAACTACTAAAGAGATCTAGTCTAACATCCCTAATTGTAAAATTATGTAAGAATTAAAAATACAGGAAAAGTAAGTCAAACACTAGAAAATAAAATTTTTAAAAATATAAAAATCAAAATTTAAATACAGAGAGGTTGTCGAGAAATTTAATGTCATTTTTTTCATAATTATGATTGGACCGAATTTGAATGACTACAAATTAATAAAATAAATATCCCAAAATAATAAAAAATTTTGTTTTCAATAATAAGTAAATTTATATATCAAAAATTGAACGAAGATGACTTGAAGAATCAATATAATACATCCAAATCAAGGAGATCTTAAGGTTAGACAAAAGAAGTGCTATTATTTTATGGTAATATAAAATGTTCAATGAATAAATTTTCGATAAGTGAGATAGATTGTATGAGAATATTGCAGTCAAAGGTACCAAGAAGATCATTTGGACAATTCTCAATCATCTAATAAAGCACAAGTCAATTTGACCCATAAAGTCTACCAAAACCTTCAAAAGTAAACTATTTTAAAAAAAATAAAAATAGTTCTTTAATTTCATAGAGCTTGTTGCATTAGCCCAACAATGTTTACCATTGAACATAGTTTTGAAATACTTTAATTGACCAAAGTACATAAGCTTAAATAATTAAATATTTTGTAGTAGTTTTGAGTATATATATATATATATATTAAAGCTGAACTGAGATAAATTATAACAATGTAATGTTACCAAATCAAAATGATCTAAAAATCACATAAGATTAGATTTAGACTTACAAAGCAATGTAACCAAATAAAACAAAAAAATTGAAAAAACAAGACATGAGATAAATTATACGACAACTTGAAATCCGACATTCTAAGATCATATAGTGTATCATTTCGACTGTCAAATCTAATTGGAATCAAAATGTAAAATAAAAAGTTCTAAAACCATAGAAAATTTAATAATTAAAATTATTTAAAATAAATAATTTGTTTTATTGAGCTTATTGAAATAAGTGCAATGAAGTACAATTCATCTCGATCACTCCTCTTTTTGAGTTATTACAAATTACTAAAATTATAAGAATAGACAAGAAAATTTATTTTTTAATATTAAGCAAATAAATACAAAATCTAAAATGACATAAATGGATGCAATTTAATATGACAAAAGATGAGATTTAAGCATATGTAGAAATATAACATAATATAAGAAAAATCTTTTTGGAAATGAGATAACTTGTGTAGAAAAGTTTTGTTACAAAATACTCAAGAGATTAAATGCAACATCTTTTATAGTTAAATTTGTAAAAAATTAAAAAAAACTCATAAATCGTGACATAACAAAAGAAAATAAATATCAATTATAAATAAATGAATAATTAAAGGATATAGCTTGTTTGCTGAGTTTAGTGACATTTGTTTCATCTTGATTACCCCAATTTGGAATTCTAAAGAATTAAGATAAGAAGTATAAGTAATATGAGGGTATTATTGTAATAACAAGAAAAATAATATTAAATATAAATTAAGATTATTTGAAATAGTGTAATACAACCGAATTGATGCATTTTGAAGTTCACATGAGACAAGAATTAAAGTTTCATAGTAATGTAATCAATTATAAGAAACAATTTGCTAAAATAGGATAAAGTTTATAAGAAAGTTTGTTTAGAGATACTAATGTGATCTAAAGCAACATACTCAATCAACAGATTAGATTCAAATTGAAATATCTCAAAAAGTATGCTAAACCATCAAAAGCAAAATATTTAAAAATAAAAAATAAATATGAAACTAACTAAGCACATCGATATTAGTCTAATGAAAGTTTTTTTATCTTAATCAAATTTTGCTTGAAATTACTACAAATTGTCTAATTAAATAAACGTAAATAAAAATAAATTATTATTTTAATTTTAATAAAATTTGTAATAAATTTGAAATGAGATTAATTTAAACAAGATAACATAACAAAAATAAAAAAGACGAGAATGCACATGTTTGGAGAATTTGAATTACATAGTAATATTACCAAATCAAGGAAAATAAATTAACCAAAACTAGATAATTTGCATTAAAACGTTACATGACAAGATACAAAGAAGATTTTGTGTCACATTGTCGTTCATTAATTGATGTACAAATGCAAAATGTCATACAAAGTGTCTAAGACTTATAAAAAATTAAATATTTTAAAAAATGAATACTTATTTTTGTAGAGGGTGTCAAGATGAGTCAAGTGACATCTGTTTCATCTCTTCCACATTCTTTTTAGAATTATTATGAATCATCAAGTTAAATAAAAATAAATGATAATAAATTATTACCTTTGTATAAAGAAAATGCATAATAGAACTAAAATAACAGATGTTGAAGTAGTGTAATATAACCACTTTAATGCTATCTAAATGTCACATGAGAAGGGAATTTGACTTACCTTGTAATATAACAAAATGAAAACAAAACTTTTTGGAAAAATTTAGATTGCAAAAGTAAATATCATTTCAAGACATTAAATAGACAGAAATTAAGATTCTCGATTGTCAAATCAAGTACGAAATAAAAAGACATAAAGATTACGAATAACTTTATAATCATATTTAAAATTAAAGAGTGAACTTTTAACTATATGAAGCTCATCAAGACAAGTTCAAAGATGTTTGTTTTATTGTGGTTGAACCTCATTTAGAATTATTTTGAATCACCAAAGTAAAATAGTATAATTAATCTTAAACTAATATTTAAATATTAAGCAAATATTTACTTTAGAAAAATGAGATAAATTAAAAACTTTCACAACAACTAAATCAAAGACATGAGAAGGTCATAAGAGATAAAAATACATTTTCATCAAAATATTAAAAATTCAAAGCGAATATGCTTAAAAAATTAATATAATTTTGTGAGAAAGTTTTCTTCCAAGACAAAAACATTTCGATGTAACACTATTGATAGTAAAATCTGGTACAAAACAAAATATCTTATGAGCAATATAAAAAGTTGTAATAAAAAATTTAAAAATATAGAAATCAATATTTAATTTGATAAAGCTCATCTAAATGACACAAGAAATTTGCTTGATCTCAAAAAAATATTGTTTTCAATTACTATTAGTTAGCAATGTAAATTAGCTAAATAATAAAATATTAATATTTTAGTATTAAGGGAATATCTTTAAATTAGATTTAAGATAAATTGTAGTAATTGAAAATAAATAAATGAAAATGATGAAATGGTTACAAAAGAGGGACATTATCATTTTATAGTGTTATAACCTAATCAAAGAAAAATAATTTGAAGAAATGAGACAAATTATATGGGAAAGGTGGAATTCAAGATAGTAAGGAGTTAGACCGTGAAATCCTTGAAGATAAAATCAGGTTTTTATCAAAATGACTCAAAACATATGGAAAAATCCTAAAAATTGAAATATCTAAAAATTATGAAAATAATTATCTAATTGGATATATCTTTCGAAGGTAAGCCCAATGGTGTTGTCTCATCTTGATTAAAACTTATTTGGAAATACTACATATTTTGAATCCAAATAACCATAAATAATAATTAATTAATTTTAATATTGAGTAAATATATAATAAAGTTGAAATAAGATAAATAAAAACAATGCAATATAACCAATTCAAAGGGGAAGGAAAGTCACATGATTGGAGATTTAGAGTTCCCTAATAATATAACACAATCAAAGCAAATCATTTGAAGAAATACAAGAAATTAAAGAAGAATGTTACATTATAAGATACTAAAGCAATCAAGTGCAACATCCTTGATCTTTAAATCAAAAGAATGTCTTATACAACATGCCAAAACTATGAAAAAAGATATATTTTAAAAAATAAAAATATAAGTTAGTTGGATGGAGCTCATCAAATGAGTCCAACAAAAAACTTTTTGTCCCCATCCTCACTAATTTTGAAATACTGCGAATAAAAAAAATTACAAACATAACTAATAATAAATTATAAGTTTTATTCTAAGTAAATATATATATTAAACCAACAATGACATAAATGAAAGTAATCTCATATAACAAAATAAAAGCATTGTAAAGGTCACACAAGAGGAGACTAAGTTTTATAAAATAATAAAAACAAATCAAAAACAAAAAGTTAAGAAAATTAGATAAATTATGTTGGTAAGCTTCACTAAAAGATGTTGAGATGATTATTTACAGCATCTTTGAATATAAAATTAGGTATGAATCAAAATGACAACTAAAATATTCCAAAATTGTTGAAGGTAAAATATTTAACTATATAAAGGTTGTTATTTATGTTCATAGAGCTCATTTAGACAAGTCTAAAGACAATTGTTTCGAAAAAATCAATGCTCTTTAAAAATTGTTATGGATTACTAATTTAAATAATAACAAATAAAAAAAGATTTTCTTTAATATTTGATAAATGAACGTTAAAGATTAACTAAGCTAAATTAAAATAGTTTAATATAGATAATTCAAAGCCATGTGAAAGTCTCACGAGGGGAGATGGAGTTACATATAACTACAACCAAATCAAAGTGAAAATTTTAGGAAAATTTATAAATTGTATGAGAGCTGAATTCCAATATACCAAGGAGAAGAAGTGTCACACATTCTACCATCGAGTGAGAAACAAATTTTAATGTCAACTGAAGAATACAAAAACCTTAAAAAATAAAAAATACCTTAAACCTAAAATCAAACATATTATTTTATAAAGCTTGCAGAGATGAATACAATTAACATTTTTCTTTATCTAAATTAGACATCATTTTGAATAACTATAAATAAAAAAATAAATCAAGATAAATAATAATTAATTATTATTTTCATTTTTAGACAATATATACTACAGTTCAAATCATGTAAATTGAAATAATAAAATATAATAAAGTCAAAGTGATGTAAAGGTGACATTATAAGAGAATTAGGGTTTCTTTGTAATATAAGATTCTAAGGACATTTAGTTCGTCATCCACAATCATCAAATGAAAAAAAAAAATGTACTAAAAAAATATTAATTCAACCAAATCAAAGCCATGTAAAGGTCACATGAGTGGAGAATTATACTTGACATTAGTCTGCAAAGAAAAAGATTTGAAAAATTATTTAATTTCTCCATAAGTTCCATTTTAAGGCACTAAGCAATGTTGTGCCAAATCCTCGATCATTACATCTAAAATGAGATAAATTGAAACAATATAATGTATCATAACAAATTTACAAAAAGAACACTTGAAAGGATAAATTGTTATTCTTTTTAACATAAGCAAATAAATTTGAACTTTTAACGTGCTAAGGAAATTATATGACAAAGTTGCATTCCAGGGTACTAACAGGATAATCTATAACATCCTTAATCATTAAACTTGAAATGAGAGAATTTAAAACCATGTGATATAACCAAATCAATGCAATATAAAGTGACCACATGAGAGATGAAATATGGTTTCTTAGTATAACTAAATCAAAGCTAAGTAAGAAATAAATTGATATTTGAATTCTTAGTTAATAAATATTAATGTTGTAATGAGATAACTTGATCGCATGTAATTTAAAAAATGAAAACGATCAAGGAGTAACACCAAAAGAGTATTGGAGTTTAATATAAATACAAAAAGATCAAAAAAAAAATGTTTTGAATAAATAAGAAATGTTATATTCTAAGATGCTAAAGAGTTCGCTTGCAATATCATCGATTATCAAATAAATAATAAATAAAATTTTTTCATATTTTTGAAGTGACATAAATTGAAAAAATATAATATAAAAAATCAAAGTGATGTCGGAGGAAAACAAGAGGACATTTAATGCAAGTTACAAATTTAACTAAAACAAAATAAAAACCTTTTAAGAAATGAGAAAATTTCTTCAAGATAGTTGCATTTGGAGATACAATAGTGATTGAGTATAACATACTTATTCATAAAATTATACACGATTTAAATATTTCATAAAACATGCCAAAACCCACGAAAATAAATTTTTATAAAAGTAAAAAAAATGTATATTTGAGGTGATAGTGCTCGTCTAGATTATTTAGACGAAGCTTGCTTCGTCTCGATCGAAACGTTTTTAGAAGTAATCGAAATTACAAATAAAGTTAACATAAATATTAATAAGTTACTATTTGAATACAAAACAAAAAAATTTTAAAATTGTATTTTGAAAAATTGAAACAATATAGTACAACAAATTAAAATTTACTTAAAAGTCACATGAGAAGAAAACTATAATTTCACTCTAATATAGTGAAATCATTTGAGAAGCTTTAGGAAACGAGATAAATTGATGATGAATTGCATTCCAAAATATTATGGTGTTTGAGGGTAAAATCCTTGGCTATTAAATCAGGTCACAATCGTAATATTTCTAAAAAAATACAAAACTTGAAGAAAAAAATATTTTAAAATATGAATAATAAATAATTAATTGTAAGGATCTTATCAGTATAAGTTAAAATAAATTTGTTTCATCTCGATAAGAACTCATTTGGAATTACAATGAACCACTAAAATCATAAACATAAGTAACAATAATTTATTTTTTTAATTCGAAGTAAATATATGTTAATATTTAAATTTGGTAAATGAAAGAAATATAAAATACCTAAATAAAAGTAATATAAAAGAAAGAAAAGAGAAGATTTAGAGTTCAATAGTCATATAACATATTCAAAGTGAAACTTTTGAGAAAAGGAGATAAATTATGTGAGGGAGTTGCGTTCTGAGATGTTATGATATCATGTAAAGTATTCCTGAACTTTAAAAGAAATATAAATCAAAATGACTCAAACGAATTAAAACCACTAGAAAATTAAATATTTTAAAAAAATAAAGATGATTTTTTAATTTGATAGAGCTTGTCGAGATGAGTCTGATGATGTTTCTTTCATCTTAAGCATAACTTGTTAGAAAGTTTTGTGAATTAAAGCAAATAAGAGTACAAAAGTCTTTTTTTATTGTTAAGCAAATAAATTTTAAAGATTAATGAGATTATTTGAAGTAGTGTGGCATAGGAAAATTAAAGCAATGTGAAGCTCACAAAAAAGGTGGAGTTATATAAAAATTAAATAAAGTCAAAGCAAAACTTTTGGAGAAATTAGATCAATTGTTGGAGAAAGTTGTATTCGACGATATCGAGGTAGAGTATCATATTTTTGACAATCAACTAAGGTATGATTTGAAATGACTAATAATGCATATAGAAATCATATAATATAAAATATTTTAAAATGCAAAAATAAGTTTAACTAAGTAGAGATTGCTAAGACAACTAGGACAACACTTGCCTCATCATAGTGATACGTCACTTTTAGTGAATGTAAATCACCAAAGTGAATAGAGATAAATTATAATATAAGAATACTTTAATATTAAAAATATATATAATAAGGCTAAAATAAGATAAATTAAAACATTATAAAAAATCTTAATCAAAGGTGATGTAGTGGTCACACAAGACGAGAATTGCGGTTTCTTAGTTGTATAGCCAAATTGAAGTGATTAAAATATGTAAGAAAGTGATAGTCCAAGCTTGTAAGTAGATGGTGTTTAACATCCTCGATAGTGAAATTCTGTGCAAATAGAAATAAACCATACAGCATGCCAAAACAAACAAAAAATATTTGAAAATATAAAATGATTATTTAAATGGTAAAAGCATGCCAAGAGAATTCCAATGACATTTGTTTCATTTTCATCAATCCTCATTTGGAATATTGTGAATCAAAAAAAATAAATAAGTATAGATAGTCAAAAATTATTATTTTAATATTAAATTAACATGTTCAAAGGACAAAATGAGATCAATTAAAAAATATAATAAATCCAAATCATGGCCATGTGAGGGTCACAGGAAAGGATAATTATAGTTTCATATTACTATTACCAAATAAAATTAAATACTTTGAAAAAATTAGTTAGATTTTATGACAAAGTTGCATTCAAAGGTACTAGCTGGATCTTGTGTAAGATCCTCATTTATTAAAGCTGAAAAGAAATAAATTAAAATAGTATAGTTTGATTAAATCAAAGCTATGTAATGGTACATTATAGGAGAATTAGAAATTCTTATAAATATAAGCAATTCAAAAAAAAATATTTCAACAAATTAGTTAAATTATATGACAAAGTTAAATTTCAAGGTCCTTAATGAGTCTTACATAACATCTTTTATCATTTAAAATGAAATGAGAAAAATTAAAACCATGTGATTGATTAAATCAATTAAGAGTAAAGGTTTCATGATGGAAGAATTAGACTTTTTGAGAAATATAACTAAATCAAAGTAAAAAAATTTCAAAAAATGAGTTAAATTATATAGGAAAGTTGTATTATGTGATATTGAAGAGACTGAGTTTAAGTTTCTTGATTCCTAAATTATATACGAATATAAATAACTTATAAAACATGCTAAAATTTTGAAATATAAATATTTAAAAACATGTGTTAATATTTAATTGAATGGGGTTTTTTGAGATGAGTTTGATGGCTATTATTTTGTGTTGAATAAATTTGATTGGAATTATTAGGAAACACAAAACTAAATAATAGTAAATTATTATTTTCATGTTTATTACATATATATTGACATTGTAATAAGATAAAATGAAGCAATGTGATTTATCCAAATCAATGTGACATAAAGCTCATACAAGAGGATATTTAGAGTTATATTATAATATAACAAAAGTAAAGAAAAAAATTTGTAGATATTAAATAAATGTTATAAGAATGCGACATTGTAAGACACTAGGAAGACGTATTGTGAAAATCTTGATCATCAAAGTATGTAAGAATATAATTTCCTTGTAAAGCATGCCAAAACCTTAAAAAAAATTTAAAAATAATTAAATGAACTTCCAATTTGATAGAGCTTGGCAAGATAAGTCTAGCATATTACAATCATATCTAAGTTGGAATCTCATGAAATTATCAACATAAAGAAGAATAAATAATGATAAGTTATAATTTGAAATCAATAATGAATCAAACTTTCTAATAATATTGAAACGAGATAAAATGAAGCAATGTTCTATAAAAAAATAAAAGCAATATACAAGTCAAAATGTGAAGAGAATTAAATTTAGGTGGTAATTAAAAAAAAATAGAAATACAAAAAATTTAAGAAATGAGGAAATTTTCATAAGATAGTTGCTTTCAAAGTACAAGGGAGATTGCATATAGCATTCTCCATCTTCAAATAATGTATATATTTAAATATTTATTAAAACATACCAAAGCCAAAGAAACAAAAATATTTTAAAATATAAAAACAAAATTTTAATTGGATAAAGAACATCTAGATGATTCAAATCATCTGTTTTGTCTTGTGTAGTTCTCATTCAGTACTACTTCAAATTAAAAAAAGTTAATAAGCATAGTTAATAACAAGTTGATATTTTACTATTATATAGATAAATATTAAAAGTGAAATGAACAAAGTTGAATTAATTTATTTAACCAAATGAAAGTAATTTAAAGCTCACATGATAGAGAATAAGAGTTTCATAAAAATATATCAAAAGGAAAAAAGAAAATTAAGAAAATGGAATAAAATGTACAAAAAATGTTGTTCTTCAAAATACTAAGGAGATCTAGTGTAATCATCCTCGATTATCAAATTATATACAATTTAAAATACCTTATAAAATATGTCTAAATATTAGAAAATAAAATATTGAAAAAATAAACATCAATATTTTGTATGATAAAGTTCATTTAGAGGACTTGAATAACATTTTCTTTCATCTTGGTCATAACTCATTCGGAATTATTATAATTACCACAATGAATAACAAAAGTAAGATAAATTATTATATGAATATTAAGTAAATTCGTCTTAAAGCTAAAAATGAGATGATTTGATGCAATGTAACGTGACAACATCAAAGTGATTAAAAAAATTGAAAAGAGGAGATTTTTAATTACATAGTTATAAAAGCAAATAAAAGTGAAATATTTTAAAAAATGAGAAAAATTGTAATACAAAGTTAAAGTCTAACATACTAAGGAAATATGGTGTACCCTAATTCGACAAATATGGTTGGAATGAAATGTCTTATAAAAATACTACTAATAAAGAATTTTGATTTGCCATCTTTTTTATATATGATAATTCAAATCATAGCAATTTGATTTTTGACTTGAACCAAACACTAAAAAATAAAAATTTAAAAATTATAAATATATATAATTAATTAGATGAGGCTCGCCAATATGTGACCAACAACTTATATTTGGAATCAGTTGAACTCATATGAATTTAGTATGAATTACAAAAATAAATGATAAAAAAATAGCAAATTATTATTTTAATAACAAGTAAATGTACATTAAAGCTGATTTGAGATATATTAATGGAATGTTATAAAATTAAATTGGAATGATGCAAATGTTACATTGTGGGAGAATTAAAGTTTTATAGTAGAATAAAATAATAAAAAACATCTTTTAGACATAAGTTACATCACAAACAAAAGTTGCATTCAGGGATACTAATGTGATCAAGTGTAACAACTTTAATGGTAGAATTAGATTCATGTTGAAGTGTCTCGTAATGTGTGCCTCTGTAAAAAAAAAGTAAAACATTTAAAAATATAAAATTGATTATCATAAGTTGATAAGGTTGGTCAGAATTATTCAACGACAATTGTTTCATCTCAATCAGAGCTAGTTTGGAATTACTGTTAACTACTAAAGTAAACAAATATAAATAATAATAAGTCATTATATTAATATAAAGAAAAAATATTTATCAACTCTAAAATAAGGGAAATGGAAAAAATAAAATATTAGCAAATTAAAGTGATACAAAGGTCACATGATATTAGATTAAAAGTTACATTGTGATATACCCAAATCAAATAAAAATAATATAAATGAAAGAAATATAATATAATGAAATCAACTTGAAATAGTGGACACATAGGGGGAGATTTAGGGCTACACTATGGTTAACCAAATCAAATTGGAAAATTTGAAGAAAATGTGATAAATTGTGTGCAAAAGTTGCATTACAAGATGAAATGGACATTGAGATAATATCATTGGTTCTAAAATAATAATGTGTATAAAAATAAAAAAATAAGTATTTAATTTTGTAAAGCTCATTAAGACTACTCCAATAATTTTTTTCACCTCCATTGCAGGATGTGTGGAAGTTCAAGTCATTAACAATTTCAACAAGCATTAGTAATAAAATGTAATTATCTTAATATTAATTAAATACATTTTATGATAAAATGCAATAAATTTATGCAACATAAATTAAAAAATCAAAGAGACTTCAGGGTTACAGGAGAGTAGATATAGAGTTATATACTAGCACGATAGAATCAATGCATAAACAAATTGAAGAAATGAGGAAAATTTTATTTAGAAAGTTCAATTCTGAGATACTAAAAAGATCAAGTGCAATGTTATGGAAGGAAGCAAAGATAAATTGAAGTAACATAATTTAGCCTAATTGAAGCAATAAAATTGTCACACAAAAGTAGAATTTGAGGTACACAGTAATTTAGCCAAATCAAAGAGAAACTTTTTAAAAAATTAGAAACATTTTATTAGAATGTTACATTCCAATGTAATGAGGGGATCGAATAAAGCATCCTTAAAATTCCAATCTAGTATGAATCAAAATGTCTTCATAAGTATTTGAAAATAATTAAAAAAGTTAAAAGTACAAAAATGAATATTTTGTTATGTGAAGCACAATAAGATAAGTGCAATAACAATTGTTTCATCTTAGCCAAATCACATTTGAAATTATTGTGAATTACAACTTTGAATGGATTGAGAGTTACTGGTGTTTGTAGAGGTAAGAATTTATTTTGTTGTCTGCTTCGTAGTGAATGGTCTCACAACATTTATCCATGTCTCTTATAAGGGATTGGTTATCATTTCTCCTAATAGAATGTCCCTTACAATTGATTCTTGTCCCTCATAAAGGAGGGGTACGTAGAATCTCTCTAATTAGAGTTTGATGCACACTCCTTTTTCACAAAAGTGGATGCATACAAACAAATAAAATTTTATTCCAGAATAATAATCTTCAACATGGTGAACAACCCTATCTATAAATATTTCAAAGGTTCATCAATTTTTTTTAGAAATAATAAACAAAAAAAATAAAAAAACTAAAAATTACACAACATTATGTAGTTTCCTAAATCTTGCCAGGTGTTTTGGGTTGTCATAACAATGTAGGTAGACCTATCGATCAAGTTTAGAAGTAAGCATAAGCTCAATAAAATAACACTGTTTAGGTAGGACATATGAGTTATCATGGGTCATCAAGGCTTAGAAATGATCGAGTGGGCCATCATAGGTAATGGCTTAGTTTGGGGTGAGCATATTAGCATTGTTCATGGGATAATTTGAGTAAAGCAAGTATCCTAGTTAGCTTAGACGATGCCACGGTTGCTAATGATGGCTTGAGTTCATCTCAACGGACAATGGCAGGAAACCAAGAAACAAAAAAACTCAATTGTAAGTAATTTTTAAAGAAATTTTCAACCAAATTTTTTTTTGATATAATAATGGAACTAATACGATGCTAATGACTGTGATTTTGTAAGCTAATGTAAGCCACTTGTACATAGATAATTTCTCAAAAAATTTAGGAAATATTAAAGGAACACAACACCTTTGTTCAATGGAAATCAAAGTTTTGTCAATCCATGATACGTTTTGTTTTTGGGGATGGTATATGTGTATCAAACCTATACTTTTGGTAGGATTTTATGATATGACATTGATACAACTGAAGTTATTTATAAAAGTAGTACAAGATTGGCCTTTAATTTTAATGAAGATATAAAAGATATTAGTTTTTCATCATTAGGAGGTCCTAATATAGTCATTGTGCATCTCACAATAGCTATGAGTTGTCCAATATAGTAAATATTTCTATCTAGTGCACGTAATTCTTCCTCAACCTTATCATTTGATTTTATAACCTCTTCTTCCACAACTTCAATACTTTCTTCTACCATATCTTCGATGTCTATAATTAGAGGTCTTTTAGGGCACGTGGCGATGACATGCCCTCTCTCATGATAATGATGAAATTCAACTATTAGTAGATTTTTTATTTAATGGTTTCATTCAACAAGTTGGTGGTTTGAGTAAAGAGAAAAAGGTTACTTATGGAGTTGAAAAAGTAAGAATAATGAGAAGGATGGTATGAGTTTGAAGGTGTGATGTGGATGAGGGAATCTTACTCTTACTCTTATAAGCAATCAATCCTATAAAGTTTCTTACATTATGAATCATATTATATGCCTTTTCTAAACTAGTTATAATTGTAAAATATAACTCAACTTGAATAGGTTGTCTAAGCTTATCTCAAAACTATGACAATGCTACTTCAACAACCTCTTATACACAACATCTAAGCATATTATTCTCAAATTTAGTAATATACTCTTCAACAGTCATTGAATTTTTAAATAGACAGTGTCATTATTTGAACATTTATCTCAATAAGAGATCCGCAAATTTTTAGATTGTCTTAATCTTGAGTTCATTCTATGGTCAAGCTAATACTCAATCTTCAACAAGATATCACTTTTCTAATGTATGAACAAATAATCAAATATCTGATGTGAGCTTTCGTTTTACAAAATTCGTACTTTTGATACATAGTAAGATCATATCAATCACCCATATCTTAATCTTGATATGCTCTCTGTCTAAAGTACCACAAAATTTAGAGGCATCTATTCTAACATTGTTAATTTGACAATCATCAGCCATACCATGTCTATTCTAACCTTCCAAAGGCACATATTGAGTCACATTATTAGATTGCTCACACATCGCATGCCTGTATGACATAGGCTTGATGGCTGCTCTTCATTACTTTATTAAAAAACAAATGTCCACGCCATAGTGAGCATCCCTGTTTATAGAAATCTCATGAGTATAATGGTAATTTGTTAACATAGGAATAAAAAAGTATATTTCAGAATAGTAAGGTCAAATTTTTAAAAATTCTAAAGAAAATTTTAGTTTGGCAAAAGTCAGTACAAATTAACAAAAAATGCTTTAAACTGTACCTAAAAACTAGCTTAAAACTTAAAAAATTAATTCTCATAAGTAGATGTCAAAGAGCATATGCATTTTTGTGGCAATATTGGTAAACGAAAACATTAAAAATAAGATGAACTGACAATGAATATTTTAAAAGTTATAACAATGAATATTTAATTGTTGGAGCTCATTGAGATAAGTACAATGACTTTTATTTTTTCAACATTGACCCCTGAATAGATTTAAATGTCATTTACAAAATATAACAAGCATAAAAAAATTATTTTTTTAAAATTAATTAAATTTATATTATTGATTAGTAAGATAAATTAAGGAGAAATAGTATGATAAAATAAAAACTATGTAAAGGTCACACAATAGAAAATGTAGAGTTCCATACTTATACAACAAAATGAATGAAAAATAGTTGAACAAAAATGCTTAATTGTATGGAAAAGTTATAGCCAATATACTAAGACTTTGTG
The DNA here is from genome assembly GCA_023846275.1 of Vanilla planifolia. NCBI lineage: Eukaryota > Viridiplantae > Streptophyta > Magnoliopsida > Asparagales > Orchidaceae > Vanilla > Vanilla planifolia. The sequence goes on along the minus strand of JAIUJO010000165.1, from coordinate 666,862 downwards.
TGTAACATCCATGATTGTTAAATAAGTTACAAATCATAATATTTGATGTTGTATGCAAAAGCCTCTAAAATAATAATATTTAAAAAATATAATGATGAATATTTATTTTGATAAAGATATTGGGACTAGTCCAACAATATTTTTTTATCTCAATTATAACTCATTTTTGAATTTTTTGTGAGTTTCTAAAAAAATTAATCTTACATAATAATAAATTAATTTTTAATAGTAATTAACCATTTAAATTAAAGCATAAATAAGAAGAATTGAGGCAATATAACATAAAAAAAATTAAATATATAAAAAGGTCATACAAAAGGAGAGTTATAGTCATATTGTGATATAACGAGATCAAAGAGACATATTTGAAAAAGTGAGATAAGTTGAATGGGAAAGTTAATTTTCAAGATAGTAAGTGGATCAAGAATAATATCCTTATTTGTTAGACTACTTACAAATGAAAGTATCCCATAAAAATGCCAAAATTATTAAAACTTGAAATATTTAAAAATATATATAAAAATATTATTTAATTAGATAGATCTCTTGAAAGCAAGTCCAACTAGATTGTTTATTTAGGTTGAATGTCACTTGGAGTTATTGTGTTTTACAAAAACAAATAAGCATAAATATTAGTAAAGTATTATTTTAATGCAAAAAAATATATATTAAAATTCAAATAAAACAAACTGAAGTAATTTAATATAATTAAATGAGTGCAATGTAACATCCTGATGATAGAGATGAAGTGCTGCATTGCAATATAACAAAATTATTTCAAAAAATTAAAAAAATTAGATAAATTATATAAGAAAGTTACAATCTAAATTTCGAAGATTTAATATAACATCAATGATCATCAAGTTAAGTATGCATCAAAATAAAATTTTTTACATCTTAAAAATGATATTTAAATGGATAAAGATTGAGAAGAAGAGCTAGATGACATTTGTCTATTCTATATTGATCCTCATTTGGGAATACTATAAATAAACAAGTAATTAAGAAATAAGTAAAAAATTATTATCTTAGTATTATGTAAAAATTTAATTAACCTGAAATGAGATAAATTGAACCAATGGTTGTAAGCAAAACATAGTGATGTAAATGTCACATGAAATAACATTTACTGTTATAAAATTTATTTTTTAAATAAAATACAAAAATCAATATATATACCATTATTTTAATATTAAGTAAATTAGTATAAAGCTAATGTAAAATAAATTGAAGCAAAGTAATATGAGCAAATCAATACCATCTATTGGTTACACGATTGACAATTTAGAGTCTCAAAGCAAAAACTAAGTTAAAGTGAAACTTTTAAAAAAAAGACAAATTTTGAAGAAAAGTTGCATTTCAATATACTAAGGAGATCAAGTGTAATTTCCTTGATCATCAAAATAAGTTTGACTCAAAATATCTATTGAAGTATAAAAAACAGGTCAAAAGATATTTTAAAATATAAAAATATATATATAGTTTGATAGAGGTCATCAAGTCAAGTGCAACGATGTTTATTTCGTCTTGATCACACCTCATTTAGAATTATGACAAATTACTAAATTAGATAAACATAAATAATAGAAAAGTATTACTTTAATGTTAAAAAACTATTTATAAAAGTCATAGATAAATAAATTAAAGAAATATAATAAAAGCAAATGAAAGAGATGAAAACATTGCAAGATAGAAGATTTAGGGGGTTCAATGTAATATATCCAAACCTAATAGTAAAAATTGAATAAATGATATAAATTGTATAAGAAATTTGCATTTAAAGATAGTAAGGATATCAAGGATAACATATTCAATCGTTAAATCAAGTATGAATCAAAATTTTTCATAAACATTGCAAAAGACCATGAAAATAAATAATTTAAAATATAAAAAAGAATATTTCATTTGATAAAGCTCATTGAGATGACTCAAACGATTTTTGTTTCATCTTAAATAGACATCATTTAGAATAAGTGTAAATTAAAAAATTTAGATTAGTATAATAATAAGAAATTACTATTTCAAAGTCATATAAATAAAAATTAAAGTTCAAATGGCATAAATTGAAGTAATGTGTTATAGCCAAATCAAAGTCATGTCAAAATCTCAAGAGAATATGTTTATAGTTGCATAGTTATATATTCAAATCCAAATAACACTTTGAAGACCAAAAATAAATTATGTAAAAAAGTTGTATTTCAAGTTACATAAAAGATGAAGTGTAACATTCTAATCAACAAATTTAGTGTGAATCAAGATGACTCTTATAGTAAGCCAAAGTTGAGAAAAATATTTTAAAATATATAATTTAATATTTATTTGATAAAGCTTAATGAGTTGAAATGGAAGAAGTTTGTTTAGTCTCCAACAAACGTCATTTGTAATTACCATGAATTACCAAAGTAAAAAAGAATAAATTTCAAAAAAAAAATTTTAAAATAACCTAAAAATATATCAATGATGAATGAGATAAGTTTAAATATTGTACTATAATGAAATATAAGAATTGTAAAGGACACACAATAAGAGAATTAGAGTTTCTTTGTAATATAATAAAGTCTAAGTAAAATATTTGAAGAAATAAGATAAATTGTCCAAGAAACAAGAATAAAAAATACCAAAGAGATCGATTGGAACATCCTAGATCATTAAAATAGGTACTAGTTGACATGTTTTGTAAAGCATACAAAAATTTTAGTTAATAAAATATTTAAAAACTTGAAAAAAAGTATCTTTAACTTGATAGAAATTATTCAAATTAGTCCACTGATATTTGTTTCATTCGATCAAACCTCTCTAGGAATTATAAAAAATTATGAAGCAAAAAAGCATAAATAATAAATTAATGTTATTTTAATATAAAGTAAATCTACACTAAAGTTGAAATGAGGTGAGGTGAAAAGTTTTAATAAAGCCAATCAAGGCAGTGCAAAGATCACATGAGAAGTGATTTAGAGTTGCATCTACATAAAAGTAAAATATTTGAGGAAAAGAGAAAAATTAATTGGTAGGGTTACTTTCAAGATATTAAGGAGATAAGTGTAACGCCCTCAATAATCAGTTCGTTTTCTTTCAAATAAATAATTTATTTGAGAAAAACCCAATGATATTTGTTTTGTTTCCGTCAAACCACTTTTGGAATTACCATAAATTATCAAAGCAAATAAGAATAAATGACTACTATTTTAATATAATTTGACAATATATCAAACATAAAATAATATAAAAGGAAGCAATGTAAAATAAAAAATTCAAAATAATGTAAGGGTCACATATAAAGAGAATTAGAGTTTCTTTGTAATATAACATAACATAAACAAAATATTTGAAGAATTGAGATAAATTGCATGGTAAACTTCGATTTTGAGATACAATGGAAATTGGATACGAAAGATAAAGAATGTAGCAACCTTGATCATCTAATAAGGTTCAAGTCAAGATGTCTCATAGAGCACTTGACAACACAAGTAAAATAAAATATTTAAAAATATAAAAAAGGACATCTATATTTGATAGAGCTTAATGAGACAACTTGAGTGATATTTATTTTTTCTACTTTGAACTTCATTTAGAATTATAGTAAATTGCTAAATAAGTTTTCTATAAATAAATAATACAAAATTAATATTTAATATTAACTCAATTTTTATTAAAATTAAAATAAGATAAATTAAGGTAATGTAATATAACTAAACCATAATGATGTAAGGGTCACAATAGTGGAGAACTATAGTTTCATAATATTATAATCAAATTAGAGCGATATGTTTGAAGAAATCACATAAATGTTATGCAAACAATGCATCCTAATTTACTAAGGCAGTCGGGTGTAACATCAATCAATGTTAAATATGGTATGAAGTGTAATATCTCACAAAAAATATTAAAACTATTGAATTTAAAATATTTAAAAAATTTAAAAATTAAATATTTATTTGGATAGAGCATATTAAAATAAGTCTAATGAAATTTGTATCACCTCCATTAAACTTTGTTTGGAATAATTGAGAATTATAAATGTAAATAATCATAAATAATAATAATAAATAGTTTATTTAAAGTTAAAAAAATATATTAAAGTGATGTAAAGTTCTCCCAAGTGGAAATTTAGAGTTAATAAGAAATATAACAAAAGCAAAGAAATTTTTTGACAAAATGAGATAAAGGTTTTGACAAAGGTGCATTACAAGTTGCAACAAAGACTCAGCATAATATCGTTGATTGTCAAACCAAGTATATATCAGAATACCTTATAAAGCATGCCAACACGTTAGAAAATAAAATGTTTAGTCATACAAAAATGAATATTTATTTTATTGGACTCATCAAAATGAGCCTAATGACATTCCTTTTGAAATATGTTGGACCTTTTCTTGAATTATTAAAAATGATGAAGTTACTAAAACATAAAAATATAATAAGTAGTTAATTTAATATTAATTAAATATATACTAAAGTAATGTAATGAAACAAAAACAAAATAATGCAAAGTTCACATGAGAAAAGATTTAAACTTTTGTGGTAAAACAATGAAATAAAGATTGAAAATTTGATGAATTGATATAAGATTTAAACTTTTGTGGTAAAACAATGAAATCAAGATTAAAAATTTGATGAATTGATATAAATGTCATAATAATATTGACTTCAAAAATACTAAGAAGGTCGAGCGTAACGTCACCGATCACGAAATCAAGTATAAATAAAAATATCTCATAAAGTATGTCAAAACTATGACAAATAAAATATTTAAAAATATAAAAATAAATATATAATTGCTTGGAGTTCATCTAGAGAAGTAAATAATGTTTATTTCACCTCAATAGAGGCTTATTTGAATCAATTTGCATTAAAAATTAAATAACCATACATAGTAAAAAAATTACTTTTTAAATATTAAGTAAATATATAATAAGATTGAAATAAGGTAAATTAAATTAATCAATATGCTCAATTAAAAGAGATGTGAATGTCATGTGAGAGAAAATTATTGTTTTATTCTAATTTAAATAAAAGAAACGAAACAATCACAAAAATGAGATAAGTTGTATCATGGGGCAACATTGCATGATACTATGGAGATCAATTATAACATCCTCGATGATGAAATTAAGTACGGATAAAAATACTCGTAAAATGGACTAAAATCTGTAAAAGTAAAATATTTAAAAATGTAAAATGATATATTTAAATGGACAGAACTTATTGAGATGAGTTCAAAAAATTTTTTAATCTCGATCAGGCCATATATTAAATAACTTGAAATTACCTAAGAGATAAAAAATTAAAAAAGTACTATTTGAATATTAAGCAAATATATATTAAGGAAAAAATGATATAAATTAATGCAATGTAACATAACCAATAAAAATTATTTAAATGTCACATACAAAGGGATTTAGTGTGAATAAATAGTATAATAAAATTAAAGAAAAAAATTTAAAGAAATAAGAAAAATTATTGAAGAATGTTGCATTCCATGATTGTAAGAAGTTCATGCATAACATTCTCAAAGGTTAGATATCGTACAAATGGAGAATCCTTATAAATCATAATTAAACCTTATAAAATAAAATATTTAAAAATAAAAAATATATATCTTAAATTAGATAAAGCTTGATGAGTCAACTACAACAAGGTTTGTCTGATCTTTATGGAACCTCTTTTGGAATTGTTACGAATTATAAAATTATTTAGACATAAATAAAAAGTAAATTATTATTTTAACATTAAGTAAATATATATATATATATTATTGCTTAAATGAGATAAAAAAAGGTTTTGCAATATTACTAAGAAAAAGTAATTAAAAGGTTAAAGAAGAGAACTAGTGTTTCATTATAATATAAGAAAATCAAACAAAATTTTATTAGAAATGAGATAAACTATTCAAGAAAGTTCAACTCCATGATACTAAAAAGGTTAAGTGTAACAACCAAGATATTCAAATGAGCAAGTAATTAAAATATCACATAAATATTGTGAAACCCTAGAAAATAAAATATTTGTAAAGAGTAAAGGAATATTTTATTTGATGAGCTTTTTTAAATGAGTCAAACAATTTTTATTTCATCTTGATCAAACCTATTTTGTCGTTACGATGAATCACAATTAAATAAGTGCATATAGTACTAAATTATTATTTTAGTACTAAGTAGATCTATAATATGACTAAAATATGATAAATTATAGATATTTAATTTATTTAAATGAAAGAAATATGAAGGTCAATTTGGAGAAGAATTATGGTTTCATAGTAATATAACCAAATCAATGAAAAATTTTATAGCGACAAGATAAATTGCACTAGAAGGCTCGATTCAAAGATATTATAGAGATCGAATGTAACATGGTCATCAGATTTGTCACAAATTGAATATCTCATAAAGAAGGCAAAATTTGATTAAAATAATTATTTTTAAAAAGAAAGATTACACTTCTAATTAAATACAGCTTATCGAAAGTAGTGATGCAACAGTTGTTTCATTGTGATAAGACCTCATTCTAATTCACTATAAATTATGAAATTAAATAAACATAAATAATAACTAATTATTATTTTTGTTAATTAAATAAATATTAAATTTAAATGAGATGAACTGACATAATATAACACCTGTAATGGTGAAATGGGATTGGATTTAGTGTTACATTGTGATACAACCAATGAAAAGCAAAAAAAATTCAAAAAATTGGATAAATTGAAACATAATGTTGCATTCTAGGTTGCTAAAGAGGCCAAATGTAATATTTTAGATCATTAATTTTGATGCAAAAGAAAATATCTTGTAAACCATGTAAAAAAGTTAATAAAAAAATAAAAAGAATACTTTTTCTAATAGAGCAGCTCCAGATTAGTCCAACTACTTTTTTTTCTCTCGATCAAAGGTTGGTTTGAGTATCTACAAATTATTGAATTATACCAATACAAATAATAATATATTATTATCTTAAAATTAAGAACATATAATTTAAAGTTGACATAAGATAAATTGAGCTAATATAGGATAATAAATCAAAGTGTTGTAAAGTTCGAGTGAGACGATATTAAAAGAAAAAGGACAATATAACCAAATCAAAACATCACATTTGTAAAAAGGAGAAAAAGTACATAGGGAAGCTACACTGTAAGTTTATTATAACATCATGGAAACTCTCAAGACTATTAAATTAGGCAAGAATAAAACATTTTTTAAAAGTGTGCTGACTTTGAAAATAGAATACCAAAAAATTATAAAAATAAAATTTTAATTGAATAAATTATATGTGAATATTAATTCTAAGAAAACATGGAGATTGTGTGTAATATCTTTGATCATAAAATCATGTAAAAATAAAATTATCTTTTAGAGAGCGCAAAACACAAAAAAATAATTTAAAAATATAAAATGTAAAATTTAAAAAGATTGTGCACTTCGTCTCAATCAGACTATGTTTGGAATTATCATGAATTATCAAGTTAAATAATAATAATAAATAAGTTTAATATTAATTATATACAAAATAAGACTTATATTAGTAAAATTTAATCAAATTTATATGCCCAAATCAAAAGATATATTGGTTACATGAGAGAGGAATTACTATTTCATAGTAATATAACCATTTCAAAATAAAAGCTTTGTACTAATGTGACAAATTATATAAGAAAGCCATGATGCAAAAAGCTAAGGAGATTAAGTATGACTTCCTCGATCACCAAATGTGGTTTTAATCAAAATTTGTCTTAAATCATGCCAGAACTACAGGAAAAGTTATTTAAAAATATAAAGTTGAAGATTTAATTGAATAGAGATTATCAACATGAGTTCAATGTTGCTAATTTCATCTTAATTCAGCCTCTTTTCAAATTAAGCTGTAATACTTCAATATATATCACTTTAGCTTTAGTATATATTTGCTTAATATTAAAATAATAATTTATTTTTTTATGACTAATTTTATTGGACATCATAGTAATTTCAAATTTGTGTGATTCAGAAGTAATAAACATTGTTAGACAAATCTCGATAAATGAAATTAAGCATTCATATTTATATATTTTTTTAAATATTTTATTTTTATTGGTTTTAACATTCCTTAAGAAAAATTTTAATTTGGGTCTAATTCGGTGATTGAGAATGTTATGCTCTATCTCCTTAATACTTTAGAATACAACTCTTGTATAGAATTTATCATATTTTTACAATATTTTTGCTTGCATTATTTTAATATTACTTTGAGACCAAAAAACTCATGTTGTGTGAATGTTACATCACTTTGATTTTCTTAAATCATATCGATTCAATTTATCTCATTTCAACTACATTATATATTTTACTTAACTTTAAGATAATATTCTATAATTTGTTTTGCTTATTTTATGATATAATTCTAATTAACTCGAAAAATATTTATAATAAGCTAAAATAATCATTGATGGAGTTGCTTAAATGAGCTTTGTCTAAAAATTTTGATTTTTATATATTTAGCTACTTTATTAAGAAATTTGATTCGTATTTAATTTGATAATCAGGAATTTTATAGTTTGACTTTTTGTTACCATTTATCTCATTTCTTCATTGATTTTGATTTTTTCCTTATGTTAGTATATAACTCTAAATATCCTTTATTGTGAAGTTTTCATTATTTTGATTGGGTCATTTGATTGCTACAATTTATTCATTCAACTTGTAATATATATATATATATATATATATCTATTTTTTAAAAAATATATTTGTTTATTGTTTATGCTTATTTTTTTTGATAATTCATAATATTTTCAAAAAAAGTTTTAGATACACAAAACAACCATCATTGGACTCATCTCAATAAGAACTTTCAACTAACATTTATTCTTAAATTTTTTTAAAATTTACTTTTCTACAATTTTTTTTATCGTACAAGATATTTTTATTCATACCTTATTTGGTTATTGATGAAGTTGGAAACGATCTTTTTATTATGTAGATGATTTGATCACTAATTTTTGATAATTAATTTTTGGAGTTATCTTATTGAATTCCATCTAGTAAAATATCAATTTTTAAATTTATAAATATTTCACTTTCAATGATTTTTGAATGTTTTATAATGACCTCTAATTTGTGCTTCATTGATAGAAATAGGATAGTATGTTCGATCTCCTAAGTAACTTCAAATGCAACTTTTTCATAAAGATTATCTTTTTTAGAAATAAAAGTCATAGGCTCCACTTGAAGTATTCCATGCAATTAAATATTCTATTTCATATTTTTTAAAAAAATTATTTTATAAGCATTTTGGCTCTTTTTATGAGGCATTTCAGTTTGTAGCATATTCACTATCAACGATGTTTCCCTAAATCTCCTTAGTATCTTGGATTCAATGTTTGTAATATAGTTAATCTTGGTTTTTTACAATTTTGAGTTTTAATATTTTTTATTGCCATGGAACTCTGATTCCTCTATATTTTTACTATACAAATCTTTGATTTAATTATAATACTTTGCTTCAACTTATCACATTTTTAATATATATTTATTTAATATTAAAATAGTGATTTGTTATTATTTATATCAATTAATTTTTTAATTCACCATAATTACAAACAAGTATGAAATAAGAATAAAAACATGTTGTTTTACTTGTCATAACAAGCTATATAAAACTAAATATTAATTTTTTAATTTTCAAATATTTTAAATTTTAATATTTTTTTTACTACTTTTATAGAAAGTTTCATTCATACCTGATTTGATGATCAGGGATGTTACACTTTATCTCTTTACTAGCTTAAAACATAACTTTGCTCACGATAAATTTTATTACTCAAAATTGTTTCCATTGTTTTTTATAAGATAATTTAACTCTAAATTTTTACAATTATGGCTAATACTTTTATTTAGTTTTATTTTACTACTTTTATTTATCTCATCTTATTGTTAATATATTTATGTATTTATTACTGAAATAATAATTATTTTTATGAAATTTAAATTACTTTTATAATTCATATTAATTTCAAATAATGCTAGATTTTGAAAAACAACATCATTAGACTTATCTTAACTAGCTCCATCAAGTTAAATATTTTTTGTATTTCAAAATATTTTATGTTCAAGTATTTTTGAAAAATTTATTGGGTTTTTTGATTCACATATGATTCGATGTTGTAGAAACTGTAATTGATCTTCTGAAAATTGTCTATAAATAAAATTTCTCTTATAATGTTTTTTATTTCTTCATATTTTTTCTTTGATTTAGTTATATTACTATTGATCACTACGATTTGGATATATTACATTACTAGAATTTTTGTTATTTGATCATTTTTGTGTATTTGCTTAACGTTATAACAAAAGTTGTTCGAATCATCTCAGTAATATCCTTCCAATTATAAAATCATTACTATATTTTTAAATATTTTTTTTTTGTTTTCACACACTTTATGAGATATTTTGATTCACACTTAATTTTATAATTGTGCATGTTATACTCAATCTTTTAATACCTTGGAATGTAATTCTTTAAAACAATATCACTTATTTCTTTAAATGCTTTGTTTTTATTTCATATTCTACCATCTTATTCGAAGTCACATCTCATGTGACCTTTATATTTTTTATTTTGTTATATAACTGTTTTAATTTATCTTATTTTAGCCTTAATATCTATTTAGTAAATACTAAAATATTACAATTATTTGTGCTTTTTTGCTATTTTATTATCTTAAAGTTCTCACTAAAATTAAATATTCATTATATTTTTTTAATATTTTCTTTTTTGTTATGGAACCCTTTTTAATTCATTATGAACCATAATCAAGTTGATCATCAAGGTTATTAAACTTGATCATCTTACTATTTTTGAATGCAAATTCCTTTATCAATTTGTCTCATTTGCATGAAGTTTTCTCTTTATTATCATTATATTTTGTTGATACTCTAAATCTTCTCTTGTGTGCCCTTTATATTATTTTGATTTAGTAGTACTATACTACATCAATTTGTCTTATTTTAATGTTAATAAATCTCTATTTAACATTAGAAAAATATTTTACTATAAATTAGGTTAATTTCCTTCGCAATTTGTTGTAGTTAAAAGTAGTGTGATTGAGACAAAAAACATCATCAGGCACAACTCGAGGAGTTCCATATAATTAAATATTTATTTTTAAAATTTTTAAAATATTTTTTTGGATTTTGGCATATTTTATGAGACATTTGATTCATAAATAATTGGATAATCAATGATGCAACCCTCAATCTCACCAATATCTTAGAATAAAAAATTCTCATAGAGTTTATTTTATTTTTTCAAATATATCATAATGCTTCAAGTTATTCTATTGAAGTTTTGATAATTATTTACTCAATATTAGAATAATTTTTTTTTAATATTTATTCTTATTTCCTCTTGTAATTTATTATAATTATAAATGAGGTCTGATAGAGAAGAAGCAAACATCATTGGACTTAACTTTTCATAACCTATCTCATTAAAATTTTTATTTTTAAATATTTTATTTTGTATAATTTTACCATGCGTTTGAGAAAATTTGATTAGTGGCTGATTTGATAGTTGAGAATGTTATGCATGACCTCCTTGGTATCCTATAATTCGACGTTCTACGTTAATTTACAACATTTTTGCTTATTTTTCACTTTGATTTTCTTTTTATTATGATTTAAATTAAATCTTTGGTTTTTTTCTTTTATGTAATTTTAATTTGGATTCATTGCAATGCTTATATTAATTTTTTCTACTTTATTATATTTTTATTTACTACTAAAAAATAATTTATTATTATTTTTTTAAATATTATAATTAAAAATAATTTCGTACAATGTTCAATTTCAATGGAACAATAGTCAATGCACTCATGAAAATAAGATACATCCATTTAAGTATTCATTTTTTGTATTTTTTAAAGTATTTATTTTCTAATGTTTTGGTATGTTTTACAAGGCATTTTGAATCATACCTAATTTGAGAATCCAGAATTTGTGCTCCATTTCCATGCTATCCTAGAATGAAACTTTTTAGTGCAATTCATCACATTTCTTAAAATGTTTTCTTTGATTCCATTATATTACTATGTAAACGTAAATATTCCCTCATGTAACCATTATATTGCTTTCACTTCGTTATATTACATTGCGTCAATGTATCCCATTTTATCTTTAACAAATATTCACTTAATAATTAAAATTTATTTTTATTATTGATTCTTTTATAATTTGTTAATTTCTAGTAATTTCAAATAAGACCCAATCGAGAAGAAGCAAACGTCATTGGGCTTATCTTGACGACTTCTATCCAATTAAATATTTATGTTAAAATTTTAAATGTTTATTCTAAGGATGTGAATTACTTAATGAGATATTTTTATTTACACATGATTTCATAATTATGGATGTTACACTATATCTCCATAGTATCTTAGAATGAAACTTTCATGTACAATTTGTGTCATTTCACTGGATTTTTTTGTGTTGGTTATATTACTATGAAACAATAAATTTTTTGTCATGTCACATTTACATTGCATTGATTTAGTACATTAAATAGCTTCAATTTTACACATTTTTAACTTTAATAAAAAGGTAATTAATATTAAAACATTATTTTATTACTATTTAGATTTATTTTTTGTTAATTATAATAATTCTAAACAACATTTGATGAGAACTAAAAAAGGCATCGTAAAACTTGTCTTAGTAAGCTCTATCAAACTAAATATTTATTTTTATTATTTTGAATATTTTATTTTCTTCCATACTTTATGCGACATTTCAATTAATACTTGACCTAATGATCCATGAAGTTATAGTCAATCTCTTTAGTATCTTACAACACAAATTTTTTGTTCAATTTTTCTTATTTCTTGAAAGGTTTTGCAAAGATTTTGGTATACTATATTTAAATTGCAACTCTTCTCTCTTGTGTCCTTTACATTACTTCGATTTCTTAGTAGTAAAATTTTTTTTATTATTTATGATTAATACTTAGTAGTTCACAATAATTCAAAACTAGAGTAGATGAAGATAAAGGAAACATCTTTGCATTTGTCTCGATAAGTGCTATTGAATTAAATGTTCATTTTTATGTTTATCAAATTTTTTTTGTAGTTGTGTCAATTTACGAAACATTTTGATTCATATAGGATTTGACGTTTGAGGTTGTAATGCTTGATATCATTAGAATCTTGGAATGACTCTTTCTTTAACAATTCATATATTGTATTCAATTTTTTTTATTTGTTTATATTAATACAAAACTATAAACCCCTCTTCATGTCACCTTTAAATTGCTTTGCTTTAGCAATATTGTATTGCTTAAGTTTGTCTTATTTCGATTTTAATAAATATTTGTTCATTTTTCAAATAAAAATTTATATTATTTCTTCTTATTTACTTTTGTAATTCATAGTTGTTGCAATTGAAGTATAACTAAATGAAATCAAAAGTAGTTTGGGTCATCCAAATGAGCTCCATCTAATTGAATATTTTTTTTTTCTAAATATTTTTAATTTTTATCAATTTATAGCTCATTTTATTGGATATTTTAATTTTCATATAATTTTATGACCAAGGATGTTACCCTCGATCTCCTTAGTATTTTTTATTGAAATGTTTTTAACAACTTTAACTCATTTCTTAAAATTTTTCTCTTTCATTTTGTTTAGTTATTGTTCAACTCTCATTCTCTTGTCATGATACCTATACATGCCTTTGATTTAGTTAAATTACATTGCTTCAAATTATCTCATTCCTTATTATTTTGCTTATTTTCATAAGTAATTCGTAGTAATTCAAAATATGTTTCTAGAATAAGTAAGCATTCATCAAACCCATCAAGACGAGTTTTATCACATTAAATATTAATTTATAAATTTTGTATTATTTTATTTCTTAACTTTTTAATTTCTTTTCAAGAACTTTTAATATGTATCTGATTTGTCAATAGAAGATGTTACGCTTGATCTTTTTAGTATCATGGAATGCTACTTTCTTCTTTAATTAATCACATTTCTTAAGATGTTTTAAATTGATGTAGTAATGTTACAATTTAAATCTAATTTTTTTCATGTTGCTCTTACATGTCTTTCTTTTGATTATATGACATTAGATCAAGCTATCTCAATTTATCTTTTATATTTAGTTAATGCTAGAATAATAATTTTAAATATATTTGCTTTCTTTGATAATTCATAGTAAATTTGAGTGAAGGTCAATCGAGATAGAAAACATTATGAGACTTGTCTTGAAGAGCTCCATCGGACTAAATATTTTTTATCTTATTTTTAAAGATTTAGGAATGCTATAGTAGATATTTTGATTCAAACATGATTTGCTAATCAAGTATGTTATAGTCGATTCTTTAAGTGTCATGGAATAGAGATTTTTCATTCATTTTTTCTTATTTCTTTAAATGTTGCACCATAATTTGGCTATATTAAAATAAAATTCTAATTGTGCTTTTTCACTACCTTACATTAGTAGTACTTTATTTTACGATAGTACTAAAATTTTTCACATTTAATGGGATAATCTCATCAACATGAATCAAACAACTTTAGTTTTGAGTGCATCAAATCTTGCTCTGAATTACTACAAATTGTCATATTAAATCGTAAATATTTAATAATATCATATTAAATAGAAATTTAATAATGCTAAAATAAGTTGAATTAAAAATGTGTTATATAACTTAATAAAAGAAATGTAAAGGTCACCAAAAAAAGAATTAGAGACTCATAATAATATCAGTAATTCAAAGTAACACTTGAAGAAATGAGACAAATTGTATACAAAAATTTGCATTTTTAGATAATATGAACATCAAGGGCATCATCCCTAATCATCAAATTATGTACAAATTAAATTATGTCATAAAGTGTGCTAAAAGAAAAGAAAAGGAAATATTCAAAAACATAAAAATAAATATTTAATGAGTTAAAAACCTTATAAATATGGATCTAATGACATTAATTTTATCTTAATTTGATAATGTTTAAAATTACTATGAATTACCAAATTAAATAAGCATAAAGTATAATAAATTATTGTTTTAATACTAAGGAGATGTATATTTATTCTCAAATCAGATGCATGGAAGTGATATATAATTACCAAATGAAAGTGATGCAATGTTCATGCTATGGGAGAATTAGAGTAACATAGTGGCGAAACCAAATCAAAGGGTAAGATTTGAAAATTAAGATAAATTATTAGAGCTAATTGTATTCCAAGATACTATGATGATCAAATGTAACATCCTCAATAATTAAATGTTGCATGAATTTCAATTTCACATCAAACAATCAACAATCATAGAAAAAATTTTAAAATAAAAACAATTTACTAATTTAAAAATGTTCTTCATGATGGGTGCAACTACATATTTTCAAATCGGCGAAAGAATTACTATGAATTACCAAAGTAAATAATCATAATTAATAATAAAATATTATTTTATTAAAAGTAAATAAAATTATAGCAAAACTAAAATATGATAAATTAAAGCAATGTATTATACCCAAATTGAAGAAATATATAGATCGCATGATAAATGATTTAGTGTTACATTGTAACATTACAAAATTGAAGCCCAAAATTTGAAGTAATCAAAATAACTTCATGGGAAAATTTAATTCGAAGATAGTAAATAGATTAAGCATAAAAAACCAAAAAAATATTTGAAAACATAAAAAATATTTCATTAGATAGAACTCATAGAAATGAGTCTAATGAGATTTATTTTGCATACATTTGAGCTTATTTAAAATTACTACTAATGATCAAAATAGATAAGCACAAAAAATGATCAATTATTATTTTAATATTAAGTGTATATATATATTAAAGTTAAAGTAAGATAAATTGGAGCAATATAATATAAAAAAAAACAATATATAAACAATACACAAAAGAAGATTTATGGTCACATAGCAAATAACCAAATCGAAGATAGAAATTTGAAGAAAGGAGATAAATTGTGCCAACAATTAAAATTTGAAGATACATACAAGATCAATTATTGCATCCTCGATAATTAAATCGTGTTCAAATAAAAAATAATCATAAAGCTTATCAAGGTCTAGAAAAGTAAATATTTAAAACTACAAAAAATTAATCCTTAATTGAAAATGTTGTCATTAAGATGAGTCCAATAATGTTTGCTTCATGTTGATTGGTCATTGTTTGGAATTGTTATAAGTCATTGAAGTAATTAGTAATAATTAATAATAAACTACTATTTTTTATAAATTTAATATATAATGATACTAAAAATGAGAAAAATTAAAACAAGGAAATATAAAGAAAATTAAATTGATGAAAGCATCACACGAGGATAGAATTAGCATTACATTGTTGTATGAGCTATTCAAAAGTAGATGATGTGAAGAAATAAGTTTTTCTAAAAATCTATAAATAAAAGGCTATAGACATTGAGGATAACATCTTTGATCATGAAATATGGTATGAATCATAATATTTCATTTATCATAGAAAATAATAGAAAAAAATTACTTAAAAATATTAAACAAAATATATAATTTGAACGAGCTCATCAAGACAAGTCTAATGAATGTTTTGTCTTGATCAAAACTCATTTGTAATTATTATGAATTTCCAAAAATAATAAAAAATAAATAATAAGAAATTATTATTTAATATTAAATAATTTAAATTAAAATTTAATTAAAGAAATAAAGCAATGCTATATGCAATATCAAAGCAATATGAAGATCACATGATATGATTTTAGAGTTACATAGTGAAGTAGCCCAATGAAACCAAAAACATATTATGAAATTAGATAGGTAATATGATAAAGTTGTGGTCCAACATATTAACATGATTAATGGTTAAATCCTTTGACATTAAATAAGCACACAAAACCATAGAAAATAAAATACATAAAAATATAAAAATGAATGTATAATTGGATAAAGTTTGATGAGAGGAGTCCAATGATATTTGTTTTTAGCAAATCAAAAGTAATTTGGAATTACAAAAATTTAACAAATTAAATTATCATTATTAATATTAAATTATTACAATAATATTTGGTTACTAAATATTAAAACTAAAGTTATATAAATTGAAAAAATGCAATATAACAAATTGAAGTGATATAAAGTTCACATGAGAAGAGATTTTAATTTACATTTTAATACAACCAAATTTATGTAAATCATTTTAAGAAAAAAGAATAATTCTTTGGGAAAGTGCTTTTGTAATACACTAAGCAGATGTGAGGTAAAATCCTCAATTATCAAAGTTGTTGTAAATCAAAATTTTCTTAAATAGTGTTAAAACACTCGAAAATAAAATACTTAAAAATATATCCAAATCAATGGGTTGTAATAGCCATACGAAAGGAAAATTATAATTTTTTTAGAAAAATAATATTTCTAAGGAAAAAGGTTGAAGACATGAGACAAATTATAATGTAAAGTTATTTTCCATGATACTAAGAAGATCTATGGTGACACACTTGATCATCAAGTAATGTTTGAATCAACATTACTCACGAAGTACTCCAAAACAATAGAATTTTTTTAAAAAAAATATATAAATAAATATTTAATTTGTTAAAGAACGTTGAGATGAGTCAAATGATATTTGTTTCATCTCAATTGCATCGTGTTTAGAACTACTATGAATTAGCATCTTCATAAGCATAAATAAAGTATAATTATTACTTTAATAATAACCAAGTATTTATTATAGTTGAAATGAGATAAAGTTAAACAATGTAACATATCCTAAAAAGATATACGACATAACATGACATTAGGATTTAAATCATAATATCACCAAATCAAGGGAAACCATTTAAGGAAATAGGATAAATTTTATGACAAAGATGTGATCCAAGTTATTTAGATCATCAACATAATATCCTTAATCATTGAACATGTTATGAACTAAAATGTGTGGCAAAGAGTAACAAAACCCTTAATAATAAAATAAATAAAAAAATATGAAAAAAATAATGAAATTTGATTTACCTCATTAAGAAGTGCTCAGTGACATTTACTTTGCCTTAATAGGACACATTTAGAATTATTCTAAATTTCTATATTAAACTTGCTTAAATAAAAACAACCTATTATTTTAGTGGTAAGTATATCTATATTAAAATGAAAATGAGATAAGTTGAAGTAATGTAATATACATAATTTGAAACAATGTAATATGCACAAATCAAAGTAATTGTCATACCATAAGAAATATAGAGTTACATAGTGATACAATAGAATTGAAAGAAAAAGTTTAAAGAAATGAGCAATTTATGTAAGAAATGTATATTCTATTATATAAAGAAGATAATGGTTGGCAATCTTAATTATCAAATACGGCAGCAATCATAATGTTTTGCTAAAAAATTTTTTAGATAGAGCACGTCGAGACATTTCCAAAACAATATGCATTGTAATTAAAAAAATTGTTGGCTTAATATTATGTAAATATATATTAAACCATAAATATGATGAATTGAAGAAACATCTTATTATTAAATCATAGAGTTGCAAAAGCCATACAAAAGAGGATTCTATGTTACATACAGTATAACCAAATGAAAGTGGAAACTTTGAAGAAGTGAGATAAATTGTATGAAAATGTTCGTTACAAGATACTAATGAGATCAAGGGTAACATCATTAATTTCCAAATAACATACTAATTAGTTTTCTAAAAAAATAATAAACCCAAGAAGATATATATGAATATATAATAATGAATATATAATTAGAAGTATATATATATATATAATAAATTAAAATAATTAGAAGTACTTATTAAGGTGGATCAATGATCTTTGATTCTTCTTGATCAAACCCCAATTGGAATTAAGATTAATAAAAAAATAGAAAGCATAAATAATAATAAATTCTAGTTTTGATAATAAATAAATCTGTACTAATGTTAAAATGAGAACAATTAAAGCAATGTAATATGTGAAATTCAAAGAAAAAGAAAGGTTGACAAGTGGAGATTTAAAGTAAAATGATAATATAACTAAATGAAAGCAAACAATGTTGAAGAAATGAGATAAATTGTTCAAGAAAAAAGCATTCCAAGGTACCAAGGAGATTAAGTGTAACATTCACAAATGTTAAATCACCTATTATTTGAAATGTCCCTTAAAGCATGCAAAGTAATTAAAAATAAAATGTCTAAAAGAATAAAAATTAAAATTGAATTTTATTTTGCTTATTGAGTTTAGTTCAATGACTTTACTTTTGCCTCAATTGAACCTCCTTTGTAATAATTTTGAATTGTTTATGTAAATAAGAATAACAAATAATGAAATATTATTATAACAATAAGTTAATATGTTAGAAAACTAAAATAATATAACCTTTAATAATGAAAGATAACAAAATGAAAGAAATATGATGGTCACACAAGAGAAGATTAATTGTGACACAGTAATATAACTAAATGAAAGCATTGTAACGGTCACACGAGAGAAGATTTAGTGTGACATAATAACCTAAGAAAACAAAAGCAAAAGATTTGAAAAAATTAGATAAATTATTTGGTAAGGATACATTAAAAATACTAAGAAAATCAAATTAACCTTCCTCAATCAACCAATAAGACATGAGTCTAAGTGCATCATAAAGAATGCTAAAACCAAAAAAAAAGAATATGCAAGGTTATAAAAATGTATATTTATTTGGATAGAGCTTGCCAAGGTGAGCGTAAAAGTATTTGCTTTACTTCAACCAGGTATTCTTTAGAGAGTTTACAAATTTGTAAAATAAATAA
Source organism: Vanilla planifolia (assembly GCA_023846275.1). Lineage (NCBI taxonomy): Eukaryota > Viridiplantae > Streptophyta > Magnoliopsida > Asparagales > Orchidaceae > Vanilla > Vanilla planifolia. The sequence continues at coordinate 647,109 of JAIUJO010000165.1, read as the reverse complement.
GTATGTATAATAATAAAAAATTTATTGTTAAGTACATCTAAATTAAAGATAAAATAGGATAAAAAAAGCGATATAATACGACTCAATTAAAGTGATGTAAAGCTCTTAGGAGGGGGGATTTATAGTTACATATAAATATAACCAAATAAATGTAAGAACTTTGAAGAAATGGATAATTGGTGCAACAATGTTGCATTCCAGTATCATAAAATGATCAAATGTAACATCATTAATTGACCTCAACATATCGAAAAATAAATGCATAAATTTAGAAAAAAATTAAAAAATATAAAAATTAATATTTTTTATAGAGCTCATCAAGACATGTCTAACAATAATTTTTTTGTCTCAATCAGTCCTTGATTGGAATTACTACAATCCCAAAAATAAACAAATTAAAATAATTGTAGGATATTAGTTCTATATTAGGTAAGCAAATATTAAAATTGAAAAAAGATAAATTGAAGAAATATAATATTTTAAAATAAATAAATTGTAAGAATCATAAATAGAGAGATTTTGAGTTACATATTAATATAATCAAATAAAAGTGAAAAATTCTTGAATTGGCATTACTTTTAATGTAAAACTTGTATTGCATGATAGTAAGGTGATCAAGTGTAATATCTTTGATCTACAAATTAGGTACAAAATAAAATATCACATAGAGCATTTAAAAATAAATTTTTGAGATATATATAAAAAATTGAATAGTTAGAACGATAATGACTTTGTAGCAGAGTAAAAAATGTTTGTTCTATCTTGAGGCAGCCACATTTGGAATTATTAAAAAAAACCACAATAAACAATCACAAATGCATTAAATTATTAATTTATGAAATAACTATATTTTAAGGCTCAAAAACAATAAATCGAAGAAATGTAACAAATCCAAGTTAAAGCAATGCAAATGTCAAATGGGAGGAGACGTAGAATAATATAAAAATATAGCCAAATAAAAGAAAAATATTTAAAGAAAAGAGATAAATTATACAACAAAGTTGTAATTAAAATGGTTAAGTGGTAATTTGCAATGATATTAATCATAAAAATATGTGTAAATCAAAATTTTTAGTAACGTGTACCAAAATGCTAGAAAGTAAAATTTTTAAATTTATACGAATGTATACTTAATTGGATAAAGATCATGAAGATGAGTCTAATGACAATTTTTGTCTCTATCGAACCAAGTTCATTATTATTTGGAATTATAAAAGTAGATTCGAATCAATAATAATAAATTATTATTTTTGTATTAAATATATGCATATATACAATCTAAAATGTTGTAATATGAAGCAATGTAATATGACCAAACCATAGACATGTAAAGGTTACATGATAAGAGCTTAAGAGTCAAGTAGTTACATAACGAAATAAAGGCAAATAGGTAAAGAAATGAGATAAATTATATGAGAAAGTAGCATTCAAGGACACTAATAAGATCAAGTGTAACATCCTGGATTACTGAATAATGCATGTTCTCAAACAAGTTTGCAAGAGCACTAATATACATGATTTATAGTGCATAAGAAGACCAATTAAATGACATTTATTTCATCACGATCAAATTTCATTTGGAATTATTATGAATTTCCAAGTAAAATAAGTACAAATGTTTTAATACGTTTTTTTAAGATTATCTGAATATATAATAAAAATAAAATTAAAATATGTGAAGTGATGCTATGTCACGTAATTAAAGTGTTGTGATGGTCACATGAGAGAATATCTTGAATTACATGGTAATATAGTCAAATTAAAGTGAAACATTTGATGAAATTAAATAAACTACTTGGAAAGGTTACATTCCAAGATACTAAGAAGAGCGACTGAAACTTCCTCGACCATCAATTTAGGTATAATTTGAAGTGCATCATAATACATGCCAAAACAAAATAAGATAGAATATTTCAAAAATTTTAAAACAATATTTAATTGCATAAAACTTGTTAGGATGAGTCCTATGACATTTGTTTGCCACAATCAAAAGAAATTTATATTTAAAAAATTTACAAAATTAAAGAAGTATAAAAAATAATAAATCATTTTTTTAACATTGATTATAACTAAATTAAAGATAAAGGGAGATAAATTGAAGAAATGTGATTTAAACTATTAGAGTAGAGTTAATATGAGAGGAGATTTAGAGTTACATACTAATATGGAAAAATCAAAGTAAGATATTTGAAAAAATAAGATAAATTATATAAGAAGTCTACCTTATGTGAAACTATCGAAGTCAAATATGGCATCCTCAATTGTCAAATATAGTACCTTTAAAAAAGTTTATTAAAACATGCGATAACTTAGAAGATTACAAAATTAATAATTTTTTTAATGGATCTCATCCAGTATTGTCTAAAATCATCTGTTTCACCTCTATTGAAACTCATTTGGAATTACTAGTAATTAAAAAAATTAGAAAACTTTAAATAATTATAAAATATTATTCTTAATATTATATAAATTTATTTCACATCAAAAATAAGATATCGTGAAGTGAAGTAGTACAAAAAAATGAAACTAATCTTCATGTCAAACACAAAGAGAGTTATAGTTATGTAGAAACATAACTAAAACAAAGCAAAAATTTTAATGAAATGGGATAAATTGTAATGAAACATCCATTCTGAGATACTATGTAGATTAGGTGTAACCTTATCAATCATAAAATTTGGTACTAATAAAAATGTTACATATAGCATTCCAAAACCCTAGTAAATAAAATATTTAAATACACAAAAGTGAATATTTAATTAGAGGACCTAGTAAATGAAAGACCTATAAATCTTCCATGCAAAGAGATTTAGAAAAAAATAGTAATATGGAAGAATCAAGGAAAAAAGTTTAAAAATGTGATAAATTATGTAGGGAAGTTGCATTACTTGATACCAATGATATGAAATGTAACATTTTAAATCATCAGATCAGGAGAAATTCGAAATGACTCTTAAGGAAAGCGAATACCCTAGAAAAAATATTTTAAAATATCAAAATTAAATTTACTTTGATAGAGGTCATTAAGACTAGTTGATAAACATTTATTTCATGCTATTAACATCACATATTGAGATATTTCGAATTGTAAAAAAAATAATCGTATATAATAAAAAAGTTATTATTTAATATTAAAAAACATCATAATTGGAAAAAAATAAATCCATTAAAACTATATAATATAACTAAATCAAAGGACTATAAAAATACCATATGGGATGATCTAGAGTTAGTTAGTAGTACAACTAAATCACGGAGAAAATTTTGAATAAACTTATGGTATTTTATGAAACATCATCAATCATCTAATATGGTACAAATCAAAGTGGATATTATTCATGCCAAAGGCTTAAAAAATTAAATATTCAAAAATATAAATCTAAATGTTTATTGTGATAGAACTCATCGAGATGTGTCAAACGGCATTTGTTTTTACTTATTCAGACCTTCTTTATAATTATTGGAATTGATCATTTAAGAAAGCATAAATAATAAGAAATAGCTTTTAAAAATTGAGTGAATATAAAGTAATCTAAGATGTGATAAATTGAAGCAATGTATAATAACTAAATTAAGATGATGTAAAGGTCACACAAGAGGAGATTTAATGTTACATAAGAATATATCCAAATGAAGAAAAAACATTTAAAGAAAGGTGATAAATTATATAAGAATGTTGTATCCCAAGATGTTGAATAGATTATGTGTAACATCGTTAAATACTAAATCAAGTTCCAATCAAAATATCTTCTAAAGTGTTCCAAACACAAGAAAATAAAATTTCAAAAATATATAAAATGAATTTTTGCTTTGCTAAAACTAAATATGAGTTGTGCAATAATAATTATTTCATCTTCATCATATGCCTTTTTGAATTCTTGTTATTAAAAAAAATAAAAAGGCATAAATAAAAAAATGTAATATATTTTATTTTAAGTAAATATATGCTAAAAATAAAAATGAGATAAACTGAAGTAATGTAATACTATTAAATCACAAAGATGTAGGTGTCATATGAAAAGAAATTTAGAGCATGTCACAATATTACCAAATGAAAATAAAATATATTTATAAATGAGATGCATTGTATGGAAAATTTTACATAATGATTAACAAGAAACCAAGTATAACATCCCTCTTCCTTAAATCAAGTTTGAGTTGAAATGTCGAATAACATTTTCTGCAACCAAAGAGTATAAAATTTTAAAAGCATAGATATGAATATTTTTTGGATATTTCTTATCTTGATGAGTCCAATATTATTGATTATCTTTAATCAAATTTGATTTGGATTTACTAAAAATTTCAAAAATAAACAAGAATAAATAATAATGATTTATTATATTAATATTAAGTTAATATATTTTAAAGCTAAATAGAGATAAATTAAAACAATCTAATATAACAAAATTAAAGAGACATAGTGATCACATGAGAGGAGTTTAAGAGTTATAAATAAACATAACCAAAAGAAAGAAAAAAATTAGAGAGTTACATTTACAGATGCTAAAAAGAATAAGTGTAACTTGATCAATTAATAATTCATGTCAAAATAAAACATATCTCATAAAGTGTATAAAGCACTAATTAATAAAATATTCAACATATAAGAGTAAATATTTAATTACGTATAGATTATTGAGATGAGACCAAGGATGTCTATTTCAACTCTATTAAACATCTTTTAAAATTATTGGGAATTATAACTTTAAAAAAGAAAAAAAATTAAAAAATTATTTTAAAATTAAGAAAATATATAACAATGGTAAAACCAGATAAATAAAAAATTTTAACATAACCCTTTTGAAGGCATGCAAAGTTTACATTGGTAGAGATATGGAGTCAATTGTAAAAAAACAAATCAAAGTAAAGAAAATAAAAAATGATAAATTGTATAAAAAAAGCTATATTCCATCTTACTAAAGAGGTCATGCTTAACACCTTCGAAATGAGAGAAGTTGAATTTGAAATGATATAAATTGAACCAAAGTAATATACCAAAAACAAAGCAATGTGAATATGAGATGAGTTAATATTTTGAGTTGCATTGTTGTATAGCCTAATTGAAGTGAAGCATTTGAAGAAAAAATATAAATTTGCAAAGATAAGTTTCTTTGCAACACACTTTAAAGATATAACAAAAATATCTCATAAAGTTGTTAGGAAAAAGAAACAAAATCAATTAAAGATAAAAATGAAAAAATAATTAGAAAGAGGTTGTTGGGATAAGTCCAATGACAAATATTTTGTCTCGTATAGACCACATTTGGAATATGACACAAAGTAAAAATTATAAATAATAATAATTTATCCTTTGAATATTAAGTAACCATACATTAAAATAGAAATGAAATAAATTAAAGTAATAATATAACCAAATCAAAGTGATGTGAATATAATAGAGCAAGATATTTGGTGAAATAGAGTAATATAACAAAATAAAAGTCAAACAATTTAAGGAATGAGATAAATCGTAAAAGAAATTTTGGTTCACAAATTATAAGGATATAGTATATAAAATCATCAATCATTAAATCATGCATTAATGAAATGCCTTGCAAGATGTGAAAAAAAATTTTAAAAAAAAAATATTTAAAAATATTTTAATCAGTATTTAATTTGAGAAATTCTATCAAGGGGAGTCTAATGAGATTTATTTAACCTTCAACTCACTTAATTTAAAATTATTTGTTAATTATAAAAATAAGTAAGCACAAACAATTATAAATTATTTCTTTAACATTGAGATAATCTATGTTATATCTAAAATGAGAAAAACGAATGTATTGTAATATAACCAAATCATTACGATGTAAATGCGACATGAAAGGAGATATATAGTAATGAAATATAATGCCAATCAAACTTTCTCATAAAGATTGTAAAACCCAAAAAAATAAAACATTTAAAAACGATGAGGTTTTTTTGGAAAAAGTTCATCGATAGATGTTGAATAAAGTATGTTTTATGTAAATCAGTCCTCGTTTTGCATTATTATAATTGCCAAAGTGAACAAGGTGAAATAATAAAAATTTATTAGGCTAATGTTAATTAAATATATTTTAAAATTAAAAATTAGTTAAATTGAATTAATGTTGGATTATAAAATGAAAGAGATTTAAAAGTCACAAGAGAGGACATTCATTATAGTATAACAATATCACCAAATCGAAGACACATCTTCGAAAAAAAAATCATGAAATTTTACGAAAACTTGCATATAGAGGTACTAAGAAGATCTAATGTAACATCTCCAATTATCAAATTACGTACAAATTCAAATCTTTCCTATAACATTTAAAAATAATAGAACATAGAGTATTTGAATGTATAATAATGAATTTTAATTAGATAGAACCCATCGAGACAAGTGCAACAATACTTCTTTCATCTTAATCGAACTTGTTTAACATTTTCTTTGAATTGTGAAATAAATATGAATATATAATGTTAAATTACTATTTTAGTATTGAGTACATCTACATAAAAGAGAAAAAAGATAAACAAAAGTAATATAATATAACTTAATTGAAGAAAAGAAAAAGTACCACAAGAGAATTCTTATAATGAAATAGTAATAAAAATGAACAAAAGGAAAAGGTTGAAGAAATGATGTAAATTATACGGGAAAACTACATTCCAATATACAAAGAATATCAAGTGTAACATCCTTGATCATCAAATAAGATAAGAATTAAATGTCCTCTTAAACATGCCAAAAGCATCAAAAAAATTATTAAAGCACATATGAAATAAAATAGATGTAACAGTCACACAAATGAGAGTAAAAGTTTAATAGTAATATAACTAAATAAAAACAATTATTGAAAGAGCTCTTCTGGGTGAGTGCGATGACTTTTGTTTCATCTTAATCTATCCACATTTAGAATATTGGGAATTACAAAGATAAATAAGGATAAATAATAAGAAAATATTACTTTAATGTTAAGTAAATATATGTTAAACATGAAATGAGATAAAGCAAAGAAATGTAACATAATAATCCACACAAGAGGAGGTTTAGAATTACATAGAAACAAAACCAAATGAAAAAGAAAAAATGGAACAAATTATATGAAATTGTATAAGTTACATTCTAAGATACAAAAGATATTGATTATAACATCATTGATTATCAATTTTGGTAGAAAGAAAAATGTCTTGGAAACTATGACAAAATCATAGAAAATAAAATATTTAGAAAATATATTTTTGAACTTTATAAACACATTGAAAGTAGTGCAATTATAATTTTTCCATTTAATTTTAATGACATGGAAATATTACCATTAAAAAAGTAAAATAGCATAAGTAATAATATATTATTATTTTTAACAATAGCAAATATATATTAAATTTTAAATATAATAAATGAATGTAAGATATTATAACAAAATAAGTGTGATGTAAAGGTCACATTAGTGGTGATTTTGAGTTACATTGTAATATAACAAAATCAAGATAAACTTTCAAAGAAATAAGTTAAATTTTGTGAGAAAGATGCATTTGAATACATTATGAAGATGAAGTATAAAACCTTACACCATAAAATTAGTTTTGAATTGAATTACTCGAGAAACCATGTCAAATGGTAAAATATTAATTGTGAAAAAAATTTAAAAACTTTTATAAAGCTTCTTATGATGAGTCCAATGATGTTTACTAGGTCACTATTGATCATTATTTAGAATTCTATAAATTAAAAATTTAAACTAAAATAATTATTAAAAAATTATTATTTTAACATCAATTAAAAATTTGTTAAAGCTAGAATAAGATAAGTTGAACACAAATAATAATACAAAAACAAAGTAATATAAAGGTCACACAAGAGGAGAAACAAAATTTTATTATAATGTAACAAAATAAAATTAACCATTTAGAAGAAATAAGAAATTTTACTCGTAAGTTATATTTCACGACATTAAGGAGTTGAAGCATAACATCGTTGATCATCAAATAAGATAAAAAAAAAATTTCTCAAATAACATGCCAAAATCTTAGAAAAAAATTTATTATATGTATTTATATGCATATATATATATATATATATTTATATTTCTTTTTAAAAAGATTAAGCTTGGATAAAAGAGCTTAATGACATGTGTATGAACACTATCAGAGATCATTTGAAATTACAACTAATTACATAGAATAAATGAGCATAAATAATAACAAATCATTATTTTAATAATTAATATATATATATATTATAGATAAACTTTTCCAATTTAATATAATCAAGTCAAAAATATATAAAGATCACAAGAGACGAGATTGAGCATAACATTCATTGTAATATAACTAGATAAAAAAAACATTATTAGAAATCAGAAACTTTGTAAGGAAAATTTTAATCCCAATGTAATAAATAGATGGAGTGTAACTTCCATAATCTACAAAATCAAGAATGAAAAGAAATACCACTTGAAGTATTTTAAAATAATGGATAATAAAATATTGAAAAAACATTAAAATAAATATTTATTTATATAGATCGTGTCAAGATAGGTCCAACAATGTCTTTTCATCTCCATCGAATGTTACTTAGATTTACAATGAATTAGAAAAATAAATAAATTTAAATAACATAAATTATTATTTTAACATTAAGAAAAATTGTTTAAAAAATAATATAATGCAAAGGTCATATGAGAGCAGAATTACAATCTTTATAATAACATAATAAAATTAATGCAAAAAATTTAAAATATTCTATAAATGTTTAGTGATTATTGCGTTGCATTCACAATACTGACAATATCAACTATAACATCTTTTATTATCAAATTTCAGATACAAATTAATTATGCTCATAAAACATCTTTATCCATCTAGATTAGATGTCATATGAAATTATAAGAATTTAAAATGTTAAATACCATAAGTAATAATATACTATTATTTTAAGGTAAAGAAAATATATGTTAAATTTGGAATATAATAAATTAAATGATTTGGGCCAAATTAGCGTGATGTAAAGGTTACATTAGTGATCGTTTAGAGTTTTGTTGTAATATTACCAAATCAACCAACAATTTTGAAGAAATAAGATAAATGTTATGGAAAAAAATGTATTTTTAAACATTATGGGGTCAAGTCTAAAACCCTCCATCATAAAATTAGTTTTGAACTAAATTGTCCCATAAACCATGCCAAATTATAAAACAATGATTTTTAAAAAATATAACAAAATTGATAAAGCTCATCAAGATTAGTCTAATAGTGCCTATTTTGTCATTATTGAACCTTTTTTGGAATTTCATGGATTAAAATTTTTAATTAAAAAATTATTAATAATTTTTATTTTAATATTAATTAGAATTTGGTTAAATCTAAAATAACATAAGTATTGCTGAAATAATATAACAAAATCAATGTAAGACAATGGTAACATAAGAGGACAATTAGAATTTTATTGTAAGGTAATGAAATCAAACCAAACAATTGGACGAAATGAGAAATTTTACTAGTAAGTTTTATTCGATGACACTAACTAGATGAAGCATAACATCCTTCTTCATCAAATAAGGTAAGAATAAAAATTTCTAATAAAGCATGCAAAACCTTTTGTAGAAAATTATTAATATATAAAGATATATTTTTAATTAGATTAAGCTAATATAAATGAGCTTAATGACATTTTTAAGAACTTTATGTGGCCTTATTTTTAAGTTCTAGTAATTACATAGAATAAATGAGCATAAATAATAATTTTTTATTTAAATAATCAATATAAATATATATATAAATTCAATTGAGATAAGCCTAGTAAATGTGATAATACCAAATCAATAAGATATAAGGATCACAAGAGAGGCAATTGAGTACAGTATTCATAGTAATAAAAATAAATAAAACCAAAACATTACTAAAAATAAGAAATTTCCTAAGGGAAAGTTGCATTCCATGGTGCTAAATAGAATTAGTGTAACATCCACAATTGATAAATCATGTAAAGAAAGAGAAATCTCATGAAGTGCTTTAAAACCATATAAAATAAAAAATTTTAAAAAATATTAAAATTAATATTTAATTATATAGATCTCATTCAGACAAGTCCAATGTTGTTTTTTCTTCTCCATTGAACCTCATTTGACTTTGTAGTGAATTACAAAATTAAATAAAGTCAAATAATAGAAATTAATATTTTAACATTAAGTTCAAATATGTAAATAAAGTAAAAGAATGTAATGGCCCAATAAGTAGAGAAATGTAATTTTTTATTGATATAATGAAATCAAACAAAAAATAATTTAAAATATTAGGTAAATGTTTTTGGGAAAGTTACATTCCACAACACAAAGAATATCAAGTGTAACATCCTTGGTGGTCAAATCACATACAAATAAACTATTCTCATAAAACAACCTAAAAAAAATAAAATAAACTACCTAAATAAAAATAAAAAATATTATCTATTAAATCATCATAACGAGTCCATTGATGTTAGTTTCAATCAAAGCAAGCATTGCTTTTTATTAGTGTGAATTAGCAAAGTAAACACAAATTATAAGGACATAATTTACTAATATTAAGTAAATAAAAATTAAAATTAAAATGAAATACAAGGAAGAAATGTTGTATGTCAAAATAAAATTTACTTAAATACCACATCGAAAAAGATTTAGAGTTCCATAGTAATATAATCGAATAGAAATAAAAAAATTAAAATCGTTTGGCTTCCAAGGAATAAGGTGATCAAGGATATCAATCTCAAATACCAAGCAACAAAAGAGTAAAAAAAGTTTGTAAAGCATGCCAAATACTTTCAAAATAAAATACTTTAAAAATAAATATTTAGATGGAGAGAGGTTGTTGTGACAAGCCTAAAAAGCTTATTTCATCCTAATTAGACCTCAATTGGAATTGAGACAAATAATAGAAGTAAATAGGAATAAAGAAAAATAAACTATTATTTTAATTATATATTTTTATATTTTTAAATATTTTTACCTAGAGCTTTAGTACATTTTATGAGATAGTTTATTTTATAACAGAATTGATGATTGAGGATGTTACAATCTATCTCCCTAGTATTTTGAACTGCAACTTTCCATAAATTTATTTCATTTTCGTAATCTTTTTTTCAATGAATTTGTCATATTACAATGTAACTCAAATTTTTCTCTCATATAACCTTTAAATCACTTTCACTTGGTCATATTATATTACTTCAATTTGGATATTTTTTATGTGTAATAAATTTTTTCTTAATTTTAATATAATATTTAATTATTTTTGTCTTTTTTTATTTGGTGATTCTTAATAGTTTCAAAAGAAGTTTTATTGAGACATAAGTCACATCGTTAAAATTTTCTCAATGAGTAAGATCAAATTAAATTTTTTATTTTATATTTTTAAAAAAAATCTCTTCTTAGAGCTTTGACATTCTTTTACATTACACTTCAACTTTTACCATTTTTAAAAAAAATCACTTTTTAATTACTAACATGTGATACAACTTTGACATGTAGTTTATAAATTTGCTCAAATTTTCTACTTTGATTTGGTCAACATACTATGAAACACTTGTTGCCTAACCTTGTGTCCTTTATAATGCTTTGATAAGCACCAATTAAATTACTACAATTTATTTTATTTCGCCTTTAAGACATAGTTTTTTATCTTCAAAATAATACTTTATTATTTATTTTAATGATTTTATTTTTATGATTCTCATTAATTTCAAATAAGGTCCAATAGAGTGGAAACAAATATTATTGCAAATTTCTTGATGACCTTAACAAAATTAGATGCTCACTTTTGTTACTCTTGATCTATTTACTATATAGGAATCCAACTTTTTTTATATAATTTATCTAATTTGTTGGAATATTTTACCTAAAATTGGTTATGTTACTATGAATCTCTAATTATCCCATCATATGACCCATACAACATAATGATTTGGTTGTGTACTTTGCTTCAATTTATATCATATCTGCCTTAATATATTTTTTTCATTATTTAAATTAACAATTTATTAATATAAATGCTTAGTTTCTATGATTATTCTTGGTAATTTGAAATGTTGTGTGACAAAGATAAAACTAAAATGAATGAGTTCATTATAAAGAGGTTTGTTTAACTAATTCTTAATTTTTGTATTATTAAATATCTTAATTTTAAAGGTTTTGGTAGGGTTTACTAGTCATTTTTATTTGTATCTATTTTATGTCAAAGAATTTTAGAGTCAATCTCATTAGAATTTTACAATGAGACTTTCCTACATTATTTACCTTATTTCTACAACATTTATACTTTGATTTTATTATATCACTATTTAACTTAGAAAGCCCTCCCTTGAGACCATTACATCACTTTCATTTGGCAAGTTTACATAACTTCAACTTATCTCGTTTTAGCTTTAATTTATGATTATTGAATTTTAAAGAAAGATTTTTTTTATTTTTTTATATTTATTTACATTAGAAATATATTGTAATTCAAAATGAAATTCCATCAATATGAAATAAACTTAATTCAACTCATTTTGAGGGGTTTAAGCATATCAAAAATTAAATTTTATTTTTTTAAAATTTTATTTTCATTAGTTTAAGCTTGTTTTATGAGACATTTTTATTTTTAACTGATTTAACAAATTAGGATGTTACACGTCAACAACTTCGTATACTAGAAATCATGTTTCTTATAAAATTTGACCTATTATTTACAAAAATTCAGCTTTAATGTCATAAAATTCAGCTTTCATATACATTATATCTCATTTGTTCAAATGTTTTGTCATGATATGGTTATGATACTAAGAAAGGTAGATGCTTGCTATTTGTCACCTGTGAATCACTTTAATTTACCTTTGTTATATTACATCAATTTATCTAACATTAGTTTTAATAAGTTTTTCCTTATTCGTTATCATTAATGATTATTTGCTATAATAATTCAATGAAATTTTGAATGAGTTCTAATAGAGAAAAATTATCATTATGCTAATCTTGATGAGTTCTATCAAATTAAAATACCTTTTTTATATTTTTAAAATATTTTTCTATTAAGGTTTGACATACTTTACAAGGTATTTTTATTGGTACCTAAGTTGATGGAAAAAATGTTACACTCTAACCCCTTAAAATTGTTGGATAAACTTTCTTGTACAATTTATCATATTTCTTCAAATCTTTTACATTGAATTGTCTCTATTACTATGTACTCTTAAATGCCTATCATGTACCCTTTAACTTTCTTTCATTTGATTATATTAAACTACTTTCAATCATCCTTTATTAAATTTTTTTATATATTTTCTTAATGTTAAAATAATCTTTTTATTTTTTATTTTTCTGACTTACTCTCATAATTCTTAGTAATTTAAAAGGGGATTCGATTCACATGCAGTATGAACGTTGAACAAATCTAGATTAGCAAAAATAAATAAAATTTTCATTTTGTATTTTTTTAAAAGTTTTTTGGACTTTTTGTAAGCCTTAAGTGGCATTTCAATTCTTACTTTATTTTATGATTAAGGATGTTTGGCTTCAACTTCTTAGAATGTTTGAATTTTACTTTCTTTTACAATTTATAACCTTTCATCAAATTCTTTAGTTTTGTTTTCTTTTTCTTATTTTGAAAATCTAATTTCCCGTCAAGAGATTAAGTACAGTATTGATTTGGTCAGATTGCATTGCTTCAATTCAACTTATTTAAGTATTAATGTATATTTACTTTGGTAATTCTCAATAATTTTAAACGAGGTGTGATCAAGATGAAATAAACAATGTTAGACTCATCTGGAAGAGTTGAATGCAAAGTGCTTATTTTTGTAAATTTAATTATTGTTATTTTCTGTGGTTTTTGAATAATTTATATGATAGTTTTACTCATACCTAATTTGATATTCAAAGAGTTACTTTTGATCTCCTTAGTTCCTTTGATAACAACTTTCCAAAATAATTTAACTTAATTGTTTGAATTTCCACTTAGATTTCGTATGTAACTATAAAATTGTAATTTTCTACTTATGCCATATTCGTATCACATTCATTCAATTAAGCTATGTTGCCTCAAGTAATCTCATCATAGCTTTATTATATTTTTTACATAAAATAAAACAAATAACTTTTTGTTATTTATTTTTATTTGATTTTGTAATTTATAAATATTCTAAATGAGGTTCTATTAAGACAAAACAAATTCCATTGAACTCATCTTCGAAAACTCTACCAAATAAAATTTTAATTTTATTTTATTAAATTTTTTATTTTCAATGGTTTTAGCATTTGTTTTGAGTCATTTTTATATATACCTTGTGTGATGATCAACAATATTATGCTATATCTCCTTAGTATCTTAGAGTATAAATTTTCAATATAATTTAGCTAATTTCTTAAAACTTTTAAATTTGATTTTGTTATATTATAATATAATTCTAAATGTCCTTCCACGATACATTTAAATCACTTTTAATTTCCTATACTAAATTACTTAAATTTATTTCAATTATTATTTAATATATATTAACTTGATTTTGAAATAATAATTCATTATTTTATATCTTATTTCTTTGGTAGTTCATAGGAATTCTAAATGACATCCAATTTAGAGAAAGCAAATGTTGTTGGCATCATCTTGAAGAGGTCTATCAAATTAAGAGTTCATTTTTAAATTTTTAAATATTTGAATTTCTTTGATTTTGGCATCATTTATGAGACATTTTCATTTTTAACATATTTGAGGATCGAGGATGTTATGCATGATCTCATTAGTAACATGGAAATTTCCTTATTCAAAAAATTTATTTTTAAAAATTATTTTGGCTTTGTTCGGTAATATTACTATTAAACTCTAGTTCTCCTTATGTTTGGCATTTAAAAAATTTTTATTTGGTTAATTAAATTATTTCAATTATTTATCATTTTAGCTTTAATATATTTGTAGTTAACATTAAAATAATAATCTAACTTTATTTATATAAATTTCTTTTAGTAATTCTCATAAATTTCTAACAAGATTGATAGAGATGAAAAAATATTCTTAAATTTTTCTTGAACTATATCTTATTAAATATTCAACTTTATAGCTTTAAATTTTTTTATTTCCAAGGTTATTTTTGCTCATGTTTTAAGACATTTTGATTCATATCTAGTTTAATGATCGAGGTGGCAAATTTTATCTCCTTAGGAGCTTCAAATGCAATATTCTTATATAATTTATCTTATTTTATTAATGCTTTTTCTTAAATTTTGTCGTATTATTATAAAACCCTAACTCTCATCTCATCTAATATCACATTTCTCCAATTTATTTTATTTTAGTTTTAATATTTATTTACATAATATTAAAAAACAAATTCCAAATGTTGTCCAACAAAGATGAAATAATTGTATTTGGACTCATCATGACATGATTTATCTGATTAAATATTCATTTTTGTTATTCTTAATTGTTTTTTTATGGTTTTGGGATGCTTTATGAGATATTTTGATTTGTAGCAAATTTAATAATCAAAGATGTCAAACACTATCATCTTAGTATATCAAAATTAATTTTTTTTGGCACAATTTATATTATGATCTCTCTTTTTTCTCAAATTCCAATGCAAATTACTTTCTTATTCATTCATATGCTATAATTCTTTTCTAATTAGATCATCTTTGATGCCATAAATATAACATCCATTATTTTTTTCATGTGTTAAATAAATTCTTACAAATTTATAACTCAAATGAAGAAAATGTTCCTTAGATTTTGTTCATTTTTATAATTTACAAGTACAACAATAGAATAGTTATGTCCATAATATCACAACAAAGATGTTCAAATTTAAAACTACAACTTTAAACTATCAAAACTATTACAAAATCCATATGTCATAGATTTCAAATTTTATTATAATACTATAATAAGTTTCAATGCACACATATAATATTGAGCTTGCAACATGATTAATAAAACATTTCACATTAATATTATAATAAGAACACTATTTAATTTCAATTCTTTCATTTCTTATAAACTGTTCCGATAGGTTGTCATCTGTTTATTGTATTTCTAATATACCTATAATGTTAGTGCAAAAGAAAATGCTAATACAACCATCATTGGCTTAATATGCTAATTCTAACAATAAAATAAATGTGAAATAAAAAAATGAGTTATAATTTTTGATAATCACATGTAAGGTCTAATCATAACATCAACTATAGCGTGTAAGCAAGTATGCCAACATCAATGTAAAGAGAAAACATGTTATGCTGTAAAAGATAAACATGCCATCATCTTTAAAAAAATTACAAGTTCATGCATATTTTATTGTAATTTTAATTCTCTTTTCTTTTTATGACCTTACAAATTAGTGCCTTTTTCAAATTTACTAGTAACCATATGTGCTAACCTCTTTTTCAATTATTTAGTTATAATAAAAATCTCATTTATTGATTTATAAAGTTATGTTCTCATGCTCAGCTTTCTTATTTTTTTGATGTTAATATCTTTGTAATAAATCTCAATATTGTGTTCTACATGGCCGTTAACCACGCCACAATGGTTAAGCCATGCCCTTCATGGCCACTAGCTACCTCATGATGGTAATATCTCGATCATGTGACCCACAAGGTCTTTTGGTATCTCACAATTGTAATGTTTCAATCTTGAGGCTCACAATACCAATGGCCATCTCATAGCGATAGTATCTCAATCTTATGACCTGTATGGTCACTTGCTACCTCATGATTGAAATATCCTATGGCCCAATATGTCTTAAGCACAAAGAACAACACATATATTCATGTCATTTCATATATGTCATCAACTATCTTTTCTTTAATTTTATTTCACTTGTAAAATTATCAGTTTTAAAATTTTAAGGCATGAGTTCATGAAGTATTTTTGTTTGTGTAATTAATTAAGCCAAATAATTTAACATATTAATTTAATAACAATAAGAATGCAAACATCTAATTTAAGTAAAAATTTTATGCTGATACAAACGATGGCATAACATTAGTACATCAAAAACACGTACTTGATGTAAAATTCTTGTTTAAGTACTTAATTTCAACTAATTAATACTAAATCCAACATACACATATGTTGTTCATGATAGAGAGGCTGCTTCTCATGAGTGGTCCTAACTTTAGCAGATCAACACTACAACAACCATATGTATAAGTATTTATGTTAAAGTATATAACTCAATATTATTCTTATTGTTTGTGATAGTTCTATAGATATTGTACAGTTTCTTTTTATCAATTTCATCCTGTTAATTATAATTTTTGAAACTAGATTTACAAACATTTGAACAATCAAAAAATTATGAAAGCATCAATGTGGAATTGCAAGACACATAAATTACAAAAATGAAATATTTTTTTTCACATTTCTTGCATTTTCTATAAGCATGAAATCTCAACTTGCAAAACTCAAAGGTTTCCACACTATAAATCTATTGGCAAAACTAGATCCTAATTATAACCAAATCATAGCTTATATTTAAAAAAAATAAGAAGATTTCTTGAAAATATAAGATTGAATGGTGGGTTAATGAAGTCAAATTCTTACCATCATTGGTTCTTCTTGAATCTTCCAACAATGTCACAAAACTTTTATTTGTGTCATATAATGGCTTTGCTTAGAATCCCATGAATTCCAAGTTGAAAACTATAAAATTAAAAACAACTTTAGGGTTTTAGGACTTCTAACTTATGCAAGGTCATCAATAATGCTATTAACTTGAAATACTTGATTCTCATGAAAAGATTATGTAAATTGATGTGCTCAATTTCATCTACAAAGCCCTTGAGTCAAATTTAAAAAACCCTTCCACAAAAATCCTCTCCTATGGTTTCATTTGACATTGGGATAGGGAGAGAGAAAATGTTAATTTTGGAAAAAGAACAAAAAATAGTTAATATAGAATTATGCTTATAATTTTTGATAATTAATAGAAAGTATAAATAAACTCAAATCAAGATGAAACAAACATCGTTATACTCATCTTAACAAGCTCTAGCCATTTTTCTATTTATATTTGAGAATACTTTATTTTCTTATATTTTAGTATGCTTTACAAGATATGTGAACTAATATCTGATTTAATGATTAAGGATGTTAGAAATGCTACCCTCCTTGTAAGACTTTCATCCTAAAAATTCGATATAGTGTGATATACTTCTTTCTCATCTCATCCTTTATTTCATAGGTAGATTCACAATCTATCTGATTATTCCTTTATAGTTTAACCATAGGAGTTACTTTCTTTCTAAATTGGTTGATCTATTTTGTTGAGATTGCCATAGGCTTCTCTACATAACTATGATTTAGTTACATTTCAACGATGCATGTATCATATAAAACTACATCATATTGATCAAAAATGCAATTTCTTAAATGTAAATATGAAATATAGTTTACATGCCTTCCAAAGTTGAAGGTAATGTTATCATGTATGTAGCCTCTCCAACTCTTTCTAATAGGTGAAACAGAACAATATACCTTGGCTTCAACTTCCTACATTTCCCAAATTGAGTTGTACAATTCATTGGACTCACTTTTAAAAATACTTGATCTTCTTCTTAGAGCACTACCATTTTGTGTTTTTTTGTCAAAGTACTTCTTTTGATTAAGTTATGTTTTTTATAATTTTTCAAAATCATTTGAATTTTTTGAGTCATTCCATGTATAAGTTCTAGACCCAACTAAGCTTTGTCACCTACATCATGCTAACACAGCGACAACTAACAATTTTTGTCAAATAGTGCCTCAAATGGTGCAATTTTCATGTTAGATTGATAACTATTGTTGTAAGTGAATTCAATCAATCACAATTGTGTATCCCAACTTTTGCAAATATCTAACATATTTTTTCTCAACATATTTTTCATTGTCTTTTTTCAGTTTTTTTGCTTATCCATCTATTTGAAGATGAAAAGCATTCTAACATTGATTGAGAACCAAATGCTTCATGAACTTTTTTCTAGAAAAATTAGGTTGTATTAGAATCTTGATAAATATAATTCCCTTTATATACTGCATGTAATTTTATAATTTGATCAAATATAAATATGTGCTAACCTTTTAATTGAATAACAGTTATAATGGATAGAAAATGAGTTGATTTCATTAATAAATCAATAATTACCAACATAGAATCATGTCTTTAACTTTTTTTTTGCAACCCAAATAAAAAAATCCATTGATATTTCTTTCTATTTCGATTTTGGAATATGAAGAGGTTACAATAGCTTACTTGGTCCCCATTTCCCCTTTTCACCTATTGACATATCGTACACTCGCTTATGGAATCATGGACACTTTTCTTGATACCATTTCACCTAAATCTCCCTTTCAAGTCATGATACATTTTTATAATTCTTGGATGCATTGTATAATTTTTTCATGTGTCTCTTTCAATAAAATTTGTTTCCATGCATTTGCCATAGAAATATGTATTCAATTTTTATGGAAAAATCTTTTTTTAAAATAAAATATGTTCCTTTTTCTCTAGTAATCTTTGCCTTGATTTGTTACATGATCCAATTAATATGTTGAACAAACCAATATGTCGAAATAACTAATTGAGCCAGGTTCCTTCTAACAGCTTTTGATATTATATTTAATTTTAGTAAATTTAGTTTAACTATTGTATGTGCTTCTTTTGGCCTTCATACCATTCAATGGAGACTAACCTTATGAGTTAAAGCATCAGCTACAAGATTAGCTTTACTTGGGCAATAAATAATGTCATGACATGCTCTTAAGTATTTTTTGTCATATTCATTATCCTAAATTTAATTTCTTTTTGTCGAAAAATGTACTTCAAACATTGATGATCAATAAATTGATTACTTTTTCTAGAAAGTATTGGCAATTCCTTAAGGCAAACTTAGTTACACCTAGCATGAGATCATTTGTAGAATAATTTCTTTCATGATTTTGTAGTTGCTAAGAAACCTATGCTATAACTCTATCATTTTGCATTAATACACACCCAAGTCCTTGAGATGATTCATCAATACATACCTAAAATTAAATTTTCCTCTCAAGTAATGCTAAACATGGTGTTGAAGTTAGCTTGTCTTTCAAAGTTTAAAGACATCTTTCTTTGTTTGAATTTCATTTAAACATCACTGACTTCTAAGTTATTCTTATTAATGATATCACAATCTAAGAACATATTTTACAAATTTTTTATTATGTCCAACCAAACAAAACAAAGTTTCACATTCAATTATGTTGAATGGTTTAGGCCTTTCAATGTACTAGACAACCAAAAATTTAATTTTTTAAATCTTACAGGAAATTAGTGCTCTCATGGCCTCTGTAACAATAGATGTAATTAGCTTTTGTGTTCCTATTTTTCTATGGCATAGATTAAGATGTCATGAATAAAAGTAATAAAAAAATGATCTTACTTCTTCAACACTATCTTCATCAAATCCTTGAAAGTTGTTAGAGCATTCTTTAAACCCAAAAGCTAAATTAAGAAAGTAAAAAACAATTGCATTGTTTTCTAAAAGATATTTTCAGAGTGTCTTCTCTTCTAATGCTTAGTTCATGGAAAGCAAATGTTAAGTCAATCTTTAAAAACACATCAGCTCCTTAAAATTAATCAAATATTCAAATATTTTACCTATTAAATGATACTTGTTCTTAATGGTGTTCTTGTTTAATTCATTGTATTCAATACATATCCTTAAGCATCCATCATTTTCTTCACAAATAACACAGATGCACCCCAGAGTGATGCAATAGGATTGATAAAACGTTCGTTAATCAAATTTAGTAATTGTGTTTTTAGTGCTTGTAACTCAAGTGGCACCATTTATAGAGTGCTTCTAAGAATGGTCTTACTTCTAGAGTGAAATCAATCATAAATTCAATTTCTCTTTTTGTAGCATCTAAGGCAAATCTTGAAGAAACACATCTTGATATTCACAAGCCAATGAAACTTCTTGTAATTAGAGTTATTTCTTTTCAAATTCTTATATTGACACAAGATAACAACCATATCCTTTTCTTACCAGTCTTTAAGCCTTTAAAGCAAATATTATATGTACCTTCCTGCCCTTACCAAAAAAAATCATTTTAATACCATCTATTATATCAAACTTCAATTCTTCACCCAATAATAATAAATGACTTGATGAAATGTTAGAAAATCTATCCTAACAATAACATAAAGTTCTAATAGTTTTATAAAAACTAAAAGGGATTTAAAATGTGTCTTATTGTTTTTCACATCTTAATTAATATAGTTTTCTACATTCACCTCCTCTCTTATAGGTAATTTTTTTAAAAGAGAAGTTTTTGAAATATTCATCTCAATTTCCAATCATGAAATCAGATATGCTAATATAAAAGAATGGGATGCACCATAATCAAACAAAATTAGTATAAATATATCTTATATCATAAGAGTACATATGATAACATTAGGTGATACAAGAGCCTTTATTTTTGTGAAGATATAAATGTGGTGTTATGTGGTATGATATTCAAGCATCATTTCATTTAAACATTAGCACTCTAGGTTTTCAACAGCTCTGATATAAATATTGTCATAGTCTATTTTTTCATTTTTTCCAAATTTCAAGTTGATGCACTTTCCCATTAAATTATGCCCTAATTTTTTTTTCTAATTATGTAATCTATGATATCACAAAAATGGCATCACTAATTTTTCTTTTTATATGTTTAATTACTTTTCCAAAACTTAGGATTCAAATGGTCAGAAGCTTTCCTCAATTTTATTTTTTTTATTTACAATTACAACGATGCAATAGTTATAACCATAATACGACAATAAAGTAGTTTATATCCAAACTCTTGCAAAAAACTTTGCAATTTCAATTCTCTATATTTTATCAGCTATTCTTTTAGCCAATCCTCTTTTTGAAAGGTTTCTAGTTTATAAAAAATATTAGTACTAAAGAAAAGGCAAAGCCAATCATCACTTCTTAGTAGGTTATCTCTAATAGTAAAATAAATATATAAAATATGAAATAACTAATAATTTGAGATGATCAAATTTAAGGTATAATTATAACCTTAATTTATCTTGTAGGCAAGCAAGTCAACATGAATGTAAAGAGGAAATATGTTATGTTATCAAAGAAAAACATGTTATGATCTATAAAAAATTTATAAGCATATCATATTTTTTATTCTACTTTAAAATCTAGTCTTAATATGATCTTCCTTATTGGTGCTTTTTTCCACTTAACTAAGCAACGTTATGGGCTAACCATATTTCAATTTAGTTACAATTGAAACCTCATTTAGTGATTTATCTTTTTATATTCTCATGCATAATCATGCTTAGCAAATCTCAATAGTATGGCCAACATGGCCACTAGCCACCTTATGGTGATAATATCTTAATTTTGTCATCTGTAGAGGTCACTAGCCACCACACCTTGGTAATATCTATCTCTTGTGGTACACATGGCAATAAGCCACTTCAAGATAGTAGTATTTCAATAATTTGCTTCGAAAAGTTATCCTTCCAATCGATGTCCAATCAAGATGAAACAAATGACATTTGACTTTCCTTGATAAGCTCTATATAATTAACCAAATTAAAAATTAATTTAAATATCATTAATTTTTTTTATGAACTTTTCACACTTTTTGAGTAATTTTGATTAGCAAATAATTCAACGATTGAGGATGTTATGCTCAATCTACTTAGTATCTTAGAATGTAAATTTCTCATAAATTTTATTTCATTAATTCATATTATTTAGTTCATATTTAACGATAAATATCCTTTTGTGAGGCATTTACATTGTTTTGATTTGGTTATTTCATATTACTTCAATTAATTTGAGCATTAATGTATATTTGGTTAATTGTAAATTAACAACTTATTATTATTTTATTCCTATTTACTTTCGAAAGTAGTAGCAACTCCAAATAAGGTTTGATGGAGATTAAATATACATGGTTGGACTTAGCTCGATGAGCTCTATTATATTTATTATTTACTTTTATAAAAATAAATGTTTTCCTCTCTAATGTTTTGGTAATCTTTAAAGGTTTTTCAATTTCTACATAATTTATTGATCAAGAAAGTTATAGTTGATAACTTTTACAACTTTGGATATAATTTACTAATAAAAATTATATTTTCTTTACAATTTTTTTCTCTTAATTATTTTACAATAAACTATAATTCTCCTCCACCATTTATATAACTTTGATATTGATAGATTAAGTTGTTTCAAATTATCCAACTTTACTATCAAAATTATTATTTCGTTATTAAAATAATAATTTATTACTGTTAAAGCTTATTTAAATTTTTAATACAAAGTAATTCTAAAAATGTTTTGGTCAAGATGAATGAAATGTCATTAGACTCACCTTTAGTAGCTCTAGGATTTGGAAAGTTTTTGGAGAAAAGGTTTTTGTAAATGATTTAATGATTGAGGAAAATACAAATGATTTCTTTAGTATTTCAGAAATCAACTCTCTTATCCAATTTATCTAATTTCTTTAAAGTTTTTGCTTTTAGTTTTTTATATTACGATGAAACTTTTATTCTCTTCTTATTTACCAAATATCTATTTAATTTGTTAAGATTACATTATTTTAATTTATCTTCTTTTAGCTTTAAATTTTTTTACTTAATATTAACATAATATTTTATTATTATTTATGTTTATTTACCTTGGTAATTCATAGACATTCCAAAGAAGTTTTGATAAAAGTAAAAGAAATAAAGTCAATTTTATCAAATTTTTTATTTCATAAGGTTTTTACATGCTTAATGAGGCATTTCCATTTGTACTTGATTTGATGATTGAAGATGTTAAAATCCACCTCTTTAGAATAATGAAAGCAATTTTCTTATCAAATTGATCTTATTTCTTTAAATTTTTACTTTTATTTTATTTTGTTACTATTAATCTCTAAATCTCTTCTTGCGTGACCATTATATAATATTCATTTGGCTATATTATTATACATTAATGTATAGTTTTTTTTGGGTTTAATATTTATTTACTTAATTTTAAAAATAATTCATTATTTTTATTCTTATTTACTTTGGTAATTCACAAAAACTTATAATAAGGCTTGATAAAGACTCAAAAATGACTTTACACTTATCTCAATAGGTTTCCTTAAGCTAAATAACAATTTTAAATTTTTTCAAATTTTTTTTACATCAAATTTTACCTACTTTATGAGAAATTTTTATTTTTATTGTTTCCTATTCTGATGATCGAGAATGTTACATTATATCACCTTAGTAACTTGGAATGCAATTTTTCAACACACTTTATCCCATTTCTTCAAAATTATCATATTGAATTGGTTTTCTTACAATATAACTCTAATTAAACTCCCATATGACCAATAAATCACATAAACTTTTTTATATTACATTGTCTTAATTTATCTTATGTTAGCTTTTATATGTAACTTTTAAGTATTAAAATAATATAATTTTTTAATTTTTTCTATTTAATATGGAAATTTCTATTAAGTTCAAAAAATGTATGAACAAGAGGTAAGAGACATCATTAAACTATTTCCAATATGCTAAATCCCATTAAATTTTCAATTTTAATATTTTTTAGTTTTTTATTTTCTATAATTTTTGCATGCTTTGCATGAAATTTCAACTTGTATATTGTTTTACAAATAAAGTGGCTGTAATTAGACTTCTTAATATCTTGGAGCATGACATTATTGTACAATTTATCTTATTTCTATAAATCATTTGCTTTGGTTTCCTTATGTTACCAACCAATTCTAATTTTCCATGGGAAGACCTTTGCATTGAATTATTTGGTTTTGTCACATTCAATAAATTTATCATATCTTAGTATTCATATATACTTCATTTCTTTAAAATAATTTTTATTATAATTTTTTTCATTTGGAAATTCAAATTTTATTATTACAAATATTTTTATTTTCTAGTATTTTTGAGCATATTAAATGGCATTTTAATTGATACCTCATTTAACAATAAATGATCTTGCAATTGATCCACATAGCACGTTGCTATGCAACTTTCCAATGAAATTCATTGCATTTGTTCAATATTTTCACTTTGATTTAAATATGTTATAATGAAACTCTAATTTGTCACTCATTTGACCTTTACATCATAGAGGTTTAATTATATTATGTTGCAACATTTTATCTCATATTAGCTTTGTTATTTTTTTTACTTCATATCAAATTATAAAGTTTATTTTATTTATGTATATTTATCTTGGTGAATTGTTATTATCCCAAATAAGGTGTGATCATAAAGAAATAAACATCGTTGCACTTGTCTTAATCAGCTCTATCAAATTAAATCTTAAATGGTATATCATTAAAAATTTTATTTTCTTGGGTTTTGGCATTTTATACTAATTTTTTTATTTGTACTTTATTTCATGATCGACGATGAAGACATGTTCTCGTTAGAATTGTCACTACAACTTTCCCAAATAATTATTCTTTTTTCTTCAAAATTTTCATTTGATTTTTTTATATTACTATGTAACTCTAAATCTTCTATCATGACACCTTTCGATCACTATGATTTGCTTTGACTATATTACATTAATTTTTCTTATTTCACCCTTAATACATATTTTGTTTGATTGTCAAAATAACATTTTTTATTATTTATGCTTATTTACATTGGAAATTCATGGTTATTATAATTGAGGTATGATCAAGATGAAATAAACTTTGTTATTCTCATCTTAAGGAGCTTTAGCCAATTAAATATTTTATGTTATATTTTATATATTTTAGTTTCATGGATTTTAGCATGCATTTTGAGACATTTTAATTTGTAGAAAATTCAATGAAGAGGGATGCCAGATAAAATTTCCTTAGTATCTCCAAAATACCTTTCCTCATATAATTTAACTCATTTTTTAAATATTTCATCTTGATTTGGTTAGCTTACTATGAAACTCTAAATCTACTCTCAATTGATCATTACATCATAATTTTGTTATATTTCATTGGTTCAATTTAGGTTATTTTAACTACAATATATAATTACCTAACGTTAAAATTATATTATGCTGTTTTTTATTGTTTTTCATTTATTAATTTGTAGAAATTACAAACAAGTTTCAATGGATGTAAAAAAAACATTGTTGGACAAACACAATGACAACAACAAAATTAAATATTCATTTAATTTTTTTAAATATTTTTTTGGTACTATTTTGGCATGTTTTACCATGCATTTTAACTTGTACCTGATATGTTGATTAAAGAAGTTAAAGTATAATGCTTTACTACCTCAAAGAAACCGTCTCAAACAATTTATCTCATTTTCCTAATGTTTTCATTTTAATTTTATTACATTAATATTATACTCTAAAACTCCTCTCACGTGAGTTATAGATTAGTTTGATTTTATTATACTAATTTTTTTTGTTTATTTTATTTTGTCTTTTATATTTATAGTGTTAATATTAAAAAAATTTATTATTTATGCTTATTTACTTTGGTAACTTGTAGAAATTTCAAATGTGTTTGACAGAGATGAAAAAACAACATTGGATTTATCATGATGGACATCTTCAAATTAAATAATCATTTTTACATTTTTAAATGTTTTTAACTAGATGTTTAGCACACTTTATAAGATATTTTGATTCCTATTTAGTTTGAGGATTTAAGATTTTATTTTATATCTCTGCAATATCAAGAAATGTAAGTTTCTTGTGTAATTTTATCTCATTTTATCAAAGTTTTTTACATTGATTGGTTATATAATGATCTAACATTTCATCTCCACTTACGTGTCCTTTAAATCACATCGACAGTCTTATTGCATTGCTTGAATTTTTCCTTTTTTAGAATTAATATATATTTTTTAGTATTGAAAATATTATTCTATTATTTTTTTATAATTTAGTTTAGTAATTCTAAGTAACTTCAAACAATGTTCAATCAAGGTAACAAATTTTGTTGAACAACTCTTGACGAGCACAACACAATTAAATGTTGAACTATCCATTCTTATATATTTTATTTTCTTGTCTTTTGGCACACTTTTTGTGGCATTTAGCTAATATGTTATTTTACAATTAAGGATGTCACACTCGAACTTCTTCGAATCCTAAAACACACTTTTATTTAGAACGTTTGACATTTCTTCAAATTCTTTGCTTTGGTTTGGTTATGTTACTTTTAAATTTTAATTCCTTTGTCATGTTACCTCTACAATTCATTTTTTTGTTATGTTATGTTTTTTCAATTCTTCATATTGTAGGATTGATATATATATTTTTTTATTTGTCAAATAATATGTTGTTGTTGTTATTATGTTTTTTGGTACTAATTTCAAATTTTATTATTTCAAATATTTTTTTCCTACTCTTTTTGCAAGCTTTACATGGCATTTTAATTCAGTCCTCATTCTAAATAGAGAACAATACACTAAATCTTGTTAGTTTGATGAAGTTCAACATTCCTACACAATTCATATCATTTCTTCAAATATGTTTCATTGACTTTTGTAAGGTATTATGAAACTCTAATTCTCCACAAATTTGATATTTAAATTGTATTAATTTTATTATATTATGTTGCTACAATTTATCTGATATTAGTTTATTAAATTTTTACTTCATTTAAAAATAATAATTTATTATTTTTTAAGTTTACTTATATTTGAAATTTATTGTAATATCAAACAAGGAACTATCATGTTCAATAAATGTTATTGGACTCATCCTACATACCTCTACTGAATTAAATCTTGATTTTTATTTTATTAACTATTTTATTATCTAGAGCTTTGGCTTACTTTACTATTCATTTAGATTTGTGCCAATTTTGATGATTGACATTAATGAAACCATTATCCTTAGTACTTTTCGAATGCGACTTTCTCATGTAATTTATCACTTCTCTTCAAAATTTTCAATTTTATTTTATCATATTATAATTTAACTCTAAATATACTCTTGTAAGCCCTTTATATCACCTTGATTTGGTTTTCATTACATTATTTCAAATCATATTATTTTAACCTTGGAATATATGTGCTTGTATGGGAAATTTTTTTGTCTATATAACCTTATTTATTTTTGTAATTCATAGTAATTTGAAATGAGATCTAATCAAGATGAAAAAATAATATCTGGACTCATCTCAAAGAGCTCCAGTAATAAATGATTTATCATTTTATTTTAAAATATTTTTAATTTCTAGTGTTTTAGCCAATTTATTAGACAATTTGATTTTTGAAAAGTTTAGCAAATGAAGATGTTACACAAGACACCCTTAGTATCTTGGAAATAAATTTTATCATGCACTTTATTTACTTTTTTTAGATACTTTGCCTTTATTTTGTTAGATTACTCCGAAACGCTAATTCTACTCTCACTTGATCTTTGCTCTACTTTAATTAGAATGCTTAAATTTATGACATTTTAACTTTGATATATATTTAATTTTAATTAAAATAATAATTTATTATTTTTCATATTTATTCAATATTTTAATTTTTAAAAACTCAAAATTGGAATATATGGATACAAAAAAGTATCTTTAGACTCATCTCAGTGAGCTCTATAAAATTAAATATTCATCTTTAAATTTTTCAAATATTTTGTTTTCTATTCTTTTAGCATACTTTATGAGGTATTTTGATGGATTCCTAATTTGGTGATTAAGAATGTTTAATTCTAGCATTTTAGTATCTTTGAATGCAACATTCTCTTATAACTTATCTTTTTTCAATAATGTTTTTGACATTGATTTCATTATATTACTACGAAATTCATTCTCCTTTTATGTGACATTGACATCATATTACTTTCTTTTTATTACATTGTTACAATTTATCAAATTTTTTTTTAATACATTTTTCTTTATATTTAACTAATAATTTATTATTAGTTATGCTTATTTACTTTATTAATTTTTAAAATTTGTTATTAAGCACCAATGGAGATGAAAAAGCTGTTGGACTCAACTCCACATGTTCAATAAAATTAATTATACATTTTTATAATTTTATATAATTTTATGTAGAGCATTATTATATTTTATGAGATGTTTTATTTTATCTAGACTTTTTGATTGAAAATGTTACAATCTATCTCCATAGTACTTTGAAATTCAACTTTTTATAAAGTTATTTTTTTTCTCATAATGTTTTCTATTAAATTTGTCATATTACAATGTAACTCTAAATTTCCTCTCATATAACCTTCAAATCCCTTTGACTTGGTCATATTATATTACTTCAATTTAGATATTTTTATCTTTAATATATATTTTTTTAATATTAATATAATATTTTTATTTTTTTCTTATTTAATTAGGTAATTCTTAGTAGTTTCAAGTTATTTTTTATGAGACATAACTCACGTCATTAAAATAGTTCAACGAGTAAGATCAAATTCAATTTTTTATTTTCCATTTTTATAAAATCTCTTTTTTAGAGTTTTGACTTTATTTTACATGATAGTTGAAATTGTACCATTTTTTGTAGTCAAGGATGTTGCAATGGAACATATTACTAACATGTAATACAACTTTGTTGTGTATTTTATCAAATTTCCTTTAATTGTTTGCATTGATTTGGTCAACATACCATCAAACACTAGTTGTCCTCTCTTGTGTCCTTAACAATGCATTAATATGCTCTGATCTAATTACTATAATTTATTTTATTTCTCCTTTAAGCTGTAGCTTCTTAGCTTTAAAAAATATTTTATTATATTTTTTAATGTTTTTAATTTTAAGATTCTCATTAATTTTAGACTAGGTCCAATTGAGAAGAAATAAATATTATTGCACTCATCCTAGTCGCCTTAATCGAATTAGATGATCAATTTTATTATTTTAAATATTTTATTTTTTAGTATTTTGGAATGTTTTGTGCCACATTTTAATTTGAACTTTATTTAATGATCAAGAATGTTACACTCGATCTTTTTCCTATATTGGAATCCAACTTTTTCTTTTAATTTATTTAATTTGTTTAAATGTTTTCCTTAATCTTCGGTATGTTACTATTAAACTCTAATTATCCCTTCATGTGACCGATACATCATAACGATTTGCTTCTACACTTTGCTTCAATTTGTATCATATCCAGTTTAATATATTTTTTCATAACATTAAATTAACAGTTTATTACTATATATTGTTATTTTCTATGACTATTCTTAGTAATTTGAAATATCGTATGGCAAAGATGAAACTTACATGAATGACTTAAATTTAAAGTGGTCTATCTAACTAAATAATAATTTTTATATTATTAAATATTTTAATTTCTAAGGTTTTGGCAAGCTTTCCTAGTCATTTTGATTTGTAACTCTTTGATGTCAAAGGATTTTAGATTCAATTACTTTAGAATTTCACAATGATACTTTCCTACATTATTTACCTCATCTCGTCAAAATTTCCAGTTTGAATTTATTATATTACTATTTAACTCTAACTATCCTCATTTGACTATTTCATCACTTTCATTTGCTAAGATTATATTACTTCAATTTATCTCATCTTAACTTTATTTATAATTACTAGATTTTAAAAAATCATTTTTTTTTAATTTACACTTATTTACTATAGAAATATGTTGTAATTTAATATTAAATCCCATCAGCATGAAATAAACTTAATTGGACTCATTTGAGTGGCTTAATCAAATTAAATATTTAATTTTATATTTTTTCCAATTTTATTTTCTTTAGTTTAAATATGTTTTACCATATGTTTTTATTTGTAGCTAATTTAACTATTGAGATTGTTACACATGAACTACTTTGTGTCTTAAAAATCATGTTCTCTATAAATTGCATCCTATCCTTTTCAAATGTTTTTTTATTATTTGATTTTATTACTTCGAAATGCTAATTCTCCTCATATTTGACCTTTATATCACTTTAATTTGATAACATTACATTGTTTAAATTTATCTTATTTTTATTTTAATATAGATTTACTTGACGTTAAAATAATAATTTAATATCATTTATGCTTATTTAATTTATTAAATAGTAAAAATTGCAAATGAGGTGTGATGGGGGCCTAAATAAGGACAATGGACTCGTACAAACAAGCTCAATCAAGTTAAACATTGAACTTTAAATTTTGAAGTATTTTATTTTCTATGTTTTTGGGATTCTTTATGAGACTTTTCGATTTCTACTTGATTTAAAGGATGCTAAACTCTCTCTCTTGAATATATTGGAGTTGAACATCCTCATAAACCTTACCTTGGTTTTTTAATTTTTTTGGTCATAGTTTTGTTACATTATAGTCAATCTCAAAAACTCTTCTTATGACACAATTTTTTTCCTTTCATTTTATTATATTATATAGCTTTATGTTGTCTCATTTTCTTATGCTATTTATTTACTTAATACTGAAAAAATAATTTATCATTATTTGTACATATTAACATTTGTAATGAATACAAATTCCAAATGAGGCTTATTATGATAAAAACATCTTTTAGACTCACTTAAAAAAGCTCAATCCAACTAAATATTGATTTATATATATCTTTTAAAATTTTATTTCCTTAGGCTTTGGCATTTGTTATGAGAAATTTTGATTCTTTTCTGATCCAAAAATTGAAAAGTTTCAAATAATCGCTTTAGTGTCATAGAATTAAGCTTTCATATATAATAAATCTCATTTGTTAAAATGTTTTGCCTTGATTTGGTTATATTACTATGAAACTCTTATGCTTCCCATTTGTCTCCTTTGCAAAACTTTAATTTACATTTGTTATATAGCATGAATTTATATAACTTTAATTTTAATACATTTTTTCTTAATATTAAAATTAATATTTCTTATAAATAATGACATTTTAATATAATAATTCAATGAAATTTCAAAAGAATTGCAACAGAGACAAAAAAATTATTAGACTCATTTTGATTAGTCCTATCAAATTAAATTACCATTTTTATATTTTTAAAATAATGTGTATGAAGGTTTAACATACTTTAAATGATATTTTTATTTTTACCTAACTTGATGGTAAAATTGTTATGCTCTAACCCCTTTAAATCGTTCGATAAACCGTTCATATACAATATTTCATATTTCATCAAATGTTTTACATTGAGTTGGTTATATTACTTTGTACTCTTAAACTGTAAAGATAACCTTTAAATTGCTTTCATTTGATCATATTAAACTGCTTTCATTCATCATTTTTTAGCTTTTTTATATATTTTCTTAATACCAAAATGGCATTTTATTTTTTTCATACTTGTTTTGGTAATTCTCAGTAAATTTAAAGTGGCTTCGATTGACATGAAACAATGAACATTGAACAAATCACAATGAATACAATTAAATTAAATTTTCATTTTTAATTTTTTTAAATATGTTTTGGTGTTTCTATGAGCCTTAAGTGGCATTTCATTTCTTACTTTATTTTAACATTAAAGATGTTAGACTTGAACTTCATAGAAAGTTTGATATTTACTTTCTTGTACAATTATGACCTTTCATTATTAATTCATTAGTTTTGTTTTGCTTATTTTATTTCTAAAATCTAATTTCCTTTCAAGTGATTTTTTCATAGCATTGATTTGGTCATTTTATATTGCTTCAATTCATCTTATTTTAATATTAATATATATTTACTTTGGTAATTCTCAATAATTTCAAACGAGGTGTGATCAAGATCAAATAAACGTCATTTGACTCATCTAGATGACTTGAATCCCAAATGCTCATTTTTTTTAATTACTATTATTTTCTAACGTTTTTGATTATTTGTTTGATATTTTTATTTATGCCTAATTTCATAAACAAAGAGTTACTTTCGATCTCCTTAGTTCCTTGGATTGCAACTTTCTAAAATAATTTAATTCATTTGTTCAAAATTTTTATTTAGATTTTTGGCACTAACTATGAAATTCTAATACCCAACTCATGCAACATTTATATCACATTCAATTATGTTATGTTGCCTCAAGTTATCTCATCTTGGCTTTATTATATTTTTTCATAAAATAAAATAAATTATTTTTTATTATTTATGTTTATTTTAGTTTATAATTCATAGAAATTCAAAATGACGTTATATTGAGAAAGAACAGATGCCATTGAACTCTTCTTCAATAACTCTACCAAATAAAATATTAATCTTATTTTATTTAATATTTTATTTTCAAGGGTTTTAACATTTGTTATGAGTCATTATTGTTCGCACATAGTGTGATGATCAATAATATTATGCTATATCTCCTTAGAATATTAGAATATAACTTTTCAATATATTTTATCTAATTTCTTAAAATTTTCACTTTGATTTTTTTATATTACAATATAATTCTAAAGGTCCTCCCAGGATACCTTTACATCACTTTTAATTGCTTTTATTAAATTATGTAAATTTGTCTCAATTTAAACTTAGTATATGTTTGCTTGATATTAAAATAGTAATTTATTTTTTTAACTTATTTTTTTGGTAGTTCATTGTAATTCCAAACAAAATCCAATTGAGGCCAAACAAATGTAGTTCTAATTATCTTAAGCAGGTGTATCCAATTAATAGTTCATTTTCCAATTTTAAATATTTGATTTTCTTATGGATTGGCATCGTTTATGGGGCATTTTGATTACTAACGTATTTGAGGATTAAAGATGTTTTGCATGACCTTGTTAATATCTTGGAAATTTAATTTGCCAAAAAATTTATCTTATTTTTTCAAATTATTTTGCCTTTATTTTGTAATATTACCTTTAAACTCTAGTTCCCTTTATGTTTTACTTTTACATAATTTTTATTTGATTAATAAATTATTTGAAATATTTGTCATTTTAGCTTTAATATATTTTTAATTAATATTA
This sequence comes from Vanilla planifolia, assembly GCA_023846275.1. Classification (NCBI taxonomy): domain Eukaryota; kingdom Viridiplantae; phylum Streptophyta; class Magnoliopsida; order Asparagales; family Orchidaceae; genus Vanilla; species Vanilla planifolia. The sequence continues at coordinate 613,329 of JAIUJO010000165.1, read as the reverse complement.
AAATAATAATTTAGTTCTATTTATACTGATTTATGTTAGTAATTCACAAAAAATTTTAACAAGATTGTAAGAGATAAAAAATATTGCTAAAATTTCCTTGAAGTGTGTCAAATTAAATAGTCATCTTTAAATGTTTAAATTTTTTGTTTCCTATGTTATTTGGCGCACATTTTAAAACATTTTGATTCATATCTAGTTTAATGGTAAAGGTGTCAAATTCTTTCTCCTTTGAGACATGAAATACAATATTCTTATAAAATTTACCTCATTTCATTAATGTTTTTCATAGATTTTGTTGTATTACAATAAAACTCTAACTCTCCTTTCGTATAACCCTTATATCACATCTATTTAATTTTTTATTTTAGTTTTAATATTTATTAACATAATATTAAAAAATTTCAAAATGAAGTCCAACAAAGATGAAATAATTGTAGCTGGACTCATTGTAATGTCATATATCTGGCTAAATATTCATTTTTGTTATTCTTAATTTTTATTTTTTTAGGTTTTTGGATGCTTTGTGAGACATTTTAATTTGTAACGAATTTAATAATGAAGGACGTCAAACACTGTCATCTTAATATCTCAAAATAAAACTTTTTGGTACAATTTATATTATGATCTAACATGTTTTGTTTTTTCAAATTCCATCTCAAATTAATTTCTTATTAAATTATGCTATAATTCTTTTCTAATTAGATCATCTATGATACCTTAAATATAAAATCCATTATTTTTTTCATTTGCTAAATTTATTCTTAAAAATTTATAACTTAAATGAAGAAAATGTCTCGTAGATTTTTTCCATTTTTATAATTTACAATTACAACAATAGAATAGTTATATCCACAACATCACATCCAAGAAGTTTAAATATACAACTATAACTTTAAACTATCAAAACTATTACAAAATGAATATGCCATTGATTTCAAATTTTTTTAAAATACTATAACAAGTGTCCATGTACATATAAAATAATGAGCTTGTCACATGTTTAATAAAACATTTTGCATAAATCACATAATAAGAACATTTTGTAATTTCAATTCTTTCATTTCTTATAAACTATTCTTATAGGTTGTCCTCTTTTTAGTAGATTTCTAATATACTTGAAATGTTAGAACCAAAGAAATAGCTAAGGCAACCATCATAGGCTTAATAAGCTATCTCAAAAAATAAAATAAATTTGAAATATAAAAGGAGTGATAATTTTGGACAATCTCATGTAAGGTCCAATCATAACATCAACTATGGCATGTAAGTGAGCAAGTCAGCATAAATGTAAAGAGAAAATTTGTTATGCTATCAAAGATAAATAGACTATCATATTTAAAAAAATTACAAGTTTATGAAGTTCTTTATTGTAATTTTAATTTTATTTTCTACATGTGATCTTACATATTAGTGCCTATTTCAACTTTACTAAGTAACCTTTTGTGCTATCCACTTTTCGAATTTTTTAGTAATAATAAAAATCTCATTCATTGATTATCATTTTATGTTTTGATGCACAGTCATGCAAAGTTTTATTATATTTTTCATGTAAATATCTTTGCAATAAATCTCAATATTGTGTTATACAATGCCACTGACAACCCCAAATGTTAAAGCTTATGTCCTACAGGGCATTAGCTTCCTCATGATGGTAATATCTCAATCTTGTGATTGACAAGGTCTATAGTTATCTCACAACTGTAATATCTCAATCATGTGGCTCACATTGATGTAAATCGTGTGAGAACAACGCACAAGAGGGGAGGGGTGAATTGTGCTTTTCACTAAAATTTAGATTTTGAAAAATCTTTCAATTAAAAACGTTTGTAAATAAATTGTGAAATAAAAACGAAAAGTGCAACAATAAGACAAGCAAACAAAAGACAAAGATTTTTAGGTGGTTCGGCCAAACCCGTGCCTACATCCACCCCCGATCAACCCGATCGGGCTTCCACTAACCACTCCCTTTTGCCGAAGCCGGTAGGGGTAAACCAAGTACAACCGGTGCTCCAACGAGACACCAAAAATCCGAACAAATCCGGCTACAATAATGCATACAATTTTTACAATAGCAATGCACACAAAAATCCTGCACCTTTAATTTCTCAAAGCAAAGTGGCACAACTAAATGTTACCGAATGATGCAACGAAATGTGGAAGAAAGCTGTTGAAATTTGAGAAGAATGTTGAGCCCGTAGCTCCCACAAGTATGCCAATTGTTGCTCTCGGTTTTGGCTTTTTTCTTTAGTTCTTGAAGAAGTTTGCAAGTGGATTCATCAATGAATAAATTGTAAGATGTCCTATATATATAGTCCACCAAAAAGCAATTCCAAACGGCTAGAAAAACGGTAAAAAAGAAACCGAAAAATAGCCGTTGCCTGAAGCCCGAAAAGGAGAGCAGCAGCCGTCCGATCCCACTTCAGGAATGGACGGTTGGATGGACTTCTCGGCTTGATCATCTCCAGACCGTCTGATCCGGGCGGACTTGATCTGAACCATTGGATCCCACGCGCTGAACGAACGGCACTGATTAAACAGCCGTTCGAAATTACTCTCGCCCGTTAGATCTGGGCGGGCTTGATCTGCGCCTTTGGATCCTGCGCGCTGAACAAACGGCGGTGATTAAACAGCCGTTCGAGATTACTCTCGCCCGTTGGATCTGGGCGGGCATGATCTGCGCCTTTGGATCCTGCCGAAGTTATAAGGTGGGATTTTTAGTCCCACACTGCAGAATGCAATTTTGCACAGCGCTTTATAATAGATTTGCGCCGTTTAACCTGCGAGCCACTTTGGGGCTGGCTCCCCCCCTCCTTGACCTGGATTTCATCACCCGGTTCAGGTTAACTTAGCCATGCACTGTTCTTTGACCGTTGACCGCGCTGTAGTTAGACTTAGCCGAGCTCCTCTCGGCAGGCGTGGCTTAGCCAGGCACTGTTCCGTTGACCGTTGACCAGCGCTAGCCGAGCTGCTCTCGGCGGTCTTTGGGCGGGCTTTGCTCGCCTCTTTCGGGTCAACCAAATTTTTATATTTTTTATTTCTAAAAGGCCTGGACGGGCTATTTTTACTCCGGGTCGACCCGCCCATGCTACAGTGCTTTTTCCCGAGACTTTTGCTGTTTTAGGGTTTTTTTGACTAATTTTTTAGCTACAAATTTGAATATAAGTGTATAAAAATAATTTTATATTCTTATAGTATTATAAGTAATTAAGTGGCTATGAAAAGAAATTCGTAAAAAACGATTCCATAATAATATTAAAAAATCAAGTACCCATGTCTATACATTTTGTCAAATATGCTTGGCCCAAAAATGAAAATTCATTATTAAATAATTTTATAATATTTTTAAATGTTAATACTACTAGTGTGCCACATAATCTCAAGGTTTTGACATATCAAATTCAAGAGAAATAAAAAGACATTTAATTAAAAAACATCTTGCGCATGTCTCAAAAATTCCTTCAGTAATAAATAGCTTGGTTTTGTAATTATCACATCAAAGGGTACAACAATCTCCCCCTTGATGATTACAAAACCAAAGCTCAAAAACAAATAAAAGGACGAAGCATTAAAGTAACAATAAATAACAATCATGGATTATAATATAGCTCCCCCTGAATCCTAGCCTATCACTCTCCCCCTTTTTGTAATCACTCAAAGGGGTTAATGACACCTAAACTCAAACGAAGTCTATGAAACACATCCGTAGGCAATGATTTGGTAAAAATATCAGCCATTTGAGCGGAAGATGGGACAAATGACAGTTGAATTTCTTTCTTCTGCACATGCTCTCTAATAAAATGATATCTAAGCTCTATATGTTTGGTTCTTGAATGTTGAACCAGATCCTTTGATAGACAAATTGCACTTGAATTGTCACAGAAAATTTGAATCTGACTAAATTCTAAGCCTTAATCTAAAAGTTGTTGTTTAATCCATAGTACTTGAGCAACACAACTACCTGCAGCAATGTACTCTGCCTCTGTTGTTGATAATGCCACACAATTTTGTTTTCTACTGGCCCAAGAAATTAGTGAACCACCAATCAATTGACACATGCTAGAGGTACTCTTCCTATCAGTCTTGCTGCCAGCAAAGTCAGCATCTGTGTAGGCTATTAAATTAAATCCAGACTCACATCTAGGGTACCATAAGCCTAGAGTCTTAGTACCTATAAGATACTTAAAGATATGCTTGATTGCTTGTAGGTGTGATTCCTTTGGATTTGCTTCAAATCTTGCACATAAACCTACACTAAACACAATATCAGGTCTACTCGCTGTAAGATATAGTAATGATCCAATCATTCCTCTAAATAGTTTTGTGTCAATGGACTTCCCAGTTTCATCTTTACTTATAATAGTACTTGTGCTAATAGGAGTTTTTCTTGACTTCATGCTTTCAAAACCAAATTTCTTAAGCAAACCAATCAAGTATTTTGTTTGAGAAATAAAAATTCCTTCACTTGTTTGCTTTACTTGAAGTCCAAGGAAGAAGGTTAATTCTCCCATCATACTCATTTCAAACTCATTCTTCATTAAATCTGCAAATTTCATGCACATCTCTACATTAGAAGCTCCAAATATTATATCATCTACATACACTTGACATACTAGTTGACCTTCAGTTGAATTCTGTACAAATAAGGTATTATCTATCTTACCCCTATGAAATCCATTCGAAGTAAGAAAAATACACAATCTTTCATACCATGCTCTTGGAGCTTGTTTCAATCCATAAAGAGCTTTCTTAAGTTTGTATACATGATCTAACTTATCATGTATCTCAAATCCAGGAGGTTGCTCAACATAAACCTCTTCATTTATATATCCATTCAAAAATGCACTCTTAACATCCATTTGGTATAATTTAAACCCTTTGTGACATGCATAAGCAAGTAAAAGTCTAATAGCTTCAAGTCTTGCCACAAGAGCAAATGTCTCATCCACATCTACTCCTTCTATCTGACAGTAGCCTTTTGCTACTAACCTAGCTTTATTTCTAATAACTTCACCATTCTCATCTACCTTGTTTTTGAAAACCCATTTTGTACCAATGATTGTTTTGTTATTTGGCCTTCGTACAAGATCCCATACTTGATTTCTCTCAAATTGTACTAACTCATCATTCATTGCAGCAATCCAAGACTCATCTTCAAATGCACTTTCTACAGAACTTGGTTCAACATTTGACACGAATGCTGCATGATTAAATGAACTTCTAGTTCTAATATTCTCTTTTAAATCTCCAATAATCAATTCACTAGGATGATCCTTAGAATATCTCAATTGCTTCTCAATCTCACTATCATCTTTTACTGGTTCTTCAACCTTAGCTATATCATCCAATTTATCTTCTTCAAGACATAAGTCCTCAAATTCATCAAGTAGATCTATTTGATGATGACTATGAGATGCCTCACTAAGAGATTCATCAAACTTAACATGAATTGTCTCTTCAACAACTAGTGTTTTCTTGTTGTATACTCTAAACGCTCTACTAGAAAGTGAATATCCTAGAAAAATCCCTTCATCAGACTTGGCATCAAACTTATCAAGGTCTCTTTTTCCATTATTTAAAATGAAACATTTACATCCAAACACATGAAAATGAGCTACCTTGGGCTTCTTGCCATAAATCAACTCAAAAGGAGAAATTTCTAACAAAGGTCTACATATGACTCGATTAAATACATAACAGGCAGTGTTAATAGCTTCAGCCCAAAAATATTTGGGAACACTATACTCGTTTAGCATGCACCTTGCGGCATCAAGCAAGGTCCTATTCTTTCTCTCAACTACGCCATTTTGTTGAGGAGTCCTAGGTGAAGAAAAAGTATGAAACACTCCATTTTTAAAACAATATTCATCAAATAATTCATTCTTAAATTCTCCTCCATTATCACTCCTAATAGAGATCAACCTAACTTCATGTTCTTTTTCAATTCTTGTAATAAGACTTACAAATTTTTCAAATACTTCACTCTTCTTTCTAACAAAAAGAACCCAAGTAAATCTAGTAAAATCATCTACAATTACTAACCCATACTTGCTTCCACCTAGACTTTCTGGATGAATAGGACCAAATAAGTCTAAGTGAACAAGTTCTAAAGGTTTACAAGTAGTGATGTCCTTAAGAGGCTTAAAACATTCCTTTGTTTGTTTTCCTAATTGACATGGGCCACATAAATGATCACTTAACTGACTAAGATTTGGTAGACCTCTAACCACATCAAACTTCATGATTTTTTTAAAAGATGACTTTCCTAAGTGACAAAATCTTCTATGCCATAACGTAGAATTACTGTCTTGTGAAGTAAGACACTCAAGTCCACTATTCTTGACCATGTGTAAAAATAAAACATAAGTGTTATCTTTTCTACATCCTATAACAAGAGGAAGATTATCCTTGCTAATAATGCATTCATGTTTATTAAATAAAACTGTAAAATTCGAATCACATAATTGGCTAATACTAAGAAGATTGTACCTTAAATCTTGTACAAGAAGGACCTTTCTTATGGATGTATGTGAGTTGCCCACAGTTCCAATTCCAATCACTTTCTTCTTGGAGTTGTCACCAAGAGTAACTTCACCACCATCATAGCTCTTCAAGTGGATGAATAAAGATGCATCTCCAGTCATGTGTCTTGAGCATCCACTATCCAAGTACCACATGCCTTCCCCGGTCCTTGAAGGAAAGCATGCCTACACCACACAATTAAACGTTACATTTAGGGACCCAAACCCTTTTGGGTCCACTTGTTTTAATTTGATCATTATGTAAGCTACTTTTTCTAACCCAAACAAAACTAGAAGATTCATTATTTATAGAATTTCTAAATTTACAATAAGAAGAAATATGTCCAAACTTCATGCAATAATTACAAATAGCATTTTGTGCATAAGAGGAGGTAGTGGTTCTTGCATAATTTATTTTTTGAAAAGAAATCCTATAATGAGCATGCAAACTTTTCAAATTATTTAATTCCCTAACTAAGCATGTATTTTTGACAATGAAAGAAGCCTTCTCATCTCTTTCTTTCTTAATTTCTAGCAAATAATTGGCATTCACTTCATTCAAATGTTCACACAAACCTAAGTAATTTTCATGCTCTTCTTTTAATTTAAGATACTTAGATGCTAATTTTTTATATTTGGTACAAATGGCTATGTATTGCTCTTCATAATTTTCCATGCAAGAAGATGAAGAAGAGGAGGAATAGGAACATACTTCATCATCTGATATTGCTTCTTGAATGTTGTCCTTTGCCATAAGACAAATCAAGCTCTCCTTCTTGTCTTCTTTACTAGAAGATGAGCTATCTGAATCATCCCATGAGATCTTCATAGCCTTCTTCTTCTTCTTTTGGTTTTGATATTTTTCTACTCTCTCTTTGTAGTGAGGGCAATTTGGCCTAGTATGCCCAGGCAATTTGCATTCATAACAAATTGTTTCTTCATGGGAAACAACTTTGCCCTTTTGCCTTTTATTCTTCTCAAATCTTTTTCCTGTATTTCTTTTGTTATATAAACGAGATAAGCTTTTAGAAATAAGTGCTACCTCACTTGAGATTGATACATCTGAATCTGTGGAGGAATCAGCTACAAAAGCAATTGTCTCTTCCTTCTTCTTTTTCTTTTCTTTTTCTACCGCATGCTCTTCATTCTTTCTTCTTGCAAGCTCAATTTCATTTGTTAATAGCTCACCCAATAGTTCATCTAGTGACATAGCTGAAATATTCTTTGCTGCTTTCAAGGCTGTCACAAGTGGATCATATTGTTGAGGAAGGACTCGTAGAATCTTCCTCAACTGTTCACCAGTAGAAAACTCCTTGCCAAGGTTAGATAGACCATTAACAATATTTGTAAATCTAGTAAACATAGACTTAATGGTCTCATCCGAATTCTTGCGAAATAACTCATATTCATGAACAAGCATATTGATTTTGGTCTCTTTAACTTGAGAAGTTCCTTCATAGGTAACTTCTAATTTTGACCAAATCTCATGCGCTGTTTACAAATTCATAATTCGGTTATATTCCGAAGCACCTAACCCACAACACAAAATGTTCATGGCCCGAGAGTTAAGTTGGACTTTATGTTTCTCCTCGGGAGTGAGTTCACCAAGTGGTTTTCTCACTTTTTCACCATTGACCATTTTAATTGGAAAATCAAATGAATTTTCAACAATGTCCCAAATTTCTAAATCAACAGATTCTAAAAATAAACGCATCCTATTTTTCCAATAAAGATAAAATTCACCCTTGAACAAGGGTGGACGGTGTGACGATGCTCCCTCAGACAAGATAGTATTGTCCTCAACACATGGAAGAGCCATGAGGATCTTGTCTTAGAAATTTCTTTCTCTTGACAAAACCTCGCTCTGATACCACTTGATGTAAATCGTGTGAGAACAACGCACAAGAGGGGAGGGGTGAATTGTGCTTTTCACTAAAATTTAGATTTTGAAAAATCTTTCAATTAAAAACGTTTGTAAATAAATTGTGAAATAAAAACAAAAAGTGCAATAATAAGACAAGCAAACAAAAGACAAAGATTTTTAGGTGGTTCGGCCAAACCCGTGCCTACATCCACCCCCGATCAACCCGATCGGGCATCCACTAACCACTCCCTTTTGCCGAAGCCGGTAGGGGTAAACCAAGTACAACCGGTGCTCCAACGAGACACCAAAAATCCGAACAAATCTGGCTACAATAATGCATACAATTTTTACAATAGCAATGCACACAAAAATCCTGCACCTTTAATTTCTCAAAGCAAAGTGGCACAACTAAATGTTACCGTATGATGCAACGAAATGTGAAAGAAAGCTGTTGAAATTTGAGAAAAAGGTTGAGCCCGTAGCTCCCACAAGTATGCCAATTGTTGCTCTCGGTTTTGGCCTTTTTCTTTAGTTCTTAAGAAAGTTTGCAAGTGGATTCATCAATGAATAAATTGTAAGATGTCCTATATATATAGTCCACCAAAAAGCAATTCCAAACGGCTAGAAAAACGGTAAAAAAGAAACCGAAAAATAGCCGTTGCCTGAAGCCCGAAAAGGAGAGCAGCAGCCGTCCGATCCCACTTCAAAAATGGACGGCTGGATGGACTTCTCGGCTTGATCATCTCCAGACCGTCTGATCCGGGCGGACTTGATCTGAACCATTGGATCCCACGCACTGAACGAACGGCGCTGATTAAACAGCCGTTCGAAATTACTCTCGCCCGTTAGATCTGGGCGGGCTTGATCTGCGCCTTTGGATCCTACGCGCTGAATGAACGGCGGTGATTAAACAGCCGTTCGAGATTACTCTCGCCCGTTGGATCTGGGCGGGCATGATCTGCGCCTTTGGATCCTGCCGAAGTTATAAGGTGGGATTTTTAGTCCCACACTGCAGAATGCAATTTTGCACAGCGCTTTATAATAGATTTGCGCCGTTTAACCTGCGAGCCACTTTGGGGCTGGCTCCCCCCATCCTTGACCGGGATTTCATCACCCGGTTCAGGTTGACTTAGCCATGCACTGTTCTTTGACCGTTGACCGCGCTGTAGTTAGACTTAGCCGAGCTCCTCTCGGCAGGCTTGGCTTAGACAGGCACTGTTCCGTTGACCGTTGACCAGCGCAAGCCGAGCTGCTCTCGGCGGTCTTTGGGCGGGCTTTGCTCGCCCCTTTCGGGTCAACCAAATTTTTATATTTTTTATTTCTAAAAGGCCTGGATGGGCTATTTTGACGCCGGGTCGACCCGCCCATGCTACAGTGCTTTTTCCCGAGACTTTTGCTGTTTTAGGGTATTTTTAACGAATTTTTTAGCTACAAATTTGAATATAAGTGTATAAAAATAATTTTATATTCTTATAGTATTATAAGTTAATTAAGTGGCTATGAAAAGAAATTCGTAAAAAACGATTCCATAATAATATTAAAAAATCAAATACCCATGTCTATACATTTTGTCAAATATGCTTGGTCCAAAAATGAAAATTCATTATTAAATAATTTTATAATATTTTTAAATGTTAATACTACTAGTGTGCCACATAATCTCAAGGTTTTAACATATCAAATTCTAGAGAAATAAAAAGACATTTAATTATAAAACATCTTGCGCATGTCTCAAAAATTCCTTCAGTAATAAATAGCTTGGTTTTGTAATTATCACATCAAAGGGTACAACACACATAACCGTTGACCATCTCACAGTGATAATATCTGAATCTTACGACTTCTATTGTCACTAGGTATGTCATGATAGAGATATCTTATGGCACAATATGCCCTAGGTACAAAGGATTACACATATATTCATGCCATTTCATATATGTCACCAACTATCTTTTGTTTAATTTTTTTTACTTGTAAATCCTCTATTTTAAAATTAGTAAAGCATGATTTCATGAAGTGTAATATTATGTAATTAACCAAGCCAAGCAATTTCACATATTAATTAAATAACAATAAGAATGCATACATCTAATATTAAGTAAATATTTTATGCTGAGACAAATAATGGCATAACATTAGTACATCAAAAGCACATGCTCGATTTCAAATTCATGTTTAAGTTCTTAATTTCTACAAATCAAGTTCTTGTGATGATGCATTAGTATATACCTAAAAAAAATTTTCTCTCAAGTAATGCTAAAATTGGTGTATAAGTTAGCTGGTCTTTTAAATTTTAAAGCCTTCTTACTTTGTTTGGATTCATTCCAAATATCACTGTCTTCTAAGTTAATCTTATTAATGATATCACAATCTAAGAACATGTTTTACAATTTCTTTATAATACCAAATAAAAAAAATATCACATTCAGTTATAATGCTTGGCCTAGGCCAATCGATGTACTAGACAACAAAAAATTGAATTTTAAAAATATTACATGAAATTGTTGCTCTGATAGCCTCTATAAAACTAGATGCAGTTATCTTTTATGTTCTAATTTATCTATGGAATAATTTAAAATGTCATGAATAAAAATAATAACAAAATGATCTAACTACCTCTTCAACACTATATTCAACAAATTCTTGAAAGCTGTTAGTAGATTCTTTAAACAAAAAGCTAACATAAGAAATTAAAAATAATTCCATGATATTCTAAAAGATATTTTTGGAATGCCTTCTCTTCTAATGCTTAGTTAATGGTAACCAGTTGTTAAGTCAAATTATAAAAACACTTTAGCACCCTATAATTAATCAAATATTCATATATTTTACCTATTAAATGATACTTGTTTTTGATGGTGATCATGTTTAATTCTCTATAATCAATACATATTCTTAAGCTTAAATCTTTTTCTCGAAAAATAACATAGATACATTCCGAAGGGATACAAAAGGTTTCATAAAACCTTTGCTAAAAAGATTTCTTAAATATGTTTTTAGATTTGATAATTCAAGTGGCACCATTTTATAGGGTGCTTTTGAGTTTTGTCTTCTTGAGTGAAATCAATCATAAATTCAATCTCTCTACACATGGCATTCTAGGTAATCCTATAAGAAACACATCTTGATATTCACAAGCAAATAGAACTTCTTAAAATTAGAGTTATTTCTTTTCTAGTTCCTATGTTGATACAAGATAATGCCCATATCCTTTTCTGATCAGTCTTTAAGTCTTTAGAGCAAATATTAAAGGTACCTTTTGCCCTTACCAAAAAATAAATTCAATAACATGTATTATATTAATCTTTAATTCTTCTACCAATAATTAAAAATTACTCAATGGAATATTAGCCAATTTATCCAAATAATAACTTTAAATTTCGAATGTTTTATAATAACAAATAAGGATTTAAAATGTGTCCAATTAATTTTCATATGTTATTCAATATATTTTTCAACATTCACCTCCTCTCTTGTAGGCAATTTTATTAAAAGAGAAGTTTTTGAAATATGCATCTCAATTTCCAATTATGAAATTACATAAGCTAATATAGAATAATGGGATGCACCATAATCAAATAAAACTACTATAAATATATTTTATGTAATAAGAGTTCATATGATAACATTAGGTGATACAAGAGCCTTCGTTTGTGTGAAGATATAAATGTGGTGTTATGTTGTATGATATTCAAGCATCATTTCATTTAAACATCAGCATTCAACAGCTCTGATATAAATATTGTGATAGTCTATTTTTTAATTTTCCAAATTTTAAGTTAATGTACTTTCCCATTAAATTATGCCCTAATTTGTTTTATAATTATGAAATCTATGACATCACAAAAATAGCATCATTAATTTTTCTTTTTATATGTTTTATTAATTTTCCAAAATTTAGGATTCAAATGGTCAGAAGCTTTCCAAAATTTTTTTTTTTTTTACAGGTACAACAATACAATAGTTAACACCTTAATATCACAACCAAGTAGTTTATATCCACAACTCTTTAAAAAAACTTTGCAATTTCAATTCTCTATTTTTTATCTGCTACTCCTTTAGCCAATCCTCTTTTCAAAGGTTTCTAGTATATCAAAAATATTAGTACCAAAGAAAATACTAAGCCATTCATCACTAGATTCATAGGCTATCTCTAATAGTAAAATAAATATATAAAATATTAAATAATTAATAATTTGAGATGATCACAGGCAAGGCCTAATCACAACCTCTATTTAGCTTGTAAACAAACGAGTCAACATGAATGTATAGAGGAAATATGTTATGCTATCAAAGAAAAACTTGTTATGATCTCTAAATAAATTACAACCATATGGAATTTTTTATTCTACTTTTAATTCTCTTTTCTTGATATGATCATCCTTATTGGTGCATTTCTTCGCTTAACTAAGCAACCTTATGTGCTAACCATATTTTAATTTAATTATAATTGAAACCTCATTTATTGATTTATCTTTTTATATTCTTATAGTGGTAGCAACTTAATCGTGTGATCCGTAAAGGTCACTAGCCAACACCCCCTATTTTATCTCAATCCTGTGGTACACATGGCAAAAGCCACTTCACCATAGTAATATCTCAATATTATGACCCACATAGTCATTAGCCAATGGCAAAAAAGGATTAAATTAGAACCAAATATTTGCTTGCATTGCCAATTGTTGAGGAAACTGTAAGCAAATATATGTATAATTGGTAGGTTAAGGAACGAATGGATCATAACCATTGCTTGTTTTTTCCATAAATCTTCCTACAACATCATAAAACTTTAATTTGGTTCTCATATAATACATTTGAATCTCTTGAATCATAAGTTGAATATTGCAAAAAAAAAAAAAACATTTTAGGTTTTGATATTTTTTGCCTCATAAAAGGTTATTTTAATGGTGCAATAAACTTCAATTCCTTTATTGGATCTAAAAAATGATGGAAATCAATGTCTTCATAGTTTTCAAAGTGGCTTTCCAATAATCGTTTGACTTATTGGAAGAAATTCATCTCTTAATAGTTCATTGGGCTTTGGGTTGGAGAGATAAAATCTTTTTTTTGAAAAACAACAAAAAGTTTAAGATTTATATATATATATTTGTGCTTATAAACATTGATAACTCACATAAATCCTAAATAAAGTTTGATTGAGATTAAAAGAGACCATTGCACTCGACTCAACGAGCTCTATCTAATTTTATATTTATTTCTATATTTGTAGTAATTTCTTTGTTAGTTTTTTGATGCATTTTATGAGACATGTTGATTTATAGATGATTTAACCTTCGAGGATGTCACAAGTTATCTCATTTCCTCAAATGTCTTTTGCTTTGATTTGATTATATTATTATGAAACTCTAATTGTGCTCTAATGTGACCATCACATTGCCTTAAATTTTGTTTTATTAAAATTTTTTTGTTTATATAACTTTAGTTTTAATACATACAAAAAATTAAAAAATAATAATTTATAATTATTTGTGCCTATTTGCTTTGGTAATTAATAGAAGTTTCAAATGAGATATCACGATTATAAAATAAACTTCATAGGACACATCTCGAAGAGTTTTGTCGAATTAAATGTTTGTTTTAATATTTCTTGATATTTTATGTCCATGTGTCTTCTGTATGTTGCACCATATTTTGATTTGAAGCTAATTTAATGATTATAGATGTTACACTAAATCTTCATAGTATTTTGGAATTAATCTTTAAACTATAATTTATCTAGTTTTTCAAATTTGTCACTTTGAATTCGTCATGTTATTATGTAAGTTTAAATCTCCTTCCACGTGGCCCAATTTACTTGGATTTGGTCAAATTTCATTACAAAAATTTAACTTATTACAACTTTAATAATTTGTTAATTATCAAAAATAGTATTATTTCATGCTTATTACATAATATTTTCTTTGTAATTCCAAAAGAAATCTGATCGAGATGAAGCAAGCATCATTGAACAAGTGTCGACAAGTACAAGATAATTAAATATTTATTTTTATATTTTGAAATTTTTTATTTTAGGTACGTCTTCCTTTTATGTGGTATTTTGATACATACCTTATTTTATGATAAAATAAGTTACGTACAAACTTCTTGGTTTTTGGAATTCAACATTCCTTTATAATTCATCATTTTTGTTGAAATTCTTTAATATAATTTGGTTTATTTACCATGAAACATTAACTCTACTCTAGTGTGACCATTATATTATGTTGATTTTGTCATATTATATTTCTTTAATATATCATGTTCTTACTTTAATATATATTTTCTTGATATTAAAATAATAATTTTTTATAAGGTTTGCCTTTTTATTTGGGTAATTACTTGTAATTTTAGTCGAGGTCCATTCGAGACAAGACAAATAACTTACAACATGTTTTGATCTCCTTAATCAAAATTAAATGTTCTTTTTTAATTATTTAAAGTACTTTATTTTCAATGATATTGGCTTGTTTTACATGGAAATTTGATTCTTACTTGATACGAGAATCAAGGATGTTACACATGATCTCCTTGGTATACTTGAATGCAACTTTCTGATAAACATTTTCCTATTTATTCATTTTTTTATTTGGATTAGAGTATGTTGTTATGAAACTATAATCCTTGACTCATATGAATATTACATTACATTAATTTTTTTATATTACTTTAGTTAAATTTAAATCATATTAGTTCTACTATTTTTTACTAATTAAAAAAATTGCAATTTGTTATTATTTATGTTTATTTAATTTTTTAATCAATTGTAATTCTGAATGAAATCCAATCATGATGAAACAAACGTCGATTTACTCACTTTATTATCTCTTTGTAATTAAATTTTCATTTTTAATTAATAACTCTTATTAAATTTTTTGCATGCTTTATCATTCACATCAATTTTTATCTGATTTGATGATCAATGATGTCACCCTCAATCTCTATAGTATCATAAGATTAAGCTTTATCCTAAAATTTGTCTCATTTCTTCAAATGTTTCACTTATATTTTATTATATTACTGTATAACTTCAAATCTCCTCTTGAAAGATTTGTACATCGCTTTCATATGGCTATAACTCAATACTTCTTTTTTTATCAAATCAAGTTTAACATATATTTTTTTACATTAAAGTAATAATTTATCATTATTTTCTTTCACAATTCATAGTTATTAGAAGCGAGGTAAGATCGAAAAGAACTAACATGGTTGGATTCATCTCTAGGAGCTCTAACAAATTTCATATTCATTTTTTATAATTTTAAATATTTTATTTTCTTTGATTGTGGTAAGTTTTATGAGTCATTTTATACTCATAACTAATTTAATGATCAGAGATATTACACACATTCTCCTTACTACTAAGAAAATAAACTTTCTCAAAAAATTCACACAATTTTGTAAATTTTTTGCAATGATTTGTTAATTAATTTGAAACCCTAATTCTCCACTTATTTGGCAATTACAATGTTTTAATTTTGTTATATCATATTGTTTTAGTTTAACTTATTTTTTATTTAGCATACATTTACTCAATATTGAAATAATATTTTAATATTATTTATACTTTTTTATTTTGGTAATTCATATAAAATAGAAACAAGGTTTTATTGATTCAAAAAATAACTTTGGACTTGTCGCAATGACCTCTATGAAATTAAGTATTCATCATTATATTTTTTTAAAACTTTATTTGCCATGCTTTTTCACTACTTTATGAGACATGTTTATTCATACTTGATTTTATAATTAAGGATGTCAAATTCTATCTCTTTATTATATTGGAATGCAACTGTCTCATATAATTTGCCTTATTTTTAAAATTTTTTCTACTTTGATTTTGCTATTTTTCCATGAAACTCAAAATCTTCTATCATGTAAGAATTATATCACTTTGATTTGGTTATGTTATATTTCCTCAACTTTTCTTATTTTGGCTTTAATATTTATTTTATTTTTAAAAAAAATAATAATTAATTATTATTTTTGTAGACTTAATTTTTTTAAATCATAGTAATTCCAAAAATGGTTGAATCAAGATCATAATAATGGTCGATGGAATCGACTAAAAAAGATTTTATCCTAATAAAATTTAGTTTATATATTTCTTAGCATTTTATTTTTAATGATTTTGGTATGATTTAAAAGACATTTCAATTCTTAACCAAAAAAATAATTAAGCATATAAAATATAATCTACTTAGTATCTTGGAATTTAACTTTCCCAAACAATTTAACTCATTTTTTCAAACATTTTTCCTTCAAATTAATTATCTTAGTGTAAGCTCTAATTCTCCTCTTAAATCATAGTTACATCACTTTACTTTTTTTTTGTTATAATTGTTAATTTATTTAATTTTTTTTAATACAACTTAACTTGATATTAAAATAACAATATATTGTTATTTAGGCTTATTTTCTTTAATATTTTGCAAAAATTTTAAAAGATGTTTGATGTAGACAAATATATGGTTGGATTTTTGTAGATGTGTTCTATTAAATTAAATAATAATTTTATATTTTGGAAATTTTTGTATCTAATTGTTTGGCATACCATGCATGACATCAATTTTCAACTGAATTGACAATCGAGAATGTTACACTATCTAGTAATTCCATGGAACACAAATTTCATATATTTTTTGTCTAAGTTTTTTCAAATTTTCAACTCAAATTGGTTATATTTCTCTACAACTCTATATCTCCTCTCATGTAACCATTAAATTGTTTTTATTTTGTCATATCACGTTGCTTTAATTTCTCTTAGTTTTGCATCGATATATTTTTCCTTTATTTTAAAGTAATATGTTATTTTATTATTATTATTTAATTTAGAAATTCTTACTAATGTGAAAGGAGGACCAATCAAGTTAAAAAAAAAATATATTAAAAAACACTAGATGAAAAATATCATATGAAATTTTTATTTTTTTTTAAAATATTTTGTTTTTTAGAGTTTATGTATATATTGATTGGCATTTTAAATTTTGCTTTATTTTAGGATGGGGGATTTTACACTGAAACTTTAACCATTTTGGAATGTAACTTTATTACACAATATAAAGCATTTTTTTTTTGCTTTCATTTTGTTTTATTACTATAAAGCTCTAATTCTCCTCTCATGTTACTTTCACATGACATAGTTTTGATCATAACACAATGCATTGAGTTACAATATTTTAGCTTTAGCATATATTTTCTAAATGTTAAAAAAAATTATGACTATTATTTTTTTTTTAACTTTGATGATTCTCTCTTATTTCAAAAGCCATCTAATCACGTTGAAACAAACATCGTTCGACTCATATGTACTACTTCAATCCACTTAAGTATTCACTAATATTATTCTGAATATTTTATTACCATTTTTTTTCAAGCATTACGTGAATTTTCAGTCATACTTAATTTGATGATCAAAGTCCATGCACTTAATCTCTCTAAAATCTTGGTATGCAACCTTCCCATATAATTATTGTCAATTACATCATTTCTAACTCTCTAATCATGTTACATTTACATCCTATTCATTTAATTATATTATGTTTGTTAAATTTATATAATATTAGATTTATTTCTTATATTTAGTAATTTGAATTTTTTCTAAATGAGGCTTAATCAAAATGAAACAAACATGTTGAAGTTGCTTTATCAAAAAAACATTAATTTTCATATATTAAAATATTGTATCATCTTGGGTTTAGGCATGTTTTATGAGTCGTTTCAAGTTTTTTATTCTAAAGCTCCTTTGTGTTTTTTAATGCAATTTTGTGAAACAAAGATTCTCATTTTTTAAAATTGTTTACATCGATTTTGCTAATTTGAGTTTTTAACTCTAAATCTTATCTCAATAGATGTTTATATCACTTTAATTTTATTTTATATAATACTTAAATTATCTTATTTTAGCTTTAAAATATATTTTCTAAATTTTAAAATAATAATTTCTCAATATTTTTATTTTTTTACGTTAACAATAAATAGAAATTTTAAATAATGTCAAATAGAGACAAAATAAACATAGCAAAATTCATTTTTATATTATTTTTTATACTTTTAAGTGTTTTATTTTTTTTATAATTTGGCTTGCTTAACAAGGAATTTTGATTCATAAATTATTTAGTGATAGTTGATGTTACAAATGGACCCCTTAGAATCGTAAAAATAACATTTTTTACACAGTTTGTCTCATTTTCAAAAATATTTTGTGATGATTTTCTTATATTATCATGAAAGTCTAATGATCTTCACAATTGACAATTAAAATGCCTTACTTTGATTATATTACATTTCTCCCTTTTTTCTATTTTAGCTTATATATATATATATTCCAATCCAAAAAATAATTTATTATTATTTATTAACTCACAAAAATTCCAAACAATGCTAGTTTTAGGAAAACTAATGTTACTAGACTCATCATGATGAACTCTATCAAATTAAATATTCATCTTTATATTTTGCATATTTCGTTTTCTTTAATTTTGGCATTCTTTATGAGCCAATTTAAATTGCATATGTCCTTTTAAGATGTCCTTTGTTCTCTTTGATAGGCTTATATTACTACAAAACTCTAAATATGCTATTTTTTAACTTTATATTACTTTGATTCATAGCAATTCCAAATAATGTCTAATCAAGATGATATGTCATTGAACTTGACATGATGAGATCTATCAAAATTAATCTTACTTTTCACATTTCTTAATATTTTATTTTGTATTATTTCCAAATATTTAATGAAGTAATTTGGTTCATAATTAATTTAATAACAAAGGATGTTAAAGATAGTCACATGTTTGTCTTGGAACATAACTTTTCTATACAGCTAATGGCATTTCTTCAATTATTTTCCTTTGATTTGGTCATATTATCATGAAAATCTAATTAGCCTCTCATTTGTCTAGTAAATCACCCTAATTTTTCTTGATTAGATTACTTCAATTAATTTAATTTTAATTTAAAAAATATATATATTTAGTACTAAAATATTAATTTATAATTATTTATTTTGGTGATTTGCAAAATATTCAATAGTGACAATGAAGACAAAATAACTAAATTTGATTGAGCTGAAAGAGTTTTATCAAACTAAATATTTTTTTAAATATTTTTTAATGTTTTTTGGGGACACTTTATGAGTTATTCATATTAATCTTTTGTTTGATGATTAACGATGTTAAAGTCTATCGTTTTATTACCTGAGGATGCATCTTTTGTACACAGTTTATTTCGTTTCATAAATGGCTTTCTTATTTTGTTATATTACTAAGTAACTTAATTCTCCTTTATAGTGACGTTTAAATTACTTGGGTTTGTCAAATTGTATTGTTTCAATTTAAATTCTTTTACCATTAATATATATTTTTCTAATTTTAAAATATTCTACTATTATTTTTTTTTCTAATTTAATATCTTAATTCTTTGTAATTTGAAATAAGGTTAGATTTAGTTGAAAATTATGTTGTTCAACTAGAGTTGATGAGCACAATCCAATTAAATGTTCACATTCATTTTTTTAATAATTTTTATTTATGGTGTTTTGGCTTACTTTGTATGGCATTGGGATTTTTACCAAATTTTAAGATCGAGGATATTATGCTAAAATTTTTTTGTATCTTAGAATGCAAATTTCAGTTACAATTTATCACTTTTCCAAAAATTTATAATGATTTTTATTAGTAATGATCAAACTCTAACTCACCACTCTTGTGAGCTTTATATTGAAATGATTATGTCATTATACATTATTTCAATTTATTTTATTTGAGCTCTAACATAAATTTTCTTGTTAATAAAAAACATTTTATTATTATTTTGACAATTTTAATTTTGTCAACCATTGTAATTTCAAATGAGGTTTGATTAAGGGAAAATAATCATCGTTGGCTCTTAGAGACAACGTCAAACAAATTAAATGTCATTTTTTTATTGTTTTAAATTTTTTAATTACAAAGGTTTCTACATAAAATATGATACATTTTTATTGGTACATATTTTAACAATGAAGAATATTACACTCAATCTACTTAGTATCTTGTAATGTAACTTTTGTATGTAGTTTTTCTCATTTCTAAAAACCTTTTGCTTCGATTTGGGTATGTCTCTATGAAGCTCTAAGTCTCTACCAATATGAACATCACCTTGCAGAGATTTTGTTATATTTCTTTTAATCAATCAGTCTCTTATGAACTTTATTATATTTTTGCTTACTACAAAAAAATAATACATTAATATTTCTATTTATTTACTTCTATAATTAATAGTAATTCCAAATGATATTTTTTTGAGACAAAATAGATGTAATTGGACTCATCTGTATCAACCCTATCTAATTAAATCTTTATTTTTATATTAACAAATATGTTTTGCTACAATTTTGTAATACTTAATGATTCCTTTTGATTAGTAGCTGATTTAATGATCCAAGACTTCACGTTTGATTGCCTAAGTACCATAGAATGTAATTCTCCTTTAATTTTTATTTCTTTTTTTCTTTGATTTTGTTATATTAGTATGCACCTTCAAATCTCCTCTTAGGAGACATCTATATCATTTTCTTTTGGTTAAGTTACATCAATTCATCTCATTCCAGCTTTAACATATAATTTCTTTATTTCCTAGTAATAATTACTATTATTTATGCTTCTTTATTTGGAAATATATTGTAATTCAAGATGAGGTTCGATCGAGATGAAACAAATGTAGTTGGATGTGTTTCAATTAGATCTATCACAATAAATACTCTTTTTTATATTCTTTTTTAAGTATTTTATTTTTCAAAGCATTTGTATGATTTATGTGGCATTTAAATTTCTAATTAATTTAATTGTTTAAGTATTACACATGATCCCTTAAGAAACATAGAAGTCAATTTTCTGATATAAGTTACATAATGTTTTGAAAAGTTTTCCTTAAGTTTAATTATATTATCATGAAATATTGATTTTCCTACACTTAGAGCCTTATATTTCTACAATTTTCTTGTATTACATTGCCTTAATTAATCTCATTTTAGCATTAGCATATATTTACTAAATATTAAAAAATTAATTTATTATTAAATATAATTATTTTATTTTGTAATTCAAAAGATTCCTTAATGATGCCCAATGGATGACAAAAATATTGTTTGACTTGTCTCATGAGCTCTATCAATTTAAATGTTAATATTTATATTTTTAAAAAATTTATTTTTGAAGGTTTTAGTATATTTTATGAGATATTTTCATTTGTACTTTATTTGATTATCTAGGGTGTTATACTTTATCAACTTAGTAAATTTGAATAAAACAATCCCACAAAATTTATCCCATTTCTTCAAATTTTTCTGTTAACTTTGTTATACTATTATGTAGCAATAAATCTTCTCTATAATGACTTTTATATTGTTTTCATTTAATTATATTATATTAATTAAATTTATCATCTTTCGGTTTTAATATATATTTACTTAATTTTAAAATAATAATTTAGTTATATAATGCTAATTTACTAAAGTAATTCATAGTTATTCCAATTGATATCTCACTCAGTTTAAGCAAACCACATCTAAAATGTCTGAACTTAATTTATTCCATTAAATTGTGATTTTTTTGTTTCTAGAAATTTTATTTCCTAGGGTTTTTACACCCCTTAAGAGGAATTTTTATTTGTATCTTATTTAATGATTGATCTCCTCTTATGTGAACATTACACTAGTATGACTTCGGTAATTACATTTCTTTAATTTTTCTTATTTCAACTTGGATATATAATTAGTTAGTATTAAAATAATAATGTATTATAATTTAAGTTTGTTCCTTTTGTAATTTATAATAATTCTTGTTGAGGTATAAGTAGTTAAAATGAAGACTGTTAGACTCATCTAGATGAGTTCTATCAAATTTAATATTAAATTTTATGCTATCATATAACTTTCCTATGCTTTTGGCATGTTTTAGGACACATTTTAAATCATACGTTTTCTCATGAATGAGCATGTTATGCTTGATCTGCTTAACATCTCAAATGGCAACTTTCTCGAATAATTTATATTATTTCTTGAAATTTTTTTCTTTGATTAAGTTATATTATAATTTAACTCTAAATCTCCTCTGATGTAACCTTTAAATAGCTTTGGTTTAGTATTACTATATTTGTTTCGTAAGCCTCAATTAAATTTTAATGTATATTTTCTTAATAACGAAACAATAAATTATTATTTTTTATCATTATTTAGTTTAGTGATTAGTAGTTATTCTAAATGATGTTTAATTATTACAAAACAAAAGTCATTAGACTCATCTTGATAATCACATGCAAATTAAAAATTCATTTTTCTTTTTTTAAGCATTTTATTCCATTTTGTTTTAGTATCCTTTATATGGAAGTTTTATTCATACAACATTTGTAGCATTGCAATGAAGTTTATCTAATTTTGGAAACAAATTTGTGTCAATTTGGTTATATTATTATGGAGTCCTAAATCTCTTGTTGTGTGATGTTTACTTTTTTTTTCTCAGGTTAAATAATCTACAACAATTTATCTCATTTCATCTTTAATAAAAACTTAATTTTTGAATAATATTTTATTATTATTATTAATGCTTATTTATTTTTGTAATTTGTAGCAATTCTAGACAACATATCATCATGACAAAATAAATGTTGTTGTACTCAACTATGTGAGCTATGTCTAAGTATTTATTTTTATATTATAACATATATGTTTGTTTAATTTATCCTTGTGTTATGAGATATTTTTATTTGTATCTAAATTTTCCATTGAGGATGTTATACTTGATCTCCTTGGTATCATGGAATATAACTTTGCAATACAATTTATCTCATTTTTGGAAAAACATTCTTAGATTTGCATATATTACTAAAATTCCAATTCTCCTCTTGTGGGACCTTAGCATCACTTTGATTTGGCTATATTTAATTGTTTCAATTTATCTTATTTTAGCTATGTTACATTTTTAGTTTATATTAAAATATTCATATACTATTAATTAAGCTTGTTGAATTTTTTCATTCACAATAATATCAAACGGGGTCATTTAGGATGTGAAAAAAAATCATTAGACTTATCTTGAACAATGCTCAATTTAAATATTCATTTTTGTATGTTTAAGTAATTTATTGTGTTAGGGTTGGAATATATTATGGGATTTTCTTGTTTATATCCAATTGAGGAATTGAGGATGTTATACTTCATCTCCTTAATATCATGGAAGCTATTGTTCATTTACAATTTATCTCATATAATCAAGTTTTTTAAATAATTTAGTAATATTACAATGTAACTAAATCTTCATTTATGAGAGCTTTACATCTCCATGATTTTTTCATATTACATTGCTTCAATTTATCTCTTTCCATTTTTAATGTATGTTTTTTAATTTTAAATTCTTTTATTTTATTTATTTAACTTATTTTCTTTGTTAATTCTGAGCAACTTCAAATGAGGTCTAATTAAGATGAAAGACATGTCATTGGATTCATCTTAATGAGTCCTATCTAATTAAATAGTTATTTTTTATTTTTTATTTTTATTTTATAAATTTTTTCCATATTTTATATGACACTTGGATTCATACTAGATTTGACAATCACGGACATTATACTTAGTCTCCTATGTTAATTAGAATGCAACATACTAGCATAAGTTTTTTCATTTTTGTAACCTTTTCAATTAATTTTGTTACATTATATGTAATTTTGATTCTTTAATCATGTGTCTTTTAAGTCTCTTTGATATTATTATATTTCTTTTATTCATTTAATCTTATTTCAACCGCAATATATGTTTTAGTTTTTGTGCTTATTTACTTTTTTTATTTGTAGTAATTACAAACAAGCTATAATCAATAGAAAACAAGTGTATTTAGAAACATCTTTAAGAGCTATATATACTTCAATTTTCATTTTTCAATTTTAATTTTTTTGTATTTTTGTATGCTTAACTTACCAACTTTCTTTGTACAAGATTTAACGATTGAGGATAATACAATCAATCTTTTTAATATCTTGAAATGAAGATTTCTTATATAATGTTTCTCATATCTTAAAATGATTCTTTGGCTTGGTTATATTATTATGAGCAATAACTCTTCCCCGATTTGACCTTTACCACGTATAAATTTGTTCATGTTATATTTCATCAATTTATTCGATTTAAATGTTAATACATATTTACTTAAAATTATAATAATAATTTAACATTATTTGTACTTATTTATTATGTTAATTTTTAGTAATTCCAAAGAATGTGAAATTGAGATGATAATTATATTTTTGGACTCATCTCGACATGCTCTATCTAATTATTATTTAATTTTTATATTTTTTTATTACTTTTTTTTTGAAGAGTTTTACATATTTTATCATGCAATTTAATTTGCACAATATTTTATTTTAATGGTTATCACACTTGTTCTCATTTGTAACATTGAATG
Organism: Vanilla planifolia; assembly: GCA_023846275.1. Classification (NCBI taxonomy): domain Eukaryota; kingdom Viridiplantae; phylum Streptophyta; class Magnoliopsida; order Asparagales; family Orchidaceae; genus Vanilla; species Vanilla planifolia. The sequence continues at coordinate 588,511 of JAIUJO010000165.1, read as the reverse complement.
AAAATGCCTCATAAACTTTACCTTCTTCTAATGTTTTGCTCTGATTTGATTATATTACTATGAAACTCTATCTCTCCTGTCATGTGGCCATTATATCGAAGTTATTTGAGAATATTACAATGCTTCAATTTGTTAAATTTAACCTTCAACATATATTAAATTCATATTAAAATAATAATTTATTCTTATTTATTTTGGTAGCTTTCAATTATTCAAAACATGGTCCATTTGAGATGAAAGAAAGGTCGTCAAACTCATTTTGTTACGCTATATCTTATAAATATTTATTACCATATTTTAAAACTTTTTATTTCTATACTTTGGAATAATTTATAAGACTTTTAGATTTGAATTTGATTTGATAATTGAGAACATTACACTCAATCTTTTTATTATCTTGGAATGAAAGTTTCCGTTATAATTTATCTTATTTCTTCAATTATCACTCTCAATTCTTTATATTACATTGTAACTATAAGTCTCCATTCCTTTGATCGATCCATTACTTTTGTTTAGTTATATTATATTACTTTAATTTAACTAAATTTACCTTCAATAAAAATTTTCTTAATATTAAATGATAACTTATTATTATTTTTACTTATTTATAATAATTTGAAATGTATTTCAAAGGAAACAAAACAAATGTCGATTTCTTTTTCATTGAGATTTATCCATTAATTTTTTTCTTTTAATTATTTTAATTTACATTATTTTTCAACACCTTTAGCATTTTTTTAAACATCAATCAAACATATTATATTTGGTTGTCTTGCATGTTTAACATTTTTATATATTGATGCTTACATTGGTCCAATTTTATCATCATAGAAATTTTCAAAACATTCCTCCAAAATGGTGTCTTCTTCTCTCTTCCTCACTCTTTTTGGGCCCGTTTAACTTCGACTGCAAGCACTAAGGTATAGTCTACCCTCCCATTTGATATCAATGGGAATCACCCCCAATCTCTTTGTTAGCTATCTTCTTCATCTCATTTGTGATGAAGAAGATGAACTATGGATGGATTACGTTCTTACTACATCCTTTCATGGCTAATAAAAAGAAAATGCTTCGCTCAAAACTCTTGCTATCTGCACACACTAAATTTAAAAACCACCCTTTAGAATACAAGACGAGTAGGACACCCTTTTATTTTATCAACTTGTCTTATCTCCTTCACTTTCTTCATATTGTCTTCCTTTCTCACATATATCTCACTCGATAGCATACATGTATTAGAAGGAAGCTATTTAGAGGAGAAATGTGATGTTAAGTATGTCATTTATGATGAGTCTTTGAAGTTGGGGTGGTTGAGAAGAAATTGCACAAGGCCAAAAATTTAACTAGCATTGGGGATATATGAAAAGTTCTTAAGTTAACAGTGATTACAAGATTAGTCATATCGATTGACTCTCGTATGTATAAAAAGATGTACAATGTATCCCTTAGTAAGTCCTATTGTAACTTTCTCATAACACTTATCCTTTGTAGATCAACTCTTTTCAAAATCGAAACACCATTTATTCTCATGGTTTGACTAAACAAACCCATCAGTTAAAGGAAATAAAGTCGATATTGAGTTTTCTTTGTAAGGGTGCTGTTCTTTATTTTTTTATTATTATAAGTAATCAATGGCCTAATGTTAAGCTATGTTTGAATCCTAAAATATGAAAGAGGCATCTTATCTCCAAAACCCATGTTTGATATATTGATACCTTTTGGTCTCATCATTGCTACACCCTTATCAACATTCTTGAATTTTGTTATTACTTCCCTCAATAAAAATATAATACATGGCAACAATGCACAAATTCTATGAGTCACTTTCTCCTCATTTAAGATTGATTTATTTGATATAATTTCATCCATATTTCTTTATTACAATTGTCTTTTATTCTTTTATAAGATTGATCATAACTTTATGTGATATTCATAATAACCAAGCAAAAAAAACATGATCATTTTAGGATTTCTAAAAAGCCATTTGGAAGGGGCATCTGTCTTTTACGAAAAAATCTTCCAAAATGTCATTGACTCAAATTCGTTTTTCCTCATTAGTGGCCTAGTACAATTATATAACTTTGTGATTTAAAGAAGAGAATAGAATAAAAAAAATCAACTTCATGTCTATGCTTGATTAGCAAACATAAATGTTTAGTGCACCACAGACATTTACAAGCATGGAGTAGCTTTCAAGCCATAAGACATTATGCTGCAATCCTCAACATTTGCAAATTGTTGCAACCTCCCATGAATTCGACGTCTAAATAATGTTATGTGTGTTTGAAATTATTTGGATCATTTGGGTGCCCAAAAGATGTGCCAAATATCTTTAATGTTGATCCTTCTACCAGTCAAGCTATTAAGGTGAGCAAATTCATTGAAATTAACTATGGATTCATTCAAGGAGAGGGGATATACTAAGTGGAGGAAATCAAATCATGTAGGCTAGGTGTATCTAAGTTCTTAGAAGAAAGATTTTGGCAGCAAGAATAGTAGACCAACAGAATAGTAGCTATAGTAATTGGTAGGGTAAAGATTGATAATGATGCACCTTTATTTTGTGATTTTATTAGGTGTGATCGAAGGCATTGTAAGAAGCTGCACTTGAGCATTAGACATATAGGTAAACGTCTTGGTAGTACTATAAAGAATAAAAGTTTGCAAGCCCATGGGAAATTCGCAAATCTAAACTCCATGGGAAACGAGCAGAGTTGGCAAGCCCCCACACCTACATCGACGAAAAGTTTGGAACAAATCTAAAGCATACTTGCTAAACGTTTGAAAAAACCTTATCTAAGCTCAAGTCTTCATACACTTGTTTCTAAAACACTCTTCTCCCACCAAAGATAGACTTCAAAACATCATAAATGTTTCCTTTGTGCATCAAACAGGCATCTTGTCCACTTTCGAGGAAACCTGATGATTCGATCTATATGATACTGTTCAAAGTAGTTTATTAATTTTCCTTAATCCCTTTAACCAACATCATTGATTAGACTGTCAATATCAAGCAGGATCAAACCCCCATAGTGATTATAGTTGGTCCATTGCATAGATGATTTTTATCTCATGAATCCTCCATGAAGGAGCCACGCATCACAATGGCAATGAGCCAAACAATTCTATCATCCATTATTTATGCTCAATATGAAGATCAAATATTAGACATAGTGATTTCATTTACAAATAGTTTCTTTTTTATGAACTGATTTTTGAGACTTGACACTATCTAATTGAACTTTCTCAACATTTATAATGATACTTATGAATGTTTTAACCAATAGAACATTCCTCTACTAACATAAGTTTTTGTGGGGGTGCATGGGCTGTGATAAGCTATTTAGAGAATGAAAGGCCTCAATAGGTCCCCACTCTAAAGAAAGGATATAATCTTCCAATTAATGGTTATTTAGATTTTTTCGAAATGCGCTTATGATACAGTGCATTGATCGGGAGGAGGCCAAGATGTAGTTGATGGAAACAAGTTGTCTAACAAGCGAGAGAGTTCTAACATCCCATGAAGAGATACTATCCCTAACCATTTTAGTGATTTGGCTAAATTCTATAGCAATAAACTCACTAAAAAAGTAGAATCGCCATGTATCTAAAAAGTGAAGAAGCTTTAACATCCTATGAAGAGATTTTATCGCTAACCATCTTAGTGATTTGATTATATTAAATTGTGTGAATATATCAAATTTAACCTTTGTTATATATTTTCTTAATGTTAAAATGAAACTTTATTATTATTTGTTCTAATTTAATTTTAGAATTGGAAATAATTCTAAATAACATCTGATCTAGAAAAAACATAGTTAGACACATTTTAATGAGTTCTATTTATTTAAATATTATTCTTTATATTTCAAAATATTTTTATTTTAATTTATTTTATTTTTTTTAGGTATTTTGATTTGTACATAATTTGATTGTTAATGACGTTATACTAATTCTATTTAATCATGGAATGCAACATTCCCACACAATTTGTATCATCCATTAAAGTTTTTCACTTTGATTTAGCTTTTTTACAACATAACCTAATTCTCCTCTCATGTGACCTTTTCATCACTTCAATTTAGGTACATTTTATTACTTCAGTTTATTTTATTTTAATGTTATAGTAAATTTAGCTTATATTAAAATAATGATTTTTTAATGCTATCATTTATTTATTTTACAACTAGTAATAATTCAAAATAAGACGAAATAATGATGAAACAAATGTCATTATAGTTGTCTTAATGAGCTCTATCTAAATAAATATTTATTTTTATATTAAAAAATATTTTCATTAGGTTTTGAATACTTAGAAGATTTTTTAAATCAAACGTGTTTTGAAGATCAAGCTTGTTTAGACTTTATGTCACTAGAAACTTGGAATGCAACTTCCATATACAAATTTTATCATTTTCATAAATTCTAAACATTTAGTTGGATATATTACTATGTAATTCTAACTCTTCCTTCATGTGACATTTATAGCACTTTGGCTTTATCAAATCACATTGCTTCAATTTATCTTTTTTTAGATTTATTATATATTCACTTGGAATGAAAATAATAAATTTTGCAATATTTATGCTCATTATGTTTTCCATTTTGTAGTAGTCTAAAAATGTCTGATTAAGATAAAAAAGGTTATTTAACTCTTTCTAATGAGCTCTATCTATTGAGATAATCATTTATATATTTTAAAATACTAGATTAGATGAAAGTTTTTAACATAGTTTATGATACATTTGAATTCCTACCTAAATTGTCAATGGAGAATAATAAGGTCAATTTCTTAAGAATATTAGAGTGCAACTTTTCTATATAATTTCTCTATCTGTTCAAATTGTTTTCTTTGATTTGGATATATTATAATAATGGTCTAATTCTCCTTTTATGTAACTTCAAATATAATTTGTCTTAATTTATCAAACTTTTCACTTTGATTTTGCTATATTGCTAACCAATTGTAAATCATCTCTTATCAATAGTTATATTAAATTACTTCAATTTACATTTTTTTACTTTTTATATATATATTTTCTGAAAATTAAAATAATAATTTATGATTATTGATGGTTACTTATTTTAATAATTCTTAGTCATCGCAATTTAGATGCAATTGACATCAAATAAACTTCAATAGACTCTTATCTATAACTCTATGCAGTAAATATTAATTTATATTTTTTAATATTTTTTCATGATTTTTCTTTATTTTTTGGCATATAAAGAATTTCACCTATTTTGATCATCAAGGATGCCATGCTATATCTTCTTAGAATCTATTAACACAACTTTTGCATAAAACTTATCTCATTTCATTCCATTTTCTACTATAATATTATACTTTTCTTAAATTCTAAACAACTGACTTGTGAGTTTCACTTAGCTTTAATTTTATTATATTTCATTGATTCAATTTTCTCATTTCACGACAACTATATATTTTTTTAATAGTGATGTAATAATTTCTTATCATTTATGCTAACGTACTTTTTTACTCATAATAACTTTAAGACAAGACAGATTGATGCAAAACAAATGTCATTCGACTTGTGTTAATGAGCTCTATCAAGTTAAATATTGATTATCAATTTTTAAATATTATATATTCCATGGTTTTAATATGTTTCAAGAGGCATTTTGATTTATATATGATTTCATGATTGCGGATGTTACACTCAACCTCCTTACTATCTCCGAATGTAATTTTTCCACACCAATTATCTCATTTTTAAAATATTTTCTCTCATTTGCATATATTGCTAATTAACTCTAAATATTCTCTCAAGCAACCTTTACATGTCTTTTATTTGTGTTTTACTATAAAGCTTCAATTCATCTCATTTAATCTTCAATACATATTTTCTTAATATTAAAAAAATAATTTATTATGATTAATATATATTAGATTTTGTAATTCATTATAATTTCAAAGTAAGTTCAATGAAAATAAAAAAAATATTATTAGCCTCAATTGATAAGCTTTATCCAACTAAGTATTTTTTATATTTATTTAAAAAAAAATATTTTCTTGGGTTTTACCATGTTTAAGAGGGAATTTTAATTTGTTGATCATTTTGATAGTCAAGGATGTAACTCTTGGTCTCATTAGTGCCTTGGAATGAAAAGTTTTTAGTATATTTTTAATTTCTTTAAATGTTTTATTTTAATTTCATTATATTACAATAAAACTCTATTTCTCTTCTTCTATGACCTTAATATCACTTTGATTTTATTATATTACATTACTTCAATTTATCTCAATTTAATTTATTATATATCATTTAATATTTTAAAAAAATATTATTATTTATGATTATTTATATTTATTATTGGTAATATTTCCAAATGATGTCTTATGAAGACAAAACAAAGTCATTGGACTCCTCTAGAAAGGCTCTATCTAATTAAATACTCAACTTTATATCTTCAAATATTTTATCTTGAGAGTTTTAAGGTGTTTTTTGAGTCATTATAATTCATAACTAATTTGGTGATCACGAAAATTATGCTCAATCTCTTTAGAATATTTTATTTAATGCTCTTATACAATTTATCTAATTTGTCAAAAATGTACACTTTAATTTGGATATATAACTATGAAACTCAAATTCTCCTGTAGTGTTACATTTATGTTGTTATCATTTGTTTATATTATAATTTTTTAATTTAACACATCTTTGCTTTAATATATATTTATTTAATATTAAATAATAATTTACTTTTATTTGAATTTTTTTACTTTGATATTTTTTGGAGACTCTGAATGAGGTTAAACCATTGTGAAATAAGTGATGTTGGACTCTTCATGGGCACATCTTTCTAATAAAATAATAAAAGCTATATCTTAAAATATTTGATTTTTTATGTTGTCATCTTTTATGAGTCATTTTAATTTGTACCTAATTTGACTATTGATAATGTTACACTAAATCTTTTTAATATATTTTTTCCATGTAGTTTAACTTATCTTCTCCAAATTATCACTTTAATTTTCCTATATTACTAAATAGTATTAGAACTCCTCTCAAGTGATATAACTATTTCTTTGATATATCTATATTATCTTACTTATATTTATCTCATTTCAGTCTAAAAATATATTTACTTAATGTTAAAAAAATAATTTATCATTTTGTGTGATTTTTTATTTTGATAATTCCTAGTAATTCCAACAAAAGTGCAATATAGATGAAATAGATGTCATCAAAAAAACCTTGATGATCTCCATCAAATTAAATATTGTTTTTAATATTCTTAACTACTTTTTGATGATTTTTCACAATTTTTTAGGGATTATGATTTATATATCTTTTAACGATTGAGGATGTTGCATTTTAATTTTTTTTAGCCTTCATATTCTAAGGATTTAATTGAATTATTTTAATTTAGTTTATCTCAATTTAGTTTTTTTATACCTTCAATTAATTTTGAGATAATAATTTTATTAATTATGCTTATTTATTTTGGCAACACAATAACTTCAATAGAAGTTTGATTTACATGAACCAAATCTCATTCAACTACTCTTGAACAGCTTTATCCATTTAAGTATATATTATCATATCTTTAAACATTATGTGATCAAATACTTTTGTATATTTGATGAAACATTTTATTTTATATATGATTTGATGATCAAGGATGTTACCCTTTGTCTGCTCAAAATCTTGGAATGCAATTTTCCCTCATAATTTAAATTAGTTTTTCAAAGTTTTAGATTCAATTGATTGTCATTAGAAAACTCTCTATCTGATATATGGTCACATTTATTTTCCTTTTATTTTGTCATATTACAAAGCCTCAATTTATCTTATTTCATTTTTAATGCTTGTTTATTTATTATTGAAATAATAATTTATTAAGATTGAAGTTATTTTTTTGCAATTTCTAGTAATTTCAAGCTAGGTATGACGAAGATGAAACAAGTATCATTGCACTCAACTTGAAAAGTTCTAACTAAATAAATATTTAACAATATTTTTCAAAAAGTTTTATTTTCTAGGCTTTTAGCTTGTTTGACAAGGAATTTAAATTCGTTCCTCATTTTGATGATAGAGGATGTCACACTCGATTTCATCAGTGTATTGGAGTTAAACATTCTATTACAACTTTTCTCAATTTTTAAATATTTCAATTTGATTGTTTTATATTTCTATGAAACAATATTTCTGGTCTCTTGTGATGTTTACAATTTTTTTTATCTTGTTATATTATATTACTTCAATTTTTCTCTATTCAACTTTACTATATATTTACTTAAAAATAAAAAGTTATTATTATTTATTATTATTTACTTTTGTATTAATTAACAATTAAAAAAAGTTTAATCAAGATGAAACAAATGTTGCACTTTTTTTTATGCTCAATTTAACTAAAATTTTAATTATTATATTTTCTAAATATTTTATTTTGAGATTTTTTAGATGCTATAGAGTCACTTCAATTCATATGTAATTTCACAATTAAAAATTTTTCCTTATATCTTCTTAGGATCTTGTAATGCAATGTTCCCATACAACTTGTCTCATTTGTTAAAAATTTCAGTTTGATTTGGATATATTACTATGAAGCTAACATTATCTACTTTTGCGATCTTTACATTATTCGGATTTTATTGCACTACAATGCTTTAATTTATATCATTTTAGATTTATTCCATATTTATTTAATAATAAGATCATAATTTTTTTTTATTTGTGATTATTTATTTTGATAATTCATGGGAACTCCAAACTTGGTTGATTCATGAGGATATATGTGATTTCACTCATTCAAAGGAACATATTCTTATTAAATATTAAAATTGATGTCATAAAATATTTTATTTCCTATCTTTGTCATATTTTATGAGTCATTTTAATTTTACTTGTTTTGATGATAAAAAATGTTACACTTGATCTCCTAAGAGTAGCTTTCCCAAATAATTTAATTCATTTTCTCAAAAGTTTTAATTTTATTTTGTAGTATAAGTACATAACATGGAAAGTCCCCTCTTGTGATAAAAACAAATCTTTCATATAGCTATATTGTATTGCTTAATTGTTTCCTATTTCATTATATATATATATATATATATATATATATATATATATATATATATATATATATAAATATATATATAATTAATCTTAATAAAATAATTTTTCATTTTATATGATGTTTTATTTCCATAATTCTTAGTAATTCCAAAAAAAGTGCAACTATGAATAAATAAATGTCTTTGGTCTCATCTCGAATACCTCTAGTAAATTATGTTTTAGTTTTCATATTTGGAAATATTTTTAGTTATTTTGGTGCATTTTCTAAAAAAATTTTGATTTCTACTTATGTTGACGAAAAAGGATGTTGCATTCCACTCTTTTTTCCTTTATATTTCATTGATTTAACTTGACTAAATTACTTTAGTTTATCTAATTTCGGTTATGTTTTTTATTTACTAATTATTGAAGTAATATATTATTATTATTTATGAGTATTTATTTTAGTAAGTCATAGTAATTCTAAATTTTGTCTAATTGACATGAAATAAAAATCATTAAACTTGTTTCAATTAGCTCTATCAGATTAAATTATCATTTTATTTTTTGTAAATATTTTATTTTGTATGATTTTCTAAGATTTAAGAGACATTTCACTTTATGTCTAATTTTATTATTGAAGATATTTCTCTCAATCTACTTTGATTGTTGGATTGCAAATTTATTTAACAATTTTTGTTGTTTCAACAAATTAATCATTTTAATTGGTTATTTTACTATAAAACACTAAATGTTCTACCTAGTGACCTTTTCATGAATTTTGATTGGCAATACTGTAAATCTAAAATTTATAACATTTTTGTTTTATACTTATTAACTTAATATTAAAAAAATATATGTCATTACTTATTGTTATTTAATTTTCTAATTTGTGGTAATTTAAAATGAGATATAATAAAGCTGAATGAAACATCATGGAAGTTAACTCCATGTGCTCTATCTAATTATATATTTATTTTCATACTTCACATTTCTTCTTTCTAGTGTTTTTTGAGATATTTTGATTAGTACCTAATTTTGAAAATTGAAGTTGGCTCACTCGATCTTCTTAGTTTCTTAGAATTCAAGTTTCTCAAAAATGTTTTCTCAATTCTTTACATTTTTCCCATTGATTTGGTTGTCACTATGAAATACCTATTTGTCCAATTGTGTAACCTTAAACAACTTTGACTTGACTACATTGCATTGCTTCAATTTATCATATTTTGTCTATACTATCCTTTTAGCAAATATTAAATTAAAAATTTCTATTTATTTATTCTTATTTAATGTTATAATTTGTCGTTATCTATGGTGAGATCTGATAGATGGCAAAAAAGCTTTATTAGAATCTTCTTGATGAGCTCTATCAAATTAAATATTAGTTCTATATTTTTTAAATGTTTTACTTTATGGAATTTTTAATAGTTGTGTGAGGCACTTTTATTTTTAGTTAATTTGACGATCGATGATGTTATACTCAATCTCTTTAATATCGAAATATCAATTTACCAAAAAAATTTGTATCATTTATTAATTTTTTTCGTTTTGATTTGTCTTTATCACAATAAATATTTTTTTATTATTTAAAATATTTTCATAGGGTTTGTTAATACTTTATGAGATATTTTGATTCATACATGACTAGAAGATCAAGATTGTTACACACAATCTCCTTAAAAACTTCGAATGCGATTTCTCCTGCAATTCATATAACTTCCAAAAATTTTATAATATTTTTTAGATATATTACTATTTAATTCTAAAATCTCTTCTCTTGTGACCTTTATATCATTTTATTTAATCATATTACATTGCTTCAAATTTTTTTATTTTAGATTTACAAAATTATTTACTTAGTATAAAAAAAAATAATTTTCTAATATTTATGCTTATTAACATTTCTAATTTTAAGTAATTGCAAAAATGGATTCATCAAGAGAAAAGAAATGCCATTAAAGTCTTCTCAAAGAGCTCCATCCAATAACATATTTATTTTTATTTTTTTAAATACCATATTTACTGAGTGTTTGACATACCTTATGACACATTTTAAATCATACCTTACTTGTCCATCAAGGATATTACTATTGATCTTATATGTACATTATAATGTATACACATTTGTTTAAATTATGCCTACTATTTAAATATTTTTTGTTTTTATTTATTACTATGAAAAAAAATTTTCCACTTACGTGACTTTTACGCCAATTTTATTTTGTTATATTACATAGTTTCAATTAAGTAATTTTAGGATTAGAATATATTTACTTGATATTAAGTAATTAATTTACTTTATAGTTTGTTTATATACTTTAGCAATTCATTGGAGCTCCTAATGAGGTCTATTCATGATCAAACAAATGTCAAAAAACCCATCATGATGAGCACAATCAATTTTAAAATCCTTTTTCAAATTTTTTAATATTTTTTGCCGATTTTGTGTTCCATATGAGATATTTTTATTCTTGCCTAATTTGAGGATATGGAAGCTTTCACTAAATCTTCTTAATATCTTCTAATTCGAATTTCTTGAAACATTTATCTCATTTGCTCAATTTTTTTATTTTTCTATAATATTATAAAGCATTAATTATCCTCTATTGCTACCTTTAAGTTGTATTGATTTTCTTATATTACAATGCTTTAATTCTTATTTTTTTTTCTTATATATGCATGTACTTAATATTAAGAAAGTAAATTATTATTATTTCATACTATTTTCATTGGTAACACTTAGTTGGTCCCAATGCAATCCGATATATATGAAATAAACATTATTGCGCTTCAAACGAAAAGCTTTCTTTAATTATATGTTAATTTAATATTTTTAAGTATTTTTATTTTTGAGATGTTTGTGCATTTTTGAGTCTTATTGATTCATCCCTAATTTGATGATCAAGGATGTTATACTCAATCACTATAGTATCTCAAAATGAAGCTTTTGAGTACAATTTATCTAAATTTATCATATTTTTTACTTTAATTTTGTTATATTACTATATTACAATAAATTTTTTGTTACATGGCATTTAATCATCTTCAATTTAATTACATTTTGCTAGTTTAATTTACAATATTTTAGCTTTTATATATATTCACCTAATATTTAGGTAATAAATTATTATTTTTTGCGAAAATTTATTTTAATAACTCATAGTAAATCTAAATGAGTGGTAGTGGACATGAAAAAAACTTTGATGAATTGCTTTCATTGAGCTCTATAAAATTAAAAAATTTTTATATATTGAAAAATATATTTTTTATGTTTTTAAAAAATTTATGACAAATAAAGATTAATGCTTAATATGAACATTAGGGATTTTATACTAAACCTGTTTAGTATGTATGAGTGAAACTTTCATGTACAATTTATCTAATTTCTTTAAATTTTTTACTTTTTGTTTATTATAGTTCTATGAAACTACAACTTCGCCATTCTTTGGAATTTTACTTCACTTTCTTTTGGTTATATTATATTGATTCATTTTTTTTATTTCAGCACTATTATATATTTGATAAATGGTAAAGAAACAATTTATTATTAGTTATGTTTATTTAATTTTGTAACTCTCTGTATCCTCCAAAGAAGTCCTATTTACAACAAACAAATGTCCTTGGCCTTGTCTTGAAAAGTTCTATATAATTAAATTTTAATTTTTATATTTTTAAATATTATATTCTAAGGTTTTGTTATGTTTTAAAAGACCTTTTTATTCATATTGTTTGATGATGCAGGATGTTACTCTCGATCTCCTTTGGATCTTAGAATTTAACTTTTCCTTACAAGTTATCTCATTGAATAAAATATTTTACTTTTTATCGATATATTATTAAATAACTCTTAATCCCATCTCATGTGACCTTTATATTTTTAATATTTAATTATGTTTGAATGCCTCAATTTATCTTATTTCAACATTAACAAATATTTACTTAATGTTAAAAAATTTTTTTGTATAATTTACATTTTTTGTATTATTAATTTGTAGTAATTCAGAACTAGGTTCGATCCAAAAAAAATAATTATCATTGAAGTCATCCTGAAGAGTTCTATTCAATTAAATAATAGTTTTTTTATTTTTTAAAATATTTTTATTTTCTTATGTTTTAGCATATTTGATGATACATTTTTATTCATTCCTTATATTGATGAACTACAATGACACACTCGATCATATTAATGTCTTGGAATGGAACATTCTAGTGTGACTAAACTCTTTACTTTAAATGGTTCATTTTGATTTATTTATATTACTATGGAAATAAATTTCTCATAACATAAAACCATTACTCAAATAGATTTTGTCATGTTATATTACTTAAATTTAAGTTATTTAGCTTTTTTATGTATTTATTAAAATTAAAACCATAATTTACTATTGTCTATGGTATTTAATTTTATAATTATTAGTAATTCCAAGTGAATTCCAACCAAGACAAGACAAAAGTTATTATTCTTCTCAATTAGCTATATAAAACTAAAAATTTATTTTATGTTTTTAAGAAATTATTTTAGAGTTTTAGGTTGCTTTAGGAATCATTTTGATATATACCTGATTTGGTGATCAAGGATGTTTCACTCAATCTCATTAGTATCTTGCAATGCATACTTTTATATAATTTATCTCATATATTCAAACCTTTTTCCTTAACATTTTTATATTACCATGAAACTATAATTCTTATATTGTGTGACATTTGCATAACTTTGAAACTCTAATTTAAATTTCTAACATAATATGTATATATATATATAAATATAATTTCTCTTGTATTAAGAAAATAGTTCATTATTATTTAAGCTTATTTATTTTTGTGATAGTAACTCCAAAAAAAGGGCTAATTTTGATGAAACAAGCATCATTAAACTTATTTAAGTATGCTCTATCTAGTAGAACATTTCATTTTATATTTAACCTTAATTAAAAAAAGCTTATCATTATTTAAGCTTATTTAAATATTTTCAATTGAGAATATCATATTCAATCTTAATAGTATTTTAGAATGCAAATTTTACTTACAATTTATCTCATTTCATTAATTGTTTCTTTCTTATTGAGTGTTATCACTATTGTACTATAGTTCTACTATCATATAACCATTTTGTTCCTTTAATTTTGTTATATTGTATTGTTTCATTTTAACTCAACTAAGTTTTATTATATATTTTCTTAATATTAAATAATTATTATTAGTTTTTCTCATTAATTTATTATATTCTAGACAATGTATGAGAGTAATGAAACAATTATCATTGGATTCTTCTTTATTATGTACAATTCTTGGATCCCTTAGTCATTTTGATCTATACCAGTTTGATAATCTGGGATTTTATATTCGATCTTCTTGGTATCTTTGAGTGTATTTTTCTAATAAAATTTGTATCATTTGGTCTAGATTAACATTTTTATTTTGTTGTATTACTATGTAACTCTAATTCTCCTCTAGTGTGACTTTTACATCATTTTCACTTGATTTTGTTGCATTGGTTCAATTTATCTCATTTGACCTTTACTATTTACTTACTTGATAATAAAGCAAACATTTATTATTGTTTATGATTATTTATTTTAATAATTGATTATAATTCCAAATTGAAATAAAATTAAGTTAAAAAGATTTAGTTTGATTTGTAAAGCTAAGCTCTATCCAAATAAAAAAATTTTTTAATATTTTGAAATAATTATTCAAGATTTTGGTATGATTTATGAGAATTTTTAACTTGTACCTAGCTTGAAATTTGTGAATATTGCACTCAATCTCCTTGGAATCAAGGAATGCAAGTTCTTCATACTTTTTATCTTCATTTCTCAAAAAGTTCACTTTTATTTTATTATATTACTATGTAACTTCCAATCTTCTATAAGGTCACCATTACATAGCTTTGAACTGGTTATATTAAATAACCTTAATTTATCTTATTTTAAATATACTATGTATTTACTTTATATTATATAGTAATATGTTATTATTTATGCTTAATTATGTGGTTAATTCATGGTAATTCTAAATGACGTTTAATATAGCTAAAGAAATCATCTTCGGCTGTACTTGAATAGCACTATTAAATTAAATAATTTTTTTTATATTTTTAAATGTTTTTTATCCATAGCTTTTTGTTATTTTACCTAACATTTTAATTGACAACTTATCTCACAATCATGAAAGAAATACTTGATTTCCTTTCGATGTTAGAATGAAGCTTTGAATTAAAATTGATTTCATTTTTCTAGATGTTTTCATTTCTAATTGGTTAACTACTTGGTAAGACTAAATCTCCTCTTACGTTAACTTTGCATCACTTTAATTTGGAAATACTACAATTCGTCAATCTATCTTGCTTCTTCTTTAGTATATATTTACTTAATAATGAGATAATGATTTATTATTAGTTATGCTTTTTTTGCTTTTGTAGTTTGGTATAATTCCAAACAATGTATTATTGAGACAAAAATTATTGTCATTAACTTATCTAAATGAGCTTTACCCATTATCCATTTTTGTGTTTCAACATTTTTGGAGAAAAAATGATTTGTAATTTATTTTACAATAATAGTTGTTACTCTCGAGCACCATAGCGTATCAGAATGCAACTTTCATAGACAATTTATGTTAATTATTGAAATTATTTGTTTTGGTTTGGATAAAAAAATGTTTTTTCTCCTTATTTTAAATTTTGTCTATATTATTTTAATATTTGGAAAAATTATTTATTATTTATCATTATTTATTTTGGTGATTGACATTAACTCATAAATAGCTAAAATCAAGACAATTCAAAAGTTGTTTAACTAGTCATGATGATTTATATTGAATTAAATATTTATTTTTATGTTATTAATATTTAATTTTGTTTGTTCAAACTTTACTAAATATTTTAAATCATACACAATTTCACAGTAAAGGGTGTCACAAATGAATTCATTCGTATCTTAGAAATAAACTTTCATGTATAATTTATCTCATTTCATCGAATGTTCCATTTTGTTATATTATGTTTTTGTAATCCATCACAATTTAGTTGTAACATAAATTTTTTTAATTTTAAAACTATAATTTATTATTATTTATCTTTATTTATTTTTTTAATTCATAGTAGTTCTATATTAGGTCCAATTAAGGGGGAACAAATGTCATTCGAATCGTCTCTAAATTGTAACTTATTAAGTATTCATTTTTGTATTTTTAAATATGTTTTTACAATTTTTGGCATGATTAATGGGACATTTTATTTTTGTACATGATTTAATAATAGAGGATGCCCTACTAGATCATTCTAGAGTCTTGGAATGCAACTATCCCATAAACGTTATCTCATTTCATCAATGTTTTTGCCTTCATTTGGAATTTTACTATGTATGTTAGAATCTATTCTTATGTGGCCTTCATATTGCTTTAGTTCGGTCATATCATATCGCTTCATTGTATCACATTTCAACTTCAAAATACATTTACCTAATATTAAAAATAATAAATAATAATTATTTATGCTTATTTAGTTTCTTAATTTATAGTAACTACAAACAAGGTCCAATTAAGAGAAAACACGTGTCCTTGGACTCATCTTGGTGATCTCTATCTAATTAAATATTCATTTTTATATTTTCAAATATTTTATTTTACAAGTTTTAGATGATTTACATGATATTTCTATTAGTTCGTAATTTGATGATTGATAATATTTCACTCATTTAGTATAATACCTTTTTATGCAACTTTCATATGTGATTGATCTCAACTTTTCAAATCATTTGTTTTGATTTGGTTATATTATTATAAAGTTCAAGCTCTCTTATCATGCGATGATTATATCACTTCGATGTAGCTGTATCATATTTATTTCATTTATCTTATTTTTTATTTATATACTTCTACTTAATTTTAAAAAAATAATTTATTATTATTTATGTGTGTTTACCTTGGCAATTTGTAATATTTTCAAGCAAGGTTCGATGGACGCACACCAAATGTCATTGGTCTTCCATTTACGAGCTTCATTTAATTGAATTTTAAATTTTATATTTTTAATTATTTTATCATACAAGGTTTTAGAGTACTTTATAAGACATTTTGATGTATACCAAAAGTGTTTATCGAGGATCTTACACATAATCTACATAGTACCTTGTAATGTAATTCTCTTGTGCAATTTTCCTCATTTTTTAAGACATTCACTTTTACTTGGTTATATTACTATACAACTCTAAATGTTCACTTTTGTCAGTTTTACATTACTGTGATTTTGTTATATTACTTTTCTTTATTATGATTATTTATTTTTTATTTTTCTGAGCTAATTCATAGAAACTATAAATAAGACAAAATCGAGACAAAAAACACATCATTGGATTAGAATAGATGGGCTCTATCAAACTAAATATTTAATTTCTATTTTTGATTTATTTTATGTTTTATCATTTTTAACAATTCATAAGACATTTTGATCATACATAATGTAATGATCAAAGATATTACACTTGGTCTCCCTATTATCTTGAAATGAAACTTTCTCATCCAATTTATGTCTTTTTTTAACTTTTTGCTTTGTTTTGGTTATATTAATATGTACCTACAAATTTCTCTCATGTGATTTTCACATTGTTTTTATTTTGGTATATTACATATCTATAGTTTATCTAATTTTAGCATTATTATATATATTTAAGTAATATCACAATAGCAATTTATAATTTTTATGCTTATGTTTTGGTAATTTGTAACATTTCTTAGTAGGTTTTATTCAAGTCAAAACAAACTTAATTAGACTTTTCTTGATGAGCTTTATTCAATTAAATAATTATATTTTTATTTTAAAATATTTTTAAGAGTTTTTTGTGCTTTATGTGTTATTTTGGAGTATACTTCATTTCACGAGCAAGGATGTCATGCACAATCTACTTAGTATCATGGAATTATGCTTTCTAACACTGTTTATCATATTATTTCAAATCTTTTACTCTCATTTTGCCATAACACTATGACCATAAATTCTACTCATGTGTGAGATTTACATTACTTTGATTTGGTTATATTACATTATTTAAACTTATCTTATTTTTCCTTTAATATAAATTTACTTATTGTTAAGCTAAAACTCGAATGTTATTTTTGCCTATTTATATTTGATCATTTGTAACCATTTGAAATATGGCTCAATCAAGACAATATGATCATTATTGGAACAATGTCAACCAGCTCAAAAGTATTAATGTATTAATCTTTATTATTTTTAAATAATTTATTTTCTAGGCGTTTTCCACACTTTTTAAGACATTTCAAATCATACATGATATGATGATTGAGAATGTTAAACTCCATCTCTTTTGTTTCTTGGAATGTAAATTTCTTGCACAATTCATCTTATTTTTTCAAATTTTTCTTTGATTTTGTTATATTAATACGTTGCTCAAAATCTCCGAGTATGTTACCTTTTCTTTATTTTTATATTATTTTAAATTATCTTATTTTTTCATTGACAAAAATTCACTTAATATTAATATAATAATCATTATTATTTATGTTAATTTAATTTGGTAATTTCTAAAATTATAGATAAGGATTGGTTGAGAAAAAAACATACGTCTTTAAACATCTCTCGATAGCCTCCTTATAATTAAATATTATTTTTATTTCTAAATATTTTATTTTTATTCTTTATTGCAACCTTTTTTATCACATTTTGATTCACACCTTATTTTATGGCTAATGATATTACACTTGATCACCTTAATATTTTGAATGAAACTTTCTCGTACAATTCTTCTCATTTCATCGAATCTATCACTTAATTTGATTATAAAACAATGAAACACAAATTTTACAATGATTCAATTTCTCATATTTTAGATTTCCATTATATTTACTAAATATATAAACAAACATATTTAGTTCGACTATTCATAGTAGTTCTAAATGAAGACTGATTGAGACAAACAAATCTTATTTTGCCTATTTAAAAGGCTTTATTTGTTTTATATATAGATATATAAATATATATATATATATTGCAAACAATTTTATTGTTAATGATTTCTACACATTTTATTAGATTTTTTTATTAATAGCTTATTTAACAATACAAGATGTTAGAATCAATCTGTTTAGTTTCTGGGATCACAACTTTGTCGTATAATGTGTCTTTTTTCATTAATGTTTTTGCTTTGATTTGTTTACATTATTATTAAACTCTTTATCAATTCTAGTGTGACCTTTGTATCACTTTTATTTGGTTATATTTCTTTACACCAATTTTTCTCATTTTAATTTTAATATTTTTTGAGATGATATTATAATAAAAATTTATTATAATTTATGCTTTTTGACTTTTCTAATTCATATTAATTCTAAATGAGGTCACATAAAGTAAAATAAGAAATATTGTTGGGCTTATCTCGATAATTTCTATCCAATTCTATACTTGTTGTCTGATGTATCTTATGAAGCAACGTTTCCTTACAATTTTCACGTATCCTTAACTTTTATGCTTCTATTTTGTTTTATTACTAGGTAACTTCAATTTTTATAATTTTTAACTTTAATAGATATTAATTTAATATTAAGGTAATAATTTATTATTATTTATGGTTATTTAAAATTGTAATTCATAGTAGTTCAAAGTTAGGTTTGATTAAGACAAAGGAAATGTAAATGGACACTTCTCAATCAACTCTATCCAATTAAGTATTCATTTTTTATATTTTTAAATATTTAATTTTCTTGGCTGATGTAGTTGTTCATGAGATATTTTAATTCTTACCTAATTTGATAATCAATGATATCGCAGCTAATCTCTTTAGCAACTTATATTGTAATTTTCTATTACAATTTATCACTTATAACTTTCCATTATGCTAGTCTAAATGTCATGTATATGACCTTTAAAATACATTGTTTTGGTTATATTATATTTATTCAATTTTTATCATTACTGTATTAATAATTTTTAAAATAATATTAAAATAATAATTTATTATTATTTATGTTTTTAAAATTTATTAATTTATAGTAGTACTAAAACAAGTGTGATTGAGAAAAAACAAACATCATTAGATTCACCTCTAAATCTCATCACATGTGAAACTTACAACATTTTAAGTTGGTTATATTTTATTGTTTCAATTTATCTCAATTGAACTTTAATATAAATCTTTTCATATTAAATATTATTTTATTATTTTTTGTGCCTTTTAGAGATTCATATTAATTCCAAACAATATCTAACAAGATGAAAAAATCATCATTAAACTCAATTCAGGGAGCACATCTAATTAAGCATAATTTTTGTGATTTTTGAAAATGTTATTTTCTAAGATTTTTGTACGCTTTATGACACATTTTGATTCATACTAGATATGATAATCAATGGTATTGTATTTGATCTCTCTCATAACTTTAAGTGCAACTTTCTCATACGTATTGTCTCATTTCTTTTTATTTTGACTTAGTTACATTACGATATAACTTAAAAACTCGTCATGCATGACCTTTTATACCACTTTGATTTTGTTGTATTACATTACATTTATTTATCATATTTCAACCTTACTTTAAATTTTGTTAATATTTAAATAATAATGTTTTTTATATATTATTATTTAAATTAGTAATTTGGAATACTTCTAAATATAGTTTGATTTAGATGAAACAAAAGTCATTGAATACATCTTAAAGAGCTATCTAAAATTAAATATTGAATTGTTTTTTAAATATTTTATTTTCACGGGTTTTGAGGTGTGTTACAAAAAACATTGATTCATAACTATTTTGATGATGATCAAGTACGTTTCTTAGATTTCCATGTTATCTTTGAATTAACCTTTCTTATGTAATTTACCTTATTTCTTTAAATTTTTGTTTTTTGTTTATTTATAATATATTTGACTAATAATCTCCTCTCACATGACCATTTCATTGCTTCAATTTGTTAACATTACGTTGCTTTATTTAACCCATTTCAGCATTAAGAAATATTTATTTTATTTTAGAAAAAGAAATAGTATTATTATTATTTTGTTATGTAATTGATGGCAATTCTAAGATAGGTTCATTCGACATGAAATAAACATCATTGAAATTGATTAGCGAGCTATCTCAAATTAAATTTTCATTTTTTTATTTATATATAACTCAATTTCTATGATTTGGCACTCTTTGCTATGAATTTTGACTTCTACCTAACTTAGAGTTGAGGATGTCATAGTTGACCTCTTCATTGTCTTGTAATTTAACCTTCTTACATAATTTACCTCATTTTTTTAAACTTTTCATTTTTATTTAGTTATAATACTATTTAACTCCAAATCTCCTCTCATGTGTATATTAATATTACTTTAATTTATTAGTATTATAATGCTTCAATTTCTTAAATTTTTGCTTTAATATATATTTTATTAAATTTAAAGTGATAACTTTTTTTAATTTACACTCATTTACTCTTTGTAATTGTCAAAAGTTCTAAATGATGTGAGATCTACATGAAATAAATCTTGTTGGGCCCATCACAGTAAACTTTATCAAATTAAATATTCATTTTTTACATTTTAAATATTTCAATTTCTATATTTCTTTATGTTTTATGAGATATTTTGATTTGTACATAATTTGACTACTAAGAATACTATACTCAGTCTCATTAGATCTTAGAATACAATTTTCCCAAAAAATAACCTAATCTCTTTAAACATCTCACTTGTTTAGTTATATTACAATTTAACTCCAAATCTCCCCTCATGTGGCCTATATATTACATTGATTTAGATATTTTATGTTGATGTAATTTCTTGAGATTTATTTTAATATATATTTACTTAATATTACTATAATTGATTGTTATTTTAATGCATATTTACTTTGATAAATTGTAATAATTCTAAGCATTATTTGATCAATGAAAGACTATGGTTTAACAACTCATCAAATTAAGCTTTATTCAATTAAGTATTATTTTAATTTTTAAAATACTTTTTAAGGGTAACTTTGTCTTAAATGATAATATTAATTTTTTAAAATACTTTTTAAGTGTGACTTTGTTTTAAAATACTTTTTAAGTGTAACTTTGATAATATTATAGTCGATCACCTTAGTACCATGCTATGTAACTTTGCATTAAATTTTATCTCATTTCTTTAACATTTTAGTATTAATGTTTTATATTACTTTGAAACTCTTGTCCTATTTTGTGTCATTTGCATCACCATGATTCTGTTAGGTTACATTGCTTTAATTTGTCTTATAAAAGTTGTATTATTGCTTAAAATAATATTAAAAATATTAATTTATAATTATTTTTGTTTATTCAATTGTTATTCAATTGTGTAACTCACACAAATTCAAAAAATTGTCCAATCGAGAAAAAACAAACATTGTTAGTCTCATTTTAACAATTCTATACAATCAAATTTTAATTTCTGCATTTCCAAATACTTTATTTTCTAGGGTTTTATTGTGCTTTACGTGACATTTTAATACTACCAAATATAATGATCAATGATTATACACTCAATCTCCAAATTGTATTCGTATGCAACTTTCCCATGTAATTTATCTATGTCTTCCAATGTTTCTCTTTTAATTTTTTATGTTATTATGAATCTCCAAATCTCCTCCCATGTGACCCTCATATCACTTTACTTCATAAATTACAATGCTTTATTTTATTTCATTTCAACTTTATTAACATATGTTAGCTTAATACAAAAATAAAAAATTCTTATCATTTATGCTTATTCATTTTCATTAATTATCAATAGTCCAAACAATGTCCAATTCTTATGAAGAAAATGTCATTACACTCACTTCAAAATGCTTTATCCAGTTAAACCATGATTTTTATTTTTTTTAGTTTTGTCTTTCTAAGGTTTTCGTATGTTTTATAAAAATGTTTGATTTGGCAAGACATGACGATTGATGATGTTATACTAGATCTCTTTATTATGCTGAAAAGGAACTTGCATATATAATTTATCTCATTTATACATATTTTCCACTTCAATCTTTTTATATCACAAAGTAACTTCAAATCCTCATTCATGTGACCTTTACATCTGTTACACCCCATTTTTCCTAGGCTGATTTTTGGCATACAATTTTTTTTTTTTTATATAGACAGCTCAGATCGTCCCATACCAACCTGAGTAGCCTACGAAAACATAGGATATAACACATCATTACACACCTACTTCCCTTAACAATGTGGATCCCATCTCCCGGGTACACCGTCAAATCAGGTTCATGACTCCTGAATTAACAGATGGACTCGCGCAATGTTACTCCTACTAGACCCAATACTCCTAACCCCTACGGGTAGGAGAACCGGTCTATTAGAAGTCTGAACCCCCATGGTTAAGTTCCATAGTCATGTAATGACCTCACCATCAAACAAAAAGATATATAACATCCTCAGATAAAATATGGCACTCCACACACCATACTCCAAGACAATAAGGTAGGGTAGTAAATGGAAACTACATTACAAGAATAAGACCAAGTCCAACAAGTGCAATATTATCCAACCAGAAACATAAGTCAAAATTTCCCTCACATATTACATGACATATGAGAATAACAATCTCATTAAATACATCCAACAGCAACAATCAACTAACCAGAATATCTCAGACAATCACAATCAGATATCCTCCACAAGCCTGCTGACCACGATCCCACCTAATCAGGTAGCGTCAAGTCTGCCGAGCCACTGAAATATACAATACAGGAATGAGCTACGCCCAGTAGGAAAGACAGCTAGTAAAACTCACATGCAAGAGAAGGATAATAGCAAAAATATAGGAATACAGCATAACAATGTATGGTGGATAGGCACTCTCAGTCCCAGACTCCGACCAACCACAGTCACCCCTAGTCACACCAGAGTAGCTCTCCTCTGGGCTTCCAGGTAGCGTGCCAGGGGGAACGCCCATCTCGAAACACGCATGGCGCCTAAGCACCTGACACCGCAGCGTCTCTCGTCAATCAATCTCCTGGAGACTATAGACAGATCCAGTCACAAAATCTCTAGCCAACGTGAGACACCCCTGCCACCCTAAGGCGCGCAGGCCTACACACTTGGCTAGCCACTGCGAGACACCCCTGCCACCCTCAGGCGCGCAGGCCTACACACATGGACCAGGAGAGATCGACTCAGCCACCGTCCCAAAGAGTCCTCTACCAACAACTTCCATAGAAGCTCACGCCCCTACAGTCATTGCCAATCTCTAACTCCAAGATCCGGCAACATGTATCCAGGTACAACAAGGCGCATACCAGTCACATGTATACTGTGGAAGCTAAGTCTGAACCGCATAGTTACCTACCACAACTACCCTAAAATATCATATAGGGTCTATAGTAGTCCGGTCCAGTATGCCAATCCATAAAATATGCCAACACTGAGTAACTGACTCAATCCATGCCGTTGCCATCAAAGCAACACAACTGTCAATTACTGACTGTTTTGATAGCATCCATGTACCATACTTCTGTCTGACTGTTTCCAGCTGTACTGTCATCACTGATAACATTTTTCCCCACTTCAGGAAATTTTTAAATCCCAATTTCAATTTCCGCCCTTTATCCATTTTCCGAAATTCGAAATAAATTTCCAAATAAAATTTAAATTCCACATATATCCTTTTTCCGAAAATTAGGATTAATAAATTCCACATATATCCTGTTTTTCCAAAAATTCGGATTAATTTCTGAATTAATTTAAAAATTCCAAAAAATCAAATTCTGCCCTTTCTTAATTTTCCGAAATTCGGAATAAATTTCCGAATTAAAATTTAAATTCACATATATCCATTTTCCGAAATTCGGATTAATTACCGAATTTAAAATTCCGTTATTTCCAATATACCGCCCGCACTTCCGTGAACCCGGTTCTCGCCGCCGGTTCGGCCTTCGCGCTGAGCCGAGAACCGCTTCTCACTGAACCGCGCCGAATCCCCTGAACCGGATCTCGCCACCGGTTCGGGACCCTCGCGCTGAACCGCGGCACCGCCGAACCAATTTCTTAATAATCCGTTAATCGGATTAATTTTAATTACTAATAAAATGGCGTAAATATCATTAATTACTTAATTAAATTTGATATTATCTAAACCCTTCTCCTTTCTCGGTCCGAAGCCCGCGAAACCCTAGCCGACGCAATCGCCGACCAAATCCAATTCTTCCGCCGATTTCCGGCGACCGCGAACAAAGAGAAACAAAATTCTATGTTCGTACTATCCTAATGTTTCAATAATTGCCACTAATTTCTAAGGTTCAATCAAAATTTTCCGCCGAAGGACTTTCATCCGATCCCTAATTGACAATTTATGAAATTAATGATTCCAGCATTTGAAACCACCTTAACATGAATAAAGCACATTATCAATTCAACACATGCTTGGCAAAATTCCGAATTCGGCGGGTATAATTTTCCGAAACCCTAAAACCTAACATGTTAAATTATAATACTGCAATGCATTTCCGACTTCAAAATTCCAATCACATGCTCAGATAGGCATTAACAAAATATTCCAGGCTTTAATTTTGCTAAATAACTAATTTAATTTCTGAATTTCCTACCTTTTTCTTCTCCGGCGACGGTGGCGACGGTGAAGCTCGCACGCGACCAACCGCTGTTCCTCGCCGCACGAAACCGGTACCAATCGATTCTCCTCGATCACGCGAACCTCCAGGTATAAAAAGCCCCTTGAAAGGCTGCCGGAAAATATCGCCGTCTGCCGCGAATGCCTCGTCTCCGGCCGCCGTTCGAAACCCTAAGGGTCGAAACGGTTCGGGTTAAATACCCCGCTTAAACCGGTAATAACCCGTTAACGACACATTAAGTGCCGGTTGACCTGCCAAAACGCCGTTTAACCTTCGATCAGCCGGTTAACCTCCACCGCTGAACTCGTCCGTCTGATCCGCTTATCCGCGGCTTATCCAAAAGCACGCGCAAACGCACTCGGCGAACCGCCCCCGCCTTCGCTGAACCGCTCCGGTCCGGTTCACGCGCGGTAAAAACCAATTTCCGGTTTAATTTAGATGGATTTTCGAATTTCTAAAAATCCAATAAATCAGGGAAAATTACTTAAAAATTCCTCGGTGCTCCGAAAAATCCCCAGAAAATTTCAGAAATTCTAATAGCCTCCAATTGAGCTCCTGGCTCATCCTACTGTCGATCTGAAATCATCCAAGCCAAAAATTAATTTATTAAAGATTCACATAAAAATTTTTACTGGGTATAACAATCTCCCCACCTTATCAGGAATTTCGCCCTCGAAATTCAGCAAGAAGTTCCGGCCACTTCTCCGCAACCTCCTGCTCTAGCTCCCAGGTTGCCTCCCTTTCGTCATGTCTATTCCACAGAACCTTGACCATAGGAAACGACCTGTTCCTCAGCTGTCTGCTGCTCTCCTCGAGGATGCGAACTGGCAGTTCCACATAAGAAGAATCTGGTGCCACTTGCAAACCAGGAAGATCATCACTGATACAATGAGATGGATCTGGCACATATCTCTTGAGATTCGAAACATGAAACACATTGTGAATCCCAATCAGATGTTCAGGAAGTGCCAACCTGTAAGCCACTTCACCAACCCTCTCTAGAATAGGATAGGGTCCAATGTAACAAGGTCGAAGCTTAGAAGGCTTCCCGAACCGGAATAGACCTCGCATAGGACTGATCTTCAAGAATACCCTATCTCCCACAGAAAACTCAACAGCTCTGTGCTTAGGATCATAATATTTCGTCTGGCGATCTTGCACAATACGTAATCTATCTTGCAATAACTTGACTTCAGCTGTGGTCTCCTGCACAATCTGAGGTCCCCACACCCTCCTGGAATCACCCTCCTCCCAACAAAGAGGGGATCTGCACCTACGCCCATACAATGCCTCGTAAGGTGCCATACCAATCGACGCCTGGAAACTGTTATTGTACACAAACTCTACCAAGGGTAACCGTCTGGCCCAATCTGTTGAGTAAGTTTGTACGCTCAAGCGTAGCAAATCCTCCAAGGTCCGAATAGTCCGCTCAGACTGTCCATCTGTCTGAGGATGATAAGCAGTACTGAACTTCAACTGTGTACCCATGACAGCGTGTAAGCTCCTCCAAAACTGTGATGTGAACTTGGCGTCTCTGTCAGAAATAATTGATCGGGGAATTCCATGCAATCTGACAATCTGCTGAATATATACCTCTGCCAATTGTGCCGCTGAATCCGTCTTCTTAATTGATAAGAAATGGGCTGACTTGGTCAATCGATCCACGATGACCCAAATGGCGTCAAAACCTTGTCTGGTACGAGGAAGACCAGTTACAAAGTCCATAGTGATGTCATCCCATTTCCACTCCGGAATCGGCAATCTCTGCAACAATCCTCCAGGTCTCTAGTGCTCGGCCTTAACTTGCTGACATGTAAGGCACTTCTTAACAAAAGCAGCAACATCTGCCTTCAAACCTCTCCACCAGAAAACACTCCTCAAATTCCTGTACATCTTGACTTCTCTAGGGTGCATAGCCAAAGTTCCATAATGAGCCTCTCGAAGGATCCTCTCCCTGAACTCCTGATGTGATGGCACACACCAGCGACCCCTGAAAGTCAAAATGTCGTCTCTGAGAGCAAAGTCTCCTCCCAATCCCTGCGATGCCAACTCTAACTTCTCCTTCAGCTCTTCATCACAAAGCTGAAGATCACGCATCTCAGATAACCAGTCAGCCCGAATAGTCAACGAACTGAGTCTGTGAGCCAGTCTCTGAACAGACAACTGTTCCTGACATCTCTCAACATCCCAATCCAAGTCTGCTATAGAGTCGCAAGCTATCACAGTATGCACAACTGCGTGTCTGCTCAAGGCATCAGCCACTGGATTAGCCTTTCCCTCGCAGTAGTTTATTGTTAGTTCGTAATCTTTTATCAGTTCCAACCACCTCCTCTGCCTCAAGTTCAGTTCCTTCTGAGTGAACAGATACTTAAGACTCTTGTGGTCGGAGAAACAATCTACAGGAACTCCATACAAATAATGTCTCCATATCTTCAAGGCAAAAATGACAGCAGCTAACTCCAAATCATAAGTGGGATAATTCTTCTCATGATCCTTCAGTTGCCTCGAAGCATATGCTATAACTCTACTATCCTGCATCAGTACGGCTCCCAAGCCTATATGTGAAGCATCAGTATACATCTGATACGGCTTCTCCTGTGTAGGTAACATCAATACTGGAGCGGTGCTAAGCCTCTGCTTCAGCTCTAGGAAACTGTTCTCACAACTCTCTGACCACTCAAAAGATTTTCCCTTCCGGGTCAACTGTGTTAGTGGAGCGGCCAGTCTAGAAAAGTGAGGAACAAATTTCCTATAGTATCCAGCCAAACCAAGGAAACTCCGGATCTCAGTGACAGAAGATGGCCGTTTCCAATCAATAATAGCTCGTATCTTGCTAGGATCAACAGCCACGCCTTCTGCACTGACAATGTGTCCCAAGAAGGCTACTGAGTCCAACCAAAAGGAACACTTGGAAAATTTTGCATACAGCTCATTCTCCCGCAACACTGTAAGCACAGTCCTCAACTGATCTGCATGAGTTTCCCTATCTCTGGAATAAATCAATATATCATCTATAAAGATGATCACAAACCGATCCAGAAAGGCATGAAACACTCGATGCATCAGGTTCATAAATACTGCTGGAGCATTGGTCAATCCAAAAGGTAACACTGTGAACTCGTAATGTCCATATCTAGTACGTAATGCTGTTTTGGGTACATCAGAATCTCTAATCCGGATCTGGTGATAACCCGAGCGTAAATCAATCTTGGAGAACACAGTTGCTCCCTGAAGCTGATCCAACAAATCATCGATGCGTGGTAAAGGGTATTGGTTACGAATAGTAACCTTATTCAATTCCCTATAATCCACACACAGCCTCATACTACCATCTTTCTTCTTGACGAATAAGACAGGGGCACCCCAAGGTGAACAACTGGGGCGTATGAGTCCCTTGTCTAATAAGTCCTGTAACTGAGTCTTCAACTCTGCTAGCTCGGCTGGAGCCATCCTGTAAGGAGCTCTAGCAATAGGAGCTACTCCTGCCTCCAAATCAATCGAAAACTCCACTTCCCTAGCTGGTGGAAGCCCAGGCAGCTCCTCTGGAAACACCATAGGGAAGTCTCTCACCACTGGAATATCTAACATAGGGGTAGTGGTGGCTTGGCTATCGGTCACATAGGCCAACCAACCAGTACAACCCTTACTTACTAACCTCTCTGCCTGAAGAATTGAGATCAGGGGAATCTGCCTGTTCAGACCAAAGTATATCACATCCCCCGAACCAGGCACTCTGATCTTGACCTTCTTCTCCCAACAATCCAACACTACTGCATGGTAGCACAACCAATCCATTCCCAAAATGATGTCGAACTCTGCTAGTGGCACACATATCAACTCTGCCACGAACTCGTGTCCACTAATCAGAATAGATCCTTCAATCTTCTGAACAGTGGGAATCTCTTTCCCATCAGGAAGCCTAACTAATAAGGGTTCCTTCAAGTAACCCTTGGATCCTGATATCTGATTCCAGATTCTCTCAGCAACAAAAGAATGAGATGCACCAGTATCAAACAAAGTCATGCACTGCACGTTGCCAAAATAAAGCATACCTGTGATCACCTCTGGTGACTCTGAAGCCTGCTGCTGAGTTAAAGCAAATACTCTGGGCTGTCTCCCAGATGAACCAACCGGTCCTGTGATCCTCTGTTTCTTCCTTTCCGGGCAGTCGTTCCTTATGTGTCCTGGCTGCTGACAGTGGTAGCAAATAATACCCCCAGTCCGAGTACCTGTCTGTTGCACTGGCCACTCGGAAATAGGCCGTGGTTGCAACACGCCCTCCTGAGTACCACGGTGGCCTCCTTGTCTTTTGCCCTTTTTGTTCTGTTGGGCATTTCTGAATCCCTTCCTCTTGTTATGAGTCTCTCTCTGGGCCTCCATCCGGGTGTCAATAAGCTCGACGGATCTCGCAGCCTCCACCAAGTCACGAAACCTGGCAAACCGACTCACAACTAGCTGGCGCTACAGCATAGGACGAAGTCCCTCCAGGAACATCTCACATCTGCGCTCCTCAGAAGGCACCAGCTCTGCGGCGTACCTCGCCAGATAAGTGAACCTCGATAAGTAATCGTTCACTGACATCTGGCCCTGCCTGAGGTGTATAAGTTCCCTCCTGAACTGAGACATAGCAGAAGCCGGAATGTAGCACTCCCTGAATGCCTCAACAAAGTCTTCCCATGCTATCTCGCTGTTCTGGGCCTCCCCATACATGGCGCGCCGCTGGCCTCTCCACCAGGTAGCAGCCTCTCCCTCCAATACTAGAGCAGCAAGTACTACCCTCCTGCCGAATGGACATCCCAAGGCATCAAATAGCTCAAGCAAATGAGCCATCCAGTCATCTGCCACCGCTGGGTCAGCCGACCCACTGAAGCTCCGCGGACGCAACCGCATGAAGGCATCGATCCAACGATCCACGGCTGGCTCAACTGGCAATGCTGGGCTCGTCTCTGGGGTAGGAATAGTAGATACAGGTCTGCCTCTAGCTGCTCCACGAGCGGAAGGTCTCCTGGTACCAGCCATACTGTCAAAAGCAACTAATCTGGCATTAGAGTCGTCATTTGGCAATTGGCATATGGACTACCATAGCATAATAAAATGACCAACAGTTCTCCCCACCTTGGGTTGAACTTCTATACATGTCTAGCCCCACTATCCTAACCTAGGGCTGAACTTCTATACATGTCTAGCCCCACTATCTTAACCTAGGGCTCTGATACCACTACTGTTACACCCCATTTTTCCTAGGCTGATTTTTGGCATACAATTTTTTTTTTTTTTATATAGACAGCTCAGATCGTCTCATACCAACCTGAGTAGCCTACGAAAACATAGGATATAACACATCATTACACACCTACTTCCCTTAACAATGTGGATCCCATCTCCCGGGTACACCGTCAAATCAGGTTCATGACTCCTGAATTAACAGATGGACTCGCGCAATGTTACTCCTACTAGACCCAATACTCCTAACCCCTACGGGTAGGAGAACCGGTCTATTAGAAGTCTGAACCCCCATGGTTAAGTTCCATAGTCATGTAATGACCTCACC
Organism: Vanilla planifolia; assembly: GCA_023846275.1. Taxonomy (NCBI): domain Eukaryota; kingdom Viridiplantae; phylum Streptophyta; class Magnoliopsida; order Asparagales; family Orchidaceae; genus Vanilla; species Vanilla planifolia. The sequence goes on along the minus strand of JAIUJO010000165.1, from coordinate 557,341 downwards.
ATCAAACAAAAAGATATATAACATCCTCAGATAAAATATGGCACTCCACACACCATACTCCAAGACAATAAGGTAGGGTAGTAAATGGAAACTACATTACAAGAATAAGACCAAGTCCAACAAGTGCAATATTATCCAACCAGAAACATAAGTCAGAATTTCCCTCACATATTACATGACATGAGAATAATAATCTCATTAAATACATCCAACAGCAACAATCAACTAACCAGAATATCTCAGACAATCACAATCAGATATCCTCCACAAGCCTGCTGACCACGATCCCACCTAATCAGGTAGCGTCAAGTCTGCCGAGCCACTGAAATATACAATACAGGAATGAGCTACGCCCAGTAGGAAAGACAGCTAGTAAAACTCACATGCAAGAGAAGGATAATAGCAAAAATATAGGAATACAGCATAACAATGTATGGTGGATAGGCACTCTCAGTCCCAGACTCCGACCAACCACAGTCACCCCTAGTCACACCAGAGTAGCTCTCCTCTGGGCTTCCAGGTAGCGTGCCAGGGGGAACGCCCATCTCGAAACACGCATGGCGCCTAAGCACCTGACACCGCAGCGTCTCTCGTCAATCAATCTCCTGGAGACTATAGACAGATCCAGTCACAAAATCTCTAGCCAACGTGAGACACCCCTGCCACCCTAAGGCGCGCAGGCCTACACACTTGGCTAGCCACTGCGAGACACCCCTGCCACCCTCAGGCGCGCAGGCCTACACACATGGACCAGGAGAGATCGACTCAGCCACCGTCCCAAAGAGTCCTCTACCAACAACTTCCATAGAAGCTCACGCCCCTACAGTCATTGCCAATCTCTAACTCCAAGATCCGGCAACATGTATCCAGGTACAACAAGGCGCATACCAGTCACATGTATACTGTGGAAGCTAAGTCTGAACCGCATAGTTACCTACCACAACTACCCTAAAATATCATATAGGGTCTATAGTAGTCCGGTCCAGTATGCCAATCCATAAAATATGCCAACACTGAGTAACTGACTCAATCCATGCCGTTGCCATCAAAGCAACACAACTGTCAATTACTGACTGTTTTGATAGCATCCATGTACCATACTTCTGTCTGACTGTTTCCAGCTGTACTGTCATCACTGATAACATTTTTCCCCACTTCAGGAAATTTTTAAATCCCAATTTCAATTTCCGCCCTTTATCCATTTTCCGAAATTCGAAATAAATTTCCAAATAAAATTTAAATTCCACATATATCCTTTTTCCGAAAATTAGGATTAATAAATTCCACATATATCCTGTTTTTCAAAAAATTCGGATTAATTTCTGAATTAATTTAAAAATTCCAAAAAATCAAATTCTGCCCTTTCTTAATTTTCCGAAATTCGGAATAAATTTCCGAATTAAAATTTAAATTCACATATATCCATTTTCCGAAATTCGGATTAATTACCGAATTTAAAATTCCGTTATTTCCAATATACCGCCCGCACTTCCGTGAACCCGGTTCTCGCCGCCGGTTCGGCCTTCGCGCTGAGCCGAGAACCGCTTCTCACTGAACCGCGCCGAATCCCCTGAACCGGATCTCGCCACCGGTTCGGGACCCTCGCGCTGAACCGCGGCACCGCCGAACCAATTTCTTAATAATCCGTTAATCGGATTAATTTTAATTACTAATAAAATGGCGTAAATATCATTAATTACTTAATTAAATTTGATATTATCTAAACCCTTCTCCTTTCTCGGTCCGAAGCCCGCGAAACCCTAGCCGAAGCAATCGCCGACCAAATCCAATTCTTCCGCCGATTTCCGGCGACCGCGAACAAAGAGAAACAAAATTCTATGTTCGTACTATCCTAATGTTTCAATAATTGCCACTAATTTCTAAGGTTCAATCAAAATTTTCCGCCGAAGGACTTTCATCCGATCCCTAATTGACAATTTATGAAATTAATGATTCCAGCATTTGAAACCACCTTAACATGAATAAAGCACATTATCAATTCAACACATGCTTGGCAAAATTCCGAATTCGGCGGGTATAATTTTCCGAAACCCTAAAACCTAACATGTTAAATTATAATACTGCAATGCATTTCCGACTTCAAAATTCCAATCACATGCTCAGATAGGCATTAACAAAATATTCCATGCTTTAATTTTGCTAAATAACTAATTTAATTTCTGAATTTCCTACCTTTTTCTTCTCCGGCGACGGTGGCGACGGTGAAGCTCGCACGCGACCAACCGCTGTTCCTCGCCGCACGAAACCGGTACCAATCGATTCTCCTCGATCACGCGAACCTCCAGGTATAAAAAGCCCCTTGAAAGGCTGCCGGAAAATATCGCCGTCCGCCGCGAATGACTCGTCTCCGGCCGCCGTTCGAAACCCTAAGGGTCGAAACGGTTCGGGTTAAATACCCCGCTTAAACCGATAATAACCCGTTAACGACACATTAAGTGCCGGTTGACCTGCCAAAACGCCGTTTAACCTTCGATCAGCCGGTTAACCTCCACCGCTGATCTCGTCCGTCTGATCCGCTTATCCGCGGCTTATCCAAAAGCACGCGCAAACGCACTCGGCGAACCGCCCCCGCCTTCGCTGAACCGCTCCGGTCCGGTTCACGCGCGGTAAAAACCAATTTCCGGTTTAATTTAGATGGATTTTCGAATTTCTAAAAATCCAATAAATCAGGGAAAATTACTTAAAAATTCCTCGGTGCTCCGAAAAATCCCCAGAAAATTTCAGAAATTCTAATAGCCTCCAATTGAGCTCCTGGCTCATCCTACTGTCGATCTGAAATCATCCAAGCCAAAAATTAATTTATTAAAGATTCACATAAAAATTTTTACTGGGTATAACAACATCTCTTTGCTTTGGTTAAATTATGCTAACTCAAACTATATTATTTCAACTTTAACATTACTTTTTAAAATATTTAAATATTAATTTATTATTATTTATGCTTACCTATATATATCTAATTTTAAGTAATTACAAATGAGTTTAGATGGAGATGAAACAAATGCTTTTAGTCTGATGAGCTCTAATTATTTTGGCATTCATTTTTATATCTTGAAATATTTAAATTTCAAAAAGTTTTGACCTATTTCATAAGGTATTTTGATTTGTATTAAATTGGATGATTGAAGATTTCACACTCTCCATACTATCTTTGACTGTAACTTTTTCGCAACAATTATCTAACCTCTTCAAATTTTCTTTTCAATTTTGTTATTTTATGATCTAACTCTGAAGGTTTTATCATTTCAGCCTTACAATGCTTTGATTTGTTTACAATATTTTTATTAAATTTATATCATTTCAACTTTAATACATATTATTTTAACATTATAATAATAACTTAAGATTATTTATGAATATTTACTTTTTTAGTGGTTCATAGTAATTCTATGCTTGGCTTGATTGCAATAAAATAAGTGTCGTTAAAATCATCTTAACTCTAACAATACTACTTTTTATAATTGTTACCTCATTTGATCAAATATTTTATCATTGATTTTATATATTATAATAAAATTGTAATCCAACCTTCTTGTAAAATTTTCAACAATGTGATTTTTTTGTTATGTTATAGTGCTTTAATTTATCACATTTTAGATTTGTTACAAATTTACTAAATATAATACATTGTTATTTATGTTTATTTAATTTAATAATTTGTAGTAATCATAAATGAGGTTTGATCAATATCAAATAAACATCATTGGACACTTCAACAGGAGCTCCAATCAATTAAATTTTCATTTTTGTGCAACTTCTATAATAAGACCATATCTTCTTAGCATTTGTAGTACAAATTTCTCACTCAATTTATCAAATGTTATCAGATCGTTTACTTTGATTTGGTTATATTACTATGAAACTCTAATTTTCCACTTAAGTGAACATAACATTTCATTATTTTGGTGATAATAGTTCACTTCAATTTATCGCATTTCAACTTTTATAAATATTTTCTTAATATTAGAATAATAATTTAAATTATTTATGTGTAATTCATTTGATAATTTGTAGTAATTCCAAACGAGATTCAATTGAGATCAAATAAACATTTTTATAATCATCTTGATGAGCTTAATCCATATAAAAAATAAATTTTAAATTTCAAAAAGCTTTATTTTCTTGACTATTAACATGTTTTAACAATATAATTGCTACATAATTTGATGAATGAGGATATTTCATTCAATCTCTTTCAAATCTTTAGTATCACAGAATGCAGCTTTCCCGTACAACATATCTATTTTATTTTATTTTTTTCACTTTGATTTTGTTATATAACAATATAACTACAATTCTCCACTCATGTGACTTCTATATTACATGTATTTTGTTCTATTATGCCACTATATATTACATCATATAAAGTTGAATATATATTTGCTTATTAGTAAGACAATAATTTATTATTATCTATATCTATTTATTTTAATAATTTGAAGAAAATCAAAATAGCATTCAATCAAATGTAAATAATCATTATCAAATTCATCTCAATGATCCCTATGTAATTAAATAATCATTTTTTATAATTTTCAATATTTTATTTTCTATGATTTTGGCATGTTTTACAAAATGTTTTTAATTGTACCTAATTTGATGATTGCGAAAGTTACCCTCGATATCCTTAGTAACTTAGCATTTAACTTTCACTCAAAATTTATCTCATTTCTTCAAAGTATTCTCTTCGAGTTTTTTATTACTATAAAACTCTTAATCTCCTCTCATGCAAACTTGCATCGCTTTAATTTTATTATATTATACTATTTTGACTTATCTGATCTCAATTTTTTTACCTAACATTATTACAATAATCTCTTTTCATTTAGGATTATTTAGATTTTTAATTTGCAATAATTGCAAATAAAGTTTGATCAAGATTGGAACAAATGTCAAAATCTAGTTTTGTAGAACTTTATCAAATAAAATTTCCATTTTTATATTTATAAATATTTTATGTTATAAAGATTTCACATTGTTTATGAGACATTAAAATTCATGGATGGTTTTAAAATCAAACATGTTTCACCCAAAAAACTAAGTGTCTTAAAGTGCAACTTTCCCATAAAATACTTTTTTATTTCTTCAAACTATTTACGTTAATTTTGTTTTCTTATTATGTTAATATAAATCTCATCACATGGCACTTCTACATTGCTGTATTTTTGTTCTATTACATTACCTAAATTTTCTTATTTTTGCTTTATTATATATCTATTAAACATTAAAATAATAAATTATTATTATTTATGCATATCTTTCTGTAACTCATAGTAGTTCTAGATGACTTCTAATCTAATGAAATAAGCACAGTTCATTAATCTCGATGATCTTTGTTCATTTGAATTCTTATTTCTCTATTTTTAAATATTTATTTGGCAATTACTTTTGCATACTATATGAAGTAGTTCAAATTGTGTCTTCTTTGATAATTGAGGAAGTTAAACTCAATTTTCTTATTAACAAAATATAACTTTGTTTCAAAACATTTCTCATTTTTTCAAATTTTTTACATTACTATTGTAGCCAAAAACCTCTCCCATTGCAACCCTTACATTTCATTGATTTCGTTATATTACATTGCTTTAATCTATCTTATTTTTTCTTTAATAAACATTTAATTTATTTTAATATAGTAATTTTTTTTATTTATGGATTTTTTCTTGTTTAATTCATTGTAATGTGATTCATTGTTAGATTAAGATGAAATGAAAATAAGACTCCTCTAAAGAAGATTAATCAAATTTAAACTTTTTTCTATGTTTTTAAACTTTTAATTTTTAGAGTTCTATCATGCTTTGTGTGATATTTCAATTTGTACCGAATTTAATGAACAAGGAAGTTACAATCAATGTCCTTAGTATCTTGAAATACAACTTTGCAATGCCATTTATCTCATTTCTCCAAATTTTACAATTTTATTTGATTAGATCTCTATGAAAATATAATTATCCTCACATGAGATGTTCACATCACCTTAAATTGAATATATTACATTTTTTAATATAAATTAACTTAAAAAATCAATGTTATTTAAGATTATTTAGCTTTCTAATTCGTCGTAATTCTAAACAATTTTCAATAGGGATAAAAAACCTTCTTTGCACTCTTCTATTTGAGAACTATTCAATTAAATATTTATTTCTATATCATCTCAAATACTTTGTCTTTTATGGCTTTTGCAAGCATTACGTGATATTTTAATTCATAACTGATTTATTATGAACAATGTTACACTAAGTCTCTCTATTATCTTGCAATGTAACTTTACGATATAACTTATCTTATTTTTTTGAATTTTTTCTTTCATTAAGTTATATTACTTTGTAACTCTAAATCTTATCTTATGTGTCCCTTACATAACTTTTATTTGGTAAAATGACAATGCTTCAATTAATCTTTTTTCTTCTTCAATGTATAAATAGATAATATTAAACTAATTTATTATTATTATTTTTCCGATTTACCTTGGTAGCTCGTAATAATTCAAATTTATTTGCCATTGAGGAGAAACAATCACCGTAGGAGTCATGTGAAGCACTCAATCCTATTAAATATTTGCCTTTATATTTTTTTAAATATTTTATTTTCTATTATTCTGATATGCTTTATGACATTTTATTTTGAGTGAGTTTTCATGTTTAAGGATTTTATATTCAATCTTCTTACTTTCTTAGAATGAAACATCCATGTAAAATTTATCATATTTCTACAAAAGTATGCTTTGATTTAGTTATTTTGTGAAGATTCTTTAATTCTCCTTTCATGTGACCTTTATATCAAATTTATTTTGTTATATAACATTACACCACTTTATATTGTTTTAGTTTTGTTATAAATCTATATAAAATTAGAATAATAGCTAGTTATATTATGTTTGGTAATTTGTAATAATTCAAATTTGTTCTGACAAAGATGAAAAAAACTTTGTTGGACTCATCTCAGAGAGGTTTATTCGATCAAATGATCATTTCTACATTTTTAAATATATATTTTTTGTTTATATCGTATGATTCATAAAACATTTCAATCTGTATCATATTTGATGAGTGAAGATGTTACAACCAATCTTGGTAGTATCTTGGAATGAACCTTTCCCACACAATTCTTCTCATGTCTTTACCTTTTTCCATTAATTTTGTCATATTGCTATGAATATTTTATTCGCCTATTATTTGAGTTTTACACCACTTTTTATTTAGGTTTAATATATATATATCTATATATATCTAATTTAGAATATTTTAGCATTACTAAATAATTAAATGAAATTTAAAAAATAATTTATTATCATGAGTTCTATGTAATTAGAAATTCATTTTGATAATTTCAATAATTTAATCTTCTCTAATGTTAGAACAATTGAACAAGGTATTTCATTTCACACCTTAAAAAAAAAATGAATTTGAACTCCATAGCATAATGCAATTTTTAATTTTTTCAAATCTTTTGTTTTAATTAGTTTGTACATATATGAAATTCTAATCCTTCTATTATGGGAAGCTTTCATTGCTTTGATTATGCAATATTATATTGCTTCAAGTTTTTATAATTTAGAATTAAAATTTTATTTAATTAAAAAAGTAAACAATTTATTAATTGTTTTAGTAATTCATAGTAATCACAAATGAGGTTTGGTCAAGAAAAATTGAACATCATTTGACCCGTTTGAGTGGTCTATCCAACTTTATATCATTTTGTGTTTTTATAAATATTTTTATTTCTACTTTTTTATGATATTTTACAAGACAATTTGATTTTTAAAAGAAAGATGTTACACTCTATCCCATTAGTATGTAAGAATATAACTTTCTTGCAAAATTTATTTACTTTATTAAAATTTTTTTCTTTGATTTGGAGATATTATTATTAAATTTTAGTTATCCTTGTGTGTGACCTTTATATTACCTTGATTTCATTTTATTATATTTCTTTACTTTATCTCATCTAAGTATTAATTTATATGTTCCTAATATTAAAATAATTATTTATTTTCATTTTTATCTTTATTTGCTATGCTAATTCCTAGTTTTTTTGAATGAGATTTGATCAAGTTAAACAGACATCATTGGACTTCACTTATCAAGCTTTATTCATTGAAATTTTACGTTTTATATATTTAAATATATTAGTTTATAGTGTTATATGATTTTTTTATAAAACATTTTCATTCATAAATGATTTGATAATCAAGGATGTTAAATTCTATTGTTTTTGTGCTAAAACAAAATTGTTTCACAAAATTTATCGAATTTCTTCAAATATTTTTCTTTTATTTGCTCACATATCTATGAAACTCAAGATCATCTCTTCTATGACTACTGCATCATTTTGACTTTGTAATTTATGTTGTTTCAATTTATCTCATATTTTTTTTAATAGACATTTATAATCAATCTCCCTAGTATCACGTAATGCAATTCCCCCTCATGATTTGTCTCATTTCTTAATTTTTTTTCCTTCATTTGTTTCTACTACCACGTAACTCAAAGTATCCTCTTATTTGATCATTTCGTTGGCCTAGTTTTTTTAAGTTATATAACTTTAATTTATCATATTTCACCTTTAACAAATATTTACATTATATTTAAATTAATAATTTATTATTATTTATGTGTACTTTGTAACTCATCAAAATTTCAAAGGAGGCTGGATCATGATGTAACAAACTTCATTTGACATGTCTTAAAGTGCTCAAAACAACTAAGTATTCACTTTTATTTTTTAAAATATTTTTTCTTCTTGTGTTCTTGTATGCTCTATGATGTTATGTCATTATTTTTGGCTTGAATACACCACATTTGGAATTACTAAAAATTAATAAAATGAATAAGCATAAAAAATAAAAAGTTATAATTTTAATCAAAGGGAAATATAATTTAAAGCTGAAATAAGATAAAACTTAACACAACTAATTCAAAGTGAATAACTTAAAGAAATTAGATAAAGTTTATTAGAAAGTTGTGTTCCAAGAAGCTCGAATGATTGAGTGTAAAACATTACATTATTTACTCAAGAATAAATCAAACTTTCTCATAAAATATACAAAATACTTGTGAAAAATTCTAAAACTAAAAATATAAAAAAAAGAGTATTAAGTTATAACTCATCAAAATGGCTAGAATGATGTTTCATTTATCTCAATTGAACCTCTTTTAGAATTATTAAAAATTAACCAAAAAAATAAATATAAATAAAAGAAATTACTTTGTTAGTTTAAGCTAATACATATTAAAGAAAAAATGACATAAATTGAAGTAATGTAATATAAGCAAGTAAAGGTGATATAAAGGACATATAAGAAATGATGTAGTGTTACATTGCGATAGAAAAAAAATAATAATGATTCTTCTTCTTCTATATTTGAAAAAATGAGATAAATTTTAAATGAACGTTGTAATGTAAGATACTAAGGAGATCAAATGCAATATTCTCAACTGTGAAACAAGGTACGAATAATCATAAACCAAACCAAAACTTTAGAAAAAAAACAAAAGACTATAAAAATGAAGATTGTATGTGATAACACTTAATTCTAATTTATTGGTTTTTGTTGAAGTACACTTCATTTACAATTACCATGAAGTATCGTGGTAAACAAGAAAAAATAATAATAAGTTATTATTTTAATATTAAGCTAATATATATCAAATTTAAAATTTGGAAAAATGAAGTAAACAAATATAACTAAAACAAAGTAATATAAATGTTATATGAGGGAAAGTTTTGAGTTCCATAATAATCTACCAACATCAAGTAAAAAGGTTTAAGAAATCTGATAAATTCTAGGGGAAAGTTACATTCCAAGATACTTAAGAGATTAAGTGTAAGGTTCTTGATTGTAAAATCAAGTATAAATCATAATATCTCAAAAGGCCCACAATCATCCAAAATCATATCTACTAAAAATAGAGAAATGAATAATTTATTCAATTGAGGACATTCAGATGACTACAACAATGTTAGTTTCCATCAATTTTTTTTTGGATAGCTATGAATTTATTAAGAAAGCATAATTAATAAAAAATTGTTATTTTAGTATTTGGAACCAAAATATTAAAGTTAAAATTATGCAATTGAATCAATGTTATATAACTAATTCATTATGATATAAAGCTCACAAGCAATAAGACATTATGCTGCAATCCTCAACATTTGCAAATTGTTTCAACCTCCCATGAGTCCTATGTATAAATAATGTTATGTGCATTTGAAATCATTTTGATCATTTGGGTGCCCAAAAGATGTCCCAATGATTTTTAATGTTGATCTTTCTACCAGTCAAGCTATTAAGGTGAGCAAATTCATTGAAATTAACTATATATTCATTCAAGCAGAGGGGATATACTAAGTGGAGGTAATCAAATCATGTAGGCTTGGTGTATCTAAGTTCTTAGAAGTATGATTTTGGCAGCCAGAATAGTAGACCAAGAGAATAGTAGCTATAGTAATTGGTAGGGTAAAGATTGATAATGATGCACCTTTATTTTTTTATTTTATTAGGTGTGATCAAAAGCATTGTAAGAAGTTGCACTTTAGCATTAGACTTATATGTACATGTCTTGGTAGTAATATAAAGAATAACGTCAATGAAGGTATTGATTGTCTTTCATAGATAAAAGGATTGGTCAACTAGGTGAAGGAAAAAGTTTGCAAGCATGTGAGAGATAAAAGTTTGTTGCAAATTCCTAAATCGAAACTCCATGGGAAATGAGAAGAGTTGACAAGCCCACACACATACATCTAGGAAAAGTTTGGAACAAATCTAAAGCATACTTGCTAAAGGTTTGCAACAAACCTTATCTAAGCTCAATTCCTCATACACTTGTTTCTAGAACTTCTCCCACAAAAGATAGACTTCAACACATCATAAATGTTTCCTCTATGCATCAAACATGCATCTTGTCCACTATCGAGGAAACCTGATGATTCGATCTATGAGATACATTTCAAAGTAGTTTATTAATTTTCCTTAATCCCTTTAACCAACATCATTAATTAGACTATCAATATCAAGCATGATCAAACCTCCATGGTGATTATAGTTGGTCCATTGCATAGATGATGTTTATCCCATGAATCCTCCATGAAGGAGTAATGCATCACAATGGCAATGAGCCAAACAATTATATCATCCACTATTTATGCTCAATATGAAGATCAAATATTAGACATAGTGATTTCTTGTACGAATAGTTTCTTATTTATGAATCTATTATAGAGACTTGACACTATCTAATTGAACTTTCTCAACATTTGTAATGATCCTTATGAATTTTTTAACCAATAGAACATTCCTCTACTAACACAAGCTTTTGTGGGGGTACATGGGCTGTGATAACCTATTTAGAGAATGAAAGGCCTCAATAGGCCTCCACTCTAAAGAAAGGATATAATCTTCTAATTAATGGTGATTTAGATTTTTTTCAAAATGCACTTATGATACAGTGCATTGATGGTGAGGGAGGCCAAGATCGAATTGATGGAAACAAGTTGTCTAACAAGCGAGAGAGTTCTAACTTCCCATGAAGAGATTCTATCCCTAACCATTGCAGTGATTTGGCTAAATTCTATAGCAATAAACTCATTAAAAAAGTAGAATCCCCATGTACCTAAAAAGTGGAGAAGCTCTAACATCCCATGACGAGATTTTATCCCAAACCATCTTAGTGCTTTGATTATATTAAATTGTGTGAAAATATCACATTTAACCGTTGTTATATATTTTCTTAACATTAAAACGAAACTTTGTTATTATTGATTCAAACTTAATTTTGTAATTCGAAATAATACTAAATAAGATCTGATCTAGAAAAAACATAGTTAGACTCATTTTGATGAGCTCTATTTAATTAAATATTATTTTTTATATTTCAAAGTATTTTTATTTTAATATGTTTTAACTTTTTTAGGTATTTTGATTTGTACATAATTTGATGGTTAATGATGTTATACTAAATCTGTTTAATCATGGAATTCAACATTTCCACACAATTTCTATCATCCATTCAAGTTTTTCACTTTGATTTGGCTTTTTTACTACATTACCCGAATTCTCCTCTCATGTGACTTTTTCGTTACTTAAATTTAGTTGCACTTTATCACTTTAGTTTATTTTATTTTAATGTTTTAGTAAATTTAACTTATATTAAAATAATGATTTTTTAATGCAATCACTTATTTATTTTGCAACTAGTACTAATTCAAAATAAGACGCAATAATGATGAAACAAATGTCATTATAGTTGTTTTAATGAGCTCTATCTAATTAAATATTTATTTTTATTATAAAAAATATTTTCATTTGTTTTTTAATACTTTAGAAGATTTTTTAAATCATACGTGTTTTGATGATCAAGGTTGTTTAGAACTGATATCACTAGAAACTTGGAATGCCACTTACATATACAAATTTTATCATTTTGATAAATTCTAAACTTTTATTTGGATATATTGCTATGTAATTCAACTCTTCCTTCATGTGACATTTATAGCACTTTGGCTATATCAAATCACATTGCTTCAATTTATCTTTTTTTAGATTTATTATATATTCATTTGGAATGAAAATACAAAATTTTGCAATATTTATGCTCATTAACTTTTCCAATTTGTAGTAGTCTAAAAAATGTTTGATTAAGATAAAAAAAGGTTATTTTACTCTTTCTAATTAGCTCTATCTATTGAAATAATAATGTATATATTTTAAAATACTCGATTAGATGAATGTTTTTAACATAGTTTATGAGACATTTCAATTCCTACCTAAATTGTCAATGGAGAATAATAGGGTCAATCTCTTAAGAATAATAGAATGCAACTTTTCTATATAATTTCTCCATTTGTTCAAATTGTTTTCTTTGATTTGGATATATTATAGTAAAGGTCTAATTCTCCTTTTGTGTAACTTCAGTTTTATTTTGTTATACTAAATAGCTTCAATTATCTAATCTTAGGTTTGTTATTCATTATAACTCCTAACAATGTCTTATCTATAAGAAACAAATGTCGTTAAACTCATCTCGATGAGCTCTATAAAATTAACAATTCCTTTTATATTTTGAAATTTTTTTTGAAGGCTTTGGCACACTTAAAGAAATATTTTTACTCATACTAAATTTGACAATGAGTGAATCTTCACATGATCTCCTTTATGTCTTCTAATTGTAATTTCTTGTTTAATTATTCCTATTTGTTCAAGTTATTTCTTGATTTTGTTATATTACTATAGAACTTTAGTTCTAGTCTTATGCTACCTTTATGTCTCTTGGATTTGGTTATATTAAATAATTCAAATTTTTATTATTTCAACTTTAACATATATTTACTTAATATTAAGAAAATAATTTATTATTATTTAATTTTATTACTTTGGTAATTAATAGTAGAACCTGAAAAGGTATAATCATAACAAAGTAAACATCATTAGACTACTTAATAAGCTCTTCTTTATTATATATTTATTTTATATTTTTAAAGAATTTTATTTTGTAGATTTTAACATATTTTATCAGTCATTGTGATTCATATCTTTACTGAAACTTTCCAAATATAATTTGTCTTAATTTATCAAACTTTTCAATTTGATTTTACTATATTGCTATGCAATTGGAAATCATCTCTTATTAATAGTTATATTACATTACTTCAATTTACATTATCTTACTTTTTATATATATATTTACTAAAAATTAAAATAATAAGTTATGATTATTGATGGTTACTTATTTTAATAATTCTTAGTCATTCAAATTTAGATGCAATTGACACCAAATAAACTTCAATAGACTCTTATCTATAAACTCTATCCCATAAATATTAATTTATATTCTTTTAATAATTTTTCATGATTTTTCTATATTTTTTGGCATATAAAGAATTTCACCTATTTTGATAATCAAGGATGCCATGCTAGATCTTCTTAGTATCTATTAACACAACTTTTCTATAAAACTTATCTCATTTCATTATATTTTGTACTATAATAATATATTTTACTGAAACTCTTAACAACAGACTTGTGAATTTCATGTAGCTTTAATTTTATTATATTTCATTGATTCAATTTTCTCATTTCACAACAATTATATATTTTTTAATAGAGATGTAATAATTTATTATTATTTATGCTAACATACCTTTATACTCATAGTAACTTTAACAGAAGACTTATTGATGCGAAACAAATGTCATTCGACATGTGTAACGAGCTCTATCAAATTAAATATAGATTATCATATTTTTAAATATTATATATTCCATGGTTTTAATATGTTTCGAGAGACATTTTGATTTATTTATGATTTCATGATTGAGGATGTTACTCTCAACCTCCTCACTATCTTCGAATGTAATTTTTGTACACCATTTATCTCATTTTCGAAAATATTTTCTCTCATTTGCATATATTGCTAATTAACTCTAAATATTCTCCCAAGTAACCATTACATGTCTTTTATTTGGTTTTACTATAAAGCTTCAATTTCTCCTGTTTCATCTTTAATACATATTTTCTTAATATTAAAAAACAAATTGTTATGATTAATATATATTCGATTTTGTAATTCATTATAATTTCAAAGTAGGTTCAATGAAAATAAAACAAATATCATTAGCCTCATTTGATAAGCTTTATCCAACTAAGTATTCATTTATTTTTTTTAAAAAAGTTTTATTTTCTTGGCTTTTATCATGTTTAACAAGGCATTTTAATTTGTTCATCATTTTGACAGTCAAGGATGTAACTCCTGGTCTCATTAGTGCCTAAGAATGGAAATTTTTTTGTATATTTTTAATTTATTTAAATGTTTTATTTTAATTTGGTTATATTACAATAAAACTCCATTTCTCTTCTTCTGTGACCTTTATATCACTTTGATTTGATTATATTACATTACTTCAATTTGTCCCAATTTAATTTATTATATATCATTTAATTTTTTTAAAAAAATTATTATTTATGATTATTTATATTTATTATTGGTAATATTTCCAAATGATATCTCGTGAAGACAAAGCAAAGTCATTGGACTCTTCTAGACAGGCTCTATCTAACTAAATATTCGACTTTATATCTTCAAATATTTTATCTTAATAGTTTTAAGGTGTTTCTTGAGTCATTATAATTCATACCTAATTTGGTGATCAAGAAAATTACACTCAATCTCCTTAGTATATTGTATGTAATGCTCCTATATAATTTATCTCATTTGTCAAAAATGTACACTTTAATTTCGATATAATTATGAAACTCAAATTCTCCTCTTATGTTACATTTATGTTGTTATCATTTGGTTATATTATAATATTTTAATTTAACTCATCTTTGCTTTAATAGATATTTATTTAATATTAAATAATAATTTACTTTTATTTGAACTTTTTTACTTTGATATTTTTTGGAGACCCTGAATGAGGTTAAACCTTTGTGAAATCAGTGATGTTGGACTCTTCATGAGCACCTCTTTCTAATAAAATAATAAAAGCTATATCTTAAAATATTTCATTTTTTATATAGTCATTTTTTATTAGTAATTTTAATTTGTACCTAATTTGACTGTTCATAATGTTACACTCAATCTCCATAGTATTGTTTTCCTATGTAGTTTAACTCATCTTCTCCAAATTATCACTTTGATTTTCATATATATCTAAATTGTATTAGAACTCCTCCCAAGTGATATAACTATTTCTTTGATATATCTATATTATGTTACTTATATTTATCTCATTTCAATTTAAATATTTATTTACTTAATATTAAAATAATAATTTATCATTTTATGCGATTTTTTCTTTTGATAATTCATAGTAATTCCAACCAATGTGCAATTAGATGAAGTAGATGTCATCAAAAAAACCTTGATGATCTCTATCAAAATAAATATTATTTTTAATATTCTTAACTACTTCTTGATGTTTTGGCACATTTTTTTAGGGATTATGATTTATGCATCTTTTAACAATTGAGGATGTTGCATTTTAATTTTTTTTAGCCATCATATTGTAAGGATTTAATTGAATTATGTTAATTTAGTTTATCTCTATTTAGTTTTATTATATATTTTCTTAATTTTGACATAACTTCAATAACACTCTGATTTACATGAAACAAATATCATTCAACTACTCTTGAACAGCTTTATCCTTTTAAGTATATATTATCATATTTTTAAACATTATATTATGAAATATTTTGATATTTGTTATGAAAAATTTTATTTTATATATGATTTCATGATCGAGGATGTTACCCTTTGTCTCCTCAATACCTTGGAATGCAATTTTCCCTCATAATTTAATTTAGTTTTCCAAAGTTTTACATTCAATTGATTATGTCATTAAAAAACTCTATATCTCATATATGGTCACCTTTATTTGCCTTTTATTTTGTTATATTACAAAGCCTCAATTTATCTTATTTCATTTTTAATGCTTGTTTATTTAATATTGAAATAACAATTTTTTATGATTTATAGTTAGTTGTTTTTACAATTTCAAGTAATTTCAAACGAGGTATGTCCAAGATAAACAAGTTTCATTGTACTCAACTTGAAAAGCTCTAACTAAATAAAAAGTTAACTATATTTTTCAAAAAGTTTTATTTTCTAAGCTTTAGCTTGTTTGACAAGGCAATTAAATTCGTTCCTCATTTTGATGATCGTGGATGTCACAATCAATCTCATCAGTGTATTGGAATAAAAATTTCTATTACAACTTTTCTCAATTTTTAAATATTTTAGTTTGATTGTTTTATATTTCTATGAAACATTATTTCTGGTCTCTTGTGGCATTTACATTTTTTTTATTTGGTTATATTATATTACTTCAATTTTTCTCTATTCAACTTTCGTGTATATTTAATTTAAAAATTTATTATTATTTATTATTATTTATTATTATTTACTTTTGTATTAATTAACTATTCAAAAAAGTTTAATCAAGATGAAACAAAAATTATTGCACTTTTTTTATGTTCTCCATTTAATTTAAATATTAATTATTATATTTTCTAAATATTTTATTTTGAGATTTTTTAGGTGCTATAAGAGTCACTTCAATTCATACGTAATTTCACAACTAAAAAGTTTTCCCTATATCTTCATAGGATCTTGTAATGCAATGTTGCCAAACTTTGTTAAAAAATTTAGTTTGTTTTGGATATATTACTATGAAGCTAAAATTCTCTACTTATGTTATCTTTACATTATTCTAATTTTGTTGCATTGCAATGCTTTAATTTATATCATTTTAGCTTTATTATATATATATATATTTAATAATATAATAATAATTTATTGTTTTTTGAGATTATTTATTTTGATAATTCATGAGAACTCCAAACTTTGTTAAATCATGAGGAAATATGTTATTTGACTCATTAAAATGACCTATTTCTAATTAAATATTAAAATTCATGTCATTAAGAATTTTATTTCCTATCATTGTCATATTTTATGAGTCATTTTAATTTTTACTTGCTTTGAAGATTAAAAATGTTACACTTGATCTCCTAAGAGCAGTATTCCCACATAATTTAATTCGTTTTCTAAGAAGTTTTAATCAATTTTGTAGTATTACTACAAAACATGGAATGTCCTCTCTTGTGAAATAAACATACCTTTCATATTGCTATATTTTATTGCTTAAATTGTTTCCTATTTCATTGTATATATATATATATGTATATATCTATTAATATATATATATATATATATATACATATACATATAATTAATATTAAAAAAAATTATCATTTTATATGATGTTTTACTTCAATAATTCTTAGTAATTCCAAGCAAAGTGCAACTATGAATAAATAAATGTCCTTGGTCTCATCTCGAATACCTCTAACAAATTATATTTTATTTTTCATATTTGTAAATTGTTTTAGTTATTTTGGTACATTTTCTAAAAAAATTTTGATTTCTACTTATGCTAACAATAAAGGATGTTGCACTCCACTCTTTTTTCCTTTATATTTCATTGATTTAAGTTAACTACATTACTTTAGTTTAACTCATCTTAGTTATGTTATGTATTTACTAAATATTGAAGTAATATATTATTATTATTTATGAGTATTTATTTTGATAAGTCATAGTAATTATAAATTTAGTCTAATTGACATGAAATAAAAATCATTAAAATAGTTTCAATTAGCTCTATCAGATTAAATTATATTTTAATATTTTAAAATTTTATTTTGTACTTTTCCTAAGATTTAAGAGACATTTCACTTTATATCTAATTTTATTATTGAAGATATTTTTCTCGATCTACTTTGATTGTTGCATTGCAAATTTAGTTAACAATTTTTGTTATTTCTACAAACTAATCATTTTAATTGGTTATTTTATTATAAAACATTAAATTTTATACCTAGTGACCTTTACATGAATTTTTTTTAGCAATACTATAAATAAAAAATTTATAACATTTTTGTTTTATATTAAATAACTTAATATTAAAAAATATTTTTCATTACCTATTGTTATTTAATTTTCTAATTTGTGGCAATTCAAAAATGAGATCTAATAAAGATGAATTAAACATCACTGAAGTTGACTCCATGTGCTCTATCTAATGATATATTTATTTTCATACTTCACATTTTTTCTTTCTAGTGTTTTTTGAGATATTTTGATTAGTACCTAATTTTGAAAATTAAACATGGCTCACTCAATCTTGTTAGTTTCTATGAATGCAAGTATCTCAAAAATGTTTTCTTAATTCTTCACATTATTTCCTTTGATTTGGTTGTCACTATGAAATACCTAATTCACCAATTGTGTAACCTTTAAATAACTTTGACTTGATTACATTACATTGCTTCAATTTATCATATTTTGACTATATTATGGATTTAACAAGTATTAAATTAAAAATTTGTAATTATTTATTCTTATTTAATTTTATAATTTGTCATTATTTAACGTTAGATCTGGTCGATGCCAAATAAACTTAATTAGAATCTTCTTGACAAGCTCTATCAAATTAAATATTAGTTCTATATTTTTTAAATGTTTTATTTGATGGAGTTTTTAATAGTTGTGTGAGGCATTTTTATTTTTTGTTAATTTGATGATCGATGATGTTATACTCAATCTCTTTAATTTCGAAATATCACTTTCCCAAAAAATTTGTATCATTTATTAATGTTTTTCATTTTGATTTGGCTTTATTGCTTTGTAACTCTAATTCTACTCTCGTGTGACCTTCACATCACTTTTAATTAGTTTTATTATATTAATTCAATTTATTTCTTTTTAATAGTATTATTATTATAAATTAAGTTAAAGTATAAATTTTTAAATATTTATGCTAATTTATCTTGGATAGTAGTAACTGCAAAGATGGTCCAATCACAATGACACAAATCTCCTCAAACTTGTGTTGAAGGGCTCTATCACAATAAATATTTTTTATTATTTAAAATATTTTCATAAGGTTTGTTAATACTTTATGAGATATTTTGATTTATACATGACTAGAAGATCAAGGTTGTTAGACTCAATCTCACTAGATTTTTTAACTAGGAATGTGACTTTGAAACTTGGAATGCGACTTTCTCATGCAACTCATATCATTTCAACATATTTTATAATATTTTTTAGATATATTACTAATTAATTCTAAAATCTCTTCTCTTGTGACCTTTATATCATTTTATTTAATCATATTACATTGCTTCAAATTAATTTATTTAAGATTTACAAAATTATTTACTTAGAATAAAAAAATACATTTTTAATAATTATGCTTATTAACATTTCTAATTTAATGTAATTACAAAAAAGGTGTCATCAAGATAAAAGAAATGTCGTTAAAGTCTTCTCAAAGAGCCCTATTCAATTACATATTTATGTTTATTTTTCGAAATACCCTATTTACTGAATGTTTTGACATACCTTATGAGACATTTTAATTCTTACCTAATTTGTCAATCAAGAATATTACAGTTTATCTTATATGTACATTATAATGTATACACATTTGTTTAAATTATGTCTACTATTTAAAATTTTTTTGTTTTGATATATTACTATGAAAAAAAAATTTCCACTTACGAGACTTTTACGCCAATTTTATTTTTTTTATATTACATAGTTTCAATTAAGTAATTTTAGGATAAGAATATATTAACTTTATATTAGGTAATTAATTTACTTTATAGTTTGTTTATGTACTTTAGCAATTCATTGGAGCTCCTAATGAGGTCTATTCACGATCAAACAAATGTCAACAAACTCCTCATGAATGAGCACTATCAATTTTAAAATTCTTTTTTCTATTTTTAAAATAGTTTTTATAGATTTTGTATTCCATATGAGATATTTTTATTCTTTGCCTAATTTGATGATATGGAAGCTTTCATTAAATCTCCTTAATATATTTTAATTTGAATTTCTTGAAACATTTATGTCATTTGCACATTTTTTTGATTTTGCTATAATATTATAAAGTGTTAATTCTCCTCTATTGCTAACTTTAAGTTGCATTGATTTTCAATATTACAATGCTTTAATTCTTATTTTTTTTTCTTATATATGCATGTACTTAATTTAAGAAAGTAATTTATTATTATTTAATACTATTTACGTTCGAAACTCTTAGTTGCTCCAAATGCAATCTGATATATATGAAATAAACATTTTTGCACTTCAAACGAAAAACTTTCTTTAATTATATGTTAATTTAATATTTTTTAAACTTTTAATTTTCGAGATGTTTGTGCATTTATGAATCATCGATTCATACCTGATCTGATGATCAAAGATGTTATACTCAATCGCTATAGTATCTTAAAATGAAGCTTTTGAATACAATTTATCTAAATTTATCATAAGTTTTACTTTAATTTTGTTATATTACTATATTGCCATAATTTTTTCATTACATGGCATTTAATTTTCTTTAATTTAATTACATTTTGCTAGTTTAATTTTAAATATTTTAGTTTTTATATATATTCGCCTAATATTTACGTAATAAATTATTATTTTTTATGATTATTTATTTTAATAACTATTAGTAAACCTAAATGAGTGGTATTGAAGATGAAAAAAATTTTGATGAATTGCTTTCAATAAGCTCTATAAAATTAAATTTTTTAATATATTGAAAAACATATTTTCTATGTTTTTAAAAAATTTTATGACAAATAAAGATTTATGCTTAATATGAACTTTAGGGATTTTATACTAAACCATTTTAGTATCTATGAGTGAAACTTTCATATAAAATTTATCTAATTTCTTTAAATTTTTTACTTTTTGTTTATTATAGTTCTATGAAACTACAACTTCGCTTCTCTTCGGAATTTTACATCACTTTCATTTGGTTATGTTACATTGATTCATTTTTTTATTTGACCACTATTATATATTTGATAAATAGCGAAGAAATAATTTATTATTATTTATGTTTATTTACTTTTGTAACTCTATCTAATTAAATATTAATTTTTACATTTTTAAATATTATATTCTAAGGTTTTGTTATGTTTTAAGAGACATTTTTATTCATATTGTTTGATGATGGAAGATGTTACTCTCGATCTCCTTTGGATCTTAGAATGCAACTTTGCCTTACAAGTTATCTCATTGATTAAAATATTTTACTTTCTTATCGATATATTATTAAATAACTCTTAATCCCCTCTCATGTGACCTTTATATGTTTAATATTTAATTATGTTTGAATACCTCAATTTATCTTATTTCAACATTAACAAATATTTACTTAATGTTAAAATAAAAAATTTTATATAATTTACATTTTCTTATATTATTAATTTGTAGTAATTCAGAACTAGGTCCAATCAAGAAAAATAATTGTCATTGAAGTTATCCGAATGAGTTCTATCCAATTAAATAATCAATTTTATTTTTTAAAATACTTTTATCTTGTTAGGTATTAGAATGTTTAAGGAGACATTTTTATTCATTCATTATATTGATGAACTATAATGTCACACTCAATCATATTAATGTCTACGAATGGAACATTCTAGTGTGACTAAACTCTTTACTTTAATGGTTCATTTTTATTTATATATATTACTATGGAAATCTATTTCACATAACATGATATATATATATATATATATAATTTCATTTATATTAAGAAAATAGTTTATTATTATTTAAGCTTATTTATTTTTATGATAGTAACTCTAAATGAGGCCTAATTTTGATGAAACAAGCATCATTAGACTTATTTAAGTATGCTCTATCTAGTAGAACATTCCATTTATATTTAAGCTTAATCTAAAATAGCTTATTTTTATTTAAGCTTATTTAAATATTTTCAATTGAGAATACCATATTCAATTTTAATAATATTTTAGAATGCAACTTTTACTTACAATTTATCTCATTTCATTAGTTGTTTCTTTCTTATTTATCTTTTATTACTACTAAATTGTAATTCTACTATCATGTAACCATTTTGGTGCTATAATGTTTTTATATTGAATTGTTTCATTTCAATTTAATTAAGTTTTATTATATATTTTCTTAATATTAAATAATTCTCCTCTTGTGTGACTTTTACATCATTTTCATTTGATTTGGTTGCATCGGTTCAATTTATCTCATTTGAGCTTTACTATTTACTTACTTGATAATAAAGCAAACATTTATTATTGTTTATGATTATTTATTTTAATAATTGATTATAATTCAAAATTAAAATAAAATTAAGATAAAAAATATTTACTTTGATTTGTAAAGATAAGCTCTATCCAAATAAAAATAAATTTTAATATTTTGAAATAATAATTAAATGTTTAGTTATGATTAATGAGAATTTTTAACTTCTAACTAGCTTGAAATTAGTGAATGTCGCACTCAATCTCCTTGGAATCTAGGAATGCAAGTTCTTCATACATTTTATCTTAATTTCTCAAAAAGTTGTCACCATTACATAGCTTTGAACTGGTCATATTACATAACCTTAATTTATCTTATTTTAGATATAATATGTATTTACTATATATTATATAGTAATATGTTATTATTTATGGTTAATTGTTTAGTTAATTCATGGTAATTCTAAATGAGGTTTGATATAGATAAGGAAAGAAACTTCGACTCTACTTAAATAGCACTATTAAATTAAATAATTATTTTTATAGTTTTAAATTTTTTTATATCAATATTTTTTTGCTATTTTCCTCACATTTTAATTGATACCTTATCTCACATTCAAGAAAGGAATAATTGGTTTGCTTTCTATGATAGAATGAAGCTTTCATTTAAAATTGATTTCATTTTTTTTATGTTTTCATTTCGAATTTGTTGTACTACTTGGTAACACTAAATCTCCTCTTATTTGAACTTTGCATCACTTTAATTTGGAAAAACTACAATTCTTCAATTTTTCTCGCTTCATCTTTAGTATATATTTACTTAATAATGAGATAATGATTTATTATTAGTTATGTTTTTTTGCTTTTGTCATTGGTTATAATTCTGAACAATGTATTATCGAGACAAAAATGAATGTCATTAACTTATCTAAATGAGCTCTACCCAATATCCATTTTTATATTTCAACATTTTTGGAGAAACATTGATTTGTAATTTATTTTACAATAATTGTTGTTGCACTCGAGCACCTAATTTGATGATTAACAATATTTCACTCATTCAGTATAATATCTTTGAATACTACTTTCATATATGATTGATCTCAACTTTTCAAATCATTTGTTTTAATTTGGTTATATTATTATAAAGTTCAAGCTCTCTTATCATGTGATGCAAAAGAATTTGTACAAATTTTCCATAATGTTAAAATAATAATATATTATTATTTATGCTTATTTTTTCTATAACTGATCAAGATAATAGAAGAATCATTGGGCTACCCTATCAAAAGTTTTTTGTTCATCTTTCTAAAAATTTTATTTTTAATTATTTTTGCAAGTTTTTTTGAGCTTTCAATTCTTATATGATTAATGATTGAAGATATTTTCCTTGAACTCCATATCATTATGGAATGTAAATTTTTTATATAGTTTATCTCATTTTTTTTAATTTTTTTTGTTTTTCTTATGTTCTATTTCTATGAAAACATAATTCTCCTCTTGGTATTATCATAATATAACTTTAATTTAGTTATATTATATTTCATTTATTTATCTTATTTCATTATGTATATGTATTTACTTAATATTAAAAGAAGAAATTATTATTATTATTATCATTGATTAATTAAATGATAATTCATAGTAACTCTAAGTGAGGATTGATCAAGACAAAACAAATATTATTTAATTCATCTTGATTATCCAATTAAATATTGTTTTTAGTTTTAAAAATATTTATTTTTAAGTTTTTTGGCAAATTTTTGTAGGTATTTTTATTTGTACTTGATTTGGTGGTCAAAGAGATTACATTCAATCTCCTTTATATCTTGGAATGCAACTTTACAATTTATCTCATTTTTTAAATATTTTACTTGATAAAGTTATATTACTCTAAAGCTTCAATTATCTTATTATGTGACATTTTATATCTTTGCATTTGTTACATTAACTTACTTTAATCTACATAATTTTAGCTTTTTTATGTATTTAGAAAATATTAAAAATATTAATATATTTTTTATGTTTATTTTCTTTGGCAATTTGTTGTAATTAGAAATGATATTTTATTGCACAAAAGAAACATAGTGGAAAATTTCTCGATATGCTCTTCCAATGCAATATGCATTTTCATATTTTGAAATTGTTTACATTTTTCTTCTTATTTCAATGAATAATTTCACATAAAATCTTCATAGCATCTTAGAAAGAAACTATCCTATATAATTTATCTTATTTATTCAAATTTTTTTTTTCGATTTGGTTATGTAACTATGAAACTCTAACACTCTTATCATGTGCTCATCACATCAGTTTTATCTGGTTATGCCACATCATTTTAGTTTGTTTCATTTAAGTTTTAATAAATATTTACCTAAAATTAAAGTAATAATTATTTATTAGTTGTGGTAATTTTTTTGTAATTCATAATAATTCCAAATGAGAGCCATTCGAGTAGAATCGGATGTCATCTGAGTCATCTCGATGTATCAAATTAAACGTTTTCCTTAATATTTTTAAATACACTTTTTTCCTTTTGCTTTTTCATGTTTTATGCAGCATTCGAATAGTAACTGATTGATGATCAAAGTTTTCCTCATGCTTAATGATACATTTCAATTCATGCTTAATTTGATGATCAAAGATTTTATAAATTTTGCTAGATTTGTCTCAATGTGTTCTATCAAACTAGGTATTTATTTTTCTATTTTCAAATATTTTTTATGATTTAGCATTCTTTATGAGAAGTTTTCATTCTTACATGATTTGATAATATAGTATGTTGCACTTGATCACCTTAGAATTTGGTAAAGCAAACATTTAGTCAAACCTATCTAATTGCTAAAAATTTTTCATCTTCATTTCGATAAATTTACATGTTAATCTAAATCTCCTGTCATGTGATACTTACTTCATTATGATTTGTCTATATTACGTTGTTTCATTTCACCTCATGTAAGCTTCAATATATATTTACATAATTTTAAAATAATAATTTATTATTATTTCTTAATATTTACATTGCTATTTTCTTGGAATTCCATGTGAGGCAATATCAAGTCAAAAGAATTGTCGATGGAATCTTCTTCATGACATTTATCCAGTTATACATTCATTATCAAATTTTTTGATTGTTTTATTTTTTCAGAGTTTTGGCAAGCTCTATTAGATATCTTGATTCATACCTAATTTGTCGTACAAGAAATGTTGCACTCAATCTTTAGTATATGAGAGTGAAACTTCTTTGTACAATTTGACTCATTTCTTAGATGTTTTCTTCGATTAAACTATATTGCCTTGAAAGATTGATTCTCTTGTCATGTGTCCTTTACATTTATTTGATTTAATTATATCACATTGTATTAATTTATCTTAATTTAACTTTAACACATATTAACTTAATGTCAGAAAAAAATTAATTTTATTTTCATATATTTGCTTTGGTAATTCTATGTTTTCCTAAATAAGGTTTAATGAAGATTAAACGAATGTCACTATGCTTCTCTTAATGATTTTTATCAAAGTAAATACTTATTTTATTATGTTTTAATATTTTATTTAACTAAAGCTTTTGCATGCCTTATGACACTCATCAATTTGTACCTAATTTGTAGGCCAATGACATTACACTTGATCCTATCAGTATATTGAATACAATTCTATTATAAACTTTGGCTAATTTCTACAAATTATTATTTTTTATTTCATTATATTATTATGAAAGTCTAATTCTCCTCTCTTTTGATCATTTTTTTCTTTAATTTTATTATATTACATAGATTTAAATTATCTAATTTTACATTTACTATATGTTTACCAAATAATTAAAAAAGTATTTATTTTATTTATGATTATTTTCTTTTTTAATTTTTAATATTTGAAAATGTGGTTTAATCAAGATAAAACTAATCTCGTTGGAGTTAATTTATGAACTATATCTAATTAAATATTAATTTTAAATTTTCAATATATTTAAGTTTTAAGATTTTTAAATATTTTAAATAATTTTGATTTATTTCTAATTTGGCGACCAAGAATGTTGCAATCAATCTCCTTACTACCTTCAAATGCAACTTTTCTACACAATTCATCTCATTTCTTTAAATCTAAAGCTTTGAGTTGCATATATTATTATGTTACTCTAAATCTCCTCTAATGTAACCTTTATCTCGAATTGTTTTAGGTACATCATATTACTTTAATTTATCTCACTTCAGCATTGTTATACATATACGTAAAATTAATATAATAATCTAGTAATAGTTTATTCTTATTTAATTTTGCAATTCATATTAACTCTAAATGTGGCATAACAAAAATGAAACTAATATTGTCGGGCTTATTGCAATTGTGTTTACAAGTTAAATATTCAATTTTATATTTTTAAATATCTTATTTTTTTCGGGTTTATGCATGCGAGACATTTTTATTCATTCATAACTTTGTGGTGAAAGATGTCACACTTGATCTCTTATATATAATAAAATACAACATTCTTATATAATTTATAGCATTTGTTGAACTTTTCACTTCAATTTCCTTAACTTTCGTTTATCTAATTTTAGCTTTAATATTAATTTACAAAACATAAAAAAAAAAAATTTATTATAACAAATGCTTATTTGCTATTGATAGTCACAGTAACTCATAATGAGGCACATGGTGTAAAAACAAACATCAATGGACTCATGTTAATGAACTCTATTTAATTAAATGTCTGCTTTTATTTTTTTCAATGTTTTATTTTCTTGGAATTAGGCATAGTTTATGAGATATTTTTGTTTGTAGCTTATCTATTTATCTAGAATGTTGTATGAATTCCTTATTACCTTGCAATCGAACTTTTCTATTTAATTTACATTATTTCTTCTAATGTTTTCCTTCAATTTTCTTGTATTACTTGGTAACATTAAATATTTTCACATTGTGATCTTTACACTTTTTGATTTGGATACATTGTGCTGTTTTAATTTAACTCATTTAATTATTAATATATATTTAATTAATATTTAAATAAAAACTTATTATTGTTTATGAAAAAACAATTTTGTAATTAATAGTAATTTTTTAGTTGAGATCTACTGGAGGCAAAATAAATGCCATTGTAATAATCTCGATAAGCTCTATAGTAATTTTTTAGCTTTACAATATACTTTCTTAATACTAATATAGTAATTTAACATCATTAATGATTATTTATGCTTATCAAATAGAATGCTCAAATTTATATTTCTTAAACATTTTATTTTCTAGAGCTTTGAAAAGCATTATTTGACATTGCAATTCATACTTAAATTGACAATTGAGGAGGACAAACTCCAACTCCTTAACAAATTAAAATGCAACTTTCCTATACAATTTATGTCTTTTCTTGTAAAGTTTAGCTTCGATTTGGTTATGTGAATATCTAACACTAAGTGTCACCTTATGTCATCTAGAAATTTGTTTGATTTGGTTATGTTATATGGATTAAATTAATATCATTTAGTATTTTTGATAAAATTTTAAAAAAATAAAAAATAAAAAATATTATTATTATTGTTTCTTTTGTTTTGTAATTCAATGTAATTCCACATGAGAATGATAGTACAAAAGAAAGCCTTGGATTCATCTTGGTCATCTCTTACCAATCATCTTTAATTTTTCTATCTTCTATGATTTTAGCATGATCCCTAATACATTTGAACTAAATACATATTTGATAATCGAGGATATTACACCAAATCTACCTAGTACCATGGAATGCATATTTTCGATAAAATTAACCTCATGTCTTCCATTTTTTTAGATTTTGTTTTATTATAAAAAAATCTCTTATTCTTTGCTCATACGACTTATATGTGCTTCGTTTTGATTATATCGTATTGCTTCGATTAAAATTATTTTTGTTGATATATATATTTTATTAATATTAAAAGAAGCAATTGATCATTTTTTTCTTTATTTAACAGATAATTCATAGTTATTGCAAACGAGGTCCTCCAGAGATTGAACAATTGCCATTGGACTCACCACAACCTTGTTCCAATTAAATAATATTGCCTTACCGGACAAAGTGTTATTTTTTAAAATATTTTATTTTATAGGATAAAAAGTTATTTTATGAAGTATTGTTTTATACTTGATTTGATCTTTGAGGATGTTAGACTGTGTCATCATAGTATCATGGAATATAACTTTTCCGTATTATGTTTCTTCAATTTGTCAAATTTCAATTTTAATATATCTTTTATTTATATTAAGTAGTTTATTCTGACATATGCTTTTTTAACTTTATAATTCATAGGTATTCAAATTAAGACCTGATCGAGACAAAGCAAAATACCTTTGGACTCCCTTGGAAGATTTTTTTCCAATGAAATATTCATTTTTTGTACTTTTAGATACTTTATTTTTTTTCTAATTTTTCCATCCAGTACAGAAAATTTCAATTCATATTTGATTTGATGATCAAGGTTGCTACACTTCATCACCTTACAATATTAGAGAGCAACTTTTCCATAACATTAATTTCATTTCTTCAGATCTTTTTTTTTTTTTTGATTTAGATATGTTATAATGAATCTAGAAATCTTTTCCTGTGTGACCTTTACTTCACATTGACTATCTTATATTACATAGCTTTAATTTTACTCATTTTTGCTTTGATATGTATTTTCTTAACATTAAAATAATATAATAAATAATGCTTATTTTGTTTAGTAATTCGTCATCTTTCGAAAAATTGTTCGATCAACCCATCGCAATGAACTTTATACCATTAATAACTCCATTTAATTTTACAAATATTTTTACAAGGTCTATGGTATGCCATTGTGATACTTTAGCACATACAAATTTGATGATCGATGATGCTACACTCGATTTCCTTAATATGATGAAATGTTACTTTCATGAACAAACTACCTTATTTTTTTCTTATTTTTTTGTTTCGCTTGCTATATTATTATGCAACTTTCAATCTTCTTAGATGTCTCATTAAGATGTAATTTTATAATTTTAAATATTTTATTTTGTTAGCATTTGACATGTTTTATGAGGTATTTTTATTTGTACCTATTCGATGAATAGTGAAGTTATAATTGATCTCCTAAGCATCTCGGAATGTTGCTTTCCTGCATAACTTTTCTAATTTTTGTATTTTTTTTACTTGGTTATATTATTATTCTTCTCTTATATAACAATTACATCACCTTTTTTAGCCATATTGAATTGCATCAATTTACCATATTTTAATTCTATTATTTTTTTAGATAATATTAAAGCCAAAAAATATTATTCTTTATGCTCGTTAACTTTAGTAATAAATAATAATTCCAAATGAGGTCTAATTGAAACAAATAAAAATTATTGTACACATCTAAACAAGTGCCACATAATTAAATATTCAAATTTATATTTCTAAATTTTTTTAGTTTTCTATGATTTGTGCACTTTACATTATATTTTCTTATTAATAGTTGACTTGATGATTGAGAATGTTACATTAGATACCCTTAATTTTAGAGAATTTTTCTTTTGCATTCAATTTATCTAATTTCATCAAATTTTTTTTCCTTCTCTTTTTTATGAAACTATAATTTTCTTGTCATATATTAAGTTATATTATATTGCACTAATTTGTCTAATTTTATCTTTTAGAAATTTTCTTAAAATTAAAATAATATTTTTTTATTATTTAAGATTAGTTCCATAAGTTATTCTTTGTCATGCAAAAAAAAATTCATAAGAGACGAAGCAAATGTTATGGGAGACAAGTCATGGAGCTTTATCATATCAAAATTTTTTTATATTTTTAAGTATTATATTTTCTTTGTTGTTGAATTGTTTTGCAAATCTTTTTCAATCATTTTTATTTGATGTTGAGGATGCAACACTTGATATGTTAGTATTTGAATGCAACTTTTAATTACAATTTAAATATTTTCTTTCAATTTTTTTCTTCGAATTCTTATGTTACTTATCCACTTCATAACTCTTTCAATCTGACCTTTACATTGCTACAATTTTGTTGTATTACATGGTTTCAATTTATGCCATTCAAACCTTAATATATATTAGCCTAATATTAAATAATTATTTATTATTATTTTTGGAATATTTATTTTTTTGACTAATAGTTATTCCAAATGAGGTATAATTTAAAATAGAGGAATGTCATTGTACATTTCTCGTGTGCTTTACCAAAATTAAATATTCATTTTTTATATTTTAAATGTCTCTTTTGAGAGTTTAAAAATGCTTTAGGAGATATTTCGATTCATAACTTATTAGATGATCAAGGATATTGCACATCATCACCTTAGGATATTGGAATGCAACATCCTTATACAATTTTTATTATTTCTTAAAATGTTTCTCTTTCATTTTATTTTGCAATTATGGAGCTTTAATTTGCTTTTCCAATGAATTTTAAGTCCTTTTTTTGCATTGCTTAAATTTTTTAAGCTAAAATATATTTGCTAAATATTTAAATTGAAACTAATTATTACTTTTTAATGATTTACTTTTTAATAATTAGTATTTCAAAATTTGGTCATGTTTAAAAGAAACATACATCATGACACTTTGATCGACAAGCTCTATCTTATCAAAAATTCAATCTCATATTTTCTATTTTTTTCTTTCCTAAGTTCTTAATATGCCTTGTGGGAAATTTTTATTTTTACCTCATTTGATAGTTAAGGATGTCACACTTGATATCCTTTGTATATATTAGAATGCAACTTTCTCATTTAATTTTATAATTTTTAGTCATGTTTTGATTTTTTTTGCTATATTACAATGCAATTATAATTCCCCTCCGAAGAAACATTTACATTGCTTTGAGTTATTTTATTGCATTCTTAAAATTTTGTCATTTTTGTTTTCATAAAGATTTGCCCAACATAAAAATATGTTTTTATTTATACATATTTACTTTTGTATATGTTTATAATGCAAAATGAGGTCAAGTGTAGATGCAACAAATGTCAATAGAATCATCTCGATGAGTTATATTATCTAAATATACTTTTTACATTTTTAAATATTTTCTTTTGCAAGATTTTTGCATGTTTTACATGTCATTTTGATTAATGACAAATTTGATGTTCAAAAATATTACACTTGATCTCCTAAAAGTCTTTCAACACTCCTTTCACAAAAAACTATTTCTTAAATCAAATGTTTTTATTTCATTTTGACACATTACTATATAACTCTAAATCTCTTAATAGGTGACTATTGCATTACCTTAATGTTGTTGTATTACTTTCGTTCAATTTATTTCTTCTACATAAGGCTCGATTGAGATGAAAAAATAGTCGATAGACTGAACTCGAGGAGTTCTGTAATAAAAATTTATTTTAATAATTTAAAATATTTAATTTCCTTGACATTCGATATGTCTTTCTAAATGTTTTGATTCTTGCATTATTTGAAGAATAAGAAAGTTATGCTCTACCTTTTAAGTATTTTGAAATGTAGCATTTTTTATAATTTATTTCATCTTTTTAAAATTTTCCTTTTTAACTAGTCTTATTATTATTCTTCTCTTTTCAAAATTTTGTATCACTTTTATTTTGGTATATTGAAATTTATCAATTTATCAAATTTTAGACTTATTCTACACTTAAAATTATAATCAAAACATACTACTCTCTATGCTTGCTTACTTTTGTAATTCATAGTAATTAAAAATGAGACCTGATCGACACAAAATAAGCATCAATGGAATAATCTCGACGAGATCCATCTACATAAATGTTCATTTTTATAAGCTTAAATTTTTTTTTCTACAATTTTGGTATTCTTTATTTGATATTTTTATTGATAGTTCATTTGATGGGTAAGGATGCTATTTATGTCTTTTCATCAAATTCTGTTACATTCATTTGTTGTCTTTGTGAAACTCTAATTCCTTCCTCATATATTTTATTATGTTATATTACTTCAATTTATGTCATTCTAGCTTAAACATATATTTTTATAAAATTAAAAAATTAGTTTTTTTTATTTAAATTTAATTTTTTTAGTTATTGAAAATAATTCAAAATTAAATTCACTAAAGTGCAAGCAAATTTAGTTGGACTTAACCCAAGGAGATCTACAATAATAAATATTTATTTTTATTTTTTTCAATATTATATTGTCTTTTTTTTTGGAATTCTTTACAAATAATATTGATTCATATATGATTTGATTTTTAAAGATGTAACAATCATACTCCTAATACATTGGAATGTGAATTTCACTTACATTTTGTATCTTTTCTTTAAAGTTTTTGTTCTTGACTTTACTGTCTTATTATATCTGAATCTCCTTATATGTGGACTTTGCATTGCTTTCATTTGGTTATATTACATAGCTTCACTTATGTTATTTTAGTTATAGCATATATTTGCTTAATATTAAAAAAAATATATATTATTTATGCTTATTTATTTTCTTTAATTAACAATTATTCTAAATGAGCTCCACCTGGGATGAGAGAAATATCATTGGACTCATCTTATTGTGATCTCTCTAATGAAATATTTATTTCCATAGATTGAAATATTTTATTTTCTAGAGTTTTAAAATGTTTTAAGTTATTTTTCAATTGTCACCTTATTTAGCTAACAAATGTCTTGCATGCAATCACCTTAGTATATTTGATTGTCATATTTCTATAGGGTTTTTTATGTTTCTTAAACTTTTTCTATTTCATTGGTTATATTGCTGTGAATCTCTGATTTCCCTCTCACATGAATTTCATGTCCTTATTAAATCATTTTATCCTACTATTTAAATTAACTCATTTAAGGTTTAATTCATATATTTTTCTCACTATTAAATTATAATTTATTATTATTATGCTTATTTAATTTGGCAATATGTAGTAATTCCAAACATGGTCTGACTTAGATGATATAACTATCTATGTACATGTCTTGACAAACTCTATCCAATAACAAATTAATTTTAATTTTTTTAAATATTTTACTTCCTACGATTTTCATATGTTTTATGTTGCATTTTGATTCGTAGCTCATTTAATGGTTAAGGATGTTACACATGATCTTCATAGTATTTTAGAATACAATTTTTTTGTACAATTTCTATCATTTCTAATAATTTTTTACTTTTTTTTTGTTATATTACAATGTAACTATAATTCTCGTCTTATATGACATTTACATCAGATTGATTTTAATATATTACATGCTTAAATTTTTTCAATTCTTGCTTTAATAAATGTTTGCTACATAAAAAAATAAAAATTTATTTTTATTTTTCCATATTTTATTATGTAATTTTCTATAATTCTAAATGAGGACTAATGGAGATGAAACAAATATTGTTAGAATTGCCTTGTCAAACTTTGTAATTTAAATAACCTTTTTAATATTTTAAATATATTATTTTCTAAAATTTTAGCATTTCTTAAGAGTCATATATGTTCATGATACAATGGATGGTCAAGAATATCCTAAATTATCTCCTTTGTATCTTGGAACACAAAAGTCTTGCAAACGTTATCTCATTAAATCAAATGTTTCACATTGATTTTCTTTTACTATAATGTAACTCTGAGCTCCTCACGTGTGATTATTATATTCCCTTTATATGGTTGTATTATATTTCTTAAATTTATCTCCTAACAAATTTAACATATGTTTACTTAATTTTAATAAATTATATTTTTTATGATTATTTAATTTTTTTGCTTATTGAAATTCTATACAAGGCCAAATAAAGATTATAAAAACATCATTGGGCTCAGCTCGAGGAGGTCTGTCTAATTAAAAATTCATTTTGATATTTGATAATATTTAATTTTATTAACATTTAGCATGCTTTACTTGGTATTTTTATTCACGTTTGATTTCGAGAACAGTGATCTTACTCTTAATCTTTGTGCTATCTTTGAATATGGCCTTTTTATACAATTTATTTCAATTCTTCAAAATGTTTTCTTTTATTTTATTATATTATTATCAATTTGTTACTCTCCTATCCTATGACCTTTACTTTGATTTGAATTTAGAATTTTAAATTTTATCACTTTATCTTGTTTTATCCTTATTATATATTCAGTTAGTATTAAATTAGTAATTTATTTTTGTTTATTGTTATTTATTCTTATAAGTTATTGTTATTCTAAAAGAGCACTAATTAAGATGAGAAATGACATTGAGCTCCTCTAAACAAGTTGCATTTAAGAAAATATTTCTTTAATAGTTTTAAACAATTCATTTTCTTTGCTCTTCACATGCTTTAGAAGACAATTAAACCAAACCTAATTTAATCACTGACGATGTTATGCATGAACTACTTATCATCTTGGGTTGAAACTTTGTTATGCAATTTATCTCTTTTATCAAAATTGTTTTCTTTAATTTGGTTATATTATTTTTAAACTCCTATTCTACATTTTTGAGACTTTACATTGCTTTAATTTTTTAATTTTTGCTTTAATATTTTTTTATGTTTTATTAAAATATAAATATATTCTTATTTATGGATATTTGATTTTGTGATTCCCAGTTTTTTATGTCATGATCATTATGAAACAAACCTCATTGGACTCACCTCAATGAACTCTACCAAATTAAATATTTATTTTTATATTTTAAAATATTCTATTTACTTGATTTTTTTTCATGTCTTAAGGCATTTCAACTTGTGTCTGATCCATGTTGTTACGTAATCTACTAAGTATTGAAACATAAAACTAATATATAGTATATGTCATTTCTTCAATTATTTTGTTTAAAGTCATTTTTATTATTATAAAAATCTAATTCTCTTCTTGTGTGACCAATATTTTGTTATGATTTAGTTTTTTACATTACTTTAATTTATCTTATTACGAACTAAATATATATTTTTTAAAATACTAAAATAATATTTTCTTGTTGTTTATGTTTATTTATTTTTATAATTCACGATAAATCGACAAAAGGCTCGATATAGAGAAAGAAATTGTTAATTAGCTTTATCATATTAAATATTAACTTTTACATTTTTAAATATTTTATTTTCTAGGGTGTTGATAGTACATCTAAAATATTTTTTTTTAAACTTGACTTATGGAATGAGGTTTTTAGACTTATTCTCTTAAACATTTAAAAAAGTAATATTCTTGTATAATTTATTTTGTTTGTTCAAGACTTTTCACTTTTACATAGTTGAAAGATATAAAAATGAGTTTCTAATTGGATAAAGCTCAATGAAAATAGTCCAAGAATGTTTATTATAATACAACCGGGCAACATTTTGGACCAATATGAATTTCTAACATAAATTTTCTTAAATAATAAAAAATAATTACTTAAATATAAAATAAATAAACATTAAGTTTAAAATGAAATAAATTGAAGGACTACAATATAGACAAATAAAAAAATTAAAAAATAAAATAAGTTGTATGAGAAAGTTGTATTCCAAAATACTAAACAATTTAGTTGTAGAGGAAAAATATTTAAAAATTTAAATATGAATATTTAATTTTCTAGAGCTTATTAAGATTACTTTAATGACATTGCCTCATCTCTATTAGACCTTATTTGGACTTACTGCAAATTACTAAAACATTTTAATATTAAACATAAAACATTATTAATTTAAAAATAAATTAACAATTCTTAAAGTTAAAATTATATAAATTAAAAAATCATATAATAAAAGAAACACAATGAATAGGTCACATGAGAGAATAATTATAGTTTCAAAGTAATAAAAAAATTAATGATAAGATTTTGAATAGATGATATTGATTGTATAAGACAGTTGAATTACAATATACCTATGAGATGGTGGGTTACATCCTCGACCATAAAATCTTTTACAAATCTAAATATCTCATAAAACATACCAAAACTTTCAAAAATGAACTATTTGGAAATATAAAAACAAATATTTAACAAAATAAAACACATCAAGATGTGTACAACAACATTTGCTTTATCTGATTGATACCTCATTTTGAATTGCTATGAGTTGCAAAAAAAAATAACTATAAAGAATAATATCTCATTATCTATATATCAAGTAAATATATTATTATAGCAAAAAAAAGAATTGAAGTAATGTAATAGAGCAATAAATGACGTAATATCACTAAACGAAAGAGAAACATTTGTTCAGAGGAGATAAATTATATTGAAACATGAAACTTAAGAGATTCAATGTGATGTCCACAGTTATAAAATATTGTACAAAACAAAATTTCTTATTAAATATACAAAATATTATAAAATATAACATTTTAAAAAATTATAGGAATAATGGATTAAATAGAGCTAGTTAAGATGAGTTCAAAGATTTTCTTTTGTCTTAATCATAGCTTTTTTGGAATTATTATGAATAAGCAAATTAAATAAGTAGAAATAATATTAAATTATTATATTAATAATAAGTGAAGTAATATTTACCAAAAAAAAAATTTAAGTAATATAGGATTATCAAATTAACATAATGTAAAGTTCAAACAAAATGAGACGTAAGAGTTACATAACAATATAACCAAATCATTATAAAATAAGCAAAAAATAAGATAAATTATAGGTGAATGCTTCACTCAATGGTACTAAAGAGATATTGTATGACATCCTTGATCAAAAAATTAAGAATGAATCAAAATGCATCATAAGCATATAAATATTTTAGGAATTAAGATATCTAAAATTATAAAAATAAACAATTAATTAAATATAGCTTATGGAAACGAACGTAATGATGTTTGTTTTGTCTAGATTATAGGTCATTTAAAAATATTATGAATTACCAAATTAGATAAAGGTAAATTAAAATAAATTATTATTTAATATTAAATAAATATATAAGTAATACGAAATGAGACAAATTTAACAAATATAACATAACCAAATTAAAGTGATTTAATCGTCACACGACGTGAGAATTAGAGCTTCATTATAACATAATTAAATCAAAGAAAAAAGTTTTAAAAAATAAGGCAAATTATGTGGAAAGGTTGGACTTAAACATGCTAATGAGATCCATGTGATATCCCTAATCACCAAATAAGTTGTGAATAGAAATGCCTTGCAATGTGTAACAAATTATTATAAAAACTATTTCTACGAAAATAATGAATATTTAATTCTATAGATCTCACCTAAAAGTGTCAATAAACAATTATTTCTTCTTGATCACACCTCATTTAAAATTATTAAGAATAACAAATATAAATATGCTAAATAGTAATAGGTTTTATTTTCATATTAAGTACAAATATAATAAAGTAGAAATGAGAAATCATTTAATGATTATAATTTTACCAAACAACAAAGTAAATTGTAGTAGAAAACTACTTTCCAAGACAATAAGGACATCGAACATCATTAATCTTCAAATAAGATATGAATCAAAATATCTTAAAATATGTCAAAAATTAAAAAAAATAAAAATTTATTATTAAAATGATCATTTATATTGTCAAACAATGTTTGTTTTCTCAAGTTTCAACCTTATTTGGCAATTTCTATAAATTATCAAATTAAATTTGTATAAATAATAATGAAAATGTTATTTTTGTATTTAAAAGATATCTATTAAATTTCATATAGGATAAATTAAAGTAATAGAATATAAGCAAAACAAAGTGATGTAATAGTCATAAAAGCAGAGATTTATAGTTACATATTAATATAATATAGTTAAAGTAAAACTTTTTATGGAAAATGACAAATTATGTAGGATGTTTATTTGCAAGCCACCAACGCGATCGACTGCGATATCTTCAATTATCAAATTAAGTAGGAATTGAAATATCTAGTAATGCATGCCAAACATATAAAAAATAAAAAAATGAAAAAAAATATAAAAATTGAATATTTTATTAGGCATGACTTACCAAGACTAGTTTAATCAATTTTGTCTCACTTCAATAAACTCTCATTTGGAATTATTATAATTCACCAAAGTAAATACACATATATAATATAAATTATTATTTTATTCGTAAGAAAATACAAAATAAAGTTCAAAATGAGATAAATTGAAGCAATATGATATAACCAAATCAACTAATATAAAGGTTACAAGAGAGGAGAATTAGATTATCGTAGTAATATAATAAAATCAAATAAAAAAACATAAAGAATTAAGATAAATTATATAAGAAACTTGCATTCCATGATGTCAAGATGATTATTATATTTTCAAATAATGTAAGAAATAAATTTCTCACGAAGCATTCCAAATAAATAGAAATTAATATTTAAAATTCTAAAAGTAATTATTAAAATAGATGAGGCTCATTAAGACAAGTCTAACGATATTTGTCTCACTTATATGGGACCTGATTTGGATTTATTACAAATTACAAAAATAAATGTGTAAAAAAAATTAAATTTTTTTATTATTTTAAGTAAATATATAGTAAATAAAAATATGAGATCAAATGAAGCAATAGACTATAACCAAATCAAACACATGTGAACATCACATGCATTGAGATTTATAACTAAAAAGGGATTTAAGCAACTCGTGGTGAAAAAAAAAATTAAATGAGATAAATTTTATGAAAAAATATATTCCATGGTCCTAAGAAGAATGAGAGTACATCCTTGATCATTAAATCAATTTTAATTTAAATAAAAAGATAGCATACGAAAGTAATTAAAAAATATTTTGAAGTAGGGAAAGGATTATCTAATAAGATAATACTCATCAAGGGGAGCTCATTGACATCTTTGTTTCCTCAATTAGACCACATTTGGAATTACTATGAATTCCCAATTTAAATAAGCATAAAAAAAATAAATTATTATTTTTGTATTAAATAAATATATTGTAAAGCTAGAAAGAGATCAATTTAAGAAATGCAACATAACCAATTCAAACCCATGTAAAGGTAAAATGACATGACATTTGGAGTTAAATTTTTGTGTAAGCAAATCAAAGTAAAAATTTGAAGAAATGAGATAAATATTATGCAAAAGTTATCTTCCATGATATGACGAAGATCCAGCACAATATTTTTAACTGTCAAATCATTTTTGAAACAAAATATTTTATACAAAAAAATAAAAAAATTAACATTAAAATAGTAAAATTTTAATTAGATAGACCCCGTTAAGATAAGCCTCACAAAATTTGTATAGAACTCATCATCACGAATTCAACGACATTTGTTACATTACTATTAAACTTGGTTTTGAATCACGATGAAGAACTAAACTAATGAAGAATAGATAATAATAAATTATTATTTTCATTATAAGCAAAAAATATATTAAGATTCAAATGAGATAAATTAAAGTAATATGGCATAGCAAATGAAATTATTATAGAGGGCACATGAGAGAAGTAAGAGTTACATAGCAATATAAATAATTTAGGGCAAAAATATTTGGAGAAAAGAGAAATATTTTATGAATGTTTTATTGCAATGTACTAAGGACATTGATTTTAACATCCTAGATCTTAAAACAATTAGAATAGAAATGTGTCATTAAAGGCGCAAAAAACTAACAAAATATAATATTTATAAAAAGAAGGAGGAAGAAGAAGAAGATGAAGAGAAGAGGAAGAGGAATAAGAAGGAGAAGAAGAAGAAAAGGATGAAGAAGACGATGAAGAAGAAGAAGAAGAAGAAGAAGAAAAAGAAGAAGAAGAAGAAGAAGAAGAAGAAAAAGAAGAAGAAGAAGAAGAAGATGATGATGATGAAGAAGAGCAAGGGGAGGAGGAAGATGAAGAAAAATAAGTTAGCTTTATGAGATTATTTTTTCACATTTGATTTGATGATTAAGATTGTTACACACGATCCACTTATTGACTCTACATACAACTTTCCAAAACAATTTATGTCTTTTCATCAATTGTTTTGCTTTGATTTTTTTATTTATAATATGAAACTCTAATTCTCCTCTTTCAAGATATTTTCATCACTTCTATTCAAGACAAGATGGAACTAATAGAAAACATACAAGTTTTAACCCAACTAAATGAGCTATATTCAACAAAATATTTATTTTTATATTTTTTAGATATTTATTTTCTATGGTTTTGGAACTTTTTATAAGCAATTTTGATTAATGCATCATTTGATAATCATGGATGTTAACCTCGATCTCTTTATTTTCATAGATTGTAGCTTTTCAATATAATTTTAATCATTTCTTCAGATTTTTTTTGTTTTTGATTTGGTTATGTTACAAAGAAATAAAAACTCTTTTCTAATGTCATCTTTATAATTCAATATGTTTTTTATATTACATTGTTTCAAATTAATCCATTTCGACTTCAATATAACATTACTTCATATGTAAATAACAATTTATTATTATTTAAGTTTATTTGCATTGGAGATTTGTAGTAATTCTAAATGAGCCCTGATTAAGGCGAAAAAATGTCATTCCACCTTGTTTACATGCTCTTTCTAATTAAAAATTAGTTATTATATTTTTTATTAATTATTTTTTCTTTGTTTTGTACATGCATTACTAGTTAATTAAAGTTTACTGCATTTGACATTCTAGTTTGTTGAACAAGATGTACTCATTATCATGGAATGAAACTTCCTCATATAATTTATCTCATTCATTTTTTATTTTTCTATTTTAATTTGTTATATATTTCATTTATTCAACTTATCTCACATCAACTTTAATATATATTTTTTTAATTTTAATATATTAATTTATTCGTTCTTATGATTATTTAGTTTTGCAATTCATAACAATTGCAAATGACATCAGATAAAGTTTAAGCAAACATCACTCTCCTTATCTTAGTGAGCTCTAAGTTATTAATTATTATTTTTTTAATTTTAAAAAAAAACCTAACATTTTAGCATACTTTATGAGTCCTTTTGAGTTTTACCTAGCATGGTGATCATGAATGTTACAATCGATCTTATTATGATCTTGGAGTGCAACTTTCCCATACATTTATCTAATTTCGTTAAATTTTTTATGTGTTAGCCATATTACTATATTACTCTAAATCTCCTCTAACACAAATTTTGCATTACTTCAATTTGGTTGTATTTCATTGCTTTTATTTTCTTATTTCCACCAAAATATATATTTGATTTATTTTAAAGTAATAATTTGTTACTGTTAATGCTTATTTGGTTTGGCATTTGGTTGTAATTCCAAACAAAGTCAAGTAAGACAATAAAAACATTGTTGGACTCACCTCAATAAACTCCATCCATTTAGACAATATTTTTATATTTTTAAATAATGTTTTTCTATTTTTACCTTCCTTATGAGCTACTTTGAGTCATATTAGATTTGATGATCATGTTTGTTGCATTTGATCACTCATTGTTATTGAATATAACTTTCTAACATAATTTATCTCATTTCTCTAAAAATTTTGTATGATTTTTTATGTTACTATGGAACTCTAATTCTCCATTATTGTGCCATTTACATCTCTTTGAACTGCTTATATAATATTATTTCAACTTATCTCATTTTTATTGTAAATTATGTTTACTTTTTATTACAATATTATTGTTTTATTATGCTTATTTTCTTTGGTATTTCAAAGCAAACCAAGACAGGTCCAATGAAGGTGAAACAAATATTTTTGACTCATCCTAATGACATATATCAAATTAAATATTCATTTTTAAATATTTAATCATTAAATTTTCTCAAGTCTTCATAGGCTTTTTGCGACAAATTGATATCAACCATATTAGTCAATCAAGTATTTTACAATCATTCTCCTGACTAGGAAGCTATAATTCTTATGTAGTGTAACCCTACCAATAGTTCAATTTGGGTATATTAAATTGCTTAAACTTATCTTATTTAAGCTTTAGCACATAATGTTCCAACCTTTAAATTATATTTTATTATTATTATGTTTATTTAATTGAGTATTTTACCAAAATTTAAAGTAGGCTCTAATTAAGATAGAATAGATGCCATTAAACACATCCCTTAATATCCTAATATTACTACAGATGTGCTGGAATCTAAACTAGGTTCTTATGTGATCTATAAATAATTTACATAATTAGCCACTTTTAACACTCCCTGCTTAATGTTCAGAATGGAGGTAGAGATTTCCCAATCTAATCATCATGCGCACGGTGTGTCATAGCAAATGAAACCATTCCCTTTGTGAATTTGTCAATGCA
This sequence comes from Vanilla planifolia, assembly GCA_023846275.1. Lineage (NCBI taxonomy): Eukaryota > Viridiplantae > Streptophyta > Magnoliopsida > Asparagales > Orchidaceae > Vanilla > Vanilla planifolia. The sequence goes on along the minus strand of JAIUJO010000165.1, from coordinate 514,637 downwards.
ACAAGTTTTGAAACTTGCTTACCAGAGCTTAAGATAACTTGTTGGCATGTATTAGGCAGTAAATTATACATGCAAGAAACCTACAAATAACTTGCATTACACTAACTTACAATCCATGTGTGAAACATTCTAAATAAAACTATCCAATTAATGCATAATAACATCTAATAAATCTTTAGTATATTCCATGACAACACACACATATAATGTCACTTGTACTAATAGAATAGTCCAACTACATATTAAAAACATTAAGGAAGGAGTTATTGAAAGCCAGGATTGCTATGGTCATGTAACATACCTACCAATCATTGTCTTCAAAGAAAATAACTAATTATTTTGAAGAATATGTAATAGTAGGGGTTGGGATAGAAATCTCAAAAACAAATTCTCAAGGTATGTTATAAAGGTATGTAATTTTGAAATGAATATAACTAATTAGCAAATAATGAATTATAACAAAATTGCAGGTAAAGTAATATAGAGTGTCACAATAATGGGGATTAGCTTACTATATTAAGATAAACATAACTGAGATGCCAAAATGTAAAAATACACTTCTTACACAAAATAGAGAACCATAGCTATTAAAAAAGTATAAGGGTATTTCCAAACCTAGGAACAACAAGATTTACTATTGTAGTAGTTCTTGTGTTCAATAACCAACTAATAGTTTAAGGCACAACCATCACATAAATAAGCACATCCATAATTCTATGAGAGTACAAAAACATTTTTGCACATCCATAGTCTTTAGAGATATCTTAAATAGTATGATGTATATAATGTTCTTCATGATGTCCTAAACAATATAGCTCTTCATTATCCTTTAGGAGTTTGAGCTCTCCACTAAATTTAGAATATTATGCTCCCTAACACTAATAGAAATGCATAATTCCTATTGAGCATCCCTTTTCTAAGTCCTTTATTATGTTATTTTTAAGTTTTACTAAAGTTGTGAACCAGTTATAATCTTTTCAACACCACTTTAGGCACCTCCTTGTTTTACACTAAGGTTAGATAAAAGCTTCTTATTCCTTAGCTCTAATATATTATAGGTGTTGCCATATAACCCCAACTTAACCTAGGTCTCAAAAAAAAAATAACTATAATCTAACAAAGTGTACTGCTTACTAATCAACCTATTTAATATTTTTAGATTTTTGAAAGCTAAAAAAAAATTATTTAAGGTTTCTAGTGTTTCATGTATGCCATAATCAACCTATCTAAGCAATAGCGATTTCCTTAAAACCTTAATTAACTTATTTATTATTATCTTTGGCATCCTTATAAGTCTCAAAATACATATTATAGGCATCTTAAGATTTTCTAAAATCTTAGTTATCATTCATAGGTACCTTATAGTTCTTCTTTGCTCTAAATGGCTTAATTATAGTTACCATAACTTCCTAAATTCCTTATCTGTTATTAGTTATTAACCAGTTAATCTAACACTTGCCGTTACCATTTTACTATGATCTCTCTTTGGTCACTCTAAGTTCTATATGATTATTTAGGTTTTTTAACTTAAGCACTAAGGGCATTAAAATGTAACTCGTTGTCTGACCCTTATCTTTGTTAGGACCAACACCTTTCATATGTCAATATTCAAGTGTTCTCTCAAAGGTAACGACCATTCAGCATAAAAGTAAATAGTGACATAAGTTGAAGCCCTTCTCTAAACTATCCTTAATTGTTCACCAAATGTTATAAATTCATGTCCTTAACCTTAATTGGTATCTTAAGGTTCATATAGAGAAAGTAAAATCATAAACCGCAACATAAGAAATAAAGTGAGATTGCCATCATTCACTTCAATTTTATGCTCATAATTTTCCATCCCTCAGTAAGGCTACTCATGGGTATAACCAAACTTAATTATAAACCTTTGTGTTCAATTTTATCAATTAAAATTACATGTGCTCTTAGGCTTTCTCATAAAATTACTTGAAGCTTTTACAAATTTAAAGTTTGTTTTCATCATCAAGACATGGTGCACTAATGATTTCCTATTAAATACAATGTCCTTGGAAAATCACATTGCTTTTGTAAAGCAATTATTGTATATTTACCTTGGTAATGTCCAAGGAATTTCATAACAATTATTCAAGTCTAACCATGACACAAAAATTATGATAGTATGGATTAAGACATAGTACAGAACAAATGCATAACATTCTAAGATAAGGCATGATTTCAACAGAAACTTTTTTACAAAGTTTATGTAATAAAAATTTAGGAATTTTTTTTTCAAGTTTAATTTAATTTTAGAAGAAATGACCTTGTCATGGAAGAATACTTTGTATTGAAATTTTATAGAACTTATGATAAACCATAGTTTATTTCTCCACATAACTTATTTTAAACATTAAAACATGATGAAATATGATATACGTCCTCTATATACTTTTAACTCTATCAAGTTTCATGCATCTTCTATTTCTAAGTTAATTTTAGTTGTGTCATTATATATTTCTTTCTTGAGCTTTTTATATCCATGTCATTTCAATAGATCATCGATATATTTTATTTGTCAAATGAACACTTGAACCACTTTTTACTAGTTGACTAGAAATGGAGCAACTCTATGTTTTGCTAATAATTTTTCTTTAAGTCTTTAAGATGATGCATCCCAAAATTTTCGTTAAATAAGTTGAAAAGTTTAATCATGACCCATTCGTTTTAATCACATATTTTGGTGTCAATGAATCATATACAAAGCAAGAAGCTTATGCGTTACCTAAAATGTTAACTTTAAGAGTAATGTCTAAAAGGATTGGGAATGTATCTCCTAGAACAAAATTCTAAAAAGTACTACAAAAAGAGTAAATTTGAGTGTGTGAGAAAAAAGCTCTTTCAAAACTTTTCCAGCACAACCCATCATTCTTTAGTTTATATACAAAATCCTTTTAAAGATGGCCCTTGGCTTATAAATATACCATATTAAATATTAAAATATTTATTTGTATTTCTTAATGTGGAACAAAATTCCTTAATTGTGAAATATCAACAATGATGAAAATTGCTTATATAATATGGCTTATTATCAATTCATAAGCAATATATTTAGTTCAACTAAAAAAGCTTATAAATTATGAGTGTGATAAGTCAACGAAAATATGATTTCAAAGCTTTTCATTCTAGTTGTATATGTTGTACATTTAGTTCAACTTAATAAGCCTATAGATTAAGAGTATTATAGGTGATGCGAAAAAAAAATTTTCAAAGCATTTATTCTAATTGTATAGTACTCAAAATTCAAGTTATTCTATGCTTTAGGCAAATGCATGGCATGTGGAGTGCTTAACATAAAGCAAATTGCTCATATTGTGCATGATTTTTAATGCATAATATATTTAGTTTATTTGGGTGTACGTTTTATATAATAAGACAAACCTTAGGAAACATATGATACAATTAATTTAATATATGGCCTAAAGATAAAAAGTAATGCTTAACAAAACTTTTGATGCTTGGAATGTTTGGACTATTTTGTAAATTCTAAATGTGTAATGACTAGTTTGACAAGATTTTATGTTATTGAAAAAAAGCTATTATATAGTCATTGGTGGGTTTTTAACCCATCAAAAGGCATCCAAAGAAATTATGAAAGGATTCAAACATTTATATCTCAGACACATCCTATTATTCAATTATAAAGGTTGTGTTAAGGCATGGTTGCTTCTAAAGAATATGTAATAATGGAAGAGAATATGTAATAAAATAATTGTAGACCTACTAATATTGTTAATGGCTTCATAAATATTAGTAGATTATTTTCTATTGATAAGCAAGCTAGGAAGATACTTGAAATGATGATTAAAGAGGTTTATTTTTCTATGACCATAATTAATGCCTCCAAGAAGCTAAACTTATTGAAGCAAACGAGCTACATGGAAATATTATAATAAATGTTGTTGAAATGATAAGATGAGAGGGAAGCAAAAGGACAAGGAAAACTTGGCATTCAATGCAACTACATCCTTGTTTAAAGATTACTAATCTAGTACTGTAGAGCTAGAATTCACAACTAAATGTTTTACCAAAAATTGATACAAAATTGCCTAAAAGAAGAGCTAATACTAAAAAAACGTTGAACAAGGAAATGAAAGTAAAAAAGAAAAGTCTTATAATACTACTACGAATGCCATTAATGTAGTCATTTCTATTCAAATTGACCAAAATTTATAAAGAAGAGGAAATTGAAGAAAAAATTCTAAAAGATGAGAAGTAGGCCATGGTTTCAACTTGGAGTTATTTTGGTCCGTCATCAAAATCTTAAAATGATTTGGGGTATGAAGTTTTAAAAATGTTGTTGTCTTAGTGCAAAGCATGGTTCATTTCCTACTAATGAAGAAGTGGAGAAGAAGAGGTTGTGGGTTAATTCATGTAAGTGATTAGTCATCTAAGAGCAATAATTAAGAGGAAAACAAACACTTTGGCACTGAATTAGAAAGTTTTTTTATTGAGTTGATCAACTCCTCCAAGGAAAAGTTAAACATTGTGAAATTTTGTAAAAAAGACATTTTTTGTATGAGGAATTCATTGAAAAGAACACAACATACTTACATGTGCTCTAAACCTCAAGGGATGAACTTGTCCCATTTATTAGCTTTAATTGGAAAGTAATATTAATTTTTTAAAAGTTTTAAATCATAGATTCCAGTTGGTTTACATAACATCATATATATGTTAAGACATTTCTTTGAATTGCAATAGTTCATAGATATTGAAATCTCTTGAATTATATCATCACTTACTTGTCATTATGACATGTATCCATAGTAAACATATATTTTGATGAATAAGATTAAAACATAATATAATTAGAAATTTCTAAACACATAATACATGGTTTTCCATTAAAAAATCCATTATGGTTTCAAAAGCAATGATTTAAATTCCTAAGAATTTCTACATGCTTCACTCCTTTGAACTAGAAATTAAGAGAACCCTATGTAAATCCTTGTTGATTATTTTCATTATATTTATAGCTTTTAAATTCGATCTTTAATTTTTTTTATGAAATGTTCTTGTATAAATATAAGGGAAACTAAAATTAAACTATTTTATTCAATTATTAAGTGCTATTTTTTTACATTTAAAAGAACTGACATATCCACAATAAGTGGTATGTTTTATTTACATTTATATGGGAATATATGTAAAACATTGTAGAAAACTTGATATCAATAATTTTTTTTGACCCTGGGTTCTAAACTTTTTATAAGTTAAATAAGTGGTATTTTGTTCTCCTTTTTCTCTTTTGATGTGTGACATAAAGTGGAAGGGGAACCCTTATTTTTCATATTTCTCTTATTCCAAAAATTTATTTAGAAGAAAAGAAGAGGTGAAACAAAAAACATTGATTAAGTCATCAGTGGTGATTACAAGAAATTTAGGTTCACATGAACTATGTGCCTTCCAATAAATAAAAATAAGGAAATTGTAGCAACTTGGATTGATTCTAATCTTAATGAGTCATCATCTTCATCAATGAGAGATGATTCAATGAACTTCTTCTTTGTTGCATAGGACCACAAGTCTAAAAGAAATAAGGTACATATTTATATTATTTGCTATAATGAAACAGAAGATACTCTTCCAGAGTTGTACACAGTATTTTAAAATTTAGGAAAATTATGATTCCTTAAAAGTATAATGAAAAGTTAAAAAATAAGAGTTTTTTCCCATTAGAGTGAAGCTTACCAATGAACGCAATATGTATTTTTCCTAGTTCCAACCTCTAAAATATTGGAAAGACTCCTTTAAAAGAATTATAAGATTTAATTGCAAATTACTTACTGTGTCCAATGAAAATTTTAATTTCAAATGTAAACTACAAATCTCTGGAATTGCATATTTTTAGGCACGATTTCGTGTCACACACTTTTTTAACAAATAAACAGAAAGAGAAATGCTAATTATATACATTTTAATAAACATAAGAGAATATCCTTATGTTACCAGTGCATCAATGATCAACACGAAATGCTCATTATTTTATATTGACAACTAGAACACCATAAATTTAACTTTATAATGTTTACTCATTTGAATAAATAATAGGTCTCACGAAATAAAAAGAAAAAGTGATAAAAAATTCCGTTAGTAAAGAAAATGAATTGAAAAAGCAACTTTATAAAGAATGATAAATAAATATCCTTATAACCATATATATGACACATTATATATAAATAAATATAACCACACTTCAAAAAGAAATTATTTCAATGTTAATATTCTTTTAAGGTAGCTTATCTAACGTTACCGTTCATATTTTGTTTTCTCAGGCTACTACTCCCATGGTGCCCAATGATGTACATCCATCGCACATGGAGATGATAGAAAAAAATTGTGTAAGTGGCTACATAATGGAATACAAGTGTAGGGGTCATGCAACACATCTGGACATTTACGTAAACTACAATCCTAACAAAATTTCCATGTAACAAAATAAATTATTATGCATTCCACTTGAAATTTGTTGATTAATAGAATGTATGAATTGTATCATTTTTTCCATTGTTAAGTTGTTGGCCTTGGTTGTCATTTTTCTAAGAACTTTTGATAATTACTAAGAACAATCACACTTGCATTTGATTGGTGATAATACATCCAAACAATTTAAAAAGAACATGTTTAACTATAATCTAATTAGAAGTTTACAATAATCACAAAACTTTATTATGAGATGTGTTGAATGCCTATCCTTAGGCACTAAACCTACGATCAATACATTAAGCAGATGTATGGCTCAACCATGTAGTTTTCTTACATTAGTTTTGAAATACATTTCCCTTCTTTGGCTTTTATTTTTTTTTCCATAGAAATTTTCATATATTTTATAGACATTAGTTTTTTTCTCATGAATCTATCACACATTGTGAAAAGAAGGCAATTATAATTTCCATTTTTTTGGGCCATCTTTTTATCCACAAATCCTCTTTGTCAAAATCATTGAATGATTAGATGCTTATTTTCTAAACATTAAATAGCTATATTTTTATGATATCATTTTTTTATTTCTCTACATATCACTAACAAACAATTTAGCACCTTCATTAAACCATTTGATACTTATCAATTCTTTATCAAATACTACAAGATGAACTTGCAAGAGACGTTAGAGAAAACTAATACAACTATTGAACCATTCAAAATTCTCATCAAATAGTTTGATCTTAATCAATTGATAATATGAAACAAACTTCTTAAACATTCTTACAATTTTTTTGGACATTCAATCCACTACAAATATGTAATTGGAATGAAAAATAGTTTGCACTAATAGGATTCAATCATTCCCAACTCGACTTCTTCTGGTACACACCAGTCACTATATGGAAATAGGCCTGACAAAACGCTTTTATGTATACCACAAATGAACTTATTTGAAATTTTAATATATCCTTTCGAAACCATAGAAAATTCGAAGTGAAGGCTCAACTTGAATTTGTAAGAGATAGTTTTTAAAATATTCAAGTGAATTTGATCCCATCTACCTACCTCAGTAGTATTCACTAATCTCATTCATTTTTTGTCCTCTTAGTGAGTTCCTTGTGAATCACATCTTCCTCTATAATTGAAATTTCTCTGTGTTTCATCCTTCAATGTTGTTATACATATATATCTATGAAGAATTTTCATTTTCCTTTAAAATATGAACCATATAAGAAATATAATCTTTTCCTTTTTATTCCAAATTTCTTGTCACATCCATTGGTTAAAGTTTAAAATTAGCGGCTTTAGAAGCTTTTCATTTCAACAAAAGTTCGGAATATTCTAACATTAACTAGTATGACTAATAATGTTCTTCATGGAATAATGTTATGATTAAAATGTTATTATTTAATCAATAGATATCCAACTCAACTAAAAATATTATCAAAACATTTGTTGTAATTAACCCCACTACATTTAACATTTTCTTTCCACAATTAGGGGGCATTACAAAAACATAATTATTAACAACATTTGCTAAATACATTCTATGAAGGTTATCTTCTAATTCATTTATTAGTAATGAAAATGAGTTTATTTTTTTTCAAAACAAAGTTTAATTAAGTCTTATAGGTAAAGATATTTGAATTACAGCCTTTCAGATCTCTTGAACAACTAATATAAAAATGAAACAAAGCCTACAAAAGTAGTACTCTTCTGTTGACTAATAGCTTAAACTTGCTGGGAGGTTCATCGTGTAAATACTAAAATCTTTTCTAATTGAAGCTAATAGTCCAATAATTCTTCACTAGGAGTAGATCAAACTCATGAGCTATTGTTATTTTTCTTGTTTATCTCTAACCATTAATTGATGACCATTTCTTGAAAAATATAGTCCACCAAATCTTCCATAATGTGCCACCATTGTTACATAGTTGTAGATTCCTGACACCACATCCTTAAAAGGTATAACATCCCCTCTTCTAAGAAGTCATCAATAGTTTAAGGCCCATAGCTTTAGCAATCACCATTATAGATATCCAAGTGTTTTTCCACTTACTTAGCAAACATCAAAAGCAAAAAAAACTGGACTTATAGAAATCATCACCAACCCTAAGCATGTTAACTAAATTTGAGCACAAATAATAGGTATTTATATATTAATCTAAGTGTGGCTACTGTGGTGTGGTATCAAAATAAAGATGAGAACGCATCACATCAAAATGGAGATTATGGAATTAGGAAAAATTTTTGTAGAAAGAGAAGAAATTGATGAAGCAAAATTGGAGTGAGTGGTACCCACACATCCTCCATAAATCCATGACTTGTTTTCTATATGACCTTAATTATTTCTAAATGCTTGTTTTTGCTATCCAAAATGAAGTGTCCTCACAATAGTAATCCAATTTTTTCCTCCAATTAGACTCAACATTATTGCATGAAATAACAGTTACATGCCACTACCTGACATGTTCTGCTCCTTTGCCAAATAGGAAAACATAGATATCAAGTAGGAAATAACTAATGTTCCTTAGCAAACAAAAAGGAGATGACTAAGTGATCAAACCACAAATGAAAAAATGGCAACAAGAAGCCCAATATAAAAAAGCACAGCACCAAGATTTAAGCCCAATCTGTAGGAAAATGTTGTAAGCTTTAGAAGAAAATAACAACTAGATATAAATAATTTTAGTTAGATATGAGCATTTTAAATTTTCATTGCTATAATTACTTCAAAAACTTTACTGTTTATACTTTTTAGTTTGCATCATATAGTAAACTTCTTTTCAATATGATGATTATTTCTATAAAAATTCTAAATAAAAAAGTGCTTTATTATAGGTTTTTCAAAAAATAATTTCTAATTTACAAAATCACAAAAATTTTTTAATGGTAGCACTTTATTATTTTAAAATGTACGTATTCTTTTCCAAAAGTTATATTAATTTTTTTATTGTTAGTTATGAGAAAGATTTTAAACATTTTAAATGTTTTGTAATTTTGTTAATTTTTTAAAATTTGTTATTTCATTTTTATCAATGAATTTAACAATCTTACCCTTTGAAGAAGTATTACAAATTACATGATGATTTGTAGATTTTAAATGAAATGATTTTAAGTTTTTTATTTTTTTAATTGCTTTATTATGTCTTAATGCACCACAAGTTTTATAAAATTGGCAATATAAATATTCTTTTATATTGATTTTTTTAGCACATTATCAAACTCTTTATTTTTTTAATTTAAAATTTGCCATAATTTTGCTTTTCCACATGGCTACTTTTTATATGTATCTTTTTAAATTAAATATTATTGTTATTTTACTAAAACATGAATAATATTTCATTGCTTGATAATTTTAAATTTTTTGCAATTTCACTATTTGGTCATTGAAAATTAATATTATATATTATAGCATTACTAAATTGTACTTTATGTTGAACCCTTCCAATTTACATCGATAATATGATAAAAAAAATCATGTGCTATCATTTTAATATTTTTTCTTATGTATTTCTATAATATGCATCTTGATATCAAATAGTTTGATGATATAGAAAATGCTTGATCTCTGGTCTCAAGTAGATTAAAAGTGATGTTTTGGTGCTAAACATAACTGGCACCAAAAAAAATAAGCATTAGCAACACCTAATGAATATCTTCACTGAGTTATATTTATTGGAATTAACATGTTAAACATATAAATGTTTGCATATGACACTAAGGATCGATATGATTGATACTGAATTTTAAGTCTAAAGTCATCTCTCAACTCTTGTTGTCATATTCTTAAGGAATGCATCTTATTTAAGCGTATTTACATATAAATGTCTTAGAATATTATAAATGTAATAAAGAATATTGGTAAGTGTAATTAATCAAGCAAAAGTTTAAACTTGACTAAACAAAAATAAATGTTAACAAATATACTTATCTTACTTATATTATGGATTCATCAAATAATATGACTTGTTAGCCATGTGATCAAACAGAGAGTTGGACATTGCTGATCCTGATTTAAGTTAAACAAATATGCATTATACATGTATAATGCCATTAACATATATGTGTAGCTTCACTTCTTCCATGGGTGGTAAGTGCAGATATAGAGTTGTTGTGCTTTGTGCAATACAATATACTTGTCATTCTTCCATGATCAATTCAATGGTACGAATTAAAAAGGCGTTTATATTAGTGATTAAGTATTTGTTATAGTTTGTCTTATCATATATGTGCAATATATCATCATAATATGATAACCCTTTTTAGATACATGATACTTCTGACTTAGGCATCAAGCGAAGTCAATTGCATTTACAAGTATGATTCCATTTTTTCATACAAGTGATGTTTGATTTTTAGTGAGAGCAGTACATGTGAATGGCTTTAGACAAGTATAATAGTTGTCATCTTGTTATATCACATTGTGAAAATTTAAAAGATTAAAATCTAGATTTTGGGTATTTTTGTTTATATATGTGTAATGTGGATATGGTATTAGCTAATTATCTTCTAGTAAGTTAAAAACACTAATAAAAAATAGCCAAATAGTTAGATGTTGTGCATATGATAGAATCATACTTGTATATCTTTTGGTTAGAGAATAATTAGGAATTATGAGTAATGACTAATTTGATTCAATTTTAGAAAATTGATTACTTTTATTCAGGATTGCTTGGAGGCATTGAAGAGCACTATAAGTTAATTTTCATATCTATCTTGCATTAATTTAATCATATTTTAATTTGCTTATTACTTAAATTTATTTTTGTCATTGGACTTTATAATTGAGCATTATACTAGATTTATTTGTCCTATTGTTGGGACTTTGTATTTTATCTTTGTATTTGTTCTCTAGTTAGTTTGTATTCTTTTTTTTTTCTTGTCATTCATTGGATCTTTTGGCCTGAAGATTTGTAGTGACATTTGTCCTAATAACTTTTAGAGTTCTTTTTTCTACAATTGTTGGATTCTATGTGCCAGTGTGTGGTTTTTTTGTCCAAGTGATTGTGGGATCTTCTTGGCAAGTGTAGCATTTTTTTGGGCTACTACCTTTTGTGAAATGTAATTCATTTTTTTGTTAGGCATTCATTTGAGATTGAATTGATCAACATAAATAGATTTTGCTATCTTTTGTCATTGCTCTCTCACTAAAATTTTTAAAAGTTAATAATTAGTTGTAAAACAAATTTTTTAAAAGGCTTTATAAGAAAGAGAAAAACATTTTATTGTAATATATTTAAGACTATTAAAATTTATGATTTTTGCAATACATGCTGCAATGGGATGGACATCATGCCCCTTCATTTCTAACTTTTTCCTTCATAAAATACAACGCTAGTTATTCATATTAAAACGATATTATTTCTTACTGACAACTTTCCTTTAGTTTTCTTTGGACTTTATCATTTGTTTTTATTGCTATCATATTTAATAGTCTTGTCGTACAAGAAACGTTTTTCTTGACCCGAAAAGAAAATTCAATAATGCATTAAATATGAATTACTTGTTTATGATAATTTTTTTTTTATCTTTTAATATCTTCATGTGCTCTAGAGAATGGTCAATGATATGTAAAACCTATGAATTCAAATAACTAAAATATTATATTTTAAAATTAACTTTTTCTTTCATAATATTCAATGTTTGTTAGTAATATCAAGTGTTGGAGGTTTGCTTTTATAGGGAACTTTTCTTTTGACAATTACGAGATAAGATTTTTAAATAAACTTTTTTTAAATTTCAATTTGAAACATAAATTCATGTTAAAATATTAGGCATACAAAAAATTTCAAATTTATTACTAAAATGAAAATTTTAATTTTTAATTTATTTTTCATGTTTTAAATTATTTATTTTTTTATATTAAATTGTTGAAAAAATTATATATTGACCTGTATTACATATATTTTTGATAACTTAAAAAGTTTCCTCTCTTAGTTTTCTATGCTTTACAACTTTTTTGTTGTAATGTTTTTTATATTAGTAAGTTAACAAAATAAATAGTTTCAATAGTTTGTATATCATGGCTTTAACAAGTTAATTTTAGTTACGATTAAATAATGTTTTTATTCTTTTCTATTCTACTATTTTATTCCATTTCATTTTTAAAAGAATTTTTTGTTCTAATCATTGGAATAATTTTTTATAATAGGTTTTAATAATTTTTTTAATTTTAAATGTTCTATTTTTCTTAACATGTTTTTTTGTGAAATTTAAAATCTACGTTTAGCTTTCATAACTTTCTAGTAAAAAATGTGCATCAACTCTTCAAATAAATTTCAACACTTTTGACAAAACAAAATCAACACACTTCAAACAATTTGTTAAGAACATAGTTTTGAATGAGACAATTTTCCCATAAAGTATTTTGAATCAAATTACTTATTTTCAACACCTCCTAAATAAAATTAATTTGATGATGGGATGGTGGAAGAAAATGGAAAAAGAAATAAAAGGTCAACATACTCTATTAAGGAATGTGTAAGTCCTAATAGTTATGCTTGGTCTAATGAAAGTCTATCAAAATCATAAGATTCTAAGTAGAATTAAGAAAAGCTTGAATGGTTTACTTTAGTGTGACTTACAAAATATCATAGGAATTATAGGCCCAATTAATCAAAATTTTTTCTTCTAACAATAGAAAACATTAAGTGGCTATGTGTGCATTCTCATCAAAACAAAATTTAAAATTACCAACCAACAATTCACTATGTGAACATAAAATAAAGGAAATATTTTTAATATCTAGAAGAGAAGACAACATATCTTAGACCATTATGCACATGAAAAGCAAAAAAGAGATGGTTTTAAAACTAACAAAACTCTCCAACACAAACAAGAATATCAACTGAAAACTCATAACTAATGAAAATTTCAGCATTAAGTCAACCTGGGAAGGAACCAGTAGAAAAATTCTAATGGTTATTTTAAGATAAAAGATTTGTTTTTTTTTAAATGTGCATTTATACTATCATTTCCACTATAACAAGATTTAATAGTCTACTATAATTCTGTAAGTGTTTAAGAGAGATCAACTTTAAAAAGGATTCAAATCGCCCACACAACTCTAATGATGGCCAAATGGGACATTGCATTTTATGTTGATAACAAGAAAAAAAGATATGGGATATCTTTGCTAAAAATGTACAAACAGAGCCATTAAAAGCAAGAATGTTCTGCCAAACATCTCATTATTGAACATAAGGAAACAAACACATAAGTCAAAGAAAAGGCATTCTCATCCATGTTATTATTTCATGGAACATATGTTAGGCTAATAACCAAAAAATCCATGTGGAAGTTAATTAACCTTTAAAATCAATTATCAATTGTCTCATATTTATGTGTTATGGCTATTTGTTGCATTGCAAACACAAAACCATTTTGCTAGAACCATTATGAGGTAGAAAAACTATGAAGTTGCACATTGGTGGTCTCCACACAAAAATGTGTAAGATAACTGCTGATGGTTATGCAAATAATCACAATGGGCATGTCGGTTGTGTTGGAATTACAGGTGATCACAAAAGACAGGTATATTTCTTTTAATTTGTAATAGAATATTTTTTGTTATTTAATATTAATCTTGGTTTTCTTTAAATTTATGAAATTCTATTTTTTTCTACTTAATTTGCTTTTAATAATATTAAAAATTTATTTAAAATTGAATGTTTTTCAAATTATTTACTAAAAAGCATATTTAGCAAAAAAATCATAAAGCTATGGTCCAAAATTTATGAAAATAATGGTTTTAACAGTAATAATTTTTTCAAAAACATAGCAATGAATATTAATTAGGTAAAATTGAGCTATAAAATTATTTAAATGGTCAAGAGGTTTTCATATTTTCGTTGTTTACATAGTTTTATTTTGAATGCATATGTTAGTTATATTAGCATCAGAAACAATACACAATAAAAAATATCCAAGTAAATAAAAATAATTATTGATGAAAAACAATTAAATTAATTAAAATTTAAGTAATCTCAATAAAAATTTTCCTTAGGAAAAAAATCTCAAATATTTGGAGTAATGATTGAAAATTTTGCATGCCCAAAAAATAAAATTTACGTGGATGACATTGCTTAAAGTAATTGTTGTATACTAAGTCATTTGAAAGAATTTAATAACCTATTTTGAATAAAGGGGATAAAATTTTTTAAACAAAATATAATCTTTTTCGTAAATCCTAGAAAAAATGTAATAAAAAAATATAAATATTTTTGAGAATTAACATTATTTTATTTTTATTAAGATTCGTTATTTAATTTTATGCATCTATGTTTTGTAAATTATAATTACAAGTTTTAGCTTTGCATTTTTTATGTTTCTTATCATTTTTATTTAAAAAAAGACAGTTTCACTAATGTTTGAATAATTTGTGCTTCTATTACGATAAATCATTATATATTTTAAATTTTTTGAATATTTATTTTTTAATGTAATGATTTTAAATCTGATAATTGTTATATTTTTACTAAAAGAAAAATATTTTTAATATTCCTTTTTTCTATATATCATGTCCATTCTATGGGACGCCTAAAATACCTTTCATTGATATAATTTTTTATACTTCGTTATGTGGATTGATTTCTTTCATAAAAGTTACTTTCATTTCTTTTAGGAATTTCTTGTTTATTTTCCATGATGTTTTATTTTAAAAATTGATAGTTGTTATTGTGTAATAAACTTTTTATTTGACATATTTTAATGCCAACTTTGATTTTCAAATGCTTTTGTTTTTTGTAAATTTTTTGTCATTGCACAATGTTCAAATATTTGTATTTTTTACTTGCTTTGTTCTTACAAAACTTTTACAATTATATAAATTTTGATCTATCATGTGTTCTTTGTTATGTTTTAACAACAATGATATTTTTAACAAAAAAATTAAACATATAATTTAAATATTCAATGTGAAATTATAATAATACTTAAAATTTTTTAATTATTCTAAAGTTTTTAAGCCTTTAGAAATATAATTATCATATTAATATTTCTATGAATAAGATTTCATGAGGTATATCAAAAATTTTAATTATTTCAAAGTTTACTTTCTCCACATTTTTTTCATATTTACACAATATTGGTAATGACATGTAATTTATGAAAGCATTAAAAAAAACTTTATAATATGCTATCAATGTGTGCTTCAACAACTTTATAATATGTTTTAATTTCTACCCAAACATACAAATTGACACCATATTTTTTGAGAACAAAAATTTACTTTTTATTAAAATGATTAAACTTTAATTATTTTCACTATATTTGTCATTCATTAATTACATAATTTTGGTAACTTGTTTAATAATAAATTTTTCAAGCTTTTTAAAACTTTAATTTTAAACATATAATTTCTAAACCTATCAAACTTGTAATTTGTGCCAAATTACTTTGAAAAGAAGGATATTAAAATTTGAAAATTAAGAAAAAATGAAATGGAGCACATTATATGAGTTCGATGACAACATTTCATTTGAAATGAAAAAGACATAATTTGTATGGCAAATCTGCATTCAAAGCAAATAGCACAATCATGTGTAACATCCCTAATCTCAAATCATGTGCAAATAAAAATATCACACAAGGCATAAGAAATTTTTAAAAATAATTTTTTTTTGTTTGATTGATTTTATTGGGATATGTTTAGTGCAATTTGCTTCCTCTTGGTGTAACTTCATTTGGAATTATTATGAATTTCCATAATAAATAAATATAAATAATTATAAATAATTGCCTTAATATCACATCAATATTTTTTTCAAGCTTAAAATTATAAAATTGAAGAAATTAATATAACTAAATCAAAGTGATCTAAAGAACACAAGATATGTTATTTAGTATTATATTGTAATATAACAAAATCAAATAAAACTTTTGAATAAATTAAATAAATTGTATGATGAATGTTTATTATTAGATATTAAGGAGATTAAGTGAAGCATCCTTAATGAACAAATTATATACAAATCAAAATCTTTCATAAAATGTGAGAGAATTTAAGTGATTAAAAGATTTAAAATTATAATAATAAATATTTAATTAGAATGAGCTTAGTGAGATAGGTCACAAAATGTTTATTGCTCGTCGCTCCCACCTTATTGTAATTAACTACGAATTTTAAAACTAATAATAAAAAATAATCATAAACTATAATTTTAATAATAAATCAATGCATAGCAAAACTAAACTTATAAAATCTAAATAGAAACGTTGTAATATAATATAGTAAGGAAATCAACTGCATCAACTTCCAACATGAAATACTATCTAAATAAAATTTACTCATTCATCATAAAAAACCATAGAAAATAAAATATTAAAAAATAATAAAAAAGAATATTCAAATTGAGTGGTCTCATTGAGATGATTCAAATAATGTTTGTTTCCCTTCCATCAAACATCATTTGAGATTACTTTTTATTAAATTAATAATTAAACATAAATAACAAAAAATTATTATTTGTATTTAATGTCAATATATATTAGAACTAAATTCTCATAAAATTTCCCAAAATAATATAACCAAATCAAAGTGATCCAAATATAAAATAAATGATTACAAAAAGAGTCTCATAGTAATCAAATGAAAAAAAAAATTTAAAAATTTATATAAATTATATTTAATGTTGGATTGAGAGGTGTTATATATTTTTTATGCAACATTCTTAATCATGAAATTAAGTGTTAATCAAAATATCATGTAAAATATGCAAACATCTCCAAAGAATATTTAAAACAAACATATAAACATTGATATTTTATTTATTGAGCTTATTGATTCAATATAATATAACAAAATGAAATAAATTTGATAGTATCATAGGAGGAGAATTATAATTTCATAGCAATATTTCCTAATATCAATGGAAACTTCGAAAAAATGAGTTTAATTCTTTGGGAAAGTGGCATTCCAAGATATTAAATATCATGAATGTAATATTATTGCCCATACAATATGGTACAAGTTGGTATGTGTTGTAAACCACAAATAAGTCACTCAAAAAAAATGTTTTGTAGATAAAAAGTGAATATTTAATTGATAGAGTTCACCAAATTGAGCTAAAAGATTTTAGTTTCTTCTCCATTAACCATTGTTAGCAATTATAACTAGAAGAAACAATAAAAAGTCCATATTTTAATATTAACTAAATATATTTCAAGGTTGAGAAAAGATAAACAGAAAAAAAGTAATATAAAAAAATCAAAATGATACAAAAGTCACACAAAAAAAAGCTTATAGTTTTATCATAATATAACAAAATTGAAGCAAAAAATTGGAAGAAAACATAAATTATACGAGAAAGTTGTATTCCTAGATCTTAGGAGATCAAGTGCAACATCGTAGATCATTACATTAGGTATGAATCAAAATATTTTGTAAAATATAATTATAAGAAATGAAATTTTTAATATTAAATAAATAAATATTAATTTGGGTACATCACGTTAAGTCAAGTCTAGTGACATTTATTTTTCTCGATGAGGCAACATTAGAAAAATGTTTTATTTACAAAAGTTAATAAGCATAATTAATAACAAGTTATTTTTAAAAATTAGGTAGATATATATATATATTATAGCTAAAATGAAGTAAATTAAAGCAATGTAATATAACCTATTCAAATGCAGGTAAAAATCATAGAAGAAATTTAAAAAAATTTATATGGGAACTTTTATTCAAAGATACATAAGAGATCAAGCATAACATTCTTGAATAGAAAATATAGTATAAAGGTAAATAACTTATTAATTTTATCAAATTTATAGAAAAATAGAATATTTAATGATATAAAAAATAAAAATATAGAAATAAATATTTTATTTGATAGTGCTCATCGAAGATAGCCAGTGACATTTATTTTGCTTCATAAGACACTACTTGGAGTCATTGTGAATTACCTAATTAAACATAAATAAGAATAGTTTATTAATTTAATAAATGGGTAAGCATTTAAAAGAGGTGATATCAAGTTGGAACACATGTTGTTAGACACCCCTCAATGAGCTAAATTTAATTCAATATTCATATTTTTATAATTTTTTATTTTTAATAATTATGGCATGTTTTTTGTAAAATTTTGATCTATACATTATTTCATGAATACTGATGCTATACTTGATCTCTTACAAATCATGGAATGTAATTTTTCATACCATTTTTTTCTAAGTTTTTTAAAAGTTTTGCTTATATTTTATTCTATTACATTAAAACTAAAAGTATCCTCTCATGTGACCCTTACATCAATGATATCTGGTTATATTATCTAGCTAAAATTTTTATTATTTTCAATTTTAATACATGTTTATTTAATTTTAAAGTAATAATTTTAATTATTTACTATTATTTAATTTAGTAATTCATAGCAATTCAAATTGAGCTTTAATCAAGATGAGACAAATATCTCAAACTACTCTCGATTAGCCCTATCCAATGTGCACAATCTAATTAAGTATTCCTTTAATATTTTAATTTTTAGACTTTTTGAATTCTTTATGAATTATTTTTATTTATACATGTTTTCACAATTGATTATGATATGTTTCTTCTCCTTAGTATCTTCAATTACAACTTTCCTTCAAAATTTATCTTATATCTCCAATTCCTCTTGTTTTATGATTCAGAATTTTATGCTTGAACTCCATGGAATTATGGAATGCAACTTTCCTACACAACTTTCCCATTTCCCCAAAGTCTTTGCTAATATTTGGATATATTGCTATTAAACCATAAATCTTCTCTAATGTGACCTGTACACATCTTTGATTTTGTCATATTATATTGCTTCAATTTATATCAATCCAACTTTATGTATATTTTCTTGATGTTAAAATAATAATTTATAATTATTAATGGTAATCTACTTTGGTAATTTGTAGTACTTTCAAATGAAGTTTGATTAAGACAAATTTAATGTCATTACACTTATCATAATAAGCTCTACCCAATTTAAAATTCATTTTAAATATTTAAATATTTTATTTTCTAGAGGTTTTTTGTGCTTCATGAGGACATTTTTATTCATACTTGATTTGATGGTTGATGATGTTGCACTTGATCACCTTACCACATTGGAAGGCAACTTTACTATGCGACATGCATCACTTCTTAAATTTTACAATGTAGCTCTTAATTTTCTATTATGTAAAAGTCTTTTATTTGACTATATCATATTGCTTCAATTTTTCATATTATAGCTTAATATAATTCCAGTTAATATAAGAATAATTTATTTTTTATTATGTTCTTTGTTTTAGAAATTCATAGTAACGTAGAAGAGGTCCAATCAAGGCATAATGAGCATAGCTACACTCATCTTGATGAGCTCCATTTTATTAACTATTCATTTTTTTAAGTTATTTATTTTCTTTTGTTTATGTACTTTTTATGAGATGATTTGGCAATCATGGATGTTACACTAGATATTTTGAATATATTTTAACGTAATTTTTTAGTGCAATATTTAATTATTTTACCATCAAACATTGTATGTAATTTCATGTGATCTTTACATCATAATGATTATGCTGTATCATATAACATTAGTTTATCTCATTTCAACATTAACATATATTTACTTAATACATAAATTATAGATTATTTATTTTATTAATTCCAAATGAGATCCTATGGACATAAAAGAGGCGTTACTGCATTTGGCTCGAAGAGCATTATCTAACGAATTATTCATTTTTAATATCTTCAATGTTTAGATTTCTAAAAGTTTGTCTTACTTTTTGAGATATTTTATTTTGTACTAGATTTAATGTTCAAGGATGTTATGCTTGATCTTCTTAGACTCTTAGAAATCAACATACACATACAATTTATCTTTTTTATTCAACTTTTTTGTGCTAATTTAACTATATTATTATGAAACTATTATTCTCCACTAATTTGAGGTTCACATTACTTTGATTTGTTTATATTACATTGCTTTAATTTATCTAATTTCTTTTTTAGTACTTAAAAAAAGTTTAATGAGATAAAATAGATGTCACTAGAATTGTCTCCATAGTCTTTATTTAATTAAACTTTCATTTTTATATATTTTTTGATATTTTATTTTTGAGATATTTTGCACACTTTATAAGAAATTTTTATTTGTGCTTAGTTTAAATATTAAGGATCCAGCATTCGATCTTTTCAGCATCTTGAAATGCAATTTTCTCAAAAAATTTATGCTTTTTCATCTAATTTTTTTAATTTTAATTGGTTACAAAACTATGTAACTATGGATTTTATTTCATATAACCATTACATTACTATGATTTGGCTTTATAATACAAAATCAATTAAACCCATTTTTATTACATATTAACTAATATTAAAATAATGATTTAATATTATTTATAATTTTAATTTGTTAATTCATAGTATTCTAAATGAGTTTTGATCAAATAAAAACTAACATCATGAAACTCTATACATTTATATGTTGCTTTTAATATTTTTAAATAGTATATTTTTTTAGAAATTGGTCAAATTTATTAGATATTTAAACTCTACCTAATATGATGATCAAGGATGCCATGCTTGATTTCCTTTGTATCTTAAATGCAACTATCTATTACACAACAACCAAAACAAAAAATCATTATCCTCAGCTCAATGAGCACTATCAAATTCAATATGAATTTTTAAAATCGTTTTGTCTAAACTTTTGGAATTTTTTGTGCGACTTTTTTATACATACATGATTTGACTATCAAGGATGTTATCTTCAATCTCTTATGCATCTTGGAATGCTAATGTTTCATACTATTTTTCTCATTTCTTCATTAGTTATACTAGATTTCATTATATTATTATACAACCCTTATTTAACTATTATGTTACCTTTTTTTTGATATTATTTTGCTTTATTAAAATACTATAATTTATCACATTTCAACTTCATAATATATATCTTAATATTAAAATAATAATTCTTAATATTTATGTGTATTGAATTTGTTAATTTGTAATAATTTGATTTCTGTTTGGAACAAAATAAACATCATTGGACTTATCTTGATGAGCTCTATAAAATTAAATATTCATTTTTATAGTTTTACATATTCTTTTTTTAGGTTTTAGAGTGCTTTACAATTCATTTTGATTCGTACCAAATTTCAAGATCAAGGGTGTTACACATTAAATAAGTATTTTTTTAAATGCCACTTTCTCCA
This sequence comes from Vanilla planifolia, assembly GCA_023846275.1. Lineage (NCBI taxonomy): Eukaryota > Viridiplantae > Streptophyta > Magnoliopsida > Asparagales > Orchidaceae > Vanilla > Vanilla planifolia. The sequence continues at coordinate 493,016 of JAIUJO010000165.1, read as the reverse complement.
AAAAAAATTATCTGATTTCTCCAAATAGGTTTCTTTTATTTTCTTGTTTTACTATGAAACTCTAATACCTCTCACGTGTGATCGGAATACTGCTTTCATTTGTTTATATTACGTTCCTCAATTGGTTCTATTTTAAGTTTGCAATTCATAATAATTATTAATGTTGTCTAACTAAGGTGGAAAAAGTTTTTAGACACATATTAACAAGAGTTATTGAATGAAATATTTATTTTATTACTTTAAAAATTTCATTTCAAAGTAATTTGGAATGTCACTATCCTTCATTTATTGGATAGAAACTCTGTTGTGTAGTTTTTCTTGTTTCTTCAAATTTTTGCTATCATTTAGTTAGTTTAGCAACATTAATCATCTCTCATGTGACTTTTACTTGTCATTGATTTTGATATATTATATTGCTTCAATTTATCTCATTTTATTTCCAACAAATATATATATATTCATATATATAATAAAAAATAAATTTATTATTATTTATTTTTCTAATTCAATGTAAGTGAGTAGAATGTCCAATTGACAAACAAAACATCAACAGACAAGCCTTCGCAAGCTCTATAAAATTTAAAGATCATTTTCATGCTTTGAAATTTTTTTCTTTTCTGGTGTTTTGGCATGCCTTGCGAAAACAATCTTATTTGTGCCAAATTTTATGATCAATGATGTTAAGTCCAATCTCCTTTGCATCATGTAATGTAAATTCCTAAAAACTTAATTTAATTTCTTCAATCTTTTTCGTTAATTTTATAATACTACATTGCTTGAATATATTTCATTATACATTAAGATAAAGCTACTTATTATTTAAATGATAATGTAGTATTCTTTACATTTATTTATTATGGTAATTCATAATAACATCCAATGAGGCTTGACTAAGGCAAAACAAACCTAGTTGTACTTCTCTCGATGAGCTGTATCCTATCTAACATTTACTTATATTTTTTTATAATATTTTTTGTATTGGCACAATTTATAAGATATTTTTATTCTTACCTAATTTGATAGTCAAAGACTTTACACTCAATTGTTACATGATATTTCAATTCATACTTTAATTTCTTGGAATGCAGCTTTCCAATAAAATTTATCTCATATTTTAAAGGTTTTTAGTTAAGTTATATTACAATGAAACTAAAAATATCCTCTCCAATTTATATCATTTTAGGTTTACTTTTTATTTGGTTACTACTACATTGCTTTATTTTTATTTTGTTATGTTTCTTCAATTTATATCATTTTAGGTTTACTTTTTATTTAGTTAGAATTAAAATAATTATTTATTTTGATGCATATTTATTTTTCTAATTCATTGTAATTCTGAACAAGGTCAAAATAAGACAAAACAAATGTTATTCGACAAGTCACGATTATCTCTGTTAAACTAAATTTTAATTTTTATATTTTATTAATATAAGTTTGTAGGGTTTTGGCATAGCTCAAATGTTGTTTGTGTTTGCAATTTATTTGATGATTAAGTTATGCTTAATCACCTAAGTACCTTGGAAGACATCTTTCCATGCTACTTATCTTATTTTCTCAAACTTTTTGCTATGATTTTATTATGTTACTATATAGTAATAAATCTCTTCTCATTTCAAATTTACAGTCCTTCAATTTTTTGATATTATACTTTTTTTATTTTTCTCAGTTCAAGTTTAATATATATTTACTTTTTATTAAAATAATAGTTTACAATAATTCACATATTTTTTAATATTCATAATTCATAATAATTTTATATAAGTGTGATTAACACAAAATAAACTTCAATTGTCTCATCTTGATGTGCTCTATCTAATTAAATATTAAATTTTATATATATTTTTGAATACTTTCTTTTTAATTGTAACTGCATGCTTTGTAAGATATTTCATTCTTACATGATGTGACAATTGTGAAAGTTGCAATTGGTTTTTTGAGTATCATGAAATTGTGCTTTCCCAAACAACATGTCATTTCCTCAAATTTTTTACTTTGATTTTTTTATATTATTCTAAATCTCCTCTCATGCAACCTTCATATAATTTTTGTTCGGTTACATTGTATTTTATCAATTATCTCTTTTCAACTTTAAGACATTTATTTTATATTAAAAGTATAATTTAATATTAATTTTACTTATTTACCTATGTAATAAGTAGTATTTCCAAATGAGGCCCTACCAATATGATATAAACTTTGTTGAACTCATCACAATGAGCTCTATTTAATTAAAAATTTATTTCTAAATTTTTAAACATCTTATTTCCCAAATCTATTAGCATATCTTTTGAGACATTTTGATACCTTTGTGATTTGACAATCAAGGATGTAATACTCAATGTTCTTAGTGCCTTCATATGAAATTTTTTCAAGCATTATATTCACTCCCTGAAAAATTTTCTTTCAATTGGTTAAATTTACAATTCTAATCAAACTCCTCTTATTGGATCTATATGTCGCTTTGATTTTGTTATATTAGACTGATTCAAATTTTCTAATTTTTGCATTAATATAGATTAAATTTTTATTAAATTTATTAATTAATTTTTTTCTTATTTAATTTTTTCTTTTTTTAGTAATTTTTCACATAGACTTATCTAGACAAAAACATATTCATAAACAAATATTGACAAGCTCTATAAAATTTGTCTCAATTATTTTCTTTTTTTTTGGAACACTTTTTGAGATATTTTTGCCCATAACTAATTTATTGATCGTGGATGTCACACTCGATCTATTTACTATCTTGGAAAGCCATTTTTCCATAAAATTTGACATAGTTCATCAATTATTTTTCTTTAATTTGGACATTTTAGTTAGTCAAAATCTTCTATTATTTGACATTTATTTTAATTTTATTTTTTTACATTATATTGCTAGAGCATGTCTTATTTTAGCTTTAATAATAAATTGCTTATTATTGAAATAATAATTAGTTTTTTAACCTTATTTATATTCATAGTAATTTTGGTCGTGGTCTGATAAAGATAGGACATAAGTCACATGCTAATCTCTACAAGCTCTATCCAAGTATATTTCTTTTTTTTTGTATTTTTCAATAATTTATTTTAAATTGGCACATAATTTAATGATTGTGCATGCTGCACTCAATCATTTTTGCATCTTTGATTATAACATTCCGACACAATTTATCTCATTTCATCAATGTTTTTGCCTTGATTTGGTTATATTATTATGAAATTGTATCCATAAATGATGAATGATCAAGGATATTACATTGGGTCCCTTAATGTCTTAGAATACTTCTTTCATATATATTTTAAGTAATTTCTTAAAATGTTTTACTTTGATTTCGTTATATTATTATGTGACTCTAAACATTTTCTTATGTGACCATTACATAGCTTTGATTTTGTTAAATTACGTTACTTCAATTTATCTCTTTTTAGCTTTTGTTATACTATTGTGTAACTTCAAGTTTCATCTAATTTTACCATTACATTGCTACTATTTGGTTAGAATATATTGCTATAATTTATCTCATTATTTTTCAAGACATAAATAATTAATATTAAAATAATAACCTTTTTACTTATGACAACTTTCTATAATACTTCATAGCGAATCCCAAGGAAGCTTTTGTTGGGAAGGAGCAAACGTCAATGGACTCATCACAATGAGTTTTATCCATTATTTATTCACCTCCATATTTCTAAATATTATACTTTCGAAGATTTTTGCACGCTTTAGTTGACAATTCTATTTGTACTTAAACATGATATTCAATGATGTCACACTCAAAAACATTATTGTCTTGGAAATATAATTTGCTAGACTCTTCTTAAGTTCCCCATCCAATTAAAAATCATATCTATATTTTTAAAGAATTGTATTATGATTTTTTTCATGCATTTTTAGATAGTTTGTTGTATTTATTAATTTATTTTTAATTATATTTTTTGTGGTTTTAACAAGTTTTGCTAGACTATCGATTTACACTAAATCTATTTTTTTGTCATAAAATAAAAAATTTATATATATGTTAGCTCATTTCTTCAAAGAATTTTTTATTTGATTATATTGCTATGAAATTCTAAGTTTTCTTTTATGTGACCTTTACAACACTTTGATTGTCTTATATTACATTTCCTTAATTTATCTTGTTAATCTTTTGCAAATATTTACTTTATATTAAAATAATAATTTATTACTTGTTATGTTTATTTTGGTAATTCACAATATTTGTAAATGAAGTCTAATGTAGATGTTAAAATGTCACTACAGATTTTTTGATGTATAGTATCAAAATAATTAATAATTTTTATATCTTTATATTGTTTATTCTCTAGTTATTTTACATGTTTTATGAGACATTATGATTCATAATAGATTTCATGTTCAAGGATGTTACACTCGATAAATTTAGTATATTTGAATAAAACTTTGCCACAAAATTTATCTCATTTTTTCAATTTTTTTGTTTGACTTGGTTATATAATTATGAAACCCAAATGTTTGTCTCATGTAACTTTTATATCACTTTGGTTTGGTTATATTACATTAATTTAATTTATCTAACATAACTTTAACAAACAATTAATTAATACTCAAAAAATAATTTATCATAATTCATTCTTATTTTTTTTTGCAAATCATAATATTTCTAACGAGCTTCCATGAAGAAGAAACTAATATTGTTGGACTTATCTGAATGAGCATTATCTAATTTAGAATTCATTTCCTGATTTTCAAGTATTTTATTTTCTACACGTTTGGCATGCTTTTCAAGTCATTTTTATTAATTCTTAATTTGAAATTTAAGGTATTACAATTGCTCTCTTTAATATCTTGGAATGCATCTTTCTTATTTGCTTTATCTCAATTATTCAAAAAATTTTTATTTGGTTAAGTTACTATGTTATTTTAAACATCCTTTCATGTGATCTTTATATCACTTCAATTTTGTAATATTGTGTAACTTTTCCTAACAAACCAATAAGGAACGAACAAATATCTTTGAACTCATCTCAATGAATTTTATCTGATTAAATATTCATCAATATATTCCTAAATATTTTATTTTCTAAGATTATAGCATTCCTTATTTGACATTTTGATTCGTTGCTAATTTGGGAAATAATTATATTACACTCGATGACCTCAGTATTTTAAAATGCAACATTCTTATTCATTTTAATTCATTTCTCCAAATGCTTTTCTTTAATTTTGTTATACTATTATAAAACTCTAGTTCTCAACTCATTTGAATTTTACATCACTTTTTTTTTTAGTCCATTGCTGCAATAAATCACATTTTAACTTTAACGGAAATTTACTTTATATTAAATTTATAATTTATTATTATTTATGATTAATTTTCTTAACTAGTGATAATTTGTAATGATGTTTAATAGGGATAGATCAATTATTATTCGACTTGTAGACATGAAATCTAAAAAATTAAAAAAATTAGTTTTGATGACATTAAATGTTTTATTTTCTATTATTTTAGCAACATTACGAGGTATTTTTATTTGAAAAATATTTGGTGATAAGGAATGTTAAATTCAATCTTCTTATTACTTTTTAATATAATTTTGTTATACACTTTATCTCCTTTTTTCAAAATTTTTACTTTTATGTTGGCTATGCTTCTATGTACCTCAAAATCTCATGTATGCAACCTCTACAACATTTTGATTTTGTTATATTATGTTTCTTTAATTTTTCTTATTCTAACTTTAATATGAATTCACTTAATATTAAAAATAATAGTTTCCAATAAGTTAAGCTTTTTCGTTTCGTAATTTGTAGTTATTACAAACGAGGTCTAACCAAGAAAAAAACAAACATCATTGGGCTCGACATGACGAGACTTATATAATCAAATTTTCTTTTCTACATATTTTTAAATATTTTTTAATTTTTTAATGAGTGTAATCTAATTAAATTTTAATTTTTTTAATTTTAAATATTTTATTATCTTTGATTTTGGCTCGCTTTACAAGATATTTTGATTCATTTTTCATTTGATCATTAAGAATGTGACACTTGAACTCTTGAGTATACTAAAATTTAACTTTCCTAAGTAATTTATATCATTGTTTCAAATTTTTTAATTTAATTTGTTTATATGTTTTGGTTTCTATCACTTGTTGCACTTCATGAGACATTTCAATTCATTCTTGGTATGATATTTGTAGATTTTAAAATCTATATATTTGGTTTAATTCAATGTAGGTTTTTTGCATAACTTATCTCATTTCTAAAAATAATTAGATTTTTTTATTTGTTTCACTCTATATTTTTTAGTTAATTAGCATTTGCATGGCTTTGGTTATATTATAATGCATCAATTTATCTAATTTTAGCTTTAATTTATATTCACTAAATACTAAAATAATTACTTACTAATATTTTTATTTATTTAGTTTTATAATTCATAGTAGTTTGTATTGAGGCTCAATCAACCCAAAGAAAACATTAGAAAACTAGTCTCAATCAGCTCGATGTAACTAAATTTTTATTTTTGTATTTTAAATTCTTTTTCAAATTCTTTAGCATGATTTAGGAGGATGTTTGATTCATAATTTGTTTGAGGTTCCACGATGTTACACTTTATCTTCTTAATATCCCATAATGCAAGTTGTTTATATAGTTTATTTTATTTCTTAATATTTTTTCCTTTAATTTAGTTCTATTAGCATCAAACTCTTTCTCTCTTTTCATCTGACCACTACCTTATTTTGTTTTGTTTACATTATGTTTCTTCAATTAATAAAATTTTAGCTTTAATTTATACTTGCTTAGTAGTAAACTTGTTTATTACTTTTATATCTATTTATTCTTTTTTTAATTTCATAGTAATTCCAAACCTTGTCTAATATAGATGAAAAAAATGTTGAGATGTCTTTGGCAAGCTCAATCCTCATAAAGACTAATTTTTAAATTTGTAATTACTTTATTATATTTTTTAAATATTTTATGGGAACTTTTAATTCATATATGATGTAACGATTGATGATGTTGCAATCAACTTCCATAATACCTCAAAATGAAAGTTTTGTTATATAATTTATCTATGCTGATATATTTTTTCTTTTATTGGTTATATTATAATGAAACTCTAAATCTCCTCATGTGTTATTTTACATTGATTTTTTTATATTACAAATTTTTAATATATTAATGTCATTTTTAAAAAATATTTATGTAATATTTAAATAATAATTTAATCAGTGTCCAATTGGAACAAACTGAATATTATTATACTCGTGTTAATGAGCTCTGTTTAACTAAATATTGAATCTGATAATTTTTACTTATTTTATTTTCTTTGGCTTTATAACACTTTATGATACATCTCATTCTCACTTATTTTGCAAAAAAAGAAGCTAAAATCAATCTCATTTGTATATTTGATTGTAACCTTCTAGTTGAATGTGCGTTATTTGTTTAACAATTTCACTTACTTTTAGTTAAAATTTGATGAAATTCTAAATCTCTACTTTTGTAACTTTTACATCACCTTTATTTGTGCCATTTTGCTTTGATATTTTTGATTGAGCCCAAAGGTTTTCAGATCAAGGTGAAGCAAACGTTGTTAGAGGTGTCTCTAAGTGCTTTATCCAATTAAATATTTAATTTAAAATTTTTATGCTTTCATTTTACATGATTTTACATGTTTTATAGGGCATTATGATTCTTAGCTAATTTGTTGATTAGGGATTCACACAATTTATCTGATTTCTTCAAAATTTTTTCTTTGCTTTATAAATATTACAATGAAACTCTAACTTTTCTATAATGTTACCTTTATATTTTGTTAATTTTGTTATATTATATTACCTTAATTAATTGTGTTTATATTTTAACAAATATGTAATTTATATTAGATTTATAAAGTTTTGTTGCTTATGCTAATGTACTTTGATTATTCTCCAAAGTTTCATTGAATAGAAGTTTACCATACAACTTTCTCATTTCTTTAAAGTTTTTCTTTGATTTGGTTATATTACAATAAAATTCTAAAACTTTTATGGTATTACCTTGTATAATACAATTTTATATTACACTTATGTTATCTCACTCAAACTTTATTATATATTTACTTAACACTAAAATAACAATTTATTATTATTTATGACTATTTAATTTCGAATTTTTTTAAATTCATAGGGAGGAGCAATGAAGACTAAAAAATTTCATTAGTCTCATCATGATGAATTCTATGGAATTAAATATTACACTTGAAAATTATGAATATTTTATTTTTTAATTTAATTGGCATGATTTAGAGGACATTATTATTTTTTCCTAATTTCATGATCAATGATTCTATAATTGATTTCTTCAGTAACATTCAATGAAATCTTTTTGTATAACTTATCTCATTTTTTCAAATTTTTTCTTTTATTTTATTAAATTATAATGACCTTGGTATTCGCCTCTCTTTTAACATTTATATGCGTTTGATTTGATAAATATAATTTTGCTTCAATTTATTAATTTTCAGCTTTAACAGATACTTAATATTAATGTATTAACTTTATTATTTATGCTTCAATTTATTAATGCTTAATTACTTTGGTAATTTTAAGTAATGCCAATAAAGGATAGATTCACACAAAACAAATGTCATCGCACTCTTCTTGAAAACCTCTTTCAAAAAAAACTAATCATTTCTATTTTTAAAATATTATATTTTGAGCACTTTTGTAGTCTTTGAAAGGCATTTTGATTCTTACCTAATTTACCAATCGATCTCCTTATATCTTAGAATATAGCTTTCCCATAAAATTTGCCTCATTTCTTCAAATAATTTGCTTTTTCCTTGTCATTTTGCTATGTATCTCAAAATCTCCCCAAATGTCTTCCTTGTGTCGTTTTGGTATGGTTATATTGTAGTTCTATAATTTATCTTATTTTAACTTTAATATATAATTACTTAGTGCAAAGAAATAGTGTATTATTTTAAGGCTTATTTACCTTTGTAATTTATGGTTATAATATATTAATATTTAAACTTATTTTTTCTATTATTTTAGCATTTTTATGAGACAATTCTATTTCTATCAAATTTGACAATTGAGGAAGTTTCACTTGGTTTCTTAGTTTTTTGGAATGAATTTTTGTCGTATAACTTTTGTAATTTCTTTAATTTTTTTAGCTTTGGTTTTTGTGTATTGTGAAGGCTTAATTCTCTTCTCTTATGAACTTTACATATTTTTATTTATTTATATAATATTTTTTAATTTTATGAAATTTAAACTTTAATATGCATTTAACTTAATAATATATTATTATCTTTTATGGCAATTTAATTTCATAATTAGTAGTAAATCCAATCAAGGTGTGATCAAGCATAAGCAAACTTCATTGGAGTCATCTTGACAATTTCTCTCTAAATAAATATTCTTTTCTTTATTTTTTTCAATATTTTATTTTCTATTATTTTTGCATATTTTATGTTATATTTTTATTCATTTCATATTTGATGACAAATAATGTTTCTCTCAATCCCTTAAATCTTGGAAAATAGCTTTATAGTTTAATTTGTCTCATTTCTTCACAATTTTTTCTTTGATTTTGATATATTACTTCGTTGCTCTAAATCTCTTTCAATGTAATCTTTACATCACTTTGATTTATTTATATTTATTTCTTTTAGTTATCTAATTTTTGTGTTAATGTTTATTTGGTTAATATTCAAAATAATAGTTGACAAACTTTTGTTCTTTTTTCTTTTGCAATACAAACTAATTCTAAATAAGGTTTGATCAAGACATAAAAATGGTCGTTAACCTCATCTTAATGAGCTCTATATCATTAAATATTTATTTTTTTATTTAAAATGCCATTTATTCTAATCATTTTTCATACTTGACTAAGCTTTTTTGTACATGATTTGATGATTAATGATGCTACATTCAATCCCATTAATATCTTGGCAATCTACTTTGCTATACAATTTATCTCCTTTCCTTAACGTTTTCTCTTTCACTTGGTTATATTACTATCATACACAAATTGTCCTCTTGTGTGACCTTTACTTCTCTTTCATTTGGTCGTATTTCATTGTTTGAATTTATCTTGTTTTAATTTTAATATATTTTTTCTTAATATTAAGAAAATATTTTATTATTTTTTGGTTCCTTAATTTTGTAATTCATAGTAATTCAAATAGAGATCTAATCAAGATGAAGTAAATATTATTGTACTTATCTTGATGAGTTTTCTTATAAAATATTTATTTTTAAAATTTCTAATTTTTAAGGGCATTATAAATTTCAATTTATATTAGATTTTACAATTGAGGATGTTACACTCAGCTTACTTCGTCTCTTGGAAGAACTTTTCTCGTATAATTTATCTTAATTTCTTAAAGTTTTCACTTCAATTTATTATATTACTTTGTTACTCTAAATCTAACATTACATTACCATTATTTCCTTTTAATGTTATATATTCATAATATTAAAATAATAATTTACTATTGTTTTTGCATATTGATTTTAGTAATTCATAGCCATTTTAAAAAAATGATTGATTAAAGAAAATGAATTTAGTTGACACATCATGTTGGACTCAATGAAATTAATTTTTTATATTTCTAAATATGTTATTTTTTATAGTTTTGGAATACTTCATGAGATATCTCAATTAATGCATTGTTAGATAGTAGACAATTTTATAATAAAACTACTTAAAATCATGATATGCAATTTTTTAATACAATTTATCCCACTTTTTATATTTTTAACTTTCATTTGGTTGTATTATTATGTAATCATAAGTCCGATCTTGTGTAACATTTATATCACTTTAATTTAGATATATTACAATTCTTAAATTTGCCTTAGTTTTCTTAAACTTATATTCACTTATTATTAAAAATTTTTGTATTATTTATGATTATTATTTTTGGTAATTAATAGTAATTCAAATGAATATCTATTTGACATATAATAATAAACATCATTGGACTCATATTGGTGACATTTATGTAATTAAGAATTCATTTCTACAAGATTTTTTCTTACATTTTTCTATTCTTTAGGAGAAATTTTGATTCATACCATATTTGGCCATGAAATTTATCACACTCGATCTCTGTAATATCTTTGCATGCAATTCATCGTTTAATTTTTTCTATTTCTTCAATTTTTTTAATAATTTGATTGTATTACTATTAAACACTAATTCTTCTCTCATGTACCCCTTATAACACTTTGATTTGGTTATATTATATTCGATTTATCTAATTTTACCTTTAGTATATGTGTACTTTGTAGTAAAATAAAATTTTATTATTTTTTATGGTCCATTAATTTAATAATTTGAGTTAATTATAAATAAAATATGATCAAAACAAAAAATATGCTTTTGACCTAATCTCAATGTTGTGTAAGGAATTAAATATAAATTTAAAAATTTTTAAAAATTTCAAATTCTAAGTTTTTGGCACAGTTTACAAGATCTATAAAATCATAAGTTATTTCATGTTCAAACATGTTATAGTTAATCTCATTATTACTTATAATTCGAAATTTTTTAGCAATTAATCTTATTTGTCAAAAAGGTTTTGTTGGACTTTATTATATTACAATGAATCACTAATTCTCCTCACCTATTTCATTTACATTAATTTTACTTTTACTTTAAAGAAATTTGCTTAATTTCACCTTTATAATTATTTAATTAATAATAAAAATATATTTAATTATTATTTATGCCTTTTTAATATTTTATTTTTTAGTAATTCCAAATAAGTTCACATTGAAATAAAATAAACATCATTTGGCATGTCTCGATATGCTCCATCGAAATAGATATTAATTTTTTCTAATGTTTTAGATGAGTTTTCTATGCTTTGGCATTCTTTATTAGATATTTTTATTAATGCCTTTTTTGGTGATAGAGGATGTCGCATTTGTTCACCTTAGTACAATGTAATGCTACCTTCTGTAACAAATAACCTCACTTAAATTTTTTTATTTGCTTATATTATGACATAAATCTTAATCTTTTATGATGTGACCCTTATAGCATTTTTGTCTGGTTATATTATGTTTCTTCAATTTGTCTAATATGGGCTTTAACATTTATTTGCCTTTTATTAAAATAGTAATTTGTTGTTATTTATGTTTACTTACTATAGTAATTTGTAATAATCCTCAACAAGAAGTGATAGAGACAAAACAAATGTCATCAAATTTTCTTAACAAGTTCTATCTAATTAAATTATTCTTCTCTAAATTTTTTAAATAAAGTATTCTCTTAAAATTTGGCATGCTTCAAGAGGCATGTTAATTGAAGCTTCGTTAAGTGAGCAAGCATGTTATAATCAATCTCATTAATATCTTGGAATAAGGATTTCTCATGTAATATATCCTTTCAAATTATTTTTCTTTAATTTAGTTATATTCCATTATTTTAACTTATCTAATTTATAATTAATTTATAATTACTTAAGATTAATCTAACTATTTATTATTATTTTTAACTTAATTTTGTAATTCGTAGTAATTCAAATTGATATCATGTCAAGAAGAAATGAAAGTTGTATGGCTCATCTTGAAGAATCCTAGGCAATCAAATATTTATTCTTACATTTTAAAAAAAAATTTCTAAGGCTTTGGCATGTTTAGTGAGATATTTTAATTCATACCAAATTTCATGATCGAGAAGTTATATTTGATGTTCATTATATCTTAAAATGGAACCTACCAAGATAATTTATCTTATTTCTTAAAATTTTTCTCTTCTATTTGGTTATAATGATATGCAACTCTACGTCTCATCTTCTTTGGCCTTTACGCCACATTAATTTAGTTATATTGCATGGCTTTATTTAAGAAGATAGTTTATTTTTTTGTAACATATTCTAACAATTTAGAATAGTTACAAACAATATTCAATCAAGACAAAACGTACTACTGTACATTTTCCTATGAAGTTTATTCTATAAAATACTCATTTCTAAATTTTTAATCATCTTATTTTATATGATTTTTTTATGGTTTAAGTCACATTTTGATTCATATCTAGCTCGACGATCAAGGTTGCGACACTTCACCTACTTAGTTTCCTAAAATACAATAATTTACTACAACTGATCTTATTTATTTTTTTGTTTTGATTTGTTAAAATACTATGTAACTCGAAATCTTCACTATTGTAACTTTACATTTCTTTCAAAAAGATACATTACGTTTGTTCAAATTTTCTCCTTGCAATTTCAATATATGCTTAGTTAATATTAAAATAATAATTTGTTATAATTTTCACATTTAATTTCTTTATTTATATTAATTCCGATTGAGGTTAGATCAAAATGTATCAAATTTTGTTTGAATCATCTAAATGAGCTCTACCTGATTAAATATTCCTTTACATGTTTTTGAATATTTTATTTATTTTTAGTATTGCATGATTTATTGTAAATTTTTATTCATATATGATTGAAAGACACCAAAACTCAACATTCCCAAAAAATTTGTCTAATTTCCTCTAATATTTCTCATTAATTAGTTTTATTTTATAACATAACTACAATTTTCCACTTAAGTAATCATTATATTGTTTTGAATTGGATATATTAAATGGCATAAATTTATCACTTTTTCCTTTAATATATATTTACTTACTATTAAAAATATTTTAATATTATTTTTTATATTTTTTGTTGATTCACCATATCTCCAAATGTGCCTCGATTTTCAAACAAAATAGTTGTCATTGGATTAGTCTCAACAAGCTCTATCCAATCAAATATTCAATTATACATTTTGAATATTTTATTTTTTTTATTTTGGCAAGTCTTAAGGGACATCTTTGCTCATATCTCATTTCATGATCAAGGATGTTGCACTTCATCTCCTTGGCATATTTGTAAGAAAACTTTTCAAACAATTTATCTCATTTCTTTCAGCATTTCCCCATAATTTTGTTATATGATTCTAATACTCATAGTCCCCACTCATGCGGCCTTTTTGTCCCCCTTATTTTTCTTAGATTATATTGCATTAAATTGCACTTCTCAATGGTAAGATAAATTTACTTAATATTTACATAACAATTCATTATTATTAAAGCTTATCTACTTTCATATTTTTATATAATTCTTAATGTGTACTAATTTAGAGAAAACGAAGATCATTTGACTCATCTTAATTATTGACTACTTAATTATTTTGTTATTTTTTAAAAAAATATGTAATTTTGAAATTTCTATATATTATAACTGAGGTTGATCAAAAAAAGATAAAGGTCATTAAACTAACATCTTTGACATCCGTCCTGCTAAATATTTATTTCTATATTTTAAATATTTTATTTTCTATAATTTTGGCATTCTTTTTGAGACATTTTAGTTGAAAAAACATTTTGCTTGATAACCCCTTTTCTACTTAATATCTTGAAATAAAAGCTTTTATTACAATTTATTTCATGTTTTAAAATACTTCACCTTGTTATTGTTATTTTATTTTGAAATTTAATTTTCCTCTCCTATGATCATTAAATCTCTTTAATTTTGTAATGTTACAATTCTTTATTTTTTAATATGTCATCTTTAGTATATTTTTAATTAATACGACATGATAAATACTATTACTTTTTCTTTTTTTACTTTGCTAACTCTTAGTACTTCTAAATGATTTTTGTTCGAGATGAAACAAACTTTGTTCACTCGACCAAATGAACTTTATCCAATTAAATCATCATTTCTATTTTTTTAAATATTGTTCCCAGATAAATTTGTTGCATTTTTTGAGAAAGTTTTACTTTTACTTGATTTGTTGATCTCTTTAATACAATGAGTGCAACTTTTCTGTATATTGTCACTCATTATTTTTGTATTTTTACTTAGATTTGGTAAGTCGCTATTCGACAATTGAGTTTATCTTTTCTAACATTTCTGTCAATTTGTGTAATTATATTACATTCTTTTGAATATGAGATTTTCTTTTTAATAAATATTTAATGAATAATAAAATAATAATTTTTAATTATTTACGTTTTGTACTTCATTAGTTCATAGAAATTAAGAAACAAGTATTTTTTGAATCATTTTGATGCACTCTATCAAACTATATTTTTTATATATGTAAATGTTATGTTTTTTTATTTTTTTAAATATTTTAGAAGATATTTTGATTTGTTCCAAATTTGATGATTATGTTGACACACTTAATCTCCTTGTTATCTTTAAATGCAACATTCTTCTACAATTTTTGATATGTATTTAAAACATTCGATTTTATTTCATAATATCATTTTCTAACTCTAAATCTCGTCTCGTATAACGTTTACATCCCTATAATTTTGAGTTATTATATTTAATTACTTTATAATTTTCCAAATGAGGTCCAATCAAAATGAAGCAAAAGTCATTAGAGTTGTCTCAATAAGATCTACTTAATTAAATAACCATTTCTACATTTAGAAATATTTTATTTATTATTACTTTTGCATGTTGTAGGATTAATTTTAATTCTTAATTTATTTAATAGTTGAGGATGTTACACGAGATCTCCTCACTATCTTGGAATACATATTTTTATATAATGTATCTTATTTTTGAAAAATCTTATTTTTATTTTGCTATATTACTATGTAATTCGAATGCTTCTCCCATGTGGCTGTTCAATTGCCAAGATCCTATTACACTACATTGCTTAAATATACATTATTTTAGATTTAATATATACGTACTTCATATTAAAATAATAATGTATTAATATTCACAATTATGAACTCATGTAATTCATAGTATTTCTAACGATGTCTAATCAGAACAAAAGAATGTCATTCCAGAAATCTCATTGAGCCTATTTAATTAAATTTTCATTTCAATATTTTGAAAAATATTAATATATATATATATATATACTATATTGTTTTATTATGTTTTCATGATTTATGACATTTATTGTTTAGTATATATTTAGTTAAAATTTAGATAATAGTTTGTTTTATTAGTGCCAATATTTTACATTAGTAATTTATAGTAATTCCGAATGAGGTTTGATCAATTTGAGGCAAACATCATTGGCACATCACGATGAGCTCAATCCATTCAAATATTAAGTTTTATATTTTTAAATATTTTACTTTCTATTATATTGGCACCCATTATGAGACACATTGATTTGTGAATCATTTGATTATTTAGTATAATATGATCAATCTAGTTAATATCATGGAATGAAACTTTTCCACACAATTTATCATTTTTTCATAGTATTTACATTAATGTAGTAATTTCTCCATGTAACTTTAAATAAACTATTATTCTACTTTTATAATAACATGATTTGGTGTTATCGAATTACTTTAATTTATCTCATTTTATTGTAAATATATATTTAGTTAACATTAAAATTAATATCTTGTTGTTTTTATACTTCAATAATTTGCTATAATTATAAACCAAGCCTAATCGAGTTGAAATAAATGTTGTTTGACTAGTCTCGACTGACACTATCTTATTATATAATCAATATGAATATTTGATATATTTTATTCTATATGGCATGTGCATGCTTTACATGGCATTCAAATTCTTACTTAACTTATAATAAAAAGTGCTCCCATTGACCTTTATATTATTTTCGAGTGTATATTTCTAATAAAATTTAACTTATTTTTTAATGTTTTTTCTTTTATTTAGTTATATTACTATGTAACTCTATATCTCTCCTAATATCACATTTAGTTAACCTTGATTTTGTTTTACTACTTTTTTATGTAACTCTTAATCCCATCCTTTATGACACATATATGACTTTTTACTTAGTAATATTATGTTGTTCAAAATTGGGCACACATTATGAGGCTTTTTCACTATAATATTTTTGAGGAGCAAGAATGTTACAATCAATCACCTTAGTATATTGGAATGAAACTTTCACATGTAATTTATGTCATTTCCTTAAATTTTAAGCTTCCATTTTGTTATAGAACTATAAAACTCTAATTGTCAATTCATGTGACTTTTTCGCCTTAATAAGCAATATCTAAATATTTAATCACTATTATATTTTTAAATATTTTATTTTCTTGATTATTTCTAGACTTGCAAGACATTTCGATTTGCTTTTGATTTGTAGTCAATAATTTTAGTCTTGAACTCTTTATATCTACAATGGTCACTTTTTATATAACTTATCTTATTTTGTAAAATGTTTAGCTTTTATATACATTAGATTGCTTCACCTTGTCTTATTATATTATTTTATTTTTTGAATTTATAGTTATTCAAAACAATGTATAATTGAGATAAAACAAATGTCATTGGATTTGTTTAAATAAGATTTAAATATTCATTTCTTTTAATTATTATAAATATCTAATTTTCAAGGGCTTTAGAATGTTTTATGAGGCATTTTAATTGATATGTGATTTGGTGATAAAGGATGCCACACTTAAACATTTTTATTATCTTCGAATGTAACTTTTTGCAACAATTTATATCATTTCAACTTAACACATAATCACTAAATATTTAAAACATAACTTTTTTTTATTTATGGTTATTTTTTAGAATCATAATAATCAAAGTGGTATCATAGTGAGGTGAAACATAAGTCATATGGCTCATCTCGATACGCTCCACCCAATTAAGTATATGTTTTTATAATTTTTTGTATATTTTATTATTGAAGATTTTAACACACTTTATGTGATATTTAGATTCATACTCTATTTGACGAATAAGGATGTTTCACTGGATATCTTTATTTTCTTAAAATTCAACTTTCTTATATAATTGTAATGATTTCTACAAATTATTTTATTTAATTTTGTTTTATTACTTTGAAACTCTAAACTTCTTATTGTGTGACATATATAAGTCCTTGAGTTTATTATATCATATTACAAAAAATTATCAAAATTTTATGTTTACTAATAATTTACATAATGTTAAAATTATAATTTCTATTTATTTACATTTTATAAATTTAGTGAATAAGAAGAATTCAAAATGAGACGTAATTCAAAAAGACAAAATGTCATTGGACTCATCTTGGCAAGCACCATCCATTTTAATATTTATTTTTATGCTTTGAAATATATTATTATGTGTTGGCATGGTTTATGAGAACATTTTATTGATATTTGATTTAATGATAGAGGATATTACACACCACCTTCTTAATATCTAAAAATGAAACTTTTCTCCATAATTTTTCTAGTTCCCTAAAAAGTTTCGTATTTATTTATTTATATTATTGTGAAACTATAATTTTATTATTATGTGAACTTTAATTTTCTTTGGTTAAGATATATTATTTTGTAGTATTCGAATCGAGGTCTGATTAAGATGAAACAAACATTACTTGGCTCATCTTAATGAGTTATATTTGATTATATATTTACGTTTATATTTTTTGAATTTTTTAACTCTCGAAATTTTTTGCATGTTTAAGAGATATCTTTATTTGAATCTTATTTGGTGATCAAGATTATTATACATGATATCCTGATTATCATGTAATGCAACTTCCTCATAGAATTTATATCATTTTTCTGAATGTTGTTTTTCCTTATTTTAGTTATATTACAATGTAACTCTAAATTTCATCCGATGTCACCTTTAAATAAGACATATTTGGTTATTAAACATCGATATAACTTTTCTCATTTTAGCTTTAAGATAAATTTAATATATTTTAATATAATATTTTATATTAATTTATCATTATTTACATTAGTACATCTTATTATACATTCATCTCTATATTAACTCTAATACATCAAAAATCATTAGACTCAAGTTGATGAGTTCTATCAAATTACATATTAATCTACTTACTTCTAAACATTCTATTTCCTAAGTTTTTGGCAAGCCTTGCTAAACTTTTTGATTCATACAAAGCATTTTTCAAATTTTTCTTTTGCTTGGTTATATTATTATGAAACTCAAATTTTTCTCTATTGTAACATTTATATCCACTTGTTTTGGTTATATTATAAATATTCAATTAATATAATGAAACTCTAACCTATATTTAATTAATATTAAAATAATAATTTATTATTATTTATGAATCATTAATTTTTTAAATCATAGAAATTCCAAACAAGTTTTGATTGAGAAAAGATAAGCATCATTATGGTCATCTAAATATGCTCTATGAAATAAAAAAATGGTTTTCACATTTTAAAATATATTTATTTTTTAAAACTTTTGTATGCATTTTGAGGCTTTTCAATTAATACATAATTTTATGATCAAGGTATTACAGTTGCTCTTCTTAATAGCTTGTAGGCATAGTTTTAATATAATTTCACCCAATTTTTTTAATTTATTATTTTAATTTCATCTTATGACTTTGTTACTCTAAATCTTTTCTCATGTATTATTTACATCACTTTGATTTGGTAATAATAGATTGCTTTTCCTCGAAGGCTCCAATCAAGATGAAACAAATATCATTCAACTTATCTTAAAGAGTTTTATGTAATTAAATATTCATTACTATATTTTTAGATATTTACTTTTTTAAGGTTTTGACATATTTTATTAGATATTTTGAAGTCATATTGAAATGTGTGCTCATGCATTTTGTAGTCATATTTAAAGCCACATGTATTATTTAGCGTCATTTATTTTAAATAATTATGATTTTATCTACATGAGTAGCTCATTAATCAATTTAAGGTTTTATGTTCTCATTCTTATGATAATCTTTTAGAAAATATAAGAAATTTTTCACAATAGTAATATATGAGAACTTCACAATAGCTTTGAAAAAAACACTTACACTTGGTCTTATTTATCACAAAATTTCATCGAGCAAACTTATATAAATATTTTCCATAATTTGTACCTCAAGGTCCTCAAGTAATTCCTACTCAATGTAAATTCTTCATCAAATTAATCCCAATAGCAAGAAATAAGCTTTGTTATTGTAAGGAAACTTTTTACTATGCAATTGCATAAACAACACGCTAAGCAAAACAAAATAACCAATTTTTTCAATTCACTGAATGACTTTGTCAATAAAAACTAACATGCTCAACATGCTTCACTTCTCATCTCCATTACCTTTTTCTTATTTCAATTGATATCATCATAGATTCAACTATTTAACAAACATTTACTTTTCCTATAAACAAAATAACAAAAAAAATTAATTTGGGATCAAGAATAATATTGAATAGCCAAAATAGAAAATATATATGCTAAATGTTTATGAATTAAATTTTTTTTTCAAGAAACTCATGCAATCCTTAGCCAAGTTGTCTTTAGACTTGTTTGAGTTGATAAATGACTACTTATCGTAATCCCATTAGAGGTAAATGGAAAAGTTTCCTTTATCATCGGTAAGAGAAGATCCATGAGTTTGGTTTGTTTATGGTAGATAAAAATTAGGAAATGCCCATGATAATGTAGTGGGTCAACTTTTACAAATACTGAAATTAGAGACTTTTAATAACATAGTAATTCATTAGTGGTTTGACAAATACATCACTTTTAATGTTAATAATTCGTAAAATTTTTAAATGAACTTGAATTTGGTAGAGTTGATTATCATTGGACTCATCCCATATGCTTTATTTTATTATGTTTTAATTTTCATATTTTAAAATCCTTAATTTTTTTAAGTTGTCACATTCTACTAAATAGCATGTTTGATACCTAGCTTTAAAAATTTAGGATTTTCAAAAATAGAGTGTTGAAAATTTTGAATCATTTAAAACAAATCATGTTGCCAAAATTATGATAATAATGAATGCCAAATATAATGAAAAAATTACAATTTGACAAACTTAATAATGGAAGGAAAATATAATTTCGAAAAAGTACAAAGCAAATCTTTATGTTTAGGTAAAAAAAAAATAAATAAATAAAATTGTTGAAGCACACACTGATATCATTTTATAATGTATTTTGGTTAATTTATTGGTACTTAACATCAATTACAAATATTGTATAAATATGAAGAAATAGTGAGAACGTTAAACATTTAAATAATTAAAAATGTTTGATATACTTCACAAACTTTGTTCGTAGAAATATAATTATGGTAATAATGTTACAACAAATATAAAAAATTTACAACAATTAATAAATTATAATTATAATTGTAATTTCACTTTTGAATATTTAAACGGCATGTTTAATATTGTTTTAAAAAAATATTTTCATTGTCAAAAGATGACAAAGCACCAATAATAATTAACAAGTTAATTAATTTTAAAAGCTTTGCAAGAGCAAAGGCCACAAAATTTTTGAATGTTGAAAGTTTCGGCTTCGACAAAAAATGGCCGAAAAACATAAAAAATGTTGCCAGCAAAACAAATGTGTATCAACTAAAAAGTTGGTTAGACAATCACAAGTTGTAATTTTTAAAAGGAAACAGAATGAAAAATAAATAAGAAATTTAAAAAGAATTAAGATAGATTTTTGGTGAGAAAAATATGTTAAAAAATAGAAGAGCAAAAAATTATGACAATGAATAGTATTTAAAATGTCCAAAGAATGGTCATGATAAGTAGAAATAAAGTCTGAATAAAATATTTCTGTTTAATTAAAAATATAACAATAACTATATGTAAAGAAATTGTGATACTAAAAAAACGAATGAATAAAATTTTGAAAATATGGAATAATGTATCTTAATAGCAATGAAAATTATTCAAGCATTAGTGAAAATGTGTTTTTTGAAATAAAAGTTGCAAGAGATGTAAAAATGCAAAGTTAAAACTTGTTATTGTAATTAAAAAATTCTAAATGTTAAAAATAAAAATATGAATTTTAATAAAAATTCTGTAATATTAATGCTTTTCTAATATCTATTTTTTTTTTGTTTGTATGAAAAAGGTTCTATTTTACTTAATATTTTTCCCCTCACATTAAAGGTTATTAAATTTTTTTATATGACTTACATATACTACAAATATTTTAAGCAATCACATTCACGTTAATTTCTATTTTTTGGCATGCAACATTTTTATTATTTGGTTAAATTATTTGTCATTTTTTTTCCTAAAGTTATTTTTATCAAAATTGCCTACTAATTTTTTATTAATTTAAATATTTAGAAATAATATAATTTTTTTTACTTTTATATTTTTTATTGTGTCTTTTTTGTAATTCTACAATTACTAAATCATGCATTCGTAAAACTTTATGCAAATGGATAAAAGCTGAAAAATTCTAAACTAGTTAAATCTTTTTTGTGACTCAAGGTCGCCTAATAGTTTTATATGCAATGTTCATTTAACATATTCTTCCTATTAAAACCACTGTTTTTAGAAGATGTCGACCATGGTTTTGATCATTTTTGTTACTAGAAAAACTTTTTAAATAAAATCATTTAGGAATGTTCATTTTAAAAAAATTTTAAAGATTTTTAAATAAAAATAATTAAGTTTAAAAAAATAAAAAGTTTTTTTTACAAATTTAAAGAGAACTCTCGTGAATATTAAATTACACAAAGGAATCTAATGGAAATTTAATGGAAAATTAAAAAAATTAAAAATAAATTGTAGAACAACATTTATGAGTCTATGTATATAAAATAAATTACCTGTGGGAATATTTTGTAAGAAATTTATTTATCTAGTATATTATTATACAAAAGTGTTTCTTTTGTTAATAAAGTAAACATTTAAAATATTAATTATCTAATTATCTAAAATTACACTAATACAAAAAATATAAAAATAATAAATTAAATTTCTTAAATAATGTCAATATATTTCATACTATAATTATAAAGAATGTTTTTATTAAGAAAAAAATCTATTTATAGTAATCTTTTTAAATATTTTTGTGACATAATATTTTTTAAAGTGGATTATTTCCCTATAGAAAATGAGAAATTTACTTCTTTTTGTGTGGTCTAAGTTTGCATTAAATATTTTTTATTTTTTTTAGGGTTAATTTTCATTTTTTTAAATGTAACATTTCTATTACTAACATATTTGTCAGGTTTTGCTAAAGCTAATTTCTATTGGTATTTTTTATACCTTTAATTGATTTAAACATATTTTAATAATATTCATTTTCTAGGTCAATATTTCTTTATAGTGGTATTTTTCTAATGATAATTTTATTAAAACAAATATTCTTAAAAAATTAAGTTCAATGCTAAAATTTGGAAAACGTTAAACGTTTTAAAATTTTTTGTATACTTTTGTGGCATATTTTGCCTATGAAATTTTTTTTTTCAGGAATTGTTAAAAGTGGCTTCAATTATTTTTTATTTTAAGAATTCTTTTTTTGTTAAAATTTGAAAATTTTACATATTTAATTTAGTTAAATTTTATTACAACTAAAAAAAACAAAATAATTAATTGAAAATAATGTTTATGAAAGTAAAAACTATTTTACATATTTAAAGAAAAAATTTCTGAATATTATAGTGATACAAGGTATTCTAATGTACATTAAAAGGTAGTTAAAATTATCAAAGTAGAATTCCAACCGATAATATTATTTAAAAATTTTTACGTGTGAAGGACTTTCCTAAAATCTTATTTACATGACATATATGTGTAAAATATTATTTATTTAATAAATATTAAGTATTAAAAAATGAATTATCTAATTAGTTTCATGAAAATAACAAATAAAAAAAATAAAAAAATGGTAAAGATTGTACATTAATTTCAAAATTAAAACAAAAGCCTATATAGTGTTTATCTTGTTAAAAAATGCACAAAACGTGTTAATTAATATATGCATAATGCTCTTAAATTGTTCAGGGAAAAAATAAAAACAAGTAATTATCTTCAAAATAAAAAAAATAAGAAATAGATTTTTATTATCAAATATTAAAATTTTATATCTTAATGACTAGTTTTTGTTTCAATAAATAATTACCATAATAATCTAAAGGTAATACACAAACTAGCATTGATAAAAAACCATAAATATGTATGTGTAATTTAAAAAAATGAAAATAACTACAAATAACTAAAATGTAAGAAATTAATATACGACAATATATTTATTATTTGGTAAAAGCACAATATCTATATAGTATAACAATATGAAAAATTCCTTTAAAATAACTTAGGAAATTTAAATTAATGTGTAATAAAATTAAAACTCAATTAGAAAGTGCTAATAAATAATAACTTGAAAGACAATCAATGAAGTTTAGCATTTAGAAAGATTAAATTTTGCATAATATATGAATAATATTTTATCCAAAGAGTAAACATATTAAAAGAGTTTTGATGTAGAATGAAAAACACATAATTATCATAATAAACTAATACTATGCACATTTAATAATGTCTAATGCTACATACATATATATAATAAAACTTTTTATCTATAACAACAGTAAACAATTTGTTACTATACTTAAAAAATGCGAAAGTCCAAATAAAATCAAAAAGGTATAAAGTGTCGTATGAATTATCAAAATGAAATGCTTTTGATATCACTCACAGTCGTTTATGAAAATAATTTGAAACATGATGGAAATAAATTGTTTTAATCTACTTTTATGCACAATATTTCTATAATAATATTCATTGGCTATTGTGCACTTTATATCATTTAGAGATCTGAAACACCCGTTGCATATAAAAAGGTAAAAAAGACTTATCAAAATATCAAATTATTCTATTTACTATATTTTTAGAAAACAAAAAGAAATGCCACTTAAATTCTAAGAACAAAATATGTAAAATTTTTATTGTGAAACTTATTGCTATTAAAAAAAATTATATATCTACACTAAACCATAAAGATAATAACAATATAATGAATTTTCATAATAAAAAAGTACTCAAATGTATTAAAAAAATCAAATTCTAAAGTAAAAAAATTTATAATCGTCATGTTTAAAAGCAATTGTTGAGTTGTCATTTCAATGTTAGAATAAAAATTTGCTTCATTCAAGAAATAAAAAAGTCATGTAAAAATATTAAGAAAATACAAAACTTTTGAAAATTTTTAAATTCAAGTTAACAAGTGGCATATGAAAACAAAATATAAAATGCACGATTGAATATAGATTAATTAATTTTCTAAAACACAAAAATCTCAAAGTTTGTGTTGGAAAATTTTTTTATTAAAACTTATATTCACTATTTAATAAAAATGTCCTTGCTCCAAAAAAAAGTATAAAAATGGTAGAAAAAGTATGCTTTTAAATGTTTCAAATGAATTAAATAACATGAGAAACATCTATTTTGAATTGATGTTTTCAATTTTATAGTACATCAAGACAAAGAGACATAGTAATTGAAAGAGAGAATAATAAGTGACCTAATTAAAGATTATTTGAAATTTTAAAAATTATAAATTGAATTTATGTGTTCTAATTTTTAATATATCAACCCAAAGATTCTTAATAATTAGAAGTGAGAGTAAAATGTGATATAAATAAGGAGTACAACACATTAAAAAAGTTAAAATAATTACTACAAAAGAAAACTAAAAAAACTCATACCTAAGCGGAATATGGAAAAAAATAAAAATACAATAAAAGAGAAGATAAATTTGACATTAACAATTTAATTGACAATTCAAAAAATTTAAAATTATTCCAAATAATATTGAAAACTAATTTCTTTTAATATGTCATACTTACAATAAATGGCTCTTTTGGATCTTGGATTCCTTGGCTCAACTCACCAAAGTAGATAGGGCTTCTTATCTATTTAGAGATTTAGAATATGTTGAGGGCATTCTGCCATTGATACCTCTAAATATTAGCTTTACCTAAATGGACTCTAGCTATGGCTAGAGATATCTTGAGGATATCTTAAGAGCAAAATAGCTACTAGAATGTTTGATTAGTCTTTCGCCCTTACACATAATTCAGTAGAGAAATTTGCACATTAGCATCATTATGGGCCTCCACTAGAGTTTCCTTTAGATTTACCTAACTCAGACACAATTCATCGTCTTTTAGGTCCTCAATGGCATGCTATCACTTGAAACCTTCATAGAAGATTTGGGTTATTGATGCCCCCTACACAAATTAAGATCACACCAATTAGCTTTTTTATGCCTGCCAAACTTGCTCACTTATCAACACCAAAGCATGTCTTGCTCCATTGTTTGTGTTTCAAGATAGGTTAAATGAGGAGCTTTCTAGCTATTACAAATGCATGTAATGCCTCCATGGCACTACTCAATATGGTAAACCATTTGAGCGCCTTCCCACATGATAACCATGAGGTAGTCTTCTCCTCAAACCTTGCAACAAACAATATGAAGATGTTTTATGTTAAGATGAGCCACATCTTCAGGTTGTATGTTTCCCTCTTTATAATTTCTAGTACTCTTTAACTCTTTTTTCAAAATACTTTCATCTTTCCATTGTGATACTTGCTTGTTATCAATCTCTTACAAATATTTAGCATAGGGTGATAGAAAATTGGAGCTGTTGCACTCTCAAACAATTGAACTCATTGGTAGCACCTTATTCTGTAGTAGGGTATGAGTCAAATGGCTATTCACCCTCCCCAACACCCCCTTCCTCGTTACTTTATTCTTATTTATTATAGACTACAATTTGTGCTTCAAGCAGCCTAATTTCTACACTAGGTTTGACCAATTTTGTTCATTCTTACAAAGAGAATTTTTGAAAGTTCCTTCTCGTCTACTTATTTATATTCATAAACTTAGTGGGTAGCTTCACCAAACATGGGGTTACAATTCCACCCCGTGGAGCATTGAGTTGGAATTGTGAGGGGCATCTACTTTTTGTGCTACAATATCAATTCTTATTGGCCAACACCACAACACATGGTGGCATCTAACTTTTACGACATTGCAAGTCAATCATGTTCTAATGGTACAATAGTCCATGCTAAAACTTGAAGGGCCATCCACCACTTATTCCCTTAGCTTTGCATCCATTGATGCAACTTGTATTAAAAAAGGATGGTTCATTCAATTCTACAATTCACAACATATATTGCATTTCATTACATTCTTTATCAATTTGAGAGCTAAGATATTTGCTATCATTAGTAGTTCAATGTTAAATTTCTAAGCCCCACTGAGCCAAGTGACACACTAAAATCATTGCCAGCATAACATTTGCTCTCCTTTAGTGCATGATAATGTCAATAGGCTACTGCTTATCAACCATTGCATCAACTCCATGTATAAGCAAGTTCACACATGACAGAAGAATGTGACATTGAATAGAATTTGCACAACCATCTATTGCACAAATCACTCAATCATACATAGCTCTCTTTAATGTTCTTTCTACTTGTTGAACTTCTAAAATCTTTTTTTGACTTCTCTTCCCTCTAAATGATAAGGATCATTGAACTTCTCATTATGTTATTATTAATTTTGTGAAGGGTATGTGGTCCATCAAACTCTCGCAAATTGTACCAAGGTAATTCTATAGCAAATTGGGTTGTGTATCATACAATTTTCTTTGATTTTGTATGGGATTAAGGAGTTCCTCTTTCTAAACACTTAAGTGTTGTCTTTTTTAATATATTTGTTAACCTCCATAAGCAAAGTATATTGTAGGCTTTGACCTCTTATTTGCTAAGCAACCTAAAGTTTAATGTAGAACCCAATGACTTTGGTAAGCAACAAGCATTGCAAGTGAACGTACATGTAGAAAAATAGAATTGTAGGTTGACAAAATTGTTGGGGAAGGAATCACTAGAAGACAAAATTGTTCACCTTGTTGGATGGCTTGTTTGTCACATTTTTTGTTGCTGATGAAGTTTGAAATGGACCTGGTATTAACAATTTTTTGAGTGCTCTATGAGCATTTGTGAACAATGGTGGGCATGAAGTCAACAAGAATTATAAAAACATTAGAGGTATTAGACTATGGAACATAGAGGAATATATGGAATAATATTAAGAATTGAGAAGATTCATAAGTGTTAGAGGAGGTCTACTATGATATGAACTCATTTGAGGATGATGAGGGTGAATCCTCTAGAATGAAAGAAGCATTAGTTGTGATGTAGGGATGATAATAGGGGGAAAGAAGAAGGTGGAAGAGTTAAACTGATTAGATTTTGGACTAAAGATGAATGGGTTTACAAAATCAAGAATTGTATCGAAGGAGACAGTTGCACATCCGTTTAATACTTAAATAGCTCATCAACCAAGGTGCACTGAGAGTATTTGAGAATGAAGAAAGTGGTGGTGGGAAATTCTTTGAATGGAAACCAGCTGACATGTAGTTTCATTAAGGTGAGAATTAGGGAAGCTCTTGCAGGATGGAGAATGAATAATGACAACAACATTTTCATTGAACGTACATTTGGTAAAGACACAGAGAAATCAGTAAATGTAGATGTGAAGATGATAGCATTGAGTAATACTTCCTTCATAATAAATGATGAAATTTACCTTTCAAAAGAGGCTTGTGATCATCAACTTCATTACCACCAATTTGATGTTGGTGGTATAATGTATGGTAGTTGTTTATCCGTATAATAGATTCCCAAAGTACTCCAGCACAGATGAGGATATTTCGATGAATTTTAGGTTCTAAACTTGTCAGTTGGCTATTTTTGTTTACAATTTGAGTCAGTTGTAAATAGAAATTTTGTACGATTGGGAGGTCCCTTATAGGATGTAGGAATTACATTAGGATTGGATATGTGGACACCATCATTTAAGCCTAGTGCCTTAATGACTATTTGTGGTTTAATATGGGTTCATTTTTTCTGGCAATTGCTCTAATATATAAGGACACGAAGAGTAGTTTTTGCATTACCAATGCCATAGGTGATCCTATTTAGATTGATGGTTAGATGATTGTCATGAAAAGTTCATCCTTTGTAAGAGTTTATGTAAAACATGGCCCTACAAAGCTACTTGTAATTGGTATGTCTCTAAATGGAGCATTGGGCCACTTTTTTAGAATTTTGATTATGAGGGAATACCCTTATCTACTTTTCTTGTAGCAAAGTGAGACATGCATCTAGGGTATGTACATCTAGAAGACTAGTTCACAATTCTATTATAGTGGAGAGATTTTATCTTTTTGAGATAGAGACTAATAAAGACAAGAATGGAGGGTAATTCTAAACAGAAGCTCATGATAAGAAATAAGTAGTTTGGGACCATGAACGGTTGTTCAACAAAGGAAGAGGAGAGTGCTTATCACAACAAAATAGGTGATGAATGTGAATTGTAGAGATATGAATACATAGGATTTTAGTAAGCATCACAATTTGGAAGATAAAGTGTAAATTGTGCATAAGAGCACATCTTGATCCAAGAATGATGGGCGTAGAGGGCATTCATCTAAGATAGAGTGAATACCAAAATAGAGTGTAAAAGAAGGATGAAATTAGTATAAATAAAAAGAATTTTTCATAAATTAACAAGATTGTGGATGACGGCCGTAGTCACTCTTCACAGATTAAAGTGTAGATTTTGAAAAATTAGGTAGAAGTCTTAGGTAATCTTAGTTCATCCACTATTATAAGACCACCTAAAGTTAAAGAGTAGTGCGAAAGCTCTACAAAGTGTGTTTAGAGATGACAAAAAAATAAACAAGAGTAAAGGGAGGGAATTCTCTTAGAGAAGTTTCAAAATTAAAAAAAGTGCTGGTATTACAAAAAAAAATATTCGAATTGGAAGAATACCAACCAGCAGCTTCTTCTTACCTAGACATTCTGAGGAAGTACATGTGGCTTAGGTGTTATAGGATGTATTTTGAAAGTATATCTTGGTATTGTTCAAGACTTTACTTTATCATGATTTTGGGTATCTTGGTTGGGGAAGTTAGAGAGAGAGAGAGAGTATATTCATATTACTGCACTCATTATTATATTGCAATTGATCACATGAATTTCACTTGGCAAGAAACTGGAGGTTTTTTATTACATACTTAGTGATAATCGTTTTAGACATTGTTCAAACTTTGCTTGAGTATGCCTACTATTATGAGGTAGGGAGAAACAACATTTGGTTTGGTTAGGATACGATCAATAACAAGAATGCAAATTTTTCTAGTGTTTGTAGTAAATGAATTACTCAAAATGGCGATAGAGGGGATGT
Organism: Vanilla planifolia; assembly: GCA_023846275.1. NCBI lineage: Eukaryota > Viridiplantae > Streptophyta > Magnoliopsida > Asparagales > Orchidaceae > Vanilla > Vanilla planifolia. The sequence goes on along the minus strand of JAIUJO010000165.1, from coordinate 463,072 downwards.
AAAATACTTGGATACATATTCAACATGGAATTTTGGAGATATTATAAGTAGCAGTGGTTGCTGATATATGTAGCTATCAAATTTGATGAGTGCTCATCCGCTAGCTTTTTCAAATGCTTTTTGTGTAAACTGCTAAATTGTCATGCCTCGTAAGCTATATATAGTCAACTATTAAGAGAATTAATATGAATCAAAGAAGCTTGTGTACATTAGTTTACTATAACTGGGGCAAATCGAATATAATGGTGTGCTATAGTTGAGAAACATTTTTATTGGATGGCCATTGAATTGCTCAGATAGAATTCATATATAAGTAAGAGCTTCTTTAGTTGCTTGGATATGATACCTTGATTTTAAGAAAAAGGAGGTAGACTTTAAGAGGATGACCACAAATGGTAGGTGCAATATTTGCATAAATTCAAACGGTAGATAAGTATCATAGCCTTCTTTTCTAGGGCTATAATATTAGACTTTTCATGCTACTGATCTTTATAAGTTCACTTGGTATAAAAACAAGAGCATTTAGTCATTTGCATGGTGATCATCTTATTGTAAAAGGTTCAAGATTATCTCAAGCTAGGATATTTATGGTGACCCATCATCTGAGCAAGTAGCACCCATCACGGCAGATACAAATGGCACGGCAGCACAGTCAGCATAGGCATCATTCACATTCGAAAGACGAAAGTGGATCAGAACTAGAGAGACTGGCAAGAACGATTGCTTCGGGCTGACCGTACCACACATAGGAATACGATTGCAACAGGATCCACACCTTATTCACTAGGGTTTTTGATGTGGGTAGAAGCAACATTAATTTTGGTTAGGATATGGTAATTAATAGGAATGCAAATTTCTTCAATGTCTATAGTAGAGGAAGGACGCGAAATAGTATTAGAGAGCATGTGTTATTCTAGGATTATATTATGTGCAAAATTCTTGAAGATATTATATGGAGTAGTGAGGGTCAATCTATGTGACTTTCTTATTTGATGATTGTTTGTTGCTCAACTTATTTGAATGCTTTTTGACAAAACACTATATTCCCATCCCTAGCAAGATAAAAATATTTAGCCATTGAAATATCTTCTATGTATCGAAGAAGCTTCTATACAATAATTTACCATAGCATATGCAAATTTGGAGTAATGGTGCACTCCTTTTAGGAAGCTCCTTTATTAGAAAGTCGTGGAAATGCTTAATAGCCTCTTGCATGGGTGAGAGATTTTTTAGTTGCATAGAATTGATACTTTATCATTAAGGTAGAAGCGGACGTCTTTAGGTGGAGGACCTCAAATGTGTGTTGTAACATTTGCTTAATTGTTAACAGCAACCAAGTGCTTCAACCCTTTTTGGCTCTTACTACTACTAATGTTTAAGTCTTAGGTGTTGTTGTGAAAGCAGAGTGCATCTAATTTAGATCTAGCATGGTTGGCTATTCTATAAAGGTAAGCAAATTTTCTTAGGTTCATTCTTCTAAGCTAAGGATATAAGGTTGAATTTGTAGTATGGAATAACTTCAAGTGAGGTTTAGAAATAGGGCATGAATTGCTATGAATTAAATTTTTATTTATTACAAAATATTTCAATAAAATATTTATAGTAATTTTTAATAAAGTTTAATAAATATACAAAAATGATCTTCTAAAATTTCAATTTTTTTAAAAAACATATTAAATTTTATAGAAGTAATTTAATTGAAAAATCAACTAATTAAAATGTACATAATCAATTTTTAGGTGGTTTGGCTTATAATATAAGCTCATGTCCACCCTCAGAAAAACCCAAGCAAACACAACACAATATAAATCTTCCATCAAAAGATGGGTAGGCTAAAACACTACAACAATAAAAAAATAAGATAGACTACTATGGCCTTATATTCAAATAAACAAGACAGGCTACTATTTCATTACAATAAAGTGAAGTGGCAATAGATGAAAATCATTTGGTGACATAAAATCTAAATCAATACAACAAAAAGTGTATGCATAATGAAATCATTAAAGATGTACCATTTTCTTAATTAAATGAATTAAAAATAGAAAAAATTAATAGCTTAGCTGATTTGAGAAAGAAGAAAATCTCTTGAGTTTGACGAGTAAATTGCACAACAGTGTGTGGAAGCAAAGACAGGAACAAGCTGGTAGCAGCTTGAATATTTTTTGCTTTGGATCACATAAAAATTTCTCCTTTTTTGGTCCAAAAGTCTCTTATTTATTAGCATTTCCAATGACTAAAAGCACTTACTAAACATCCAATTTAGTCGTTACAATTTTCACAGCTTTTCTAATATTTTAATTAGGAAATAAATAAATAAGCTCCAAGAGCTCAAAATAATGACTAAAATAACCATTGCACAGGATCCATTCAATCAAAATTCTTGGGGAACGTTCGGTCATCAAAGTTAAGTGATCAGACTGATGCAATCAAATATGTGCTTCTAGAAATATGAAATTGATCTGGGTCATTAGATTACAATCACAATCTGATGATAGGATTTAACTTGTTAAATTGAAGAAATACGAATCACGAAATGGCGACATTGCACGATCAGGCTATTGAAAAAAATTAGCAGAGTTAAAGATGAGATGCGGCTGTGATCATTCGATCACAAAATGAGTGATCCAATGGTTTACATTACCATCATAATTTAAGAATTCACTGTGTAGAAAAGGTTTACATTATTTGTCGTACATTGCTCATCTATACTCTAGTTTTCTCCTTATGGGGAGTTCTACAACCATTGGAGAGAGTCGATCAATAGGGTTGGCTGCACCTTGCTAGGTCAGTGAGTTAATCACCTAAGCAAATGAGCTTGCATATAATCGATTTCGTTTGCAAAAAAGGGATTGATGACCCGATCCAAAATGAATTATTTTGGATTGATTATGAACAAAACCACATTTAGGGTAGTTACAACCTAACTGCAGCCATTCACTGTAACGACTTGTTTCATTTTGACGGTAATCGCCAAATGGGTTATCTTTTGTTATTAAAGTTTCTATTAAATTATTAGTATTTTTTTAAATTTTTTAAATAGATTAATTATGAAAACAAAAAAAGCTATTAAGATAAAATATTTTTCAAGATAATCAAGAAAGATGGATCAAAACATATTGGAAACCTAAATGTTCTTCTAAGATTAATTTGAATTTAATTTATGTGCCACATAAGAAATATTTTAATCAAGCTTAACATTCTAATCAAAGTAAAATTAAAAATACCTAAACTTAAATTAAGAATGCAAGTCTTGGTGGTGTGCAACTCGAACGAAGATGATCTTCTAAGGATTTAACATTTGCACAATTTCTTTTTTATTTCTCCTAGGAATATGAGTACCGATTTCCTAAAATCCTAAAATTTACTTTAATAAATTCATTAGGATTATTTAGGATTTATTATCATCAATAAAGCACCATGTCTAGAGGTCTACAATGCAACAAATTTGAGTGATTAGAGCAGTGAAATCTCATAGCTACTTGTAGTGCATGGTACAAAAAGTAAGATCTATATTATTGTCTTATTGGAAATTTGGATGGTGAACATTAATATGCATGAGGTGGATCAACGTTTGGGTAGGATTTGGAACTAGTTTATCAAATCTTCCACTAATTTGTCAGGGGTTGTGGTTTTATGGACTTGTTGGGTGGTGTATGCATCAAAAGAGCATGTGATCCATTAGGAAACCTATGACCAAATGAAAGTATCTAGAAAGATTAATAGACCATTGATTATTGTAAGGGATTTAAAAGTATAAGTTGCATAGAATGAGAAGAAAGATTAAAGAAAAATGGTGGGTATGCAGTACATGACTTCTACAGCTTCATTCAAGATTAAGATTTCAATGACTTGGGATTTGTTTCAAACATGTTCTCTTGGTGTAATATTAAGGTGGGAAATGCACATATATACGAAAGACAAGATAGAGCTTTCCTAAATATTAATTGTATTCAAGAATTCTTAAGTACTACATCGAGAAATCTTCCTTGTTTATGCTCAGAGAATAACCCTCTCATTCAATTTAGCCAAATGATATTGCTTAAAATAGAGGTGACAATCTAGCTTGAAAACATATGGCTATCATGTCAACATTCAGCTAATATTGTGCATGCAGCTTGAAATAGACTTATCAAAGGGATCCCTATCAATAGTCTATCCTCTAAATTTAACAGAGCATTATTAGCTTTAAAGAAATGGAGTTCAAGTAAACTAGGTAATACTCTTAATAAGCCTCATTAGTTGGACTAGTAGATTGAAGAGCATCAACTTATGGAATCTTAAATAAGGTTAGCAAGGCTAGAACAAGATTTTTTGTCACAATTTATTGTCTCTTATCACAAGGCTTTTGCTTTAGAAGAAGCATGGTGGTGATTGTGCCAAGCATAATTAGGACAACCTTGGAAATAAAACACATGCTTTTTTAGAAAGAAACTACTTTTACATATAAATGCAATCATATGATCATCTTTAAAAAGATAGTAAGAAATTATTGTATAAGCCAATTCAGATTAATGATTTTCTCACATAGTTGTTTGGCAAGAAGTGGTGTAGTTGTGAGTCATATAAGCCTCCTCTAACTTTTCAACCTTTGAGAGCTATCAATAATGAGTAAGAGAAAAATTTTATAGCTTTAATCAACAAAGATGATATCAAGAATCCTGCTACATCTATTAAAACAAAATAGGTCCTTAGTGTGGGTAGCTTCCCTATAGAGTTCGTGCATAAATATTGGAACATTACCTAGCAGATATTGTCATAGTTGTAACAAATCTTTGAAGATAACTATATGCTCAAAAGGTAGAAAGACATGGTAGTCACTCTAATTCCTTATTTTGAAGGAGCTTCTAAACTTGAATAGTCAAAATCATTCGTCTTCGCCCTATCATACACAAAGTTGTGGCTAAAACCTTGTCGAGTAAACTAAAGATGGTGATTCCACATAGTATTACTACAGATCATGTTGCTTTTGTTTTTGGATGTTTTATAACTGATAATATATTTTTGGTACAAGAAATCGCTGCACGTATAAACTTATCTACTTTTAAAGATGGTTTTGTGGCATGAATTTTGAGCATCAATAAGGCATATGATAAGGTCAATAAGAAATTTATATTTGAAATGTTAAAGCATTTGTAGTTCTCAAATCTTTGGTGTGATTTGGTTGACGCTTGTATCACTATATCGAGATTTGGGATCATGTTTAATGGGATCTATCCTCATTGGATTGAAGCTATCAAGGGTCTTAGATAAGGGTTTCTATTTTCACTATACCTTTTTACCTTTGTGTCTAAGTATCCCTCTTAGCTCATTAACTACCATGTAAAGCAAGATGCCTCAATTAGGATTTGGATTGACACTTACTCCCAAATGATTACTCATCTTCTATTTTCGAATGAGATTTTGACCTATGAACGAGCAACTTGTGCTGTAGTGATAATCATTTGAGACATTGTAAAGAAGTATAGGCAACACTCTTATTAGGTCATAAATTTTAAAAAATCCATAGTATTTTTGAGTAAAGGCTCTAGAATGCAAGTGAAGCAAGATGATAACAAGAGAATTACATATGAGTCAAGGGACTAAATTCAAATATTTAGACATACTTCTTGTAGTAACTAAAATTCAAAAAAGTGACTTCAAATTAATTATTGCTTGAATTGATCCCTATGTGTCAAAGTAGAGGATTAAGTATCTATCAATGCTGAGTCATATTTACATGATTGACTCGGTGCTTATTACTATTCTTGCTTATTATTTACCTACTTTTAAATTCAATTGGCATTGTTAATGAGTTGGAGAAATTGATGTGAAAAATGCTATAAATTGTGCATGTTTGTAATCAATTTCAATGCAAAAGCATCTTAGGCAGGTTATGGCCTTAGAAGTTTGTTTCTGGGTTCATGCATTCAGATCCAAGTATTTTATCATAAACAATAATTACTATCTATTGTGTGCTACTCTAAATGCATGTAAGTTACTTTGTATTGTGGTATCTAGGTTTAGTGTACTACTAAGTGTAAGTAAGTTTAATTCATGTTAGTTAATTGGCTTAGCATTCCTCCAATTGCTTTACATACCACCTATAGCAACATGAAAGTGGAACAACCAATAAATGTTTTTTAAGGACCACAGTGTGAGCAACCAGAACAAGATACAAAAGTTTTTTGTTTCCACTTTTGGGTTTCAAACTATGCTTTCCCCTTAGGTCAAATTAATTCAAAGAGATCTGTTGTACTTTAAAGTAATTAAGGACATGATGTTGGAATAAGAACTCATTTACAATAGCATATATATGAGCCAAAATCTAATAAGTGAGGAGGTTGTATGAGTTTGGAAATTGGAGTTGCAACCTCAAGTTGTTGTCTTCATAAGGAAATTAAATTTTGATTTGCTTCCTGCTTGCTCTTAGCTATGGTTAAATGGTATTGAGTTGTAAGTTCTTTGTCCATAGGTATATATGGTTAAAGAGGATGACAACATAGCTATGAGACTTTCATATAATGGTGGAATTTTTGGTGAGCATCTTCAAAAATACTAATCACATTCTTGATAGGGTTTAGGACAAGGATTTTATTTCTTTAAATGTGCTTTGCAACTGGAAGTGGTGAATATATGGTTCTCAACTGCATTTCACGTAATTAACTTTGTTGTTTTGATTCTATATTACCATTGGTTTAATAAAAATTTGCAAGCACATGTGGGCAAGGTGCTTAATCTGGCTGCACTTGAAAGGAGTATTCATTTTGCAATAGTTATTGCTACTACATGTCCCATTTCTCCATTCCCATCAAATGTGAGTTCCAATGACCTTCTCGGACTATTTGTTACCTCTTATTGGGCTCCTCCTATAGGGTGGGTTAAGCTCAATTACGATGCAGTTGTGCAAGATAACCTAAATACTAGAAGTGGTATAGTTGTTGTAGATGCCTTGGGTAGGCCCGTAAGGGTTTTAGGTTTACTATCTATCAATAAAAAATATTTCCATTCTCGAAGCTATGGAGCTCTTTAGAACCCTCCCTATAATATTCATGCATTAGAGATCGAATTAGACTCTACAATAATTATTATCAAAGTGAAGTGGTTACTTGCATTTATAATGAGTAGGAGTACCTATCATAGTACAACTACCATTATGCAAGGTATGTAGTCCTATAGAATATGCCACATATATTGTCAAGGTAATTGTATAGCAAACTGGGTTGTGCATCACTCTCTTTTATATGATTTTTTTTTGAAATAATGAATACACCACCCTAAATCGCTGCAATGTTATCTCTTTTTTTATTTTATGTATGAAACTCTACAAGGAGAGTGTGATGTAGGATTCTGCCATTTTCTTATCAAGGAAATATAAGTTAGATAAGACCAAACTTATGACAAGGTAACCTAGATAATTGTGGTAGATATGCCAAAGCATATGCAATTCCTACTCTTTGATGTGATTGGATTGATGCCTATATCACTACACCAAGACTTTGGATTATGTTTAATGGTATCTACCTACAGTGGATTGAAATAGCCAGGGGTCTTAAGTAGAGATGTTCATTTTGGCCATACCTTTTAATTGTTATGTATGAGCATCTCCTATGGTTCATTTAATACAAGCTTCATCAAGCTTCCTCGATTGGCTTCAAGATTAGAATTTCGTCCTCTATAACAACAAACCTTCAATGTGCTGATCACGTTACGATTTAAGTATCTACGACTTATGTCACAATAACAACCATCCAATATAATATGGAGTAGTGTTGGCATCACTAAGATAAAGTGATGAATCTTGACATGTCAATAGTATTGTTTAGTGAGGAGATGGCATGCAAGTGAAGGAGGATGATAGTGAGAAAATTACATAAGCATAACTTGCTTAATTTAAATATTTAAACATCCAACTGTATTAAAGAAAATACTAAAAATACTTCAATTTTGTTATTAATCATGTCGAAAACTTCGTCAAGTTAGATCATTAAGTCACTATCAATGGCAGGCCATGTTGTCATGAAAAACTCAATGTTGTTGCTATTCTTATGTATCAATTAGTCCCACTGATTAATTTTGAGTGTCATTGTTATAGAGTTAGAGAAATTGATGCACCATTTCTTGTGAAGTTGTGCAAATATTTGCAACATAATGCATTATGCTTGTTCGTACATGATAACACTCCATAAGTAGTGTGAGGGACTTGAAATCTATAGTTTGTAAACCTAACAGTAAGCATTGATTACAAAACATTATAAGAGGGTTGATGCTTAAAAAAATTATTTATTGGTTCAGTCCATCATATCCAAGTACTTTATGATAAGCAATACATTCTATATGTCATGTGGCGTATCACAAACATCCAAACTACTAATAACTCTTCCCCAAGGTTATAGATAATATAATTTAGAGGATTCTTGTTAGTAAATTAATTTAATTCTTGTTAGATAATTAGCATAGAATCCTTCCTTTTATTTTATGTCTAGTCGATCTTATTGTGGAGGTGGACCAGTTAACATTTGTAGTAGAGTTGATTAAGGAGCATAGTGTGTGGTGTCATAATAAAATTAAAAATTTGTTTTTTCCTGATTTGGTATTTTGAATTCTATATTTCTCTTTAACTAAATTAAATGAAAAGGATGTGTTGTACCTCAAAGCCCATTTACAACAACATCCATACAAGCATGAATTGTACAATGAAGGAGATTGTGTTGGAAAGTGCATGTGCAGCGTTAGGTTAACATCTTGTAATAGAGATTAATGTTAAATTACTTTCTTCATAGTCATAGCTTTGTGCAACATGGATTGAGATGTTAGAGCTTTTTTTGTGGGTTTACAATGACACTAATGATTTGTAACATTATTTATCAGAGTGTGTTAGTTCAAAATAATTGTAGTCCAATAGCTTTCCAAATGATAGTTTCAACAAAAGGTTGAACCATAGGGACATTACATCATTAATTGTGCTTCTCAATTGGAACTTTACAAACGTGTGTATGGATACTACGTCTCAAATGCTTAAGTTTTCTTCTTTTGAATTATTTCTCCATTGGCTTAACAAGAATTTACAAACACATGTAGTTATGGTTCTTAAATTAGTTACACCAAAGAAATATTTGAATTTCTACCACTACTGCTACTTATTTTAACTCTTCAACTTTGTCTGGTGTGAGCTCCAATAGTCTTGATGGGCTATTTGTTCCCTCATATTAGGCTTCTCTTCCAATGCCTTGGGTTAATATAAATCATGATGTAGCTATGCAAGATGATCTCATTGCTAGAATTGTATTGTTATTTCAGAAGGCATAGGTAGTCTGGTTATTATTTTAGGAAAAAGTTTTTTTTTAGGTGCTGCTTCTACCAAAGAGTCTATTGCTATTTTGCAAGCAATGCAAGTCCTTAAAATGCTACTTCCTATTGTCCAAGCATCAGTGATGAAATCAGCATCTACTACAACCATTACTACTGTGAACGAGTGGTCATGATGCAGCTGTGCAAGATGCTCTCAATACTAGAATTGCTATTATTATTTTGGAAGACTCGAATAGGCTTATTATTATTTTAGGAAAAACTTTTGTTGTTGGTTGTAGCTTCTACCATGGAAACTTGCATTTTTGGAAGCAATGGAACTCCTAAGAATGCTACTTCCTAATGTCAAGGCATAAATGATGAAATCCGCCTCTAAAACATTCATTACTACAATGAACCAACAGCTTTTTTCTAAGGCAAATAGAAGTACCTACCATAGCAATATTACATATGTTCAGGGCATGTTGTCTTTCAAACTATCCCACATAAAATTTTAAGAAAATAGTGTTATAGATTGGATCACTCATCAATCACTTTTGTATTATTTGGATATAAGGGACACCCGTTCTCAAATAGCTTCCACTTTTTTTTACTAGTTTTATCTATGAAACTCATTAAGGAGAGAATGAGGTAAGCTTCAACAAATGGTTTTCTTAATTACACCTCTCCTCCAATGGTTGGGATTAAATCCAACTATGACATAGTTGTGTATGTTGATTTCATTATTGGAATAGGTATTCTTATATTAGATGACATGACAAGACCTATTAATGTTATAGAAAACATACTTATTCCAACTTCAACTTTTGTCATGGAGACTATTACTATTCTTAAAGTAATGGAACTTCATAGATTAATACTTCTTAATGTCTAATAGAGCTGTTTGAATTAGATTCTGTTATAGCAATTATTATAGTGGACTTATTGCTTTTGTCCATAGCAAACAACACTTTCTGCCATTGTGTTATCACATATTGTTAGGGTACGATGTCCTTCAAACTATCACACATAAAGTGCTTAGGAAATCAAGATGTACACTAGATCACTATTTGCATGCTCTTATTTAATTTTTTTAAGATAAGGGAATGTGCCTTCCCAAATAACTTAAACTATCATTTCAATAATTTTATGTATGAAACTATTTAAGGAGAGTATGACGTATGCTTTTGACTATTAATTTATCAAGGAACCATAATATGGTTTACTTAGTGTAATAATAAGGAGAGGAATACCCATATCTATGAAAGATTAGATATTTCTCTCATGAGTATTGATGATATGTATGCCTTAAGCAATGAAACATCTGCCTTACTTTGGCTTGAATTACTACCCACTACTATACAATTTAGATAATCCCTTTGTGTAAAACAAATAAAAGACCATAGTTTGGAAACACCATGTTATTCGTTTCAATATGAACTAATGTTGTACATGTAAATTGGCCAATGACTGCTAAAGGAAACCATATAAATAGCTTATCCTCTAAACTTAATAGTGCTTTATCAATATAGAAGAAATAGAGGGAAGCTAAACTTGGTAATATCCTTAGTAAGTATCACTACTTGGACTAAAAAATCAAAGAACTTCAACTTAAGGAATTTGTGAATGACAATTAAGCTAAAACACAATCTTTTGGTACAACTTATTACTTCTTATTAAATGTCATGGCTTTAGATTGAATGTGATGATGGTAGTATGCCAAGTTTCACTGGACCACCCTTGGAGATTCGAGCACATGGTTCTTCTATGTAGTAACAATTTATATGCCCAACAACAACTATGTCCATCAACTTAAAAATGGAAGTAAAGAATTGGTGGCATCCTGAACTAAGATCAAAGACATTCATATATAGTTTTTTGCAAGACATGTTCTAACCATGGGCAATATGAGCCTCCTCTACCCTTTCAGTCTTTAAGAACTATTAATAGTGATAAAATGGGCAAACTTGTGGCTCTAATCAATGATGATGAGATTAGAAGCGTGGCATTATCCATCAAAAGAAATAAATCACATAATGTAGGTGGCATCTCTACTAAATTTGTTGATAGTTATGAGAAGATCACAAAGGCGGATATCATCATAACTATGAAACCATTCTTTAAAGATAATGATATGCCTAAATATTAAATATACATGTTGGTCATTCTTATCCCAAATTTTGAAGTTGCATCTTAATCTAAACAATTTAGGCTCATTAGCCCTTCGAAATGTGATTTACAAAGTGGTGAAAAAATTACGGTGACTAGACCGAAGATGATGCATCCAGATATTACTACTAGGAAAAAATGTCTTTTGTGCCCAGCCTTTCAATATCTTGTAATATGTTCTTAACACAAGACATGGTTGTCTCTATGATCAATTCTACTTCCAAAGATGTCAACTAAAAATTTGTGTTAGATATGTTAAAGCATTTATTATTCCAAATTTTGTTTGTTTGATTGGACTAAGGGTTATATCATTGCATTGAGACTTAGGATTACTTTTATTGGTATCCATCTATAGTGGATTGAAGTAACCAAGTGTCATAAGGAAGGATGACTACTCTTACTACACCTTTTTTTATTATGTTTGAGTATCTCACATCTCATATTCAATAGTAGCATAAGTTTGGTGCCACATTGGGTTTAGGATTGGCCATCCTCCCCTATGATAGCACATCTTCTACATGTTGATCACATCATGATTGATGCATTAACAACTTGTGTTAAAGAAAGGAGCATTTAGGATATTATGGAGTAGTATGGACAACACATAGGTTAGGTGGTGGATCCTAAGGAATCCATTATATTATATAACAAGGTGATGGGACTTAAGTAAAGGAAGATGATAATAGGTAATTACATACTTGTTAAGCAACTCAATTTAAAATATCCATGCAAACCAATTAAGGAAAATAAACTATATAAAAAATATTACGATTTCATTACTAATTGTGTCGAAAACTATGTCAAGATGGATGACCATGCCAGTATCGATGGTGAGTCATATTGTCATGATGAACTTGGTATTAGTGAGAATTCATGTGTATTATATAACTCACTAATTAATTAAGAGTTCCACAACTATAGAGTTTGAGAAATTGTTACACCATTACCTTTAGAGTAGTTCAAATGTTTATAACATAGTACAATAAGCCAACTAGAACATAGTAACTCTCCCTAAGAAATGTGAGAGTCTCAAAATTAGGAGTTTGTCAACCTGATAGTCAACATTGATTACAAGCTACTATTGGTAGATTGTGGTTAGGGAAGTCTATTTATGGGTTCAATCCTTTGGGTTGAAATACTTTATGAAAACAATTATTTTCTTTATTTTATGGTGCATCATTTAGAAGTAAGTTAGTCATTCTTATTTGATGATTAGTTTGGCATCCTTCTTGTTCCATCATAGCTAATCTATCTTAACATGGAGATGGACCACCTAATGGTTGTAGTGGAGTTGTTTAAGGAGCATGGTTTGTAAGATCACAACAAAATATTGAATTTATTTGGCATTTTTATTTTGTAATCCCCTTAGACTGAATAAAATGAAATGACTATGTTGCACTTCTAATTGAGATGAGGATGTAGTGCTATGCTCAAAGACAATTTACAGCACAATGCATACAAGCCAATATTCTTCTAGGAAGCACATCGCACTGATTTAGAAAGTGTAAGTGTAGCTTTCGTTAACAAATTCTTATGGTGATTAATGTTAAATCTTCTACTTACTTGCTCTTGCATTTATGGAGGAGGGACAAAGATGTTAGAGCTTTATCAGTGTGGTTAAATGGAATCTTCACAAGTGATAGTTTGAAGATTAGCAATGTGAATGGCAGGGTTGTTTCTTTATTAATGGAGCTTCTTAACTAGACGTATGTGAATGTGTTGGACGCTACTACTTCTCATATCATTAAGGTTGCTACTTTGGCATTATTTCACCTTTTGCTTAGTAAGAATTTGCAAGCACAAATCGGTAAGGTTCTTAGCTCAGCTACACTTCAATGAAATATTTGAATTGCTACTACTACTATTACTAAATTATTCAACTCTACAACTTCATCTAATTGGAGTACCAATGGACCTGATGAGCTATTTGTTAACTCTTGTTGGACTTCTTGTTTAATGGGTTGTTCTAAAATCAATGTTGATTTAGTTATTGAATATGATCTCATTGTTGCAAATTGGTATTTTTACTTAAGATGAAATGAGTAGGTGTATTACTATTGTAGGAAAAACTTTGGTTTCAAGTACAATTAAAAATGTGAGCCATTCCAGCCTTTGAAGACTATTAATAGAGAATAGACAATTAAAAATGTGACTCCAATAAGTGATGATGAGCTTAGATCTATGATGATGTCCAAAAAAGGAAATAAATCCCATAGTATGGATGACATGTAAACTAAGTTTGTGCATGGTAATTCAAAGATGATATGTTTATACATTATTATAGTAGTAAAAATATTCTTTAAAATTTCATTATACAAAATAGATGTAAAGATGCACTGGTCATACTCATCCCAAAAGTTCAAAGATCATCCAAACCTAAGAATTTCAAGGTCCTTAGCATCTACAATGAGATTTATAAAGTAGTTGAAAAAGTTTTGGTGGAAAGATAATGGTTGGTACCTCCTGATATCATTACCTGAGAGCATGTTTCTTTTGGGCTAGGCCATGTTATATCAATTTAAATTTTTTTGTATAAGAAATGCCAACTTGTTTGCACCCATCTAATTTTGAAGAAGGTTTGATGACATTAATATTAGATATGGACTAGGGTTATGATGAGGTAAAATATAAATTAGTGCTAGATATGCTTAAGCATTTATGTTTCCCTATTCTTTGGTGTGATTAGATTAAGGTTTGAATCACTAAATTGAGTTTTGGGCATGTTTCTAATTGTATCTGTCTATCATGGATCAAAGAAACTAGGGGTCTTAGATAGGGATAGCCTTTCTTGCCATGTCTTTACTTTTATATCTAAGTATCTCTCATCACTTATTTAGTACCAACTTGATCATGTTTCCTTGATTGGGTTTAGGATTTATCCTTCTTACCCTATGATTACACACCTTCTATATGTTAAGGAAGTCATGATTTATGTACGTACAACTTATGTTATAATGAGGAACATTTAAGATATTATGTAGTATGGCCATTAATCAGGTTAGGAAGTGAGTCTAAACAAATACAAAGTGTTATTTAGTGAGAGGTTAGAGTGCAAGCATAAGAAGATTATTGTGAGGAAACTACATGTGTAAAAGTCACTGAATTAAAATATTTAGACATGTCAATTACAACAAACAAACATTAGAAAAAATACATTAATTTCATTGTTAATCATGTTCAAGATTATATCAAGATGGATGACTATGTCACTATTAATGGTATGCCACAATTTCATGGTCAAGTTTATTTTAACAACAATTCCTTTTTTTTACGAAGCCCATGCATTGATTATGAATTACATTATTATCGAGTTGGAGAAATTGTCATGTCATTACTTATGGTGCTATTCAAATGTTAGTAATATAATACACTATACCAATTGAGAAATGATAACCCTTCTTGAGGAATATGGAGTTTTTAGTTTGTCAAACTAGTAGTTAGCATTGATTGCAAAAGATTGCTAGTTGGTTATGGCTTTGGAAGATTATTTTTGGGTCAACTCTTTAGGTTCAAATACTTTCTAAGAAATAATACTTTTCATATTTCTCATGTTTCATCTTATATGCATAAGTTACTCAATACTGTGCCTCCTGGAACACAAAATTTGACAAATGAGATAAATTGTATAGAAATGTTATATTCTATGATATCAGGGAGACTTAGTAAAACATTTTTTTCATCCAAGTAGGTAAAGAACACATTCCTCATAAATCCAACTATATCATAAGATTTTTATGAGATAGAATTTGTTAAGAGGAGTCCAATGACATTTATTTAATCTCAATAAAACCCTATTTGGAATTACCACAAATCACCATAAAAATAAGACATAAATAAGAAAAATTTTTTAAAATATTATGTAGATATATATTAAAGATGAAATAAGATAAACTTACACAATGTAATATAAATAAATCGAAGTAATGTAAACATCATAAAAGATGAGAATGAGTGTTTCATAACAATGTAGCCAAATCAAAAGAAACATTATTTTGAGGAAATGAGACAAATTACCCAAAAAAATTATATTTTTAAATTCTATAGACATTTTGTCTAACATTCTCAATGATTAATTAGATATGAGGGATAATGACTACTAAAGTATGCCAAAACATTGAAAATAATAATATTTAAAAATATAAAAAAATTGAAATTAGATGGACCTCATCAACTCAAGGCCAATGATAATCATTTTATATATCCTGCACTTTCTTCATAATTACTGTGAATTACGAAAAAAAACACATAATTATAAAAAATTATTATTTTTAATATTTAATAAATTGTTTAAAATAAAAATAAGATAAATTAAATAATGTGATATGAAGAAATCAAAATGATGTAGTGATCACATTATAGAAAATTTGGGGTTGCATAACAACATAACCAAATCAAAGTAAAACATTTGAAAAATGAGAAAAATTATATAGGATTTTTGCATTATAATAAACTAAGAAAATTAAGTCTAACATCATTAATCATAAAATAAGATACAAATGAAAATGTCTCATAATTAATATAAAAAGTTAAGAAAATAAAATGTTTTATAATATAAAAATAAATACTCAATTGGACAGAGCTCATCAAAGGGAGCCTAATGATATTTGTTTTGTCTAAGTGATACCTCATTTAGAATTATTTCTAATTATAAAAGTAAATAGGAATAAAAAAATTTAATATTTTGATATTAAGTAAATAAATATTATATGTTAAACAAAATAAATTGAGGCAATATTATATAACAAAATAAAAGAAATGTAATGGTCAAATGAGAGGAGATTTAGAGTTACATAGTAATACAACCAAAACAATGTGAAAAATCTAAAGAAATAAGATAAATTATATAGTAAAGTTTCAATTAAAGATACAATGGAGATTGAGTGTAATATTCTCAATTATCAAATTAGATATTAATCAAGACATCTAATAATGGGTGCTATAATTATTAAAAATAAAATATTTAAAAAACTTTTAAAAATAATAAATTTGGTAGAACTCAACGAGACAAGTCTACTGATGTTCATTTAATCTTCATCGCACATCCTTTTAAATTATGATAAATTATCAAATTAAATAGGAATAAATATTAGTATAACTATTGTTTAATTATTAAGTAATTTTAATTATTAAGTAATTATATATTAAAGTTTGTGTTACACAAATCTAAGTAATGTAATGCAAAGAATTAAAACCAATGTAAGGGTGAGATGAAAGGCGATTAGAGTTGCATATTTTTACTACCAAATCAATGTAAATACCTTTTAGAAATGTCATAAATAGTTGAAGATAGCGGCATTTAAAAGATACTAAGAAAATCAAGGGTAATATTATAGATTATAAAATTAATTACTAATAAAAAATGAATCAAAAAGCATGCCAAAGCATGAGAATATAAATGTTTTAAAAATACAAATATGATATTTAGTTGGATATAGCTCATTGAGTCTCGTCAAATGGCAATTATTTTGCCTTAATTAGATCTTTTATATAATTACTATGAATTATAAAACTAAATCATAAATAATAATAATAATTTATTATTTTAATATCAGGTAAATATATGTTAAATTTGAAATAAGATAAATAAAAGAAATGTGGTAGAACCAAATAAAAGTGATTCAAAAGTTGCACAAGAAGAGGTTCTAATTGCATAATAATGTAGCCAAATAAAGGTAAAACATTTGAATAAATGAGATAATTTGTATGGGAAAGTTTAACTATAATATACTGAGGAGGTAAAGTTTAAAATATTTAAAAATATGAATAATATTTTATTCGATAGAGCTCATTAAATTGAGCACAACGATATTTATTCTATATTTATTAAAACTCACTTGGAATTTTCTAGAATCACAAAATTATTTAAACATAAATATTAATAATTTTTTTAATATTGGTAAATATATATAAGAACTAAAATAACATGAAATAAAATAATGTAATATCACTAAATGAAGGCAATGTAAAGTTCAGAAGATTAGAAAATTAGATTGGCATTGTAATATAAATTATACAAGAAAGTTGCATCTCAAAATACTAAAGACTTTGAGTGAAACATTAGCTTTTTCCAATTAAGTATGAATCAAAATGCCTTGTAAAGTGGGCCAAAACCTTTGAACATTGCTTAATAAAAAAAAAAACTTTTAATTTCATAAAGCTCATCACTATAATTTTAATGATGTTCTTTTCATCTCGATAAAAAATTATTTCAAATTATTGCAAATTGCTAAATAAAATTAGAACAAACAATAATAATTAACTATTTTTATATCAATTAAATTAATATAATAAAAAAAAATCAAAATTATTTAATTATCACACAATAGGATAACTATATTTTTGTAGTAAAATGGCACAATCTAAGCAAAACATTTAAAAACATGAAATAAAATTTATAAGAAAGCTATATTCCAAGATATTAAAGAGATTAAGAGTAAAATCCTCATTCTCAAAAGGTACAATTTGAATAGCCTCATAAATGATGTAAAAACTAGAAAATACATTGTTAAAAAGACACATAAAATGTATTTTTAATTAGATAGAGTTCATAGAGAATAGTTCATCAACATTTGTTAATCTATATATGACAATATTTTAATTGGCAGTGAATTCCCAAAATAAAAAAGAATGAATATAAAAAAGTACTATTTTAATAAAATATAGGTACATATTTATAAAAAAATAAGATAAATTGAAGAAATTTAATATAACTAAATTAAGGTAATGAAAGCATCGAAAAAGAGGAGTTAAACGTAAATGGAAATATAACCGTATAAAAATTACAAATTCAATGAAATAAGATAAATTAAATGACATCCAAGACACTAAAAATATAGAGTGGAAGGTCCTCAATCATGAAATAAGAGATGAATCAAAATGTTTGTAAAGTAATACAAAGATCTAGAATGGAAAATCTATAAAAAATATAAAAATTAAATTTTAATAAAATAAAACTCATTGAGCGAGTCCAATGATGTTTGTTTCATGATAATCAAACCTCAATTAGAATCACAGAGACTTACCAAAGTAAATAACCTTAAATATTAATAAATTACTATTTTAATTCATCGCAAATATACTTTAAACAAAAAAAGATTTAAATTTTAGAAATTTAATGTAATGAAACCATAATAATTTGAGGGTCATAGGAGAGGAGATTTAGAATTACACCCTAATATAATGTAACTTTTGTAATGTTTTTAGGAAAATGAGATAAATTGTATAAAACATTGCATTTTAAGATATCAACAAGATTAAGTGCAACATCATTAATAGTGAATTTAGGTATGAATAAAAATATATTTTAAAACATGTAATGTTGATTAAAATATTTAAAAAAACAGAAAAATAATGAGATAGAGCTCACTAAGATCAGTGGAAAGACCTTTATTTCTACTCGATCAAGCCTTATTTGAAATTACAATGAATTACTAAGTAAAGAGCGTAAGTAATGATATAATTATATAAATATTAATTAAATATTTAATAATTTTTGAATAGGATACATTGAGGTAATGTAATATACGAACTCAAAGTGAACTAAGCTTCACATGGGAGATTTAAAGTAACATAGTATTATAGCCATATCAAAGAAAAAAGTTAAAACAAATTATATACAAAAGTTGTGTTTGAAGAAGTTGAGAAGATCGAGGATGATAAAGTTGAGATGATCGAGCATAACATGCTCGATCATTAAATTATGTACGAATGAAGAAGCTGCATAAACTGTACAAAAATTTTAAAAACATATTTAAAACTTTAAAAATGATTTTATAGATTTATGTAACTTGTTTGGGCTGATTCCAATAATGATTGTTATGACTTAATGGTCATTTAGAATTATTGTGAATTTTCAATGTAGTTGCAGAGAAATAATTACAAATTATTTCTTTTAATATTAAGTCAAATGTATTATTACAAAAAATGGAAGACAATTAAGCATGGTAATATAAAAAAATCAAAGTTTTGTAATGGTAACATGAGTCAAGAAATAAAGTTTCATAGAAGTATAACCAAATCAAAATAGAGCATTTGAAGAAATTATATAAACTAAATGGGAAAGCTATATTCCAAGATGCTAAAGAGAATGAGCCTAATGTCCTAAATTATAACATTTTGCACAAATTTAAATGTCTTGTAAATTATACTAATGTAATAAAAAATTAAATATTAGAAAATATAAAAAAATAGTTTAATTTAATAGAGCTCATCAAGTATAGTCTAATGATACTTTTTTGCCTCCAACATACCTTGTTTTGAGACATTGCTAATTACCAAAGTAAAGACACCTAAATAAAAATAAGTTATAATTTCAAAATTAAATAGATTTATATTAATTTTCATATATAAAAAATTAAATATTATAATATAGCCAAATTTAAATTATGTGAGGGTCACAAGAGAGGAGATATAATGTATAATAGTAAAGTAATTAAATTAAGGAGAAATATTTGAAAAATTTTATGACAATGCTACAATACTAGATACTAAGGTGAATGAATGTAACATTCTCGATCGTCAAATAAGTTACAAATCAAAATGACTAGTAAGCATGCCAAAAACCTAGAAAAAAACTAAGTATATAAAAGTGATATTTAATTGGATAGAGTTTATCGAGATGAGTCTATTAACGTTTGTTTCAAGTCAATTGAACCTCGTTTGTAATCATAATGAATTACTAATGTAAATAAGGATAAATAATAATATTTTTTTAATATTATGAAAATATATATTAAAACTGAAATGTTGTAAATTAATGTGATATAATATTAGAAAAAAATTATAAAAAGAAGAGATCTAGATTTATATTATAATATAACAAAATAAAAGTAAATAATTTGTTGTAACGATAGAAAATAATTTAGAATATTGCATTCTGTGATACTAAGGAGGTGAACAATAACATTCTCAATTATAAAATTAGGTACGAATCAAGAAGCCTCATAAACATTGGAAATATATATTCAAGCTAAAAAGAAGTGAACTAAATCAATTTAACCAAATAATTGTCATGTATATTTCATATGAAACTATATTAGAGTTACATGGTCATATTTCCAAACAATGATGAAATATTTTAAGAAATAACATAAATACTACAAGAACGTTATTGTTTCGCATTAGAAAGGAGATAGAGTGTAACATCCTTGATCCTAAAATCATTTATGAAATAAAATGTTTAATAAAATCTACCAAACATAGATAAAAAGTAATTTTTAAAAATATAAAAAATTACTTAAATTTTTGTGGCATATTGAGGCAAGGCAACCGACGTTTTTTGGTCTTAATCGAACCTTGTTTAAAATTACTATGAATTACCAAAACAAAATATGCATAAGTTATAATAAATTGTTATTGAAATTATTTAAAAATCAATATTTTTTAAATTTGAAATAAGATAAATTAGTGTAATGTAATATAACTAAATAAATGCAATGTATATTAAAAAATTATGATAAATTGTGTAAAATGCTGCACCCTAATTTATTAAAGGAATTGAATATAACATCCTCATTCATCAAAAAGGGCATGAAACTAAAAATCTCATAAAACATTAAAAAACATTAGAAAATTAGATATTTAAAAATATAACAATGTTTATTTATTTTGATAAATCATATTGAGATGAGTCCGACAAAATTAATTTCAACTCTTACTAACAAAATTTTTAATAATAGTTATTTACAAAAAAATTAAGATAAATAATAATAAAGCTTTATTTTAATATTAAGCAAATATTCATATTAAAAAAATAATATTAATTGAAGTATTGTAATATAACAAAGTAAAAAGATGGTAAAGTCACAAAAAGGAGAGTTCAATTTACATAGTAATACAACAAAATCAAAGAAAAAAGTTTAAAAAAATGAGATAGATTATGTAAGAAGGAGATATAAGGAGTTTAAGTGTAACATCCTCCACCATTTTGTTAGGTGCAAATCAAAATATCTTGCTAAAAATACAAAGAAAACATAGAAAATAAAACATTTAAAAATATACAAATTATTATTTGCTTGCATTGATCTTGTTGAGACTAGAGCAGTAACATTTTTTCATTCTCATTAAGCATCTTCCTCAAAACTTAAAAAGATTTAAATAATAATAATAAATTATTATTTTCGTATTATATAAATATATATTAGATAAAAATGCTATAAATTTCAGCAATGTAAAATAACCAATAAAAGTGAAGTAAATATGACATGAGAGAAGAATTAATCTTTCATAAAAATATAACAAAATAAAATTAAAAATTTGAAGAAATTAGAAAAATTATATAGGAAAGTTATAGTCAAAGATATGAAAGATTTTGAGTGTAATATCCTTTATTATAAAATAAGAGATGAATAAAAATGCAAAAAAGTATGAAAAATACCTAGATAAAGAAATTTGGTAATATAAAAGAAATTTTCAGTTCAATAGTGTATTTCAAGATGTGTCTAATCGCGTTTGCTTCATTTCGATTAGAACACATGGGGGATAGCTACAGATTGCCTAAACAAATAATGATAAATAATGACAAACTATTATTTTAATATTAAAACTAAAACTCAAAAAAACTATATGTAATGTAATATAGTGAAATCAAAGCATTCTATGGTTACACAAGAGAACATTTATAGTTATAAAGTAATTTAATGAAATTAAATTGAAATATTTGAAAAAAAAGAGATAAAGTTTTCTAATTGCTTCATTCTTAATCATACAATCAAGTATGAACTAAAATTTCTCATAAAGCAAGAAAAAACCTTTCGAAATAGATTTTTAAAAAATGTAAAAATATATTTAATAAGATAAAACTCATTAAAATTAGTCAAATATCACTTGTCTCACTTGTTTGCTCCTTGATATTAATCACTATGCATTAGCAATGTAAATAAGCTTAAAAATAACAAATTACTATTCTAATATTAAGCAAAGTATATAATAAAGCTAAAATAAAATAAATTAAAGAAATATAATATAACTAAATCAAAAGATGTAAAGGTCACAAGAGATGAGATCGTTAATTATGAATTAATAAAACCTAAAAAAAACGAAATATTTCATGAAATGTGATAAATTGTATAGAAAACTTGTATTCCAAGATACCAAAGAGATTGAGTGTAACATGCTTGATCCTAAAATTAGGCACGAATTGAAATGACTTGTAAAATCTATCAAAAACTTAGAAGTAAAATATTTTAAATGCAAAAATAAAAATTTAATTAGATGATGCCTCACAGATGAATCTAACGACATTTCTTTTTTCACCAATAGACATCATTTGAAATTAGCAATAATAAATCATCATTTTAAACATAAATGATATTACATTACTATATTAATATTAAGAAGATATATATATTAAAGGTTAAACAAAATATGTAAAAGTATTGTAATATAACCAAATTGAAGCAATTTAAAGGTCACAAGGGACATGAATTAGAGCTTCATAGTAACCAAACTAATGAAAACAAAAAAATTGATAAAATGAGAAAATGATATATGGAAGTACTATTTAATAGCTAAATCAAGAGTATCTTTTGTAGCCATCAAATATCATACAAATGGAAGTATCTCATAAAATGTGTAAAATTTCTTAAAAATGAAGATTTGTTAAAATAAAATAAGTATTTAATTGAAAAGTTGGTCTAGACAAGTTCAATTACCTTTGTTATGCTTCCAACGAACCAACTTTTTTAATTATTATAAACTATCTACATAAATAAGCATAAATAATAAAAACTAATTCTTTTAATGTTAAGTAAATATATATTAACATAAAATGTGATATATTAATGGAGTATAATACAACATAATCGTAGTGATGCCAACATTGTACTAGAAGAAAATTAGAGCCATATCATAATTTAACTAAATCAAAGTGAAAGTTTTGAATAAATGAGATAAATAATAAGTAAAAGTTACATTTAATGATACTAAAGAGATCAAGTGCAAAATCATCAAATGTCTAATTAGGTACTAATTAATATATTTTATAAAATATGCCGAAACCCTAAAAAAGTATTCAAAAATAAAGAGTTAACATTTAGTTTAACAGAATTAATTTGTAGCAACCAAGATATGTTAGTTATGTCTTGAATGAACTCAGTTTAGAATTACTAAAAATTATCATAAAATGTAGGCACAAATAATTAATTAATATTTTTAAAATTAAATAAATATTTATTTAAATTGAAGTAAGATAAATTGAAATAAGTTTATGTAACAAAATTGTGAAGGTCAAATGAAGAGAGATTTGGAGTTACATTGTAAAATATCCAAATCAAAGAAAATAATTTTAAGAAATAAGATAAATTATGTGAGAAAGTTGCATTATAAATTACTAGGGCAATCATGTGTATGCTTGATCGTAAAATTAGGCATGAATCTAAATGCCTCTTAAAACATATTAATCCTTATAGGAGGATATATTTAAAAAATATAAAAATAAATATTTAATTTGATAGAGCTCATTGAGATGAATCCAATGATATTTCTTTTGTCTTCATTGGACATCACTAGGAATAATAGAAATTACAAAAAATAAAAATTCATAAATAATAACAAATTATTATTTTAATATTAAGAAAATATACATATTAAAGATAAAATAAGATAAATTGATATAATATAATAAACCAAATCAAATTCATATAATGGCTATACAAGAGGAGGTTTAGAGTTACATAAAAATATAACCAAATCAAAGAGAGAAATTTTAAGAAATGAGATCAATTGTATAAAAACGTTCCATTCTCAGGTACTAAGAAGATTGAATGCAACATCCCCAATCGCCAAATTGGAGACAAATTAAAATATCATACAAACAATGAAAACTCACAAAAAATTCAATAATTAAAAGGGTAAAAAAGCAATTTAATTTGATTAAAGTTTATCATTATGAGTTTGATGATGTTTTTTGTTCTTCATCATACTTATTTGAAATTACGTAGTAACAAATTATTATTTTAATATTAAGTAAATATTTATTAAAATTGAAATAAAATAAATTGATGTATTGTTAGATAACAAATTCAATGTGATATAAGTATCTCACTGTAGAAGATTTAGAAATGCATAGTAATATAACCAAACGAAAGTGAAAAATTTGATGAGCTTAGCTAAGTTGTATGGGAAAGTGACATTCCATGATCACATCGAAATATAGTGTAACATTCTTGATCATAAAATGAGATATCATTTTGAAATCCTCAAAAAACATGGAAAATTTTATAATATAAAATAGTTAAAAATATAACAAAAAGAATTTAATTGAATTAATCTTGTCAACATGAGACCAATGACATTTGTTTTTCCTCCATTGGGCCTGGTTTGTAATTCATTTGAATTACAAAGGAAAATTGACATAAATAACAATCAATTACACTATTAATGTTAATTAAAATTATATTAAAGTTGAAATTAGATAAAATGGAGCCATATAATATCACTTAGCAAAAATGATTTAATGGTCATAAATGGTTCTTCTAAATAGTGACAAAATCCTAAAAAAATAAAAAAAAACAAAACTATATTATTGATATGTATGGGGATCATTGAGATGAGTCTAACAACATTGGTGATGTCTCCGTCAAAATATATTTTGAATTACTACAAATTAAATGAATAATAACGAAATAATATTTTAATATTAGATAGATATATATTAAAGTTTAGGAAAGATAATTTGAAGCAATGTAATATATCCTAATCAAATTGATGTAATGGTGACATGAGAGTGGAATTGTAATTTAATAATAATGTGACCAAATAATAGAAAAAGATTTAAAGACATGTGTTAAGCTATTAGGCAAAATTACATTCTGAGATGCAATGGTTTTCAAATGTAATATCCTTTCCAATAAAATATGGTACAAATCAAAATATCACATGAAGTATTGTAAAAGACTAGAACTACCAATGACATTTCTTTCGTCTCCCTCAAATCGCTTATACAATTAATGAGAATTGCCAAATTAATTAAGCATACAAAATAATAAATTGTTATTTTAATATTAAATAAATATACATTTAAGTTAAAAGAAAATAATATGAAACAATGTAATATAGCCAAATCATTGGGATATAAGTGTTCCATGAGAGGATTCTTGGAGTGACATAGTAATCTAATGAAATTAAGATAAATCATTTGAAGGAATGAGATAAATTGTGTTTGAACATTGCATTCTAAGAGAAAAAGGATGTCAAGTATGATAACCTCATTCATCCAATTTCTTATGAACTAAAATGAGCATAAACTTAAAAAAAAATCTTTAAAATGTTTATGTTAAAAAATATAAAAAAGTGTTTTTAAATTGATGGAGCTTTTGAGATGAGTTTATTGAAAAAAGTATGAATTGAAATATTGTATAAAGAATGCAAAAATCATACACATAAAATATCTAAAAATATCGAAATGAATACTTAATTGGATAAAGCCTTTCAAGAGAGGTCAACAATGCTTGTTTATCTTGAATCAGACATTGTTTTGAATTAATATAAACTATAAAATTAAATAACCTTAAATAATAATAAATTATTATATTAATATTAAGTAAAAATATAATAAAGTAGAAATAAGATAAATTGAATCAATGTATTATAACTAAAAAAAGTAATCAAAATGTCACGCTTTTAAATAATTATAATTTGATAAAAATATTACAAATCAAAGCAAAAAAATTGAGGTAAATTATAAGTGTAAGTTGCATTAAAACATAATAAAGAGATCAAGTGTAACATCATCGATCATTAAATATGGTAAGAATAAAGAAATATTTCTTTTGATGTAAACTAATCTTAAAGATGAAAAGAAATAAATTGAAGAAATGTTATATTACTAAATGATTAGATTTAAAAGTCACACGAAATAGATTTAGTGTCAAATAATAATATAACTTATTCTAAGGAAAACATTTTATGAAGCTGAGATAAATTACATCAGAAAGTTGTAATCCAATAAATTAAAGAGATTGAGTGTAACTTCTCAATCAATAAAAAAGGCACAAATTAAAAAGTACACAATGCATGTACAAACCTAGAAAATAAAATTAAAAAGCTTAAAATGAACATTTAATTGGATAGAGCTCATTAAGATGTGTCCAATGATGTTTGTTTTTATCTCCAGAAGGCTTCACTTTGGAACGAATGAAAATTATAAAATTAAATAACCATAGTTAAAATAAAGCATTATTTTAAGATAAAATAAAAATATATTAAAGTTAAAATATAATAGTTTGAAATACTATAATGTAACTAAATCAAGATGATGAACAAATAACACGCGAGGAGAATTAGATTTTCATAACAACATAACCAAATCAAAGAAAAAAGTTGAATAAACGGGAATAATTGTATAGCAAAATCACTTGAATGACTTTAAAGAGATAGAGTGTAATATCCTCGATTGTTAAATCATACATAAATAAAAATTAATTGCAAAATGACATAAAATACAGAAAATATTATGTCAATATATGAAAATGTAAATATTTAATTTTTTTTAACCTTTCAAGATGATTCCAATAATGTTTTTTTTATCTTGATCGAACATCAATTACAATTATTATGAATTAGCTAAATAAAGAAACTTAAATAAAAATAAATTATAACTTTAATATTCAATAAGCATTTAATTAATATTAAAAGAGATAAATTGAAAAAATGAAATAAAACTAATTCAAAGCACTATCAATATAACTTGATAGTAGAGTTATGATCATATAATGAAACCAAAGCAAAACATTCTTAGAAATGAGATAAAATTTATAGGAAAGCTACATTATGGAGATTGAATCGACTTGCTGAATATTAAGAAACATACAAATTGAGATTTTTTATAAAAAAGGAAAAACCAAAAAAAATAAAATATTTAGAACATTAAAAATGAAATAATTATTTGGTACAACTCACCAAGATAAGTCTAATGATGCCTATTTTGTCTCAGTTAATAGTTGTCTATAATTCAATGAATTAATAAATTATATAGAAATTAATAAAAATAAATTACTATTTTTGTATTATGTAGATATTAAAGAAGAAACTAGATAATTCAAAACAATATAATATAACAAAATCAAAGTGATGAAATGGTCATATCAAAGTACATTTAGAGTAAGATAGTGATATAACCAAATAAAAATAAGAAATATAAAGAAATGTGTTAAGTTATATAATAAAGTTGCTTTTTTAGATATAAAGGAGAAATAGTGCAATATCATCGATCATCAAATCAAGCATTAATCAAAATATTTTGCAAACCGTATCAAAACATTAGAATCTAAAATACTGAAAAAATATTAAAACAAATATATAATTTGATACAACTCTTAGAAAAAAGTAAAATGATGTTTGTTTCATGTCCACTAGATCTAGTTTGGAGTTATTACAAATTACTAAAGTAATTGATAAAAAATTATAATTTTAATATAATGTAATCATATGTTAAATTTTTAATTATATAAATTAAGGAATTATAACATAACTAAATATATGTTACATGAAAGTCACAAGACAGGACTTTATGATTATACACTACAATAAAATTCAAAGAATTGAGGTACATTGTATAAAACATTTGTGTTCCATAACACTAGGGAGATCGAGAGTAACATACTCGATTATCAAATAAATTACAAATTGAAATTCCTCCTAAAACAGCACAAAACAATAAAAATAAGATATTTATAAATATTAAATGGAATATTTAATTGGATGGAGCTTCTCGAGTTATGTCAAATGACTTTTGTTTCTTCTCCGCCAAACAAATTTAGAATTACTATGAATTACCATATTAAATAACAGTGAATTTTAATAAATAAAATAAATATATTTTAAAGGAAAACAAAGATAAACTAAACAAAAATAATATAACCAAATCAAAGAGTTGTAAATGTCTAATTAATGAAGAATTAGAATTTCATAATAATGTCAACAAATCAAAGCAAAACACTTGAAGAAATAAGAAATTACATAAAAAAAGTTGCATTCTTAGATATTGTGGATAATGAATATAACTCTCTCTATTAACAAATTAAGTACAAACCAAAACTTCTTTTAAATTATGTTAAATAAATATGAAAAAAAATATTTAAAAATATAAAACTTAATATTAACTTTGATAGTGCTTATCGAGTTGAGTCCAAAAGTATTAATATCTCTTTGGTTATATGTTATTTGAAAGTTTTATGAATTTCCAAATTAAATAATCTAATTTTATTTTAAAATTAAACAAATATATGTATTAACTAAAATTAAATAAATAGAATAATTATAATATAAGAAAATAAAAATAATGTAAAGGTCATAAGAGAAGAGAATTAGTGATCATGATAACATAACCAAATCAAAGTAAAATATTTCAAAAAATGAGGCAAATTATATGGGATAGCTAAATTCAGTGGCACTACGGTAATTGTATCATTCTTGATTATAAATACTGGTACAAAAAAATTTCCTATAAAGGTGCAAAAATCCTAAAAAAATAAAATTCTGCTAAATATAAAAATAATTATTTAATTATTTAGATTTCTCTCACATGTTTTAAATGATGTTTGCCTAATCTCAATTAAAACTCATTTAGAAACTTCTAATAAAAAATAATTGTGATAAATAAATGATTAACTATTCTTTTTTTGTCAAGCCAAACTATATTATCGATACAATGAGATGAATTAAGACATTGTAATGTAATAAAATCACTGTAACTTGAATGTTATACAAAGCAATATTTTGAGTTGAATAGTAACATATCTAAATCAAATAAAAAAATTTGAAAGAATGAATATAATTTTATAAGAAAGTTGTATTGAAAGGAACTAAGGAGATTGAGTGTAACATCTTTGACCATTAAATTAGATAGAATTACCTCACAAAGTATGGCAAAACTTTGGAAAATAAAAAATGTAAGAATATAAAAATTATTGCTTTGTATGATAGAGCTTATCGAGATGAGTCCCATGATGTTTATTTCACCTCTATCATACATCATTTCGAATTACTATAAATTACAATATTAAAAAATCTTAAATAATAAAAAATTGTTATTTTAATATTAAGTAATTATATAATAAAGTTTAAATAAGCTAAATTGAATTAATTATTATAACAAAACTAAAGTGATGTAAAGGTCACACAATAGATTAATTTATGTTTCATATTAATATAACTAAATTAAAGTGAAACTTTTTTGTTAAATGAGTTGAATTTTATAGTAAAGTTACATTTCAAGATATTAAGAAGATAGAGCGTAGCATTTTCTGTCATCAAATAAAATATAAATTGAAATGCTTTGTTAAGCAAGCAAAACTTCTAGAAATTTTTTTTTAAAATATAAAAATAAATTTTCAGTAGATAAAGCTCCTTTAAAATTACTATGAAGTACCAAAATAAAAAAAAACATAAATAGTAATAAGTCATTTTTTTAATATGACGTAAATAAATATTAAATTTGAAATAAGATAAATTAGTAATGTAATATAACTAAATCAATGAAATGTTATTGTCACACAAGAGAAGATTTAGAATGACATAACATAATAATCATATCAAAGAAAAACATTTAAAGAAATGAGATAAATGTTATGAAAATGATACATTACAACATTTTAAAGAGTCGGGTATAACAAATTCGATCATCAAATTAGATACAAATCAAAGCATCTAAAAAAGCATTCCAAAATAATAGAAAATAAAATATTTAGAAATATAAAAATTAATATTTAATTCGATAGAGCATTTGAGACAAGTCCAACAACAATCATTTGATCATGATTAGACTTTGATTATAATTACCATGAATTATAAAATTAAATAAGCTTAAATAAAAATAAATTTTGATTTTAATATCATGTTAACATTTTTTTCCAAAAAATATAATAAGCGACAGCAACATAATATTATTTAAAAAAGTATTCTAATGGCCACATCAGAGGATAATAAGTGTTCTATAGTAATGTGACCAAATCAAAGCAAAACGTTTGAAAAAATTACATATATTATAGAAAAATATATTACAATCCGAAATACTAACGATATCAGGTGTAACATCTTCATTTGTCAAATAATGTATGAATCAAAATATCTCATAAATCATTCCAAAACCTTATAATATCTTTGAAAAAAAATTTAAAATTAATATTTGATTAAATAAAGCTATTTAAAAAACATTTACTGACTTTTGTTTTGTCTTTATCAAATATCATTTGAAAATATCATATGTCCAAAAAGTAAATATTAATAATAAAAGTAAATTATTATTTTAATATTAAATAAATATATATTGAACTTAGAATGAGCTACATTGAAGCAATGTAATATTAGTAAATCAAAGTGATGTAAAAGTCACATAAGATGAGATATAAAGTTACATAGCAATATAACCAAATCAAACTAAAAAATATGAAAAAATAAGATAAATTATGCATGAAAGTTGTAGTCTAAGATATTAGGTGATTGACAATAAAGTCATCAATCACGAAGTATTGTTCACATGAAAATGTATTGCAAAGCATGTCAAAACATTAAAAAGAATAATATATCAAAACATTAAAAAGATTAGTTAATTATGTTGAATGCTTTGAGATGAGTCAAATGACTTTTATTTCATTTTGATTAGTCTAGCTTAAACATTATGGAAAATTACTAATTAAGTTGCCATAAATAATAATAAATTACTATTTAAATATTATGTAAACATTACATAAAGTTTTAACTACTTTAATTAAAGAAATAAAATACAATTAAATAAAAGGTTTGTAAACATTGCACAAGTTGAGATTAAAGTTGTATAGTAATATATAAAAATCAAAGAAAAATATTTTAAAAAATAAAATTAAATGAATGGGAAACTTGCAATCTAGAATATTATAGAGTGTTAATGATTTCTTTAGCATAAAATTAGGTGTAAATAAAGAACTTAAAAATATAAAGTTGAGCATTAAATCTGATATAACAAATCAAGAGGATTCGAGCAACATTTGTTTCATCTCTAACAAACTTCATTTAGAATAACAATGAATTATCTAAGTATATAAACATAAATAATAATAAATTATTTTTTTAATGTTAAGTAAATATATAATAAAGCAATAATAAGAGAAATTGAAGCAACATAATATAAACCAATTAATGCAAACTAATAGGCCACACCAGAGTGGAATTAATGTTTGATAATAGCATAACTAAAACAAAGAAAAAAATTTAAACATTTGAGAATACAAGAAAGTTGTATTTTAAGTCATCAAAGAGATCGAGTGTAACTTCTTTTATCATTAAACAGGTTAAAATTGAGACATTCTTAATATAGTAAAAAAAACTTTCGAAAATAAAATTTTTAAAAAATAAAAAAATCAATATTTAATTGGATATAGCTCATCAAGGCAAGAAAAATTATGTTTGTTTTGTCTTAATGAGACACCATTTTTACATGCCAAAAATTAACAAAAATAATGAAATGCAAAAAATAATACATAATTCATTTAATATTAAGTAAATATTTATTAAAACTAATGTGAAACAAATTGAAGCAATGTAAACTAACAAAGACAAAGTGATGCAAAGGTCACACAAGAGGAGAATTTGAGTTACACAATGATAAAGACAAATGAAAGTAAGAACTTTGAACAAATAAGATAAATTGCAGCAAATTCCAAAATCTATGGAGATAGACTATAAAATTCTTGATCATCAAATTATGTTCAATAAAAATATCTTGTAAAAGATTCGAAAACTCTAGAAAATAAAATATTTAAAAACATCAAAAGGGTTATTTAATTGAATAAAGCTTTTTTAGACAAGTACAATGACATTTCATTCGTCCCTATAAGAGACCTCATTCAAAATTACAGAGGACTACTATGAGTTTCTTAAAAGAAAGCAACAATAATAAAAAATTATTATTTTAATCCCAAACAAATATATATTAATGTTGAAACAACATAAATTAAAGCAAAGTGATATAATTGTCACACAAAAAAGAATTTAGAATTTCGTAGTAATATATTCAAATCAAAGAAAACAATTTTGAGAAATTAGATTAATTACACTAGAATGTTGAATTTTAGGCTACTAAGGATATTGATTTAACATCCTCAATCATAAAATTAGGTACTAATCAAACTTTCTCATAAAATAAGACAAAATGCTAAAAAAATAAAATATTTTAAACTTATAAGAATTAAAAATTAATTGGATAAAGCTTGTTAGGATAAGTACAATGACTTATACTTTGTCTCTAATAGACCTCATTTAAATAATTATAATTTGTTATTTTAATATTAAGTAATTATATTTTACAGGAGTAATTACTTAAATTAAATCATTGTTCTATAAGCAAATCAAAGCAATATAAATAGAAAATTATAGCAAAATATAGTTTCTTTATTTAAAATTAAATCAAAGCAAAAAGAATTTCGATAAGCAAGATAAATTGAATGGCGAAAGATGCATTGCAAGATTTCTACGTAGATCAAGTGTAACAAAAAAAATTCTAAAAATAGTTATTAATAAAACATTCTTATCACACATGAAAAACTAAAAACTAAAATACTTAAAAGTATAAAAAATGAATGATTATTTGGATAGAGCTTGTTAGGAAAAGTTCAACAACATTTGTTCCATCTTGGTTGGACTTAGTTTGAAAGTACAATAAATTTTTCATTTAAAGAAGCTTAAATAATAATAAATAATTTTTATTATTAAGAAAATATATATTGATTTTGAAATAAGATAAATTAAAATAATACAATATAATAATTTCAAAGAGATAAGCTCATTGAGATGAGCCCAAAGACATCTATTTCATCTCTATCATTTTATATTTTGAAATACTAAGAATTAACAAAAAAAAATAAGAAAAAATAATAATGATTTATTATTTTAAGGTGAGGTAAATTTATATTAATGCTAAAATGATATAAATTGAAGCAATATAATGTGAACAAATAAAAGCCTTGTGAATGTCACATGATAGGATATTTTGATTTACATAGCACTAAAACATAATCATTGCAAAATATTTGAAAACAAAAAGATAATCAATGCAAGAAATTTACTATATTGGATATTAGTGAGATTGACTTTAAAATACCTAATTATAAAATGACGAACAAATAAAAATTTCTCATAAAAAATAATAAAAAAATGGATAATAAAATATTTAAAAATATATTATTTATATTTAATTTGTTAAAACTCGTTGAGACAAGTCTAACATCGTTTGTTTCACTAGATCGTACCACATTTTCAAGTAGTAGGAATTGCAAAAATAGATAAGCACAATTAATAACTAATTACATTATAATATTAAGCAAATAAATATTAATGTTTGGAATTGGTAAATTGAACCAACATAATATAATCAAATCATAGAAACATTAAAGTCATAGAGGAGGAGATTTAGTATTGCATAGTAATAAAACAAAAATACGTGGTGCTATTGAAAAGATAAGATAAATTGAAACAAAAACCTACATTCCAATATACTAAGGGGATCAAGTGTAACTTCTCCATCATAAAATAATGTATGGACTAAAAAAATCTTATAAAGCACAACAAAATAAAAAAAAATAAAACTTTTAAAAAAATCATCAACATGAATCTACTAATTACAAATTACATTGGTAAATAACTATTAATAATAATGAGTTATTATTTTGAAATAATTATATATATATATATACATATATATTAATGTTGAAATAAGATAATTTGAAGTAATATAACATAGAACAATCAAAATGATGCAATGGTCAAACGAGAGCAGGATTAGTGTTTTAAAGAAATATAACCAAATCAATGCAAAAAAATTTGAAGAATTAAGATAAATTTAATTAGAAAGTTTCCTACCATAATACTTAGGAGTTGAAATGTGACATCTTTGATCATGAAATTAAGTACAAATCAAAATTTTTCATAGAATGATCAATCATAAAAAAATATTTAAAAATATAAAATGAAAATTTAATTTTATATAACTAGGCACATTGAGCGCAAAGACTTTTGTTTCCTCTCAAGAGCTCCTGGATTAGAATTATTGCACATTACGAATATAAAAAACCTTAAATAAAAAGAAGTTATTATTCTAACTTTAATTAAAAATATAATAGCTTACAAATGAGATAAACTAAAGAAAAACAATAAAACCAATTTAAAGCAACATCAACCTCACAAGATATGAGAAATAGAAACCATAGTATTGCAACCAAATCAAGGTGAAAAGTTATAAGAAATGTGATAAAAGTTTTTGAAAAACCTTGTTCCAAGGTACCAACGAGATTCAGTGCAACATCCTTGATCTCTAAATTTGGTAAAAATCCAAAATGCATTGTAAAATGTACAGAATCATAGAAAAACGAATTTTAAAAATATAAAAATAAAAGTGTAATTTGTTGAAGCT
Source organism: Vanilla planifolia (assembly GCA_023846275.1). Taxonomy (NCBI): domain Eukaryota; kingdom Viridiplantae; phylum Streptophyta; class Magnoliopsida; order Asparagales; family Orchidaceae; genus Vanilla; species Vanilla planifolia. The sequence continues at coordinate 428,256 of JAIUJO010000165.1, read as the reverse complement.
TGTCGAGATGAGTCCAATGCCTTCTTTTTTTGTTTCTATTGGACCAAATTTTTAATTATAATGAAATACCCAAAAAAATAAGCATTAATGAAAAATTTACTATTATTATTAAGTAAATATATATTAAAGAAGAGACGAGTTAAATTGAAGCAATGTAATATTATAAAATTATATTAAATGTTCATACATGATACGATTTAAAGTTAAACAATAAATTAAATTAATTGAAAAAAATGAAATTTAGAGAAATGGGTTCAAATATATGAGACACCCATTTTTGAAGATACATAGAAGATCAAGTAAATAATCATTTACTATTTTAACCATAATAATTTAACATTTTAATACAAAAAAATTTAAAAAGTAGATAATAATAACTTATTACATTGACATAAACAATCTATTTATTAATGTTGAAAGAAAATTTTAAAAAATTTTAATATAACCAAATAAAATCAATATAACATTAAATTTATAGCACAATTAGAGTTTCATAGTAGTAAAATAAAATATAAAAAAAATTTGTAGAAATGATATATATTAAATAGGAAATTTGCGTTAAAAAATGCTGAAGAGATCAAATGCAACATCCTTAAAGAAAATATCATGTATGAATGGAAATATCTCTTGAAGTGTCTGAAAACAATTAAAAAAAACATATAAAATCTTAAAGATGAAAATTTAATTAGATAGAACTTCTTGAACAGAGTCTAACAACATTCATTTCTTCTTAATTGCACATCATTTAGAATTTCTAAGAGTGAAAAAATTGAATAAGCAAAAATTATAATAAATTATTATTTTAAAATTAGGTAAACATAAATTAATACCAAAGTTAGATAAGTTGAAACAATAAAACATAACAAAATCAAAGCGAGGAAAATTGCAATGGTGATGGTAATAAGAGGTTCATAATAACATAAATAAGTCAAATTGAAAATTTTGAAATTTTGGCAAAATTATATAAGAAAGTTGACTTCCAAATTACTAAGTTGATCGAATCTAACATCATTGACCATTATATTAAGAATGAATTAAAATTACTTATAAAAGGTGGAAAAATTTTAGAAAATTAAAAAAAAATAAAAAATTTAAAAATGTTTATTTCTTCTGAATCAAACCTCACTTAGAATTATGACAAACCACTAAAGTAAATGAACCTAAATAATAATTAATTATTAATTTAATATTATGTAAATACATAATAAAAAGCTAAAATGACAAAAATATAATTAATGTATTTTAAAAAAATCAAAGTAACGTAAAGGTCTCACTAGTGGAGAGTAAGAGTTTAATAGTAATATGAACAAATTAAGATTAAATATTTAAAGAAATGCAATTATTTTAAAACGAAAGTTATATTCAATGATGCCAATAAGATCGAGCGTAACATCCTCTATTATGACATCAAGTACAAATCAAAAATATTCATTAAGAGTGTGAATCCTATGAAAATATAAATATTTAAAAATATAAATTAAATAGATGGTGTTCATTAAGATGAGATGATCAATGTTTGTTTTGTCACAATTGGACCTCATTTGGCCTTACTACAAATTACCATAATAAATGATCTAAAAAGTTATTTCAATATGATGTAAATAAAAATTAAAGTTGAAATGATATAAACTGTAGTAGTGTAATATGAACTAATCAAAGAAATATGAAGGTCACATGAGAAGAAATTAAAAGTTACATTATAACATAAACAAATCAAAAAAAGTTTTAAAATGAGAAATATTCTTATGAAAATGTTGCATCTCAACATTCTAAAGAAATCAAGTGTAACAAATTTCATCATCTAATTAGATACGAATCAAACTACCTTGAAAAACATTTCAAAATCCTAACATATTTATTTTTTTAAAACTTTAAAATAAATATTTAATTTGATAAAACAAGTCAAAATTTGTCCAAAAAAGTTTATTTCTTTAGATTTAGCTCTTGTTTAGAATTATTATGAATTACAAATTTAATTAATTTTAAATAATAATGAATCAATGTTTTAATATTAAAATAAGAAATATTAAAATAGAAAATTGTTAAATTCAATACTATTGTGTCACAAAATCAATTACATATAATGATCACACCATAATAGAATAAGTGTTTTATAGTAGTATAATCAAATCAACACAAAACTCTCCAAAAAATTTTATAAATTGCCCAAAAAAGTTATATTACAATGTATTAAGGAGAGAGAATGTAAGATCCTTGATAGTAAAATAAGGTATGAGTAAAAATGCCTACTAAAGTGTGTTAAAGCCCAACAAAATTGTTAAAAAATGCTAAATTAAAATTAAATTAGATAAACACCATTATGATAATTTGGATGATGTTTTTTTAACTCAATTAGACCATGTTTGGAATTATTGCAAATTAATAAAGGAATATGAATAAACAATTATAAATTGTTAATTTTATATTAAATAAATATATGTTAAAACTAAAATGAGATAAGTTAAAGCCATCTAATATAACCAAATAAAAGTGATGTAAAGGTCACACAAAATGAGCTTTAGAGTTACATAATAATATGACTAAGTGAAAGTTAAAAAACTTTAAAGAAATATAATAAGTTTTATAGGAAAGTTACTTTCCAAGATACTAAAGAGATAGAGCTTAACAACCTTGATCATTAAATAAAGTACGAATCGAATTGTCTTATAAGGAATCCTAAAACTTAAGAAAACATAATAATGAAAAACTTTAAAAATATATTTAAATCGATAGAGACCTTCAATATGAGTCCAACAATATTTATTTTTATTAATTAGACCTTATTTTATAATTATAATGAACCAATAAAATAATTTAATATTAATAGTAAATATTATTTTTTAATATTGAGTAAATGTATATTAAAGATGAATTATGATATATCAATGTAAAATAATTTATCTAAATTAAAGTGATGTAAAACTCACGTGATTGTAGATTTAGAGTAACAAATTCATGCAACCTAACAAGGCAAAACTTTGATAAAATGCCATAAATTATAGAGAAATATTGCACTCCAATATAAATTGCTAATCTAGTATAACATCCTTCATCATCAAACTACTTATAAATTAAAATATCACAAATTCATGCCAAATCTTTAAGAAATTGAACACTTAAAAATATAAAAATAAATAGATAATACGGAAGAGCTCGTTGAGGTGAGACCAATGACATTTTTTTCAACTTGAATGGAGCTTATTTGAAATTACTATGAATTAAAATTATAATTAAATATAAATATTAATAAATTATTTTTTCATGTTAAATTAGTATATATTCATGTTAAAATAAGATAAATTGAAGCAAAGTATTATCACAAAATTAAAGTGTTCTAGAAGTCACACTATAAGAGAATAAGATTTTCATAATTATATAATAAAATATATAAAAAAATTTAAAAATGAGATAATTTTTAAAGAAAAGTTACATTCCAAGATACAAAGGAGATCAAGTTTAACATCTACAATTATCAAATTTTATACAAATTAAATTGTCAAATAATGGAAGCGAGAACAATAAAAAATAAAAATATTTAAAAATATGGAAATGAATACTAAATTCGATAGAGCTTGTCGAGGTGAGACGAATGATGTTTGTTTGTCTCAATCATACCACTTTTAGAGTTTCAATGAATTACTAAATTAATTAGTTATAAATATTAATAAAATATTATTTAAATATCAAATGAATATATTTTAATACTTAAATGATGTTAATTATAGTAATATATTAAAATAAATTTAACTTCACGTAAAAACCATATGAGAGTTGAATTAGAGTTTAGTAGTAATATAACGAAACTAAAACTAATCTCAAAAAATGAGATAAATTTTATGGGAACGTTACAATCCAAGACATTAAAGATATCTAGTGTAACAACCTTAACAAAAAGTGAGGCATGAATAATTAAAGCTCACAAAAAGTGCAAAAACCTAAGAACTTAAAATATTGTAAAATATAAAATTAATATTTACTTCGATAAAACTCATTAAGACAAGTTAACAATGTTTGTTTCATCATTCTAAGAACTCATTCGAAATTACTTTGAATTAATAATGTAAGTAAACACAAAAAATTGTTTTAGAATTAAGTAAAAATGTATTAAATCTATAGTTATGCCAACTAATAAAAATCTAAAGTGAGTAAATCAATGGCATGCATCTATAATAAGAGAGCAAAATTATAGTTTTCTATAAATATAAGAAAATCAATATGAAAAAGCTGAAGAAATGAGACAAATTAAATCGAAAAAAATTACACACCATGTTCAAAGGAAAATCCTATGTAACATTTTAAAATATCAAATTAGGTGCAAAACGAAATATCTGATAAGGCTTTAAGATTTTTTTTTGAAAATTATATATAAAATGTATATAAATTAACATTAATTGGATGGAGCTCGTCGATATTAGTGCAATGAGTTTTCTTCTATGTTAATTGGATCTTCTTCAAAATTACTACAAATTATGAAAATAAATAACAAAAAAAATTAATTATTATTTTAATATTAACTAAATATTTGATAAATTTGATGCGAGATAAATTGAGGAAATGCAATATAACCAAATCAAAGTGGTGTGTGTATCACATTAGAGAAGAATTTGGGTTTTATTCTAATAAATCAAAAAAAAAATAAAAAATATTCTAAAATAGAGATCAATTGTGAGGGAGAATGTTGACATGCAATGTTACATTATGGTTCATCAAATTAGGTACAAATTGAAAAGATTCATAAAGCAATCCGAGAGCCTAGAAATTAAAACATTTAATGACATAAAAATTAATATTTAATTAATAGGGCTCATCAAGATGAGTCAAATGATATTTACTTTAACTTAATTAGACATATTTTGAAATTATTAAAAATTATTTTTATAAAAATTCATAACTAATAACAAAATAGCACTTCAATATTAATTTAAAAAACTCAAAGAAATAGTGGTATAAATTATTAAATATAATATAACTAAATGGAAAAGAAGTAAAGGTCATATGAGATGCGATTGGAGTTTCATGATTCTATAACTAAATCAAAGAAAAACTTTGAACAAAACGAGTTAAATTGTATAGGAAAATTGCATTGCAAGATACTGAGGTGTTTGACACAAGCATCCTTAATATTCAAATTAGATATGAATCAAAATGTTGCATAAATTTTTTCAAAACCTTTAAAAATAAAATACTAAATTATTCAATAATGAATACTTAACTTGATAGAGCATGACTACATGAGTTAAATAATATTTACTTCATCTCGATTAAAACTCATTTGGAATTCTAACAACATTCAAAAGCAAGAAAGCCTAAATAAAAATAAAATATTATTTTTGTATTAAATAAATATTAATACTTTAATGGGATATATTGAAGTAGTATAATATAACTAAACCAAAGCAATGTATTTGTCACTCGAGAGAAGATTTGGAGTTACATTGTAATATTGTCAAATAAAAAAAGGTTGAAAACATAAGATAAATTTTTCTTGAAAGTAGCATTTGAATGTACTTAAAAGATGGTGTCAAATATTTGATTATTAGATGTAGTTCAAATTATATTATTTTATAAAAAATGTTAAAACAATTAAAACAATATACTTTAAAATAAAAAATTATTTTGATAAAGATCATTGAGATAAGTGCAACAACATTGTTTGGCATGAATTAGATCTTATTTAAAAATACTACGAACTAGTTAATTTAATAAGCATAAATAATAATTAATTATTATTTTATTATTTAATAAATATTTATTGAAGTTTAATTGAAATAAATTGAAGCAAAGTAATATATTGAATTAAAAGCAATGGTAAGTTCATATGATAAGAGATTTAGCTATATACTAGCATAACCAAATCAAAGAGAAAAATGTAAGATGTGCGATAAACAATCCAAGAAACTTACACCCCAAGATACTATGAAGATTGAGTGTTGTGTCCTATATCATCAATTCTAGTACAAATTGAAATACCTCATAAAAAAGGTAAAATCTTAAAATTAAAGATATAAAACTATTAAAAATTAATATTTAATTGGATACAACTCATCGATATTCATATGAAAGCATTTGTTTGCCTTCATTTGACAACAATTGTAACAACTTTGAATTACAATATTACATAACCATAAAAATTATTATTTTAATATTGAATTAATATTTAATAATATTGAATAGAGAAAAATTTAAGTAATATATTATTGTCCAATCAAAGTGATGTAAAGTTCACAGGAGAGGATAATTAGTGTTTCATATTAAAATAAACAAATCAAAGAGAAAAATTTTAAGAAATCACATAAATTGTATGAGAAAATTGCATTAAAAATGCAAGGAGATTGACTCTGACGTACTTCATTGCTAAATTAGATGAGGACAACAATTTCTTTTGGAAACATCTAAATAAACATGAAATATAAATTTAAAAAATATAAAAATAAACATGTATTGTGATAAATCTCACTAGGAAGAGTAAAATAATGTCAATTTCATCATGATCAGATCTTGCTTAGAGTTTCTATTTAATTAACATTGTAAATAAATTTAAATAATAATAAGCTATTGTTTTAAAATTAAGAGAATATATATTAAAACTATAAATGGTGGACATGAATACAATGTAATATAATAAAATAAAAAGAATAAAGGTCACATTAGAGGAGAATTAAAGTTTATTGGTAACACAAGCAAATAAAAACAGAAAGTTTGAAGAAATTAGATAAATTATTATAAAAAGCTACATCCTATGATACAAATAAGATTAAATGTAACATCCTTGATTTTAAAATTGGTAAGAATCAAATTTTTTAATGAACCATGACAAAAAAATTGAAATAAATATTAAAAAAGTATGGAAAATAAATATTAACTTAAATAGAGCGTATCTAGTCAAGTCAGTTGATATTTGTTTCATCCTCATTAAAACTCATTTGCAATTAATATTAATTTATCTCATTAAATTAAAAAAACATTAAATTAGTATTTATTATTAAATGAAGATATGCAAAAAAAGAATGAGGTAGATTTAAGTAATGTAATATAACCAAATAAATGTATAGGTGACATTAGAAGAGAATAATGCTTTCAAACTGATATAAACAAATTGAATAAAAATCTATAATGGAATAAGATAAATTATGTGAGAGAATTGCATTACAAGATAATACAGAGTTTAAGTATATCAATCCTGGTCATCAAATGAAGTATAATTTGTAATGGCTCATAAATCAAATTTTAGATATTTAAATATTTAGATATAAAAAATGGTATTTAAATGGATAGAGCTATTGAAGATAACTCCAATGCTATTTATTTTATTTCAGTTAAACGTATTTTAGTATTACTACAAATTACTAAAGTAAAAAATGATCAATTAAAATAAACTATTATTTTAATGTTAAGAAAAGAATATATATATAATAGCTAAAACTAAATAAATTTGACAAATATATTATAACCAAGTCAATTCAATGTAAGGGTCAAAACATAATAAGTTTAAAGTAAGATAATATTATAACATAATCAAAGCCAAAATGTGAAAAAATGAGATAAATTATATTAGAAAGTGTCATTTCAAAATACTGTTATGGCCATGTGTAACATCCTTAACGATTAGAAAGGTACAATCAAAATATCTCATAAAGCAAAAAAAACCCTAGAAGATAATATTTAAAAACAAAAAATGAACATTTAATTAAATATTTCTTATTGACAGGAGTCTAATGAAAATTTTTTAATCTCAAGTAAACCTCATTTGTTATTATTATTAATTACCAAATGAAATAATAAAAAATAAAATAAATTATTATTAAAATTAAAAAATAAATTAAAGCTAAAATGACATAAATTTAAACAATATAATATGAATAAATCAATGATATTTAAAGGACACACGAGGAGAGAACTATAGTTTCATAGTAATATATTTAAATCAAAATGGAAAGCTTGAAGATATGATGTAAATTAGATGGAAAAGTTGTAATTTAAGATGCTATAGAGATCAATAGTAGTATGTTTTATCTTCAATTATGATACAAATCAAAATACCTCATAAAGTAAGCCAAAGCCTTAAAAATAAAAAATTTAACAAAACAAAAAAAATATCTAATTGGATAGAGCTTTTCAAGACATGTTCAATGATGTCTACCTCATATCGATCAGATCTTTGCTAGAATTACTATTAACTACCAATGCTAATAAGTAAAAATAAAAGTAAATTATTACTTTAAAATTAATTAAAATATATATGATATAAAATGATAAAAATTGAAACAATGTAAAATAATAAAGTTGAAGTAATATAAAGTCAAATGATAGAAGAATTAGTATTTCATAGTAATATAACAAAATCTAAAATAAACCTTTGAAGAAATAAAGTAAAATTGTACAAAACTATTACATTCCACATACAAAAATGATTAGTGGAATATCCTCAATCATAAAGTAATTTATGTATCAATTACTTATAAAGCATGTCAAATTTGCAATTAATAAAGCATGTGAAAACCCTAGAAAATAAAATATTTAAAAATTTCAAAAAAATATATGATTGGATATAGTTAGTCGAGATGAGTCCAATTTTTGTTTCATCTCTATATGACCTATTTTTCAATTACTACTAATTAAGATAGCAAATATATATTAATGTTTAAATAAGATAAATTTAAATAATATAATATAGCCAAAATAAAATGATGTAATGTACATAATAGAAGAGATTTAGAGTTAAGTAGTAATATAAACAATTCAAAGTAAAATATTTAAATAAATGAGATAAATTGTATGATAAAGTCGCATTTTTAAATCATAAAGTTAGGCATTAACAAAAAAGTCTAATAAATGATTTTAAAAAAAATAAATAAAATATTTAGAAATATAAAATTTAATATTTAGTCTAATGTAGTTCATCGAGGCGAGTCCAACAATGTTTGTTTCATCTCTATTTGACCTCATTTATAATTACCATGAATTAACTAAAATATAGTATTCATAAATAATAACACATTAATATTACAATATTCAATAAATATATAATAAATCTATAATAACATAAATTGAAGAAATGTCATGTCATATAATCAGAGAATTTTATTTCAAAATTATTATAATGAAATCAAGTTAAAATATTTGAAATAAAAAATATAACTTTTATGGGAATGTTACAACCAAAACATTAAAGATCTCATGGGTAACACCTTGATCATAGAATTAGCTATGAATAAAACGTCTCAAAAGGTGCAAAAAACTATAAGAAAATAAATTTTTAGAAAAAAAATAAAGAATATTTAATTTGTTATAAATCATTAGGATGTGACAAATTATGTTTCTTTTATCTCAATCAAATCCTATTTGAAACTACTACCTATTACCAAACCAAACACATATAGATAGAAATTATTATTATTTTAATATTATGTAAATATATTATAAATTAAAAAAGAGAAAACATGAATCAATATAACAAAACCAAATAAAAGTGATGTAAAGGTCACATTAGAAAAAACTTACTGTTGCATAGTATTATAACAAAGTCAAAGCAAAGAATTTGGAGAAAAGAGATAAATTGTATGGAAAAGTTGAATTCCTATTTAATGTTTCAAAGTGTCTTATAAAACATGGAAACTATATAAAAATTAAGTTTTTTTATAATATTGAAATTAATGTTTTATTGGATAGAGCTCTCACGATAAGTCTTAACGTGTTTATTTAAACACAACTGAATCTTGTTTGGAATTATCATGAATTACTCAAATAAAATACTATAAATAATAAATAATTATTATTTCAACGTTAAGTAAATATATATTAAACCTAAAAGGTCATAAATTGAAATAATAATATATGACAAAATTAAAGTGATTTAAAAGTAACATGAGAGATGATTTATAGTCACAGTAATTTAACAAGATGAAATGAAAACTTTGAATGAAGTAGATTAATTTAATAGGAAAGCTACATTCCATGATACCAAGGTGAATAAGCATAACATACTTAATTATCAAATTAAGCACAAGTATAAATAACTCGGAAAGCTTGCAAAAGCATTTGAAATAAAATGTTTAAAAAAATGTGAAGAAAATATTTTATTTGATACAACTAATGCAGACGAGTCTGATGACACTTATTTTTCCTTAATTGGACGCTATTTAGAATTACTAAACTTTACAAAAGTAAGAAACATAAATAATAACAAATAATTCCTTTCTTTTCGATCAAACCTTGTTTGGAATTTCCATGAATTACAAAATTATTTAGATTAAATTTACAATAAACTACTATTTCTAATATGATAAATATATATTATAACTGAAGTGAGATAAATTAAAGAAAAAATACTAGTAAATTAAAAAAATGTAAAGGTCATAAGAGAAGACAATTAATGTATCACAACAAAATAACTAAATAAAAGAAAAATAATTGAAAAACTCTGAGATAAATTAAGTGAGACAGCTAAATTCCAAGATTCTATAGAGATCGTAATATCCTCAATTATCAAAACAGGCATAAATCGAAATGTTACGTAATGGGTGTCAAAATCTTGGAAATTTAAACTATCTTAAATATAAAAATGAATATTTAATTTTGATATATCTCAATAGAATCTTTGAATAACAAAAATAAATAATCATTTTAAGTAATAAACAATTATTTTATTAGTAAGAAAAACTATACTAATGTTGAAGTGAGCTAAATTGAAGTAATTTAATGTATCAAAATCAATGTAATGTGAATATTAGACAAAATGATATTTATAGTTAAATAGTAAAGATATCAAATGTAATATTTTTTAGAAATGAGTTAATATTTTAAAAAATTGCATTCCATGATACTAAAGAGATCAAGTGTAGCATTTTTTATCATTAAATTATTCACAAATTGAACAACTCATAAAGTATGGAAAATATTTAAGAAATAAAAATAAGAATATTAAAATGAATATTTAGTTAAGCAGAGCTCACTGATATAAATCAAATGATGTTTGTTTTCTTTCAATCATACAATATTAGAAAGTAATGCAAATTAAAAAATTAAATAAACTTAAATAATAAAACATTTTTATTTAAGTATTAAGTAAATGTGTTATGAAGTTGAAATGTGATAAATTAAATTGGTGTATCGTAATGAAACAAAGTTGATGTAACCATCACATGAAAGAAGAATTTGAGATTCATTTTAATATTTTTAAATGAAAGTGAAAAACTTGATTAAATAATTAAATTGTTCAAGAATATTACATTCAAAGATATATGGGATCAAGTGCAGCATCTCCAATCATCATATTAAGTACAAATGAAAATATTTCATTTATCATGCAAAACCTTGAAAAAATCATTTTTTTAAAAAATACAATAATTAATACGTAATTAGATAGATCTCATCAAGACAAGTTCATCAAATCTTATCTCGCCTCCTTTCAACATACTTGGGAATTACTGTGAAGTACCAAAATGAGTAAGCAATAATAATAGCAAGTTATTTTTTTAATATGATGTAAACAAATGTTAAAATTAAATGGAACAAATCTTATCAATATAATATATCTAAATCAAAGCAATATGAATATCACACCAGTGGAGATTTAGAGTCACATAGTAATGTAACAAAACTAAAGCAAAAAATTATAAAAATGAGGTAAATTATATGAAAAGAAAGCATTTAACCATTCTAAAGTGATAATATAAAATAGTTGATCATCAAATTAGGCGCAAATCAAAATATCTTATAAAACAAATCAAGATCTTAAAATAAAATATTTAAAAAAAAAAATGCAATATGTAAAAAATTTGTTTCCTTTCTTATTAAATCATATATTGTGATTAATAAGAATAAGAAATTAATAAGAATTAATGATAAAGAGATGATTAATATGAAAATAAGAAGAAGAAGAGAAAGAAGAAAAAGTAATAAAAGAAGACGTAGAAGTATAAAAGCTGATAAAGAAGAAGAAGAAGTTGATGATGATGGGTAAAAGGAGAAGAAGAAGAAGAAGACAAAGAAGCTGATTAAGAAGAAGAGAAAGAAAACGAAGAAGAAGAAGAACAGTGAAGCCCAACAACATTTATTTCTTCAAGATCAACAATTTTTTAGATAATTATGAATTATCAAATAAAATAAGTTTAAATCATAAATTTTTTTTAAACATTAATTTAATATATATTTAAAAAGAAATTTCATAAATTTAAGTAGTATAATGTTACCAAATCAAATCAACCTAAACCTCACATGAGAGGAGATTAAGTGTTCTACAATAATGTTACCAAATGAAAATAAAAAATTTAAAAGAATCAGATAAATTGTATAAAAAAGTTGTATTTAAGGTCACTAAGGAAATCGAGTGTAACATTTTCAGATATCAAAGTGGGTATGAATCCAAATATCGTGAAAATTATGCAAAAAATTTATAATTATTTTTTAGAAAAATATAAAATTAATATTTAATTGGGTATAACTTTTCTAAATAAATTTTAGGACTTTCATTTAGTCTCAATTAGATATCATTTAGAAACACTATATATTCACAAATAAAAAACAATAAATAATAATAAATTGTTGCTTTAATACAAAATAAATATGCATTAAACATAAAATGATATATATTAAAGTAATCTGTTACAACAATGTCAAACATATGTAAAAGTCACATCGAAGGAGATTTAGAGTTACATAGTAAGGTAACCAAATCAAAGTAAAACAATTGACAAAATAAGATAAATTGTACTAAAAACTTGCAATCTAAGTTACTAAGATGATCGAGAGTAATATCCTCAATTATCAAATTTAGTTTCTATTAAAATATCTTACAAAGCATGCAAAAACTCTGAAAAGAAAAATATATCACAACTTAAAAATGAATATTTAATTATGTAGCATGCTTTGAGATAAGTCAAATGAAACCTATTTCGTTTCCATTTGTCCTACTTCAAACTTATAATAAATTACTAAAATAAAAAAACATATAATAATAATTATTATTATTTTAATATTATGCAAATCTCTATAAAATTAAAATAATCTTAATTGAAGTAATTAAATATAGCAAACTTAAGGCAATTGAAAGGTAAGATGAGTTGAGATTCAAATCTACATAGTAATATAACAAAATTAAAGTAAAAAATTTTAGGAAATGAGATGAAGTAATGGAAAACTTTAAGTCCAAGATTTATAAAGATTGAATGCAACTTTCATGATCACCAAATTATGTATAATTAAAAATACCTCAAAAAACTTACCAAAACCTAAAAATGATGAATAGTTTAAAGATA